>OZ010788.1:408271798-409471798 GCA_963932465.1 Maratus speciosus
ACATGAGTTTTGTTTATGCGTTTGGAATATTTTCCAGCAGAGGGCGGAAGTGTCAATTTGGGAAGAAGCTTTAATTTAATTGGCTAAGACTATTTTTAATGATGGGTTTTATAATATTATTTAGGTCTTGCATCACCCAGTGGTAATTCTAATTTAACTGTTATATATTATTTATGAGATAATCATAGTATGACCTGTAAACTCAGACAAAAGTTAATTATGATTTAACTCTTATAATGTAATCATCAATATTTGATTTTGACACTAATTTAACTCTTTAACTTTAAATATATTTACTTTGGTTTATTGATCTGAAATTACTAGCTGTCATACTGGAGAAACTTGATTAAACTTTATGATTTAACTGAGCATGAAACAATCAGTTTGCTTATGCTATAAACTATGATGATGCGTACAAGATAATTTATTATGTTTTATGACGGCTGTCTTATGTCAACAAAGTGTAATTTCCTTTTCCATTTCTGTTTCATAAATACCAATTCATAACTATCAATTAGTGTCAAATATTTTTGTGATGAAGAATTTTTTTTTTATCCTTTCAATATATATATATATATGTATGTTATACAAAAATTTTACTTCGCGGTATTCATTTAAGTTTCCAACATATTCATTATTTCCTATTTCTTAATAATATGTATTATTTATTCCTATTAAATCTCCATTTAAATTTAAAACGCTTATTAATAATTATGTTTTTCGAAAAATCTAAAACTTTTAATCCCTTCATAAATTTTTATCAGCTACCAGAGCTATAATATTCTGAGAGAAGCTAGTTTTTACTTTCGAATGTTTTTAAAATACATTTTGCTATTTTTATTTCTAATATTAATTCCACGAATCTTGTTTCCCGTGCCCTTTCGACGCTAGACTTTTTACCTTGAAATCACTGCGTTACCAGGTATGGGATTCATTCTCCTAAGCCACACCCTCTCTCGCGCTATAAGTTTAGCTCCCCGTTGCTTGAAGTGAGCCTTTCACCGATTGCTTCGTTTATGTACTACGTCAATATCTATCACCCTCCGCGAGTGCTAATAAAATCCAGAAGCCGTGACTTCGGAGCTCAGCTTTCTGTTTTGTTCAGGTGTTTCAAACTATGTTACCCGGTGTCTAATAGTCTTGTTGAATTCAAAGTTTGCTTTTCAAGATTTTATAGCATGTTGTAGCTATTCATGACCCAGCCTGAGGGTCTACGAATGTTTTCAGAATGTGGGACTTGTTTTTATGTTTTCATGTTTTGTTGAATAAACGCCTTAGAATGAAAATTGGCTCTACTGTTATGGAAGAACTACCGGATTGCTAAGTTCATTACCTTGCTACACATACTCCTTGACAATTCCAGTAATAAACTTACTGCAGAGTAACTACTTTTGTTTAAAATGGAATTAGCCTATTTCAGCTGCACTATATAGTCAAAGGTGACCGGCCACTTGCGATTTTAGACGTTTTGTTAAATATCTAGAAAAATACATGAGAAAACTCAAAGACTACAAACTATCACAGAAACTATCAAAGAAAACAAACTATCTGAAACTCAAAGAGTGTAAAAAGTATAGTATGGGTCATATATTTCCGCGAAGACTTTTTCCGAAACTCCATAGGGGACCGTCAACAAATTGAATAAAACGAATATATTTTGGATAACCCTGTCAAAACTAATGTAGCAAAAGCATTCAAACTGTAGATTATGTTTAAGTGCCTTATTTTAATAATGGGTGTTGATTTTTTATGAGTATGGCATGTATACTCGAAGATAAATTCAGGTTTTAATAAAAACAGACTCAAATTTTACTAAGTTTTTTGCTTATAATGTTCAGAGCTCTTAATATAAAAAAAAAGTACTTTTCAAAAAATATGACAAACAACATTGTACACAATATCCTGCAATCAGAATTAAAATATAGTAAAAATTGTATGAAAATGAGCTGGTTTACTAAATAATGTTTCACTGCGCATGCCCGAACGCATTTAAATTATAATGTGCATAATGTGTTAGTTAAATGTATCGAACAATTTTTGTAAAAATCTCAAAAACATAGCTTGAAAATTCTGAAATTTATCGTCGATAGAATAAGCTCAAAGTCCATTGTTCCCAAAATGAAGCAAAAAGATGAGGGGCTGTATTGTATCCATATATCCATTGATTAGTGCCAATATAGCATACACAATATTGCACGCACTACTGTATTTGCATACAACCCCTCATCATTTTGCTTTCTTTTGGGAATAACGGATTTTGAGCTTATTCTATCAACGATAATTTTCAGACTTTTCAAACTATGTTTTTGAGATTTTGACAAAAGTTGCTCTATACATTTAGCTAATACATTATGCAAATTATATTTTGATTACATTCGGGCAAGCGCAGTGAATCATTATTTAGTAAACGTGCTCATTTTTCATACAATTTTCATTATTTTTTAATTTTGATTGCAAGGGATTGTGCACAATGTCGTTTGTCATATTTTCTGAAAAAAACTTTTCTTTTGTATTAAGAACTCTATAAATTATAAGCAAAAAAACTTGGCAAAATTTGGGACTCATTTTATAAAAACTTTAATTTATCTACGAGTATACATCCTATCCTCATAAAAATGAACACAGTTTATTACAATAAGGCACTTAATCATAATCTACAGTTTGAACGCATTTGCTACATTAATTTTTACAATGTTATCCAAAAAGATATTGGTTCTTTTTCAATTTCCTGATGGTCCCCTATGGGGCTTCGGGAAAAAATCCTCACGTAAATGTATGACCTGTACTATTCTGTTTACACACGTGGAGTTTCAGGAAAATTCGTCATGTAGTTTTCTAGATATTTAACAAAACGTCTAAAATCGCAATTGGCCGGTCACCTTTTACCATAATGTGCATTACCAATGATTCCATGTAAGTTGACTGGATTTGTCGACTGCAGAAATAACAAAACCTGTCACCTGCCGCCAGTATTCTATGTATTTAAGACATTCAACCACAATCTTTCACTAGTTCGACAGGAATTTCATGCAACGTTTAACACATACACACACACGCACACAAACATATATATATGTGTGTGTGTGTGTGTCTAAACGAAACTTCCAGGATACTGAAAGTTTATAAACAAGGTTATTTTCCCTGCTTTACGCTTCTTTCAATATATTTTTACATGGAAATGGAAATCATGATTTAATTTTTTTTTATATTCTATATTTACCTAATTTTATATTCAATATTTACACTGAAAGCTTTAAAACAATGTTTATTTTTTTAAGGACAAAAGAAGTTTAAAAATAATGATTTTGTATCCCTTGACTTTCAAAATGTATCGATTAGCCAAATATTCATCTATACATATACTGTGAATAATAAGTGAAAGAAGAAAAGTATTAGTATTTTATTTACTGATGTAGAATAAACTCTTGACTTCTTCTTCTTTTTTTATTACCAATACAGATGTTCATGATGAAAGAAAAATGTGCATCCGTCAAAGAAGAAAAAATTGTTACAGATTAAGTACATGTAGTTTGTTTATTCCGAAGGAAGTTGATCTTTTCCTTGTAGCTATACTCGTGACAAGAAAGTCAATAAATTTTCTCACTTTTTTCCCACGTACATTTTTTAGGATAAAGTTACATATATTTCGCATACTAAAACTTATTTAATGTAAAGCGTCTGGTGTTAAAAACTAGATTTTGAATCTGAAAACCTATCGATTTTTTTAAATTACTATTTTTACTCACGTATTTTTGTATTTTATTTGTTTATTCAGCGCAAAGATAAAGATTTGCTAAAATTATGAGAAACGTTTTAAATATTTATACACGAATCTTATATTCATAGAAAAATGTGAAGTAATTGGACCTTTTGCATTATGTAAGATGAATAAAGAATTTTAACAAATAATAAATTAATATTATAGTTATTAATATTGCTAATATAATATTTAAGTTTTTACCAGTATATCAAAATCCATCATCTAGTTATTACGAGTAACCTGAAGTTTTATATGGAAATTGTAGGTGTAGAGCTTTTAACCCTTTATCAACAAGCGGTATTTATAAGTACCACTAAAATATCTTGTTATAAAATTCATTTAATACATCGATTAGTTGTAAGACAGTTTAGAATGAGTTATAGATACATAACTTTATCTGGTTCCAAAAGCATTATTGGTTACACAAAACAAAAAGATTTTTAAAAGGATTATTTCTTTTGCCTTTGCATCTTTTCAGATTTCTTGGCGTTGAGGGGGGGGTAACTTTTCAATTCGGAAATATTTCTATATTTCTATTGTAAGAACATTATATTTGTACATTTCCTAATTCTACAAAATACTAAGAAAAATATTTAAAATAAAAGATTTGAGTGGAGTTATAAATATTGCACAAAATCCTTATAAATTCATATTTAATTCATCCTTCTAAATCCTTCAATCATTCTAAAATCCTTCTAAAATTTATTAAAGGATTATGTAAATCTTCTAATGTAGTTTAATTAATTCACGAAAAATGCTTTAGAAGATAAAATTTTCATGAATTCATAATTCAGTATATAAAGGGTTAAAGTTTTTCAGGAACATTTTAACTAACGTTCTCCAATTTAATTTACACATGTTTTGAGAGTTTGCTAAAGAAAACTTGTGCATTTCATAAGAAATGTGTATGACAATTTTTGAAATTAATTTTCATGCAATATAAATAGATAATGCTATGTGTTGAAATGTCAGGGGCTCAGTGGGATCAAGTCTTTTCTATTCAAATGAATGCAGTTTTAATGTCATATAAGCTGCATCATAAACTGTTATTTTATGTTTTCAAACGTTTGATAATTAATATCTGTATAAACAGTTTTGAACCTGAAATATGTATCCTTTTGTACTCTTTATACATAAAGACATCCTTTTAATATTGATTATATCTCTAACATGTAAATCAGCAGATTAAGAGGGGGGGAGGGGTCTCACTATAAGCCGCGCAAGTCTCATATTTAATTTGAAGCTATTTTATATATGATCAAACATCATCTCTTTTTTAAGATTCCGCACCTCAAAAGGAAAAAAATGAAGCATTATAGGAAAACTTTGTTGTCCGTCTGTCTGTCTTTTTTTCGCTTCAGCAACATTTGAAAGCATCAAATCGAAATTAGTGTCGATAAAAATTCGAGCTTCTAATTCCAATAAAAAATTATGCTCTTAAAAGTACATATATTTTAAACAACCTCTCTCTCAAAGCCTATAGGGTGTTTCCTGTTGATGTAGAATTTTGTAAGTTGTTACGAATTTAATGTTTTATAGCATAGTGCCCAACATTTCAATAAACAAGGTCGCACCACATCTAGAGGCAAACGGAGAAGGAGCCTTTATTGTTTTTAAGACTATAGAATTAACAAACTTAGAGCAATATTACCGCACTATATAAAGGGTCAAATTTGCCAGTTTAGCCCCTTTTTTTATTCAGAACTTTCGAATTCTTATCATAAATTCAGAAAGACTAATTTTTTTCAACTAATCCACAAAAGCCTGTCATTAAATAAATTAAGAATTACTATTCTGAATTTTTAGAAGGAATTTTTTATACAAAAAGGCAAGCCGAACTGGCTACCCTGCTAGCAGAAATGGTTTGCAGACGTCTTATAAGATAAAAAGAAAGCTAACAATTTGAGCCATTAGGTCCCATACTATGCGGAGCCCTATGTGAAAAATAAATACAGAAAAGATCCTAAATTGTAGTAAACTTAGTAATACATTTTTCAGAGAGAAGCCTATCTTAAAAAATTTGCAGAGCAAGGAGTCAAAAATTTAATGCCGCCAGTGATATAAATCATGTATAACACTAATGATTTTAATGAAGTATCTATTAAAATTGATTTTTAATTTTAAAAGACAACATTCGAAATGGCGCCAGGAAAATCTTCAAAGGACGTTATGGAGTTCGCAGGCGACGCGTTGGACAGACCTGTTATACCACGTTTAAATGAAAAAAAAATGTTAAATCTTTAATTTCTTCCTATGTCGATGTTTTACTTCTCAAACTCGCCTAACCGTCTGTCTGCCAGAACCGTTTTTTGGGAACGGCTGAAGGTATCATGTTGAAATTAATATCAGATAGAAAAGTCCACGGCACCATAATTTTGTAAGCATTGTAAGCTTCTAACTGAATGCAATAAAATGTTATGACCTTAAAACATCGTTTGTTCTTAAAAATTCTCTCTCAAAACGTATCGTGTGCTGCCCATTCACATAGAATCTTAAAATGTGAACCAATTGTAGGTCTTATAGCAATTTAAATGTTAACAAAGTCTGTAAATCCTTAATTTATGATTTTATATCGATTTATTAACTGACACATTCGTCTGGCCGTCTGTTTGTCGACATGACATAATAATACGGAGGCCTAAGGGTGCATGAACTTGTCCTTTTTAACATCTTCCAACGAAGTTGTTGACACTTTCCAACAGAGTTGTTAACACTTTCCAGTAATGTTGAAAAGTGTTTCTGACTTCGGTTTGTCTGGCCGTCTGTACGTGCTCTCACTCTCGTAAATATATTCGGATCGTTTCGAAATTTTTGGATATTAGTGACCTCTACCATAGCACGAACCCTATTTGAAATGAAGTTTGTAGCATGTTTAGTTCATCTACAGGGACAGTCAAAAGTATTCCGTTACATTATGGCCAATGGGAAAAAATCCTTTCAAATGATTTTTAATGATGTTACACGCATCCAAATACAACAAAATTATATATATTTACGAAGTGCACTAAAATAGACATTCTGTAGAATATGCGGTGCAAAGAATAGTTATTATTTATGTGCGCAAAAGAATTCCATTACATAATGATATGAAGGGGGGGGGGATTTTTTGCGAAGAATTTTAATTATGTTCAGCTATTTCATAAAATGAAATGGATATACGTCGCTGAGCTTTACTGTAAGTTATTTCATGTATAATACGAAGTGCAGAGCATTTATAGGGACACACAAAAGATTTCAGATACTATATTGTATCAGAAGTACTGTACATTAGCGGTGATTGCTGGAAATGCATTTCCAATTATGCTATGCGCTTTTATGTTTTACTATATTTATAAATACTATATTGTGTGTATAAATGCTATAATTTGTATACAGGGCTACACAAAAGAATTCGTAAGGGTTACTGGGTGTGAGCGCAAATTGCTTAAAAGTGATTTTTAAATGAGTTATGCATTTTTACGCTGACCTGCATTTAGTTTATTAAGAAATGTTTGTAGAATATAGACAAAATGAAATAAAGCGTCACGCAAAGAACTGGATACATACCGTCTACGGATGATAATTTCTGGAAATATGATTTCAGTAGTTTTAAGAATGTTTTAGTTTGAATTAAATTTTAGCTAAATAGTGGCGTGGAATAAAGATAATAGGTAAACTACAGGGCTGTACAAAGTATTCAAGTATTTTTCCATCTATTAGTAAAAATTGCAGAAAGAGAAATTTCAACCTGTTATACGTTTCCTTGCTAAACTAAATCCCCCCATTATATATTATATATATCAACATCCATATCATATACAGGGCTGTTCAAAAGAATTAGGTTACATATTTGTCTATGTACGGTAACAACTGAAATCATTTACTAGTTATCTTATTTGCGTCATTTCCCGAAATAACGAAGTTTTGTTAAAGCTTTCAGGGAGTGTTCGAAAGTCTTTCGTAATCTATGCCGTACGCATGATTTTTCTTTCTTGTTTTATTATTGAGCAATCTATGTGATTTAACACTTGTGAAATGTAACGAGAACTTCGAATGCGTGCACTAATACCCAAAATTTGTTTCTTTTCTGAAAAACAGCTTAGTAAATCAGAGAATGGGGAAGATTCGACAGTATAATAATCTCACACCCTTTCGTTTTACCCATTTGATAAACATAACTCCCTCGATGTCTATGTCTTCTATATGAAATAATTAAATTTAGATTTTGTTGAAACGGCATTCATTTCTACAACAGATTAATTATTCGAATAAATATTTCGCTAAACATCGATAATGGTAATTTTTTTATACATTTCAAAAATAATATCAGCCTTAATTTTTGGAATGTTACTCAACGAACTGAAAATTAACTGCAAACATATTAATACACAAGGTGTATCTAAAATGATTCAAAAAACTTATAGTCTTAGAGCTAGCAACGTTTTCGTCACCTGATTTTATCAAGGCTCATTTTCCTATATGTTCTTCCGCTTTATAGTGTAGTATGTTTGCGGGCAGTCTGGCAGTCAGGAGACGTTGCGTTTACCTGCGGGAAGAGGGGTTATGCAGGTCAAAAAACTTCAAAATGACGTCATTTTATCAAGGCTCATTTTTCTATACGTTTTTCCGATTTATGTTGTAGTACGTTTGCGGGCGGTCTGACAGTCAGGAGACTTTGCGTTTACCAGCGGGAAGATGGGTTATGCAGGTCAAAAAAATTCAAAATTAAGTCATTTTATCAAGGCTCATTTTTCTATATGTTCTTTCGTTTTATGGTGTAGTACATTTGCGGGCAGCCTGGCGGTTGGGAGACGGTTACCTGCGAGAGAAGGGGTTATGCAGGTCAAAAAACTTCAAAATTAAGTCATTTTATCAAGGCTCATTTTTCTATATGTTCTTTCGTTTTATGGTGTAGTACATTTGCGGGCAGCCTGGCGGTTGGGAGACGGTTACCTGCGAGAGAAGGGGTTATGCAGGTCAAAAAACTTCAAAATTACGTCCTTTTAGCATGATTTTTGTTCATAACATCTGTTTCTACTATTTTTGATATTAATCCATTATTAAAAGACGTTACCAATGTCGCTAAGACCCTGCCAGATCCACATTTATAGGTAACATATTATTCTTTGGTTAACAGAGAACCTATAATTAATTTTCCAGGCACAAATTCGGTTGCAAAGTTAATGCCGGACGGCTTTAAATATCGCAACGAAAGTGCCTGTTTCAGAAGTGTTTTACAGTTTAAAAATTATAAGTCATCTTTACGTCATTTTGTCAAGTTTAAAAATAACAAGATATTAAACTTAGGCTAGCAGACAACATATAATTAATTTGTCAGACACAAATTCGGTTGCAAAGTTAATTCCAGACGGTTCTAAATATGGCAACGAAAGTGCCTGTTTCAAGAGTGTTTTATAGTTTAAAAATTATAAGCCATCTTTACGTCATTTTATCAAGCTTAAAAATTACAAGATATTACACTTTGGCAAGCAAAAAACCTATAATTAATTTGCCAGACACAGAATCGGTTGCAAAGATAATGCCAGACGGTTTTAAATATGGCAACGAAAGTGCCTGTTTCAAGAGTGTTTTATAGTTTTAAAATTATGTCATCTTTACTTCATTTTATCAAGCTTAAAAATAACAAGATATTACCCTTTGGCTAGCAGATAACCTATAATTAATTTGCCAGGCACAAATTTAGTTGCAAAGGTAATGCCAGGCGGCTTTAAATACGGCAACGAAAGTGCCTGTTTCAACAAATGGCATATTTTGTAGGGATTTGGCTTCATTTAATGACAGTCAATCCTTAATTGTTACTATAGCAACAATCATTTCTTTGTAAAAAAAAAAAATATATATATATATATAGTGTATGTCGAAAAAATGTTTAATTTTGTGTGATTAATGTGATTTTATGTAATTGTAAATTTTAAACCAAAAAACACTCTTGAAACAGGCACTTTCGTTTCCATATTTAAAGCCGTCTGGCATTAACTTTGCAACCGAATTTGTGTCCGGCAAATTAATTATATGTTGTCTGTTAGCCAAAGTGTAATATCTTGTTATTTTTAAGCTTGATAAGATGACGTAAAGATGGCTTATAATTTTTAAACTATAAAACACTTTTGAAACAGGCACTTTCTTTGCGATACTTAAAGCCGTCTGGCATTAACTTTGCAACCGAATTTGTGTCTGGCAAATTAATTATAGGTTATCTGCTAGCATAAGTTTAATATCTTGTTATTTTTAAACTTGATAAAATGACGTAAAGATGACTTATAATTTTTAAGGTGTAAAACACTTCTGAAACAGGAACTTTCGTTGCCATATTTAAAGCCGTCTGGCATTAATTTTGCAACCGAATTTGTGTCTGGAAAATTAATTATAGGTTGTCTGTTAACCAAAGAGTAATATGTTACCTATAAATGTGGATCTGGCAGGGTCTTAGCGACATTGGTTACGTCTGGTAATAATGGATTAACCTTTAACTGATGTCACAGAAATTGTCACATAACTAGTGTGACGCGGTCTGTGAGACCGCTCCATCGAAAGATGAATAAAAGCCGCGATTAACTCATAGAATATTGTTCTTGTACCAAACTTTTTGTACAGGAGTGTTATAATTGATATTCATCTATTCAAAAGTCTCTGGTGTTAGTACTAATGTTCCAAACGAAACGAAATTTCAGTAGTGTTTGTAGATAAACTGAAATTTGCAAGTTAAACTATGAAAATTGAAAAAGCTCCGGCCTGTGTGAACGGTAACATCAGTTAAAGGGTAATATCAAAAATAGTTAGTAGAAACAGATGTTATAAACAAAAATCATGAAAAAAGGTAATTTTGGAGTTTTTTGACCTGCATAACCCCTTTTCCCGCACGTAAACGCAACGTCTCCCGACTGCCAGACCGCAGGCAAACGTACTACACCATAAATCGGAAAAATATATAGAAAAATGAGCCTCGATAAAATGACGTATATTTGAATTTTTTTTACCTGCATAACCCCTTTACGCACAGGTAAACGCAACGTCTCCTGACTGCCAGACCGCCCGCAAACGTACTACACCATAAATTGGAAAAAACATATAGAAAAATGAGCTTTGATAAAATGACGTGTTTATTGACGTTGCTAGCTCTTAGACTATTAGGGGGATGATAGTACTCATCAAATCGAACAAAAAATGCAATGGAACATGGAGGTCGTAAATGACGCTTAAAGGGTGAAATTCGCAAAACTAATAAAAATATCGAAATCTCGCATGCTGCTTTTCTGCAGAACTGCCTACTAGTACGAAGCTGGTTTTCCTTCCACTTTGTGCATATCCGGTCAGTAAGAGATAACAAAAACTTGGAAGAAAGCGAAACAAATCTGTGAGCAGGAATCCTCGTATGCAAAGCCACGTAGTCTTCGAGCGTGTCCGCCGCCAGTCGTTCCTCCGTAGATGCACTCTGTGTAATAATGTCCGCGGTCGACACTTTGAACAACTGTTGTAAAATGTTTGTTTTCTCTGGGCATCACGAGCTGTGTTGTACCTATTCTGTGCAATAAAGAATTTTCTGGAGTGTTTCTTCTTGCCTCCGTTTGTCCATTTCCAGACGCATTTTCTCGATTTTCATCCTTTAAATGTAATTTGCGACCCCATATTCCATTGCATTTTTTGTTCGACTTCATGAATACTTTCATCCCTCTAAGTTTGTTGAAACATTTCAGATACACCCTGTATGTGCAAAGAACCTCACCCCTCTTGCATTTCCAACTCAAGGGATAAATCAATTTAATGTGAATGTAGTGTTTCAAAAAATTTATTGTATGAGAGGATTTTGCAAGGTATGAATAAGCGAAGGAGTGAAAATACTTCAAATTTGTCAGTTTTTCTAATATTTGCAATTTTAACATCATACATGGTGTAAATAAACTGGCTAATAAAAGACAACTGGGCGATGTATAAGAAAAATAAAAACATTTACAATTTTATTATCCCATTTTTATAAATTAAAAGTCCTTCAACAAATATGCAAGACAAAAAATAAAAGTGTAAATTATTTTTTTAAAGTTTTTTTTTTTTTTTTTTTTTTTTTTTTTTTTTTTTTTGTAATTAAACTTTTGGAGTAATAGGCTTTGGATGGCTTTCATAAATTTTACTAAAAAAAAAAACGTATACGAATAATAAAAATATTTTTTAAATACATTCATGTTAAAAAAAAAAAAAAAAAAAAAAAAAAAAAAAAAAAAAAACGAACGGATGGGGGAGAGAAATTAAAGGTAAATACAAACAATTGTCTCGAGTTAAATTAAGTAACATTTATTTTTATCGACATTTATTTTTCTGTAGATTTAATCAAAATAAATAATTTTCTTAAATAAAAAAAATATGTTATACAGAAATAAAATATCCTTGAGCAATATGTGGTTAAAAACTTTTGCATTTTTGTTCAAATAATTCTTAGAATCTTTATTTTAATTTTTATACCATTTTAAAAAGAAAAATACTGATTGTGAAGTCTGCGTGAAATTCTAAAGGTATTCCCCACCGGCTATAAACAAACTTTTGCTGATTACATTTCAAGAAATGTAATGAGATAATTAAATTATCTTTACATATTTAATAATATTTTCAGTATTTTTCTTTTTTATGAACTATTTTTGTAGTGCAATTAAGAATGATATATTCTTGCGTTTTTTGTATGTGAAGTTTGTGAACGTAGAATATTAAACACAAATTATACAACGGTACTTTTTTTAAGAAATAAAGACAAGACATTTCACGAAAATAATATTTAAAAAACTGAACGAGAAACTCTTTTTTGTTATAGTTTGTTTTTGTGTAAAGAATTCAATGAGAAGTATTTTTTTTTTTTATAACGTCAAAGAAAATGTAACTTCAAAAATTTGCAAAGATATCAAATCCACCAGAATGTTATATCATAAATATAAATAAAATTCCGAAAATTTTAAAAAATGTCATTTTTTAGTATACGTCTGATGTACAAAAAAATTTATGATTGCCATAAAAGGGTATTCATTTTTTTTTTTTTTTTTTTTTTTTTAAGCAAATTTGTAAAGATAGATATTTTTTAAAAGATCAAAAAATATTTTTTAAATGTAAATAGAAAAGTGTAAAAATTAAAGTAAACAGATTTTGAAGTTCTATAAGATTTCAACCAGTATATGATGAATAAAGTTTCAACAAAGATGCCCTCAATAATATCTCTTTAAACATGGTTCAGAAATACTGGCCTGCGGCATTTCTCCCCAAAGCCACATATTTCTTTTTTTTTAATAAAAACGATGCTGTATATTCAATGAGAGTATAAACAAATAGAATGGGGACGAACAAAATCTCGTTTCGAGCAAAATCTCAGCGACTGTTTTTTGTGATAAATTTATAATAAATACAATAAAAAAAAAAAAAAAAAACGGATAAAACATACATTTAATCATAATTTTGTCCCTCCAAAAATAAAAATAGCTTTTCAACTGGAAATCATCTTTTCATTCAAGTTATGATTAAAAAATCAGCTTTTAGGTCGTATTAAAATTAATGTTTGTAAGAAACTCCGAAATTACATATATGAAATAGTGACATAGCATTTGCATTTTTCGGTACGCTATACCACAGCGTACCAAAAAGAAGTCAATCGGTAAAGTATTTAAGGTATTAGGAAGGTTTAAATTTGTATAAGTATCTATACTAATAACAGAAATTTTCGCTCTGTCTGTCTGTGTGAGTTTGGGATGGATAGCGAAATCTACGACACATATGAGGCTCAAACGTTTTGTGAGAATAGTCCAAAGTCTCTCCTGATGTACCTGAGATTCAGAATTTTAAAATTATAATTATTAGCTGAGTAATTAATTAAAAATCGCAACGCACTCTCATAAAGAAATAGCTGTCTTATCCAGAGTCGTCGAAGCGGATGTCCAGTATGAATTGCAAGGAAACATAATCTTAATTTCAAGCCCCTTCATGCATTCGTATTGGTTCAAAGCGCCGGACTACGGAACTATAGGTGCCTCGATCGATACTCGAAGGGTCAAAGTTGAAATTTTCTGTTTATAAATAAAAGAAATTTTATTTTGTTTTTTCTTAAATTTTAAGATTCACATTTATATGCATCCATAAGAAAATGAAAAAATAAAAATAAATTTCCAATTTCTAAAGATATGCGGGCAAACTGGGTCATTTATTTTTATCATTTAGTGAAAGAAGTGCATTATTTCACTGAAGGGGTGTTGTACTTTTTAAAATCCCAGTCGCCACTTCAAAAAAGGTGTAGTTTTGAGTTATAATAACTTTTTACATACAGTCGAACCCGGTTATGACACTCACTGTTAATATCTGATCCCGCTTAATACGCGGTTTTTTTTTTCGATCCCTTGAACATCGCACGTAAGGCTACTGTAAAAATATTACGTTTAATACGCGAATGCTTATTACGCGATCCCGCTTTTTACGAGATAGTTTTTCGGTCATTTCAGGCAGTAAATCACGTTTAAGACGAAAAATCATAGATCAAGAGGAAAATTCCTTATATATTCTTCAAAGTACCAATTTAGCTGATATCACTGTTTTCGAATAGTTATATTTAATTTACTTAAGAGCAGGTTATTAAAGGAACACTACTAATAGGAAACATCAGTAGATATAAGCATTAAAAAGACTCCGCTAAATTAGCAATACTAAAATTCTACAACGTCCTTTAAATCTCACTTCCTGTTTGCTTTTACTGTAATAAAGAGAGATAGAAAAATTCATGGATAGTCATATACGTCATTAAAATTATTATGATCAGAGATGTTTATATGTTATTAGTGAGGTTTTAAATGTACGTTATATGATTACTATGTTTTATAATGCATATTATGTTATGTTACAGGCAAAAAAATAAATCGTGAACATTTAACAAATACGATTCTGGTTGTATAATTCTTTTATTTTTTTCAATGTTTGTCTGCGTTTGGTATGCTAACAATATTTTTTACACAAAGTTTACGCAGCATAGTTATTTCTTATTATATTAAAAATGAAGGACAGATTATATCATTATCATTTCATAAGTACTAAATATGATTTTAATAGCAGCATTATGCTTCAAAGATTGAATTTTCCTTTGTGTTAAAAAAAAAAATTGTCCACCAAGAAAATATTTTTTTTTTGTTTTACTTTTGTCTGTAACGTATTAAATGAGAATATAGCCAAGTTTGAATTCACATTTAATAGCCCCCGGTATGCTATTTCTTTCTGCGAGCTTATTTTGTTTCGTCTACAAAAAATAACGTTGCGTTGTATAAGTCAGCCGTAAAATAAAGAAGATGTATCATTGTATGATTAAATACGCTACAGTAATTTATTAACCTGATAAGCATCGCACATTTTCAACTTTTATACGGTCGTATTGGTGAAAAAAAGTACTTTTATTTGCAATTTGTTTGAAAACTGCACCTAAATTATTTTTTGAGATATTAATTTTTTTGTAGTTTTTAGCGGCATTTGTTGAATTTTGGCAACTCAAGTACTCCATTTCTGTAGAAAGCAAAGGAAAAATATTTGAAAAATAGCAATTATATCTTTTTGTTGCGATTTTCTCATAACAACCTAAAAAAATGTAATTAAAATACGTGCTATTTTCAGAAAAATATAAATGAATGATTTCTGATAAAAGCTATTATGAAATAAATTTAAATTTAAGTATCTATATTATTATTACAAACAAATTAAGGAATGTGAATAATTAGACAGCCGATTTTTTTGGTCGAGTTTCTTGCTGATTGTTTTTTAGGTAGATTTGTTTATTATTCTGAGATAGTGGGTCCTATGCATACTTTATTGTAGATGTTGTTTATGACTGTGTCGTAAATGAGGAATTCTTCAGCGGATTCGGATGACGTCGTTTTACATAAAATGAAATCGTGTGTTTTAAGTCTTAAAACTGAGCTACAGTAGAGTCCCGATTATCCAAGCGCCGCTTAACCGAATTTCTGCTTTAACCGAGATATTTTCTTCTGATGGACTGATGGCTTCTATTATTATGAAACAGCCATTATAAATGATGTGTTATGTGAAGATGAAAGAGCAATCGTAAAAAAGTTAGAACTCTGATTTTCTGGTCAGAATGGGGGAGGGGAAATGGCCATATTATTATTATTATTATTATTATTATTATTGTTGTTGTTGTTGTTGTTGTTGTTATTATTATTATTATTATTATTAATTATGGCCATCCTCCCCCATTCTCACCAGAAAATCAGAGTTCTAACTTTTTACGGCTGCTCTTTCATCTTCACATAACACTTCCTTTATAATGACTGATTCATAATAATAGAGGCCAATGGTTCATCAGAAGAAAATGATCCATTCCAAAGGTATAAGTTCGGGACTCTACTGTATCTATATTTTTATATATTGTATTTTACTTCATCGGGGGCGACACTAAATTCTGAAAAAGCAGAATTCCTGTTCTCTAGTTTTCAGTTATTATTTCAGTCGGTCCTATGAAAAGAAACAATGAGTTAAAGTAGAATACAGTTAAATTTTAATCTAACTAAAAAACACAATTTTCGACAGTAAACGTATAAATGAATGTTCTAAAGCTCATTTTGATGATTAACTGTGTAAATGACACCAGTACCTGTAACATTCTACAAATCACTTTTAATACGCTTTCTCGCTTAATACGCGGCTTTTGCCCACTCACTTCAAACGCGTCTTAACCGTGTTCGACTGTACTTATTGAAATTAACTAAATATTTGTAAAATATTTAAATCATACTTAAGGCTATAAAAAATATAAAAATAAACACTAGAATATAAAAAAAAATACAGTTCAATTAACATTGTCATTTTTTTACATGGTATTTTACAAACCGCACGATAAATTAACTTAAAAATAGGTATATCAACATAAAACTTTTGTTAAAAGGAACATTTACTTTATAGAAAGAAATGGAAAAGTAGCTATTTGTTTCATTTTACCGCTGTAGATGGCAGCACTGTAAAATAGTGCCCTTTTTCCTAGGATTAATTTTATATTTGAAATTGCTAATTTTTTTTACTGAAATATAAATTTTTTTGTGCTCTAAAAAATTAAAATTTTCGAAAATTTGAAGGATCGTTCTTTCAGTATCCTTCAGGTAATTATACAAAATTTTGTATAAATTCCAAACTCATTTTTTGAACGTATTTAAGTAAAAACGCCCCCGTAGCGCTTAGTATTTCAATCCCACCACTAGATGTCAGCACTAAAAATTATTAAATCTCTCGCATTTATTTTGTTCGTGATTGTAACTTTATGGCTGTTCTCAAGTTCACTGCTCAACAATCGCAAAACTTTCTGTCTCAATGACGGACTCAGTTCTAAATGTAAAAGTACAAAATTGGCATGATTGACTATTGGAAACAATTTGTATTCGAAATGAGTTTCCATTTTAGATAAATTACCTATCGAATTATAAGTGATTTTGATCACGTGACGAGGCATTTTTCTCCATTCTTTGATTGGTTTTTTCTGATTTCTTCCGGGATTTTTTTTCAAAACGTCAACTTAGACAGTATTTTCTAAAAGATATTTTGCGTTTACTTGTTTCTTGCGTTTCCGAACAAAAATGAATTCAAACTTATGTCATAAAGTTGCCCCCTTTGGATTAGAGAACAGCCATGAACATCGCTTCTTTTTGTAGAGAAGAGTGCAATGCTACATGGAATTTGCAGCGGGGCCACCGAAAAAGGTTCATTTAAAAGATTTTCCAAATATGTGAAATCATACATATTTGAATTTATTTTAGGTTATTATAACGGGCCTGGGCAAAGCCGGGCGGGTGAGCCAGCTAGAAATAAATTCAAAATTTTTTGCTATCGTAGATGAAACGTCCCGAAAAAGCCAAATATCATCTCAAAATCAGGTGTTGAAATCTTCATTGTTGGTGCAATTTCAGTATGAAAACGAAACCTTAAGCTTATTTGTTAACAAAAATTTAAGATAGACAAAATTTCCAATCGAATGGCTCTTTCTGTTTTTTTTTTCCTATGATAAGGTACTGAAAATAAGATAAATCCTTATACTATGAGTTGGGACATCTACGTTCGAATAGAATATTCTTTATTCCATTCATCATTTTTTAAACATAATCGCCACCATACACTCATAGTAAGGTGTTTTACGGAGAAATTGAGCGCAAAGAAATATTTTTGTAATTTCTGTTTCGATTGAATACCAAAAAAAAAAAAAAAAAAAAAAGTCACTAGTCCTGTCCCCAAACCGATAGGATACTGACCTTTTCAGCGAACTTTCGTCGAGTGGTAACGAAAATTTACAACCTATCCTATACCACTGAACTTTAAAATGGCAAATATTATGAAAACATTGTACATTGCATGTTAATTGTATCTTTTAGAAGAAATATTAGTTTATTTAAGAAGAAGTATTAGTTCTTTAAGAAGAAGTATTAGTTCTTTAAGAAGAAGTATTAGTCTTTTTTCATAATACTCATTTATTACTATTAAATTAATTGGGACTTTCTGTGAGTTATTTAGCTGATAAGACGTTCACCAGACTTTTGAAGGTTTGATTAATAAAATTTATTTATAAATTTCAAGTTTTTGGGATTATTTTTATAGTGCTCTTTTAGCTCATATTTTTCTTTTTTTCTTTATTAAAAATTTCTAACATAGTTGAAAGTGTTTATGAACTTTATTTATATGAGTCTATATATGCATGTCAGATTATCTGTCCGTCTGCCTGTGAACTAACTCTGGTAAATAATTTCGGAATGCCTTGTAATTCTTATATATTATTATGGCTTCGTAAACAATTTCCAGTGTTGAATATAAAGTGAGCAGTATTAACAGCTCGTTTAGAGGGTCTCGCAAAAGAATTCCGTCACGTTATCAATTATGCTGTATTTTACTGATGTTATGATATTTTAAGCCTAATGAGTTTGAAATGCATCACTGAAGGTGGGGGGGTTGAGGTGGGGTATGATCTCATGGAATATATCAAAAATATAGAATAAGTAGGATATCTAGTTATTTTAGAGGGAACAACAAAAGAATTGCATTACATTATTATCTATGGAGAAAAATAGGCTTCGGTGTCTATCATTAATGTTATGATACTTCAGACATAATGGAAATAAAAAAAAATATCACTGAGGAGTACCACAAGATAACTTCTATAGATTATGGTCTGCATTGGCTTGATAATTTCTAGATCTGTTGTGGTAGTTATTTTCAAAATATTTTCTTTTTTCTGAATTATGTTCGTGCATATTTCATAAACATCATATACAGGTTTCTGCGACTGCATTTTTAAGAAGTTATGTGCTTTTTAAGTTCCATATTTAGATTTTATTTCAATGTATGGAAAAATGAAATTTCTAAACTTAAAATTACACCATGTGCAAATTACTTAAAAGAGAAAAAAATATTTAAAAAGTTATTAAATTACTTTAATATTCTTACTACTTTCAACTATACACATAGCCATCGTCAAAGAACACAAAAATAGAATCGTCTTATTTTCAAATTTCACGTAGTTGTTGTCGAAAGGAGTGAAAATGAAAGTTGAAAGTACTAAGAATATTAAAATAATTTAACACCTTTTTAAATATTTTTTTCATATTTTAAGTAATTTGCGCATAGTGTAATTTTAAGTTTAAATTTTTAAAGATGAATTTAGCATTATATTTATTTATTTACTAATGACATTTCTTTATAACATTACTGTTGGAGAATGTTTCATAATTTTTATCTGATCTGTGGCATTTCGTTCTTGTCTCTATAAAAAGGAATATACTATTACACCTGTAGATTGTATTAGTCGTGTTGACCCAAAGAACATTAGGATTTCAGTAAAGTTCAATTAAGTTTGTCAGTTGTGTGCAGTGGTGTAGTCGTAAAAAAAACAGAGGGTATACGTTCTAAGCAGAAGGTATACCCAAGTGTATACATACTATAGCTTTCTTGAGAAATAGAGGGTTTACAGTGTTCCTTAAAAAGATCCAGAGGGCATACGGCGTATACCCCGTATCCCCTCCAGTACATCCCTGGCTGTGTACAAGCTAATTAACAGAATTAACCTTATTTTAGCATAGAACAATCCATATTGTATGACTGAAGCTATTAGCAGATTTAGTATTTTAGATTTTTCATACATTTTATAAGAGCATTCGTGGAAATCACGAAGATGATATCTCATCTTTAGACTGCCTGTTTTCAGTTGAATTCGTTTTCTAACAGTAGTAACTGAAAATTCATACAATTTCGAGTAACGTAAATAGATATATTTTGCTCGTATAAAATGGGAAGATTTCAAGCATCTTTCTTAGATGCAGGACAACATTTTTCTAAGAATATGTTATGGGAAAAAGGACGGCATATAAAAATAATTTTCCTACTTTTTTATGTAACATACCTTTGTAAAAAAAAAATAACATGTCTAAAATCAGTACTTTATTTATATAAACTTTATGTCATTCGAAGTGTGTTTCTACAACCAGTGGTTTAACAGAGGCACCCACGATAATCTCTATTTCGAATAACCAATCGGTGATACAATGATTATTATACATATATATATATATATATATATATATATATATATATATATATATTTGCATTTTCTAATATAAAATAAGGACTAAGGAGCTTTTCACATGCATGTTATAATTTATAATTAAAAAAATGTATAAATAATTGAGTGAAATTATATGAATTTATTCTGTTGTATATTAAGTTATCATAAATATAAATTTATTTTTAATGTATAAATCATGAGATTGCAATGCTAAGGAATTTCATATCTTAAATATTGCAGTGAAACCATGATCGTAAGCTCATTTATACTTTTGGGTGAGGGAATTGGCTGGGGAGAGTGTAAACTGATTCCGGATTCGAATTTGACACCCGTTGATTTGTATTCTGAGTTCAAACTACTAGGCAAACAGATTTTGGAGTATGGAGACACTTTAGCATGTTTTATTAAATGGTTTACTGAGATTCTAAACCACTGAAGTTTGTACAGTTAGTTTACTTATCGCACACTTCACTTTTGTTTGGGCTAATATTTAATGCACACTTCAATCACGACGAATTGATTTTCAGCTGCCCTATATTCCTTCTTCAAAGAATACCCTTATAATTTTTCATGTTATTATAGCAATTGCTCATACGTCCGGCGTTGCCCGGCCCAAATTAAATAAAAAAGCCTAAAAGTCGAGAAAAGTCTAAAAATCTAACTAAAAAATCGCTGCGACGAACAAATTTCATTGAGAACAGAAAAGAATTTACTTTATTGTGTTAGAAGATTAAAACCCATTTCTTTTTACTAATTTGGGAAAATCGCAACAAAGCGCGGAAAAATACTAAAATATCAAAAATAGCAGATAATAAAAATCACTACACTGCAAATAGAAGCGTCTTAAATTCAGATACATATGTGACTGAAAAAGTACTTCAGACACTTAAGTGTCTGAATATGAAATTTCAGACATCGCAGATGTCTGACTTTAAGACACATAAGTGTCTTACTGGGATTATGGTATGGATGAACTGAAAGAAATGTCTGAATAATGATGAACCGTCTGACATTAAGACACTTAGAAATTCAGACACTTAAGTGTGTGAATGCAATACAATTGTATCATATGTGTGATGGCTCTATATACAATTGCATTGCAATATATATGCCAGGATAATCAAGAAACGTTTTCGAATGGATGACAGATGTTTAAAATACTTTTCCATGCACTACATTTAATGTTATTGTATAAAACAACCAACGCGATTAGACCATGGGACGTCTGTCAAAATTATAAAAGTCCGTTTATTAAGTTTTGGAAATAAGGTATTTTTAGTGCAATAGTTAATTAACGAATTGTTTTTCACAAAATACAAAGTTTTCCAAATAATTATATTAAAATAATCTACCAGCTACCACCCACCTCCACAAACACACAATTACCTAATAATGTCTTAGGATGGGTTTCGTCGAGCAGAAGCAATTTAAAATAGTGCGACCCTACCGCAGTGGGCTATTATAGTGTTTTTAATGTCTTGACGAAGGGAATCGCAGTGCAGAAGTAATCCCTGGACTTTTTAAAATGTAAAACAAACATTTGAAATATAAAAATTGCTTAAAAGTGTGATGACAAAATTTTTATTTAAGAGGCACTTCAATCAAGTGAAAAGATTCGTTTGCTAATGGAAGAAATTTATAAAGATACCTCGGTTGCATTTCGCTATTTTTAAATGACCCTTTTCTGCAGTGGATAGCTGAGTTCGATCTGTTCAAAGGCGGATTTTTACATTTACGATTTTGATTTTACATTTTTTTTTTTTTTTTATGAGGATGCTTTTAGTTTCGAAACCGGTTCCGAAAATGAAAGTGTCCTCATTAAAATTATATGCAATCAAAATCGAAAAAGTAAAAAAACGGCCGTTATACAGATCGATCTCAGCTATCCAATGCAAAAAAAAAAAAAAAAAAAAAAAGAAGAAGAAGAAAGAAATTGAAATGCAGCCAAGATATCTTTATAAATTTCTTCCGTAGGATTAGCATTAGCGAACGAGTCTTTTCACTTGACTGAAGTATCACCCTATTGCCTTCGCCTAAAAGCATCATAATTGTAATAAGTATATCTTATAATGGATAATTGTAACGGATTAAACAAAATATTAAAGGAGGGGTAATTTTTAAAAAATCTGTTTGTATTCGTGCGCCATTTCACTTCCTGTGATAAAAATCTAATGATTGGAACTCCCTTCCCTTTGTATTTCAATCCTGTCGAGTCCGAGCTCAAAGTCAATGATTACGTCACTAACGGAAAGCGGAAAAATGTGCTGACAGGGGTGATCTTTCCTGTGAATTATCATTTGTGAAGACACATTAAGCCTGTTACCTCGTTAATATTTTAAATGAAGATATTTTCAACGAGTATTTGTGGAATGGTCTCCAGATTTTTTTAGTTTAAAATAGATATTTTTATTACAATGGATTGTATGGATTTGGAAACTCATATTCATACACGTTCTTATTTCAGCAAGTCTAGTTATTGTTTGGCGAGTGTTTAAAACTAGGTATATGAAAAAAGAATAATTGATTACTGTTCGAGAAATTGCTGCGGTTTTTAGAAACTCGCTTTAGTAATATTTTTTCATTATATCTGATATTCATCAGCGCATTAGGTAGAAGAATGCAGTGCCAAGAATATTTAAAAAATACATACAACATTTTTCAAAAATAGCGCTGTACCGGTACTTTCCGAAATACTTTATTCATAATAATGGATTACACTGAAAGGTAAGAAAGAATGCATTTGTTTGATTATGTGAACTCAATTTTAAATAGAAATTTTATAGTAAAATAGTGAGCTTTATGTAATGCTATTTATCATTTACGTTATTTTTTTAGAATAATTTGCATACATAAGTTTTTTTTTTTTATATCTAATAAATATTTTTCGTTTTAAAAGGCTCGTGTGTTCATTTTGTGTATTTTCTATAAATCATGACTTTCAATGTAATGAATTTGTTTAATATTTTTTAGACTTAGAAATAAATTTTAGAAATAAATATTTTATAGTCTCGAAGTAATTTTTCCTGCTTGTTATATATATATATATATTTAATGATTGATAAATAGCTCGATCGAATTGCAATTTTCATTTAACCTATATAAACAAAGCTCATATATAAATAAAATGAATCTTTCTAATGATATTTCATTATTAAGTTTTTTCTTTACAATTTCCAGTTACTTTATATTTATGATATAATTTTACGTATTAATTTTTATTTTTTGCAACATCATGATAAGAGTATCATTTCATTTAATTGCCTCACAGAGTATATTTTCGAAATAAATGTTTTAATATTATCCAATTTAAATTTATGTATGGTAAATCTTTTGAAAATGCACAAGCTTTATATGACGGATATAGAACATGAAAAAAAATCGTGGAAGAACCAGAGTGAAGTTATTGTGAATATCTGGATATTTTATTTTTAAAAATTCAGTTTTTCCGATGGTAAATAAATCCAACTTATATAGTATTTATTTCTTTTTAAATAATCTTTCTGAAAACTTGTTTCAAAAATACAAAATCTGCTTTGATTTTCTGTGTTCCATATCAATAACATATTTAATTTTCAAGACACTGAGACATCCTGAAAACATACTTTAAACAAGGAATAAAAATCGTTGTAATTAATCTGAACTATGCTCAAATTATTTAAAGAAATCAAGCTGCATAAAATCCTATTAAAAAAGTGCTGATATTTAATATTTTGATAAGATGATGATGGTTGAAGTTATAAATATTTTTATAATTATGTTCGATCTGAGTATATATTTTTATACTACTGTTAGGCATGTTTTCTCTCTTCTTAATTTATTTCTGTATTAATTACCATATATTTTTCGAAATTTTAAACACCCCCCCCCCTTTCCTATGTTTTTGAAAAATTTGTTAAAACAATATTCTTTAATTTTTGTTCTAATATGATACTAGAACCTCTTGTTTAATTGTTGTGTGTTTTCCTCCTACCATTGAGTTTAGAATCCTGTAGGGCTTTCTACGTGGTGTTGTCTGAGTCTTATCAGTATTTTTCATTTTTACAATTGGGTTGGAAATGTGTATTAGTAATTAAAGTCAAAAGAAATGAATGTAGTTAATTACTATTTAGCGTATAGTCATATACAGGATTCAGGGTATTGGTAACTCAGTGTTTAAGGAGAAAATCCCACAACACTATCATTTGTTTTTATAAGTTATTTTTATCGTCATGTTAACAGATAAGAAAATATGTTTTTGACTTCTTTCTCAAGTCACTTTTTATGTATTTAACGGGGAGAGAGAAGAGTGATCCATGAAAAAAAAAAAATCTGATTTGGGGGAAACAAAAATCGGATTTTTAGGATTATTTTGTGTATGATAATGTAACATATTTTTATAATTATGTTCGATCTGAGTATATATTTTTACTCTATTGTTAGGCATGTTTTCTCTTTTCTTAATTTATTTCTGTATTAATTACCATGTATTTTTCGAAATTTTAAACACACTCTTCCCTATGTTTTATAAAAATTTGTTAAAATAATATTCTTTAATTATCGATCTAATATGATTATACCAGAACCTCTTGTTTAAGGGGACGAGGGACCTTAAAAATAATTTTTTTATTTTTTGTAAATTTCACCTTAAATATTACTCAAAGATACATTATATGCATTATTACAAAAAAAAATTTTTTTTAGTGTTATTTTTGAGAAAAAAGTGGAAATTTACACGTCGTTTTAGAAATCTCCGAAATGCCCCATGCGCGTTCCATATCAATGAAAATCCCCAATATTTTTTATAAAAGTTTGGTTTATATATATAAATAAAACTGTGCATCGAATTTTATATATTTGAATATAAAGGCAAAAAAAAAAAAAAAAAATTGAAAATTTTCGAAAAAATTTCTAATTTTCAAAATTTTTCCTTTTTTTTTTTTTTTTTGTAAATTTCAATTTAAATATTACTCAAGGGTACATTATATGCATTATGGCATGTATTTATCACAAAAAAAAAAAAAAAATTTATTTTTGAAAAAAAATGGCATTTTACGCGTTGTCGCAGAAATCTTCGAAAAGCCCCCTGCGCATTCCATATCAATGAAAATCCCCAATATTTTTTATAAAAGTTTGGTTTATATATATAAATAATTCTGTGCATCGAATTTTATATACTTGAATATAAAAGTATTTAAAAAAAAACAATTTTTTGAAATTTTTTCGAAATTTTTTTTTAATTTTTAATTATTTTTTTTTTTACCTTTATATTCAAATATATAAAATTCGATGCACAGAATTATTTATATATATAAACCAAACTTTTATAAAAAATATTGGGGATTTTCATTGATATGGAATGCGCATGGGGCATTTCGAAGATTTCTAAGACAACACGTAAAACTCCATTTTTTTCTCAAAAAAAATTTTTTTTAAATTTTTTTTTTGATAAATGCATGCCATAATGTATATAATGTACCCCTGAATATTATTTAAGGTGAAATTTTCAAAAAATAAAGAATTGATTTTTAAGTTTTTTTAAGGTCCCTCGTCCCCTTAATTGTTGTGTGTTTTCCTCCTACCATTGAGTTTAGAATCCTGTAGGACTTTCTAGGTGGTATTGTCTGAGTCTTATCAGTATTTTTCATTTTTACAATTGGGTTAGAAATGTGTATTAGTAATTAAAGTCAAAAGAAATGAATGTAGTTAATTACTATTTAGCATATAGTCATATACAGGATTCAGGGTATTGGTAACTCAGTGTTTAAGGAGAAAATCCCACAACACTATCATTTGTATTATAAGTTATTTTTATCGTTATGTTAACAGAAAAGAAAATATGTTTTTGACTTCTTTCTCAAGTCACTTTTTATGTATTTAATGGGGAGAGAGAAGAGTGATCCATGGAAAAAAAAAAAAAAAATCCGATTTGGGGGAAACAAAAATCGGATTTTTAGGATTATTTTGTATATGATAATGTAGCATATTTTTATAATTATGTTCGATCTGAGTATATATTTTTATACTATTTTTAGGCATGTTTTCTCTCTTATTAATTTAATTCTGTATTAATTACCATGTATTTTTCGAAATTTTAAACACCCCCCGCCCTTCCATATGTTTTTTAAAAATTTGTTAAAACAATATTCTTTAATTTTCGATCTAATATGATTATACCATAACCTCTTATTTAACTGTTGTGTGTTTTCCTCCTACCATTGAGTTTAGAATCCTGTAGGACTTTCTAGGTGGTGTTGTCTGAGTCTTGTCAGTATTTTTCATTTTTACTATTGGGTTGGAAATGTGTATTAGTAATTAAAGTCAAAAGAAATGAATGTAGTTAATTACTATTCATATAGTAATAGCATTTATATTGTAGTAAGTATAGTATAGTATTTATATTGTAGTTAATTACTATATACTAGAGTACCCTAAAATCAGAGGGCAGAGAAGCATCCCAGTTTACCCACGTTGCAACCAGCTCTGCTTTATGGTAACAAATTATTCCATTTATAAAAAAAATGATTCAATGTGGTCAAACATGGCTGCGTATATGGCTTAGAAAGAAAAATGGTCAAAGATGGCTTCATATTTATGCACCCCCCCCCCAAAAAAAAAGGCTCAAAGATGGCCGCAATTAAGACATTTGAAATGTCTGAAATTCAGACGTAAGAAGTGTCTGAAAAATTTAAGACGTTTTAAAATGTCTGAAATATGAACACTCTTGTTTCAGACACTTAAGTGTCTGAAATTCAGACGCAAGAAGTGTCTGAAAAATTTAAGACATTTTAAAACGTCTGAAAATTGAACACTGCGTTTCAGACACTTAAATGTCTGAATTTCAGACATTTCAGTTTACAGTGTATTTACGGCTAAGAGATTTCAATTGCATTACTTCTACGAATTTCGAAAAAAATTCCGCGTAATGCGAAATAACTTACAAAATTACTTACAAAAGTCACGAAAAATTAAAAAAATTCTGCACAAAATCCGAATAAAATTTATTGAAAAGTGTAGAAGATTTACTATATTATATCAAAAAATCGAATGCCAAAAAATATCAGCGGATCACACAGAAATGTCAAAATGAATTTAAAAACTTCAACGCAGGTAAAAATTTGCTATATTAGGATAAAAACTTGAAATCTAACTCCAATTACGTATATCAACAAATAAATGTGAAAAGCAAAAACGCTTGAAACAGCGATTAAAAGTGATAAAAAATAAATAAATAAATAAATAAATAAATCGCACAGGTGAAAGTTTACCATATTATGTTAAAAGTCGAAAACTGAATTCCTTTCTCGAATGTAAAAAAAAAAATAAATAAATAAATAAATAATAATAATAATAATAATAATAATAATAATAAACTCTGAAAATTCTATTAAAGATCGCTAAAATTTAAAAATAGCGGTTGATAACATTTACTATAGTCGAGTAAAAATTTAAAACGCAATTCATATTTGACCACATGTTTGAAACTGAACTCCTTTAACAAATCTCAAAAAATCGTCGTGAAACCCGAAAAATCACATTAAAAATCAAGGAGGAAAAAATTTACGACATTTGGCTAAAAGCCAAATGCCGATTCCGAGAGTCAAAAAAATTACCGCGTAATTCGGAATACCGCTAAAATTCAAATTGAAAATTTCTTAAAATTTGAAAATCGCTGATGTAAAAATTTACTATAATGGATAAAACATTATAATCGTAAATATTTCATTACTGACAAAAACTCGATAAGAAACGTTGAAAATTTGACAACAGATTCCTTTTCCGAATGTCAAAAAAACCGCCTTGGGTCTCAAAAACCCCACTAACAATCGCATAAAAATGACTAAATATTCAAATGCAGTAGGTTGGTTGGTTGTGTTTATGATGGTCAATTATCAGCATGAGGTATATAGGCCCTAAGGAAGGAGTGCCCTCGTGGGGGACTTTCTAAAGGAACCTAACCCATATTTACGCTTGGAAACCCACGGTTCAAAGAAAACTCCGAACGATTAGTTCGACGGGCGCGATTGGAATCGAACCCGTCCACCAGCCAAATGCAGTAGGAGACAAAATTTCCTACAATGGAGTAAAATATTGCGATCTGAAATTTTTCATAAATGATAAAAAAAAAAAAAAAAAAAAAAAAAAAAAAAAAAAAAAAAAAAAATCGAATGAAAATTTCTGAAAATCACTGAAATTCGTATGCAATGTCGTATTATAAAATCTCTAAAATTAAAAAATCATAGAGGACAAATTATACTATATTAGGCTAAAAGTTTGAAACAGAATTCCTTTTTCGAATGTCAAAAATATGCTGTGGAATTTGAAAATACGATAAAAATCTCATCGAAGGTGTCATTTAAATAAATCACTAAATATTCAAAAATCGCTGGGTTCAAATTTTACTATAATGGGGTAAAACATACTGATCAAAAGTTTTTCATGAATTGCAAAAAGTTGCTGAGAATAACAAAAATTGCTATGGACATAATTTAATATATTAGCACAAAAGTTTTAAACTGAATTACTTTTCGACTATCAAACGATCGTCGCATCACTCAGAAAATCACATTAAAATACCTAAAATTCAAACATCCCGGATAACAATATTTACTATATTAGGTTGTACCGAAAGTTTGAAACAATATTCCAAAAACCGGTACGGAATTCGAAAATAGGGTAAAAATTGCATTGAAAATCGATTTGAAAACCACATTAAAAAGTGTGTTAAAAATTGCTAATTATTCAAAAATCGCTTAGGTCAAAATTTAGTAAACTGGGTGTAAGGCATTCTTATCGGAATTATTTTACTATTAACAAAAAATCTACGCGAAACGCAAGATCGCTAAAATCACATTGAATGTCGCATTAAAAATGGCTAAAATTCAAAAATCGTAGACGACAAAATTTACCCTATTAGGCTAAAAGTTTGAAACCGAATACGTTTACCAATGTCTAAAAATCGTCAAGAAACGCGAAAAATGCAAAAAATTGTATTATAAACAGCTAAAATTCAAAAATTTAGGAGTAGAAATTTTATTACATTAGCAAAAAATGAACCAAATTCGTTTTCCGGATGTCAAAAAAATGCCAGGTGCGTCGAAAAACTCAATAAATCCCATTCAAAATCGTTAAACATTGCAAAATCGCAGTGGAAAAAAGTACTATAATTGCGTAAAACAATGTAATCGCATTTCTTTCATGAATGGCCAAAAATTTAGGAGAAATTCTAAAAATAGCTGAAAACCGCATTCAAAATCTCTAAAAGGAAAAAATCGTATAGGACAAAATTTTCTAGCGTAGTTTAAAAGTGTGAAATTGAATTTCTTTTGCCAATATAAAAAAAAATCTCCGTAGAATGCAAAAAACATTTTAAAAATCGAATAAACAAATTCGCAAAAAAATCAGAAATCCCTGTACGTATTCGGAATAAACTTTATTGAAAATCGAACAAAATTTTCTATATTGGGCTAAAAGATTAAAACCAGACTCTTCTTATTAATGTAGAAAAATCGAAAAAAACAAAAAAAAAAATTCTAAAAATTGCATGAAAAATTAAACTAAAAAACCGATTTAAAAAATCCAAAATCGGGCTTCGAGGTGCAAAAATTCATACATAGAAGAACCTTCGTTCGAAATTTTGTAGCTCTAACAAGGGGACCACCAAACATGATGCGGACAGTTTTTGATAATTTTTAAGTATGTTGTAGGGGTCACACCTCTAATTATTCCGGTGAAAGGTTTCCTTCAAATGGGCCTTAGTTTTTAAGAAATTGGGGGTCAAAGTTCAGCATACTTTTCAAATACCTATTTATTGCTCTTTCGAGCGCGTACTCGGTGGCGTCGAGGTAACGCGCAAATATGCTGTGTCGCAGAAAGCGGGTTCGGACCCTGCTTGTGCCTCCATTTTTTTTTTTTAATTAATATTATATTTTTGACATGTTACTAATTTTATGTGAATTAGGAATAACGCAGCTTTGAACTTTTTGATATTTTTCTATTAAATTACATTTACGTTTTCGATTTTTTTAAAGAAAGTTTATATTATTAAACTAATTTATATATAGCTATATCATCTTTTTAAAACTTACTATTGCTGTTTACATTTATGTATATTTTGTTATTTATCACAGTTATGAAATAAGGCATAATATTTTTTTTCTTACATTTTATATATATATATATAATAATTGACTAGCAAAAAATTAACAAAATAATATATACTTTCAATATTTCATTTGTTCTAAATATAACGAATGCAATATGTTAACTAATGAAATGTTGATCATTACTGACATCGCCATTATTAATTTAGTAAATATGCAATTAATCGGGTGATACATATCATAATAATACTCAAAACATAAAATAGCATTAAAAAATGACTATAAAAACAGTTTTTTTGCATGAATTTTTTTAACAATATTAGTAGAACGCACAAACTAACATAATATATATTCTTTAAATACTTAATTTTTTAATCTCATTAAATAGCTGAACGAGATCAATAAAACGAAAATTTTATTTCTTCTGATATTACTGCGAAAGCACAGCAGACGATTTTTTTAAAAATATTTTTTATTTATAGAATAAATATCTCTCATTACTGCATTTCCAGCTGAATATTTAAGAATGACGTCAACAATATTTATAATTGAATGAAAAAATATTTTAAATTTAATCTGTCATTTTTTATTTGTGCAAATAAAAAATTGTGTTGAGTTCGAACTTTACAGATAAAGGTATTTGGAGGGCATTAAAAGTTTATACAACTGCTAAAAAATTACATATAATTGTTACTACTTTTACTTTTTATTACTCTTGTAAATATGGTATTGAAATTATCTAATCGTAAATACGAAAAAACACGTAAATTCGACATGAAAATATTTTGTATAAATTATGGTAAAAATTATAAAATTCCATAAAGTAAACAAAATATACGTATATAATTATTATAGATCAGCGCTTAAATTATAAAAATGTAAATAACAATAAATTTGTACTTTTTGGGTAGCCGGGCGCCAGTGTTGCTTATATATAAATATATATAGATAGATAGATATAGATATAGATATAGATATACATATATATGAATATACATGAATATACATATATATACACACATATATATGCATATGTGTGCATATATATATATGTATATATAACACTGGCGCCCGGCTAACCGAAAAGTACCAATAAATTTAATAAAAACAATTCAACAAAAATTCCAGACATAAATTAGATTAATTTTGGTCTATAGACATATTAGCTTAAAAATTGCTGAAAAAAACATAAATTTTCATTAAAATTGCGAAAATGTAAATGTAATTAATTAGGAAAATATCAAAAAGTTTAAAGCTGCCGAATTCCTAATTCACATAACGTATTTGCGCTTTACCTCGACGCCACCAAGTACGCGTTCAGAACAGCAATAAATGGGTATTTGAAAAGTATGCTGAACTTTGACCCCCAATTTCTCAAAAACTAAGGCCCATTTGAAGGAAACCTTTCACAGGAATAATTAGGGGTGTGACCCCTACAACATACTTAAAATTTATCAAAAAATGTGCGCATCATGTTTGGTGGTCCCCTTGTAAGTGCAACGGTATCTTCAGAACATCGTCGACACACACGCACAAACTTCTCTCCTTAGTAAGATAGACATATTGCCAATATCGCTATAGTTACGATTAAGATGAACTAAATCAAAAGAGTGTAAATCTCCAGATTTGTAGTTACATAATTGCATTAACAGTATGGCAAATCTGGTGGAAATATTCTTGAAAAGGACGATACACTTAGCAAGCCCTTAACATTCGGGACGAGCGTCTTTTACAGAATTTTTAATCTTTTGCCATCGGTTTTTTAAAACAGAAATTTTTCCTCATTGAATCGGGAAAATGATCGGATTAAATAAGGCAAAATTTACAATAAAAATTTACTGGTGAAAATAATCACTGATTCTGAGCACCTTACGCGGCACGGATACCGGTCACTCGTACCAATGGGTTAATAAATTTGACATCAATTTTATATTTATACAACTGTTATACATTATTATTTAATCAGTCACAGAATTTTTTCAGGCTTTCTTTATAAAATACGGAAGAAAGATTACACAAACTGCATATTAGTTCTATGTCATACAAAATACATTATATATATATAAAAAAAAATGTTCAGTAAATAAACGGTTTAAAATTGAGAAGAATATACTTTTAACGAAAATTATTTAAATAATTTTTAATAATGCTTACTAACTATAATGCTTTTGAGTAATGCTTTTAATAACTTTAGAGAACGTAAAGAAAATATATGACATGAACTAAACACTTTTATTTTATTAAGTACAATTTGTAGAATCGGATGTTTAAAATTTGAGAAATATTTTCTATAATATCATAAGTTCATTTAATTGTCTAGTAGATTTATTTTATTTATTGTTACCACTTTTAGGTATTATTTCGGAACTTATTTTCATATATTTTGTTTTTGTAGTTATAATATATCTACTATATTTCAGGCTTTTGGAGAATTTCTGTATTATTTTTATGTAATATATACCGGGTGTCTCAGAAACGACTGATGGATTTTAAAATTCAATAACTTGCAAACGGTGACAGATATTTAAAAAATTCTTGCAGGAAGGTTATGTATGATGTCAGGAGTTTTATTACTGTAATTCTTGATTTTAGTTCGAATTTCAAACAATACATGGCGCTGCGAGAAATAGGTGCTAATTCCAGACCCGATTTTTGGTACTTCGGAATCCATTCAAAACATTTTAATCTCCTTTTTTCGCATGGGAGAAGAGAGAGGCCGAAAAATCGCATCTGGAATTAGCACCTATTGCTAGCAGTGCCATCTATCGCAGCATTTTATTTAGGTGAAGCTTTCGTTATGTCAGTGAAATTTTGAAGTAATTTTGCTTCTAATTTATATATATACCGGGTGTCCCAAAAATGCCTGATGGATTTTAAAATTGAATAACTTGCAAACGGTGACAAATATCTCAAAAATTTTTGCAGCAGGGTTATGTAAGATGTCGGGAGTTTTTATGCTGCGATTCAGTCTTAGTTACAAACAGCTACGATAGATGGCGCTGCAAGCAATAAGCGCTAATTCCAGGCTCGATTTTTCGGCTTCTCTCTTCTCCCATGCGAAAAAAAGGGAGATTAAAATGTTTTGAATGGATCCCGAAGTACCGAAAATTGAGTCTGGAATTAGCACCTATTTCTCGCAGTGCCATCTATTGTTTGAAATTCGAACTGAAATCAAGAATCACCGAAAGAAAACTCCTGACATCATACATAACCCTTCTGCAAGAATTTTTTTAAATATTTGTCACCGTTTGCAAGTTATTGAATTTTAAAATCCATTCATTTTTGGGACACATGGTGGAGCTTTTTTCTGAACTGTCGAAAAGTATTTCTCTTGCGATGTAACTAACTGATGACTTCTCACTAACTGCTGAAGCCAAGTCAAGTGAAGCAAAGCAATCGACAGTGATTATAAGATTTTTCATGAATTTCATTTTAAACATTACGAATACAAACAAATCAGTATCAATCCTGCTCTGGAATTATGATACATCATTATTTAGAACACCGCACATATTGATCGTGCAGCAGCTGAAAACAAAAAGTCGTGGGGTAAAATTTAGTTTTTTCTTTCTACAAATTACACTGAAATATTTAAAATATATAATTGTCGCGAATGAGGATACATGTGGTTTGATTAATATGAAATCTTATAAAATCAAAATTTTCTAATATACTTCATACCAAAATTATGTAAATCTTTGGTGGGAGGGTGGGGGGGGGGTTGTTCAATCGAAAATATCTTAATAATGTAGAGAGCGCGAAAGATATGCGGGTGTGGAAATAACTCGAGTAAATACAGTTATTATTTTATAGTAACCTCAAAATACTTTATTCAAGAAAAAAAACAGAGATGAACACAAGAAGAATCACACAGGAATATTGAAAAATAATAATTTTTAGAAAATAATTTAATCGTCTGCGATGCTGTTGTCGTCTGCTAAAGCTGAGTACTAGTAATTTTTTGTGCAAGTTTATTTTTCTGTAAATGACAACGTTCTGTTTTGTTTACGCTTTTTATTATGTTCTAGAAAGAGTTGTGAAACCATGAAAGTTTGATTAATGTGTGATACAGTTTGCATTTTACTTTAACATGTGTTTGGAGTAATCACGAGTCTGTATTTTATTTAGTTACAGCCATCGCGCTATAAAGAAATTCTGATATGAAATCTATGAAATATGCATTATAATTGTCGCGAATGAGGATACGTGAGGTTGGATTAATATGAAATCTTACAAATTCAAAATTTTCTGATATTCTTCATCCAAAAATTATGTAAATCTTTTGAATTTTTTGTATAACGAGAATATCTAAAAAAGTAAAGAGCACGAAAGATATGCGGTGGTGTAAATTACGCGAATAAATACAATTATTCTTTCAAAGTAGTCTTAAAATAATTTATTCATTAAAATAAAAAACCGAGATAATTTTACTAAGAATAAAACAGAAATTTTGAAAACTAATAATTGTCACGAATCAAAATACATACAGTTTATTATTGCAAATTTCATTTATAAATTCAAAGCTTTCTCAGATTTTCCAAACGAAAATTCCGTAAATCAAAATTATCTTTCAAAAGTTAGAGATGCAGAAAATACGTGAGTAATTATGGCATTTCTTTTTTAATAACCTTTCAATATTTTATTCATTGATTTTTTATACCATTATTATTAACACCTCTTGAACATACATTAAAAACGATAACGATTTCACAATTTTTATCTTCATTATATTTACAACCATTGCTTTTATACTTAAATTTAAAAGAAACATTTTGCAATCATTTCATTAACAAGTTGTAACAACGAGCTCACATGAGTTACATTATCATGTCTAGTAACAACGTAACTTATTTAGGCGAAACTTTCGTTATGTCAGTGAAATTTTGAAGTAACTTTGCTTCTCATTTATATATATACCGGGTGTCCCAAAAATGGTTGATGGATTTTAAAATGGAATAACTTGCAAACTGTAACAGACATCTCAAAATTTTTTTCAGGAGGGTTATGTAAGATGTCAGGAGTTTTTATGCTGCGATTCCAAATTTTAGTTACAAAGAGCTGCGATAGATGGCACTTATAGCAATAGGCGCTAATTCCAGGCGCGATTTTTCTGCCTCTCTCTTCTCCCATGCGAAAAAAAGGAGATTAAAATGTTTTGAATGGATCCCGATGTACCAAAAATCGGATCTGGAATTAGCAACTATTTCTTGCAGCGCCATCTATTGTTTGAAATTCGAACTAAAATCAAGAATTACAGAAAGAAAACTCCTGACATCATACATAAGCCTCCTGCAAGAATTTTTTAAATATCTGTCACCGTTTGCAAGTTATTGAAATTTAAATTCCGTCAGTCATTTTTGGGACACCCGCTATATATATATATGTATGTTATATAAGAATTTTTACTTTTACTATTCATTTAAATTATTCTAAAATGCCGGCATATTCATTATTTTCTTTTTTCTTAATACGCTCTATTATTTATTTCTAGTTAAATTCCTATAAATTTAAAACGCGTATCTTAATAATAGTTTTATTCCAAAACGTAATCTAAACTTTTAATCCCTTCATTAATTTTTATCGTCTACCAAACTGTAAAGTTCTGAACGGAGTTACTTATTTTCGAATGTTTATAAAAACCATTTTTACATTTTTATTCTATTTCATCTCATTTTCCCGCCAGCTGGGAGACAACCTTTTTTCATCGAAATCCTTCCATTACCAGAGCCGGGATTCTTTTGTGTGACGTTTCTCGATCGCTCTCCATTGGCTGAGTGACGGATCGCAGTGTCACTTCGAGTCTAGTTCGTGATTTTGTTTGGTTAGCCTGAAGTTTCCATTTCAATCAGATTTCCTCCGCGCATTCTAATAAATACCTCGAACATGAGCTCAGAAGTAGATTTTTTGTGCTGTTGGATTGTTTACTTAATTTGTTACCTGGTGTCCTAAGTCGCGTGGAATATTATTTTTTATTTAACATCTATTTCGCATGAATAACTAGTTCATGCTTGCTCAAGCGGGATGGCTCTGATTTCTCATCCTGTGGGAATTGTTTAATGTTGGTATGTTCTGATGGAATAAACAGTTTCCTATGACTACGTTTTTATGTCTTATTGGGAAAACCTCAGATTTCTTCATAAGCCTTTTTTCAACACTCACGCGGCCTAATCTGCCTTGTCTTCATCATGAATAAATGAGTTTTTGATTGGACTCTACCAATATTATCATCGCACCATAGCTGCTAAATTTCCACACTGTTGACACCTCCACTAGCGATGCTTGCACTAAGTGGTATGAGTGCTATACAACCTCACCAACGGCTGATTAACATGTGGTACTAATCCAATAATATGTCGTAAAAAGCACGACGTGATTGTTCCACTTAACCCATCAATTTGTTTCGTTATATATATATATTTATTTATTTATTTAATATTCATTTTCCTGTACTGAATTTTACCTGTACTGAATTCCTGTACTATTTTTATCGAAGAAAATTAAAATTTCTTTCTCTCTCCGATTTTGCGTGTATAAAACAAAGTAATGCAATAGCAGCTGATCGTTAATAAATTTGAATTTCCTTATACCAGGTGGGCTGAAATAAATCGCCACTACTCTCACCTCCCTGCAAATGGAACTGCTCACTGTAAAGGCTTCAATTTTTGTACACATACAATTCAAGACATGGAAAAAAGGAGTACGAGAAAAAGATTTTAGTTTTAGAAACACCGTTGATGGCGCTGTACTGCAGAAAATTGGAAAAAAGGCGAAAATAATAAGAAAATTAAGCACAAGTAAAATGAAAAGTATCCTTATTCATTTCTATTGCTCTTGTGAAAAAAAGGAAATACAAATAAGTAAATAAACATAAACTGCCATTCTAACTGCAATCCCCCACTCAAAGCACAATAAACGGTCAAGAGCAAGTATTACTCCCTCTCAGAGGGTTCCGTGCAATAAATATATGAATTATTAATTCTATTATTTAAAAAAAAAAAAGTTGCTAAAAGAATAATAAGAAGTTGTAGAATAACTATACAGCGTAGGGTTGGGTATATCTGTATATACTAGAAAAGCATGAATGGGCATACCAGGAAAGTTCAAAGACATATAAAGCCTAAATAATATTAAATATTGCTATTCTGCATAACTCTTTTTTTTTTAAATCTTATCCTAATCTGTTTATCATGAACTTCATTCCGTACTGACAATAAAAGTGTGCATATACTACCTTCTTTTGGCATTTCATAAATCTAAATTCAGCGTAGTAATAATCTTTTCTTTTTACAGTGTAGTTAAAACAAAGCACTTGTTCAAAGTATAAACTTGGCATTGTGCTAAGCGCGCTTCGAAAGGAAGTCGCAAAGTTGTAACGATGGCTTGGTCTTTGCTGCGTTTATCCAGATTGGTTTTTAATTAACTTTTAAAGACACGGGAGGCGTATTGAGAGATCCACTCAATGCAAACCCATAGCATTTATGTGATTAATTCTAATTAAATTAGTCTGTTTTTTAACAATTTGACGTTTATTGCTTTTATGCTGCTACTCGGTATTGCACTACGTAAATATAACATTAAAAATTGTTAGCTAGGCTTTAAAAGTCGATGGATCATAGAGAACGCCGCCCCTGTCATTATATATGTCCAAAGCGCCCTTGCACTGTAAACGCAAACATCTGAAAGTCAGTTAGAAAGGTGTCTTAAATGGATGTCACATTTAAAGTGAAAAAAAGGTGTCTTACTTTTTAAGATACCTTTTTGCATCTGAAGTTAAGACATTGGAAACGTCTTAAAACGCCGCCATTTTTAAAACACTTGAAATATCTTAAATGCCGCCATTTTTTAGACATTAGGAACATCTAAAATGCTGTCATTTTTAAAACATTAAAAAGCCGCCCTTTTTTAGACATTTGAAACATCTAAAATGAGGTCTTTTAGGACACTCGAAACATCTTAGAAGGTTTTTTTCTCTTATTTACATATTATTTCTCTTATCTCTTATCTCATTAACAGCAGGTTAAAACTTAGACTTACAGTCAAGCTACAAAGCAAAATAAATGTTTGTTAATTATGGCAGACTACAACAGACTGCATTATTTATTTTTATTTATTTATGTATATATTTTATTTTTACATTCATCAGATTCGATTCCAAGTTATATTAATCCATACTCAAGTATTTAAAAATATTAATTTTACTTTGTTTACTTTGGAAAATAGTTGAAATAGTTTATTAATCATTTAGTAAATTTCAATTATTAGACATACATACAAACCATACCTGGGATTAGTATTTATGCTATTTTTCCATAGATTTATTGTAATTAAAAACGAAATTCCTCACAGCTTCAACATTGTAGACAAGTTAAATATGGTGTTATTCTCAAATCGACAAATCTCCCCTCCTCTTTATGAAAATTTTCTATGCTTCTTAAGGTAAATCATAACAAATCTTTATATTTCATTTATAATTCAAGGAAAATGTGTACAAACACAAATCCGGGTACACATTTTCATAAACAAACATTTGAAGCATATTTACAATTTTTGATTACACCGTTTTTTTTTTTTTGTTTTTTTGGTAAGGTGAAATTAAAATAATCATTTACGTATGATTTTATTATTCAAAATTATCTTGCTGTAAAATATTAAAATCACTTAAAAAATCATTTTATGATGCAACAGTTAATAATGTGCTTGTTAAACAGGAGTGAATATTTTAAATAATTTTACACATAATTTCAAATTATCAAATTCACCGTTCATATATAAATATTTTCCATCAGATAATTAGAAAAATCTGAAAACATTGTATGTCTTTTTGCTTCAATTTAATATGTAAGCGCATTTTATAATTAAAGTTGTCAAAAATTTATATGTTAATTCATTCATGCTTCCATTGGAGGGGAAAAAGCTTATTTAATTCAGTGTGTTTCAACAATAAAATAAATGTTTACGACTGTTGCAATAATACATATAATTAAAAAAGAGACCATCATTTTTTTTTTTTTTTTTTTTTTTTTTTTTTTTTTTTTTTACACAAAAATAAATAAGTAAATAAATATGATTAAAGTTTTTTTTTATATATATAAGAAAATAAACTGCGTAAAAACACCGAGTTAAACAATACTGTACTGCATTTCATAGTACAGAAAAAAACCACACAGAAAACAATAGCGTAAATATGGATTAATATTAATTTAAAACCTTAGACATAAATATATACTTTAGAAATTGAACCTCAGAAAAACATAGATAACATTAATATTTGTTAAAATCAAATTTGTTCTAAAAATAATATAACATATACAAAACATTAGCGGAACAAAATGGAGTATTATATTTTATAAGTCACTTACCCTTTTGTATAGTATACATTTTCTAGTAATTTATATTCCTTTGTTTAGATGGAGGAAATATATTTTTTTTTGTCCAACAAAGATTTCTAGATAACTGATTAATATATATTTCATTTAAATTAACCAGTTATCATAGAAAACCCGATTAGACTAAAGTCTCGAGGTTCTCGAGGTTCACATACTTCGCGTTTCTTTTGCATGTGCCACTGCATTCCACAGAGGATAATCTCAGCTGTCAGAAATGATATTGTATTTTCATCTGAAAGGTCTCAACAATAAAGATTGAACTGTTTGTCCACTATTCATTCATTAACAGTGATTTTTTTTTTTTTTTTTTTACATTCATAGAAGGAAATCGTTTTTGATTCGCGCACGGATACACAACAACAAATATGACTGTCGGCTGCGGTATGCTGTTTAAAACCTTTCACCATATTAAAACACTTAATGCTAGTTCATTTCTACTACCTGTACATTAAGACACACAAGTATCTTAAATTAAGATATCTATTATGTGTAAGCTCTATATTAAGATATTTACGTGTCTTAAATGCTTTTTCAGTCATTTTTCTGTCTTACTTTAAGACTCCTTTATATGCAGTGTGTCTTTAAGGGTTAATAACTCAGCTAATTACCGACTATTTTTTCGAAAATCATTATCAAGAATTATTTTATACTCCTGTTACGATAGGTAACTCCTCAATACCTTTGCTGAATGCCCGCACATCGAAATTTGTGTGTAACGGAAAAATGCGCTTTTTAAAAATCTATGTGATTTAAGGTAATCGCTATAGCTTTCCTGCAAGGTTTAAATTATCATCTTCTTTCTCTAATTTTCCGCTAAGTTTATTCTAATTTGATCCGCTGATTCAAGGAAATTTGACATCTTGGACTTCAGGCGGATCGAGGACACAAACCAGTTAGTTCAGATGTAGTTGAAGATTTTGTCACCTCTAATGTTATACAGTCAATTGATAGTGCTGTAGGCTGCAGAAGTGCACGTGCATTGTCCAGAAATTTGTGTGTTTCCTATAGAATAGTTTGGAATGTATTCAGGAAATTTTCTTATCGTTTCGTGTACAAAATTAGTCATAACAGTTGCTGGCCATCGACCGGAAGAAGCGACTGCATTTGCATTGACATTTTTTGCTAGAGTTGAAGCGGATACATCGTGGTCATCGAAGACTATGTGGAGCGATAAGGCTCATTTCTACTTCAGTGGAACTCTCAACACATATATATGTTGCATTTGAGACACAGAAAACGATCGAAATTCCATGAGATTCCATTCCACTCACGGAAAGTTACAGTTTGGTATGGATTCACAACCACATTCATTCTTTGACCTTTCAGTTTCGATTAGTCTACTCGGAATGTCCCTGCGACATGCACCGTGAGAGCCAACAGTTACAATTGGATGCTCTAAACTTTAATTCTGCCACATTTGCAACATCGTCAATGTCGTGGCTGAATTACTTTTATGCAAAATGGAGGGCCTCCACTCAGTTTCTGCAGCAAAATTTCACTAATGACAAAGAAATCATTCGTACGTTTCCGACAACCTGGTCATCTCGTTCTCCGAATTATAATTCATGTGTTTTCGGTTGATGGGACACTTAAAAAATCTTGTTTATTCAGTACGCCTGGTAACCTTGCCAGACATGAAAGAAAGTATCACTCTGCATCTCAGTCAACCAGTTAAAATCTGCAGTTAAACAAGGTTTCCCCAGACTGCAGATTTCGCATCTTCAAGACAGGAACCATATTGAGCAGCATTTCCTGCGTCCATAAAGTACTTTTCACATGAATGTTTGCTACGTTTTCAAAAGGGACTGTATTTAAAATGCGTTTTTGTGTCTTTTCAATCTATGTCCAGTTATACAGCGCCATCTTACGGTATCCCTAGACCTATGTTTTCTCGCAAAATCCGTTTCTCCTTGACTTTAATAGTATGTGTACAAAATTTGAATCTTATTCACTGAGTAGTTCAATATATACAGAGGTCGAAGTAGGGGTGTTTTAATTCTGCCACCCGGTACTAGTTTATAATATTCGAGTAACATTTTACAAACAGCACTATTTTTTTACAAAACCTTAATTAAATAAAAACTATTTTATTTTTCTTAATTAAGTAAAGGAGTTTCAGATCGAAGATTTGAGATATACAGTAACTCTTGAAATTTTATATTTATCAAAACGTAAACTTCTAAATTTATAATGCGAATCAGACGCTTAAATTTTATGTAAATTTTAATGCTGAAGACATATTAATACGTATCATATTTAATCAAATTGATTTAAATTTTATATTCATTAAAACGTAAACTTCTAAATTTATGATGCAAATCAGATGCTTAATTTTTATGTATTCACTGAGCAGTTCAATACATACAGAGGCCGAAGTAGGGGTGTTTTAATTCTGCCACTCGGTACTAGTTTATAATATTCGAGTAACATTTTACAAACAGCACTATTTTTTACAAAACCTTAATTAAATAAAAACTATTTTATTTTTCTTAATTAAGTAAAGGAGTTTCAGATCAAAGATTTGAGAAAAACAGTAACTCTTTAAATTTTTTATTCATCAAAACGTAAACTTCTAAATTTATAATGCAAATCAGATGCTTAATTTTTATATAAATTTTGATGCTAAAAACATATTAATACGTATCAGATTTAATCAAATTGATTTAAATTTTATATTCATCAAAACGTACACTTTTAAATTTATAATGCAAATCAGATGCTTACCCGTAAGGCATGGTGACGTCACGGCAACGTCGTTGTGAAGTCACACTGTGACTTTGTGACCGTCGATGTGACGTCACGTGACGTCGATGTGACGTCATAGTGACTAGAATGCGAGGTCGTTATGGCCGTTTTAGAGGTCGTTTGTGACGTCACATTGTGACCACTCTGTGAAGTCACGGTGTGACAAATTTGTGAAAAGTGTGTCATTTGTGACTATTTTGGCATTAACTTTGTGACGAACCTGTGACGAAAGCGACAATGCTTTGAAGTCACACTGTGACCAATTTGTGAAATATGTGTCATTTGTGACGAACTTGTCATAAACACTGTGATTTCAAATGAAAATCAAATTTCAAATTAATTGCTTAAAAGACGCAAATAGTGAAAATGATTCCATGCTGGGACTCGAACCCGGGCCATCAGTACAGTGCACTGACATTCTACCGACTAAATCACATGGAACGATACCCAGGCTGAAAAATTTCTCACTATTACATGTTGGCAAGGCTACAAACCCAGCACAAGATGGAATATTTAGCGTGAGCCACCAACATGATGCAAACACGAAACTTAATTAAATCCAGCATCGATTGAAATTATATTAATACTTGGAAATTTTTCCAGCGAGAACCATTCGCTTTGCATACAATATTTCAAATGAAAATCAAATTTCAAATTAATTGCTTAAAAGTCAATTTTAATTTGAAATGTTGTATGCAAGGCGAATGTTTCTCCCTGGAAAAATTTCCAATTATTAATATGGTTTCAATCGATGCTGGATTTAATTAAGTTTCGTGTTTACCCCATGTCGGTGGCTCACGATAAATATTCCATCTTGTGCTGCGTTTGTAGCCTTGCCAACATGTAATAGTGAGAAATTTTACAGGCTGGGCGTCGTTCCATGTGGTTTAGTCGGTAGAATGTCAGTGTGCTATACTGATGGCCCGGGTTCGAGTCCCGGCATGGAATCTTTTTCACTCCTTTGCGCCTTTTAAGCAATTAATTTGATATTTGATTTTCATTTGAAATATTGTATATAAGGCGAATGATTCTCTCTGGAAAAATTTCTAAGTATTAATACAGCGATGAATTTTAAAATAAACTTTTGCTGTAAATATAAAACCTTATCTTTTTACCGTACTTTTTAGCAAAATATCGCTATTTTGGAGTCCTATTCTTCTAAAACATTTTAAATTTTTCCACTTAAAAAACAATGCTTATCAACTGCCATATTTTTTTATTAAGTTCTATGCTTGATATTGAGTTCAAGCTTGATATTTAGAATGTGTAAGTTTTTTTAATTTGTTGTTATTTGTCATTGCTTTATTAAATATGAACATGGAGACTAACGGATATTAATACAACTATTATTTATAGAGCGGCATGATAAGCGATATTTATTTAAATTTTTTATTCCCGTGTATATTGTATTTTGTGAATATGAGCTAAATAGATTTGGTATGTTTTATAGGAAAAGACTGATCTAGGAAATAGAAAAAAAAAAAACGATTAAGAAAAATCATGCGTTAAGCATAGATTATAAAATACTTTCCAACACTTTCTGAATGCTTTAACAAGACATCGTAATTTAGGGAAATGACGTAAATAAGATAACTAAGTAAACATTTCAGAAAACGCATAAAACATTTGAAAAACTGATTTCAACAGTTACCGTCCATAGCCAAATATGTTTTCCAATTCTTTTGAACAGCCCTGTATTTGATCTGTAGGTTGATACACTGAAAAAAAAAAATGAAGTACTCAAAAATGAGTAATCCGACGTACTCATATCGAATTGAATATTTTTGGATCAAAAATGAACCTATGCTTTCTCTATTTTGAAACATCACATGTTATAAAACCCAAACAAACGAATAGTTTTGTACCCTGTAATGGTTCATTTCATTTATAGCGGCATAGCGGCATAAATGATGTTTATTAATGTAAATATTAAATTATGCACAGCATTTTAAAAATAATTTAAAAGTACTTGGCAATAATGCTCTTGTCATAAAAATATTCGATTTGAGTATCTTGCTAAGAATTTTGCTGTTTTTCTTAATAAATAATCAATTAAACATTTCTTGTTAAGAACTTTGAACGGGAAATAAATGTCAGTACATTTTTACTTTAAATTTTAGGTTTTTTGTTTTTTTTTGGGGGGGGGGGGGGAGTGCATAACGATTCATATTTCATCACAACCATGGAATAAAAAATGAATACATGTGTTTCTCAACTTTGAGTACATTTGGATCGGAGCTATTTTGAGTATGTGACGCATTTAAAATTGGGTACTTCTTACTCAATTTTGAGTACCCATTTTTTAAGTGTATATATACTATATAATGGGAAAATTTAGTTTAGCAAGAAAACGCCTAACAGGTTGAAATTCTTTTTCAGCAATTTATACTAATGTAAGGAAAGATACTTGAATACTTTTGTACAACCCTGTAGTTTACCTAGAATCTTTATTACACGCTACTATTTAGTTAAAATTTAATTCAAACTAAGACACTCTTAAAACTGCTGAAATCACATTTCCAGAAATTATCATTTATAGACGGCCTTGTATCCATTTCCTTGCGTGACCCTGTGTATCATTTTATCCATATTCTACAAACATTTATTGGTAAATTAAATGCAGTTCAGCGAAAAAAAAACATAACTCATTTAAAAACCACCTTTAAGCAATTTGCGCCCATACCCAGTAATCCTTACGAATACTTTTGTGTAGCCTTGTATAGGAATTATAGCATTTATATACACGATACTATGCATAAATATAGTGAATCATAAAAGCGCATATCATAATTAAAAATACATTTCCAGCAAACATCGCTAATGAACAGTACTTTGGATACAATATAGTATCTGAAATATTTTGAGTGTCCCTGTAAATGCTATATACGTATTATTCGTATTATAAATGAAATAATTTATAGTATGTAAACCTAAGCGACATACATCAATTTCATTATATATGAAATAGATTAACATAATTAAAGTATGCTGCAAACAATTCCCTCCACCCCCATATCATTATGTATTTGAATTCCTTTTTTAGCCCTGTAAATGAACAATAGCTATTCTGTGCATCGCATAGTCAACAGAATGCATATTTTAGTGCCCTTCATAAATGCATATAAATTTTATTATGTTTGAAAGCGTGCGTAAAATCATTAAAAATCATTTGAAACGATTTTTTTCCATAGGCCGTAATGTAACGGAAAACTTTTGGCTGGCCCTGTAAATGAACAAAGCATGCTACAAACTTCATTACAAATAGGTACCGTGCTATAGTAAACGTCAATAACATCCAAAAATTTCAGGGCAATCCGAGTATATTTTCGGGAGTTAGAGTGCGGACAGACTGCTAGACGCAGAGACAAACCTAAGTCATAAGCACTTTTCAACTTATGTCCTTATGTATCCTGTATTATATGAACTTTTAAAAAATATATACTAAAGCAGTTTAATCTATAACTTCCTATCAGGCATGAAAAACACTTCATTTGAATGCTTAAATATCATATTTTACTTTTTAGTGCCAATAATTACGTGTATCATAAACGTAGAAAATGAATTTACAATAGAAGAAAATTTAATAACCGATTCAGAATGTCTATAATTAAATGTTTGATTAAAATCACAAGCACAAAAATTCTTACATACAATTTAAAAAAATAAATATACCAATTTGAAAAACACTAAAAATAATAATTAGTATTTATAATTGTACTATTAAACAACAGCAAAATACAATAAATAAATTAAATGCACTATTAGATTTAACAATATCTCAAAAATATTTCCGTATGGTATAAGGAATTACTATTATTTCATAATTTTGGCAAATGTTAAATCTGAAAACATTGGTTTGAAGATTTAGGATTTAAAAAGATAATTTAAAATATTATTAGCACTAAAAGAAAATTCTTTCAAATGTTTCACTACTGTAATATGTAAAAATATATTTTCCCAGTATAATGTTAATTTCTAATCTGAAACAGTTTCGTAATCTCATGATAATCGAACATCATATTTAACCCCAAAATAATAATAACTATAAGTGTTAGTAATCAAAAAATAGTAAGAAGCCGATAAAATAATTCCAAATCATTGTCGTTCCATACATTTTCAATCTCAAGTAAGAGTAAATTAATGTTTATATTAATTCCAGTATGAACTTAAGCCTGAATCAGTCTCTGCGCAGATTTTTTTTTTTTTTCAAGCGATGGCAGATTAAGATATTTTTCTTTAGAGTTATCGAATTGAAAAATATCGCTTCTGACATAAAGATCAGTCTCTTACAAATATAACATAAAACTATTTAACTCATAAATACAAATCAGGAACAAAATATTTAAATTAAATAACACTTACATATACGTTCCATTAATATCCGTGTATCCTAAAATGGTCATTTCCTTATCTTAAAGTGTTGTAGACTTGGTGATGTTCTAAAAACAGTGAACAATTTCCCGCGTCTTCTCATATTTATTTTTCTGTGGGCAGACGATTTTCAAGCAGGTGTTCTGTTACAGATTATTTGTTTTTGTATACAAGAAATATTGAACTTGAATGCGCAGTAATTTTCTGAAAGTATCGTTAATTAAAATTTTGTATTTGAAGACATGTCCTATATATTTAACCTTTTCTTTTTATCCGTACCAAATAATTCAAGTTAAATGTATTGTAAAGTTTCTTTTTTCTAAATAATCATAATAATAATATTCTTAATTAGAGTTTATTAGATAAAACATTGTTTAAATTTTTAAAAGGTGTAAAAATAAATTTAATGGTATTAACGACCCCCCCCCTTTTTTCTTCTTCTTTTTTTTTAAAGTAAAGTTTGTTTTGCACAAATTTTGTATATTTCTTTTATTTTCGGAAAATGCTAATTTTATTTAAAAAGTCTGAAAGAAGTAGAATTTATGACTTGAATACAAATTATAAAAATATTCTAAAGCAAGAAATGCATAGATGACTAAACTCTGAAGACTCTTTCTACGTGCTCATTAAAAGGTGCAGATTTAACTGTAATAGAAAATTTTTAGTTTGAAACCACAGAAGTGTTTCGAATAATCCTGGTCGGTAAAAAAAGAAAGAAAGAAAGAAATTTCCTCCCAGCAAACTAAATATGTAAAGTGTATAAATTTAATAATCCTAATTCTAAATATATTATCCAAATGCTAGATAAAATTGAAAACATGAAAAAGTATACATTCACTGTCTTAGATATCAAATGGATAAAATATAGCCTGAAAATTTAGTTTATTAATGCTTGTATCGTGCACTTTATTTATTATGCCCCCCCCCCCTCTCCCCTTTAGTGACAGAATTTACCATTTGCTATCCACTAATATATTTTCATTCCTTATGCCGCTATAACTCGTGACTGCTTAAAATATTTCTCTTCATTTTCAAAGATTTTTGAAGTTCATATTTTTGTCACACTGTGACTTACAATATAGTGGTTTTTTTTGTCACATATGTGACGTGACGTACGTTACATAGCAGTGACATAACAGTGACGTCACATTTTTTCTTAATTGCCAGAAAAATATAATTTTACAGTAAATAACATGTTTTAAAGAATTTTCGTAATTTTTTAAAGCTTTCTAAGAAGTTCACATCTCAGTCACAATGTGACATCACTGAGTGGTGGCATTTTGGTCACAGATGTGACGTGACCACAGTGACTTACAGTGACGTCACAATGACGTCACTGTGACCATGCATGCTATGAGGGATAATTTTTATGTAAATTTTGATGCTGAAAACATATTAATACGTATCATATTTAATGAAATTGCTTTTTCTTTAAACTACTGTAATGGAAATTGCACTTCATTGCACGTTACAGATCTTTCAAATAATTGTAAAACTATTTTACCTTAAGAAGACTAATTTAAACTTTAAGAAAAGAAGACACCATGAAAAGTTGAAATGAAAATACTTCGGTAGCGGTAAATTGCTGTTATCATTTTGCCACCAATCCATTCAAGAGGTTTACTCTAGCAATATCATAAATCGCAATTTTCTCAATTTTAAATCAATCCAATAATTTTTAATAATCAAAGTGTAATTCAAAAAGAATCATCCAGACAGTCTTCAAGAAAGTTTGAGTAGTTTCAAAGCATTATTTTGTAAATCAAACTGACATTTTATAATTAGATTGGTATGTACGTACATTCTAATATAGGATGATCTTATGAAATTAATATTAAGATTTCCAAAGTCAGTCTTAATCTTTAAACAATCTTAAATTTTCATATAAAAATATATGATGCATGAATAATAGTCTTAATAAATTCAATTGCTTATTTGTAAAATATTGAAAATCTTGTAATCTTGAAATAAATATTTTTAGGCATCATTCAATAACAGTATTATAAACAAATTTATCGTAGCAATAAAAATATTTTTGAATTTTTGAGAAAGCTTAATACCTTGTTATAAACTGCAATACGTAAACCTCCACACAAGTATTCCTTAAACAATATTACTGATAAACGAAATAAAAAATGTTAAAGAATTAATAACAGGGCTTTCGATAATCACATTAATGACTAAAACTGGGATTTTTATTTTAAATCATTTGTTTTCTATCTTAATATTTAGTGTTTTATTTTCCTTTAAATATATTATTTATAAAAAATTACAATACAATTCGATTAACTTCTTTTTCAGATCCTCGAAGAGAAAGATTTAAATTAAATTAACAAAAATAGCTGTCTAATTAGCAACTTTTAAATGTGCGTGAAAATAATTAAATTATAAAAATATATTTAATAGGTAAATTATTCTTATTTTTTTAATCCAATTTATTTTTGCTTAATACTTCACGCTTTAATGCATTAACATCGATGACAGTACTTTACAACGTTGTTCCCAGAATTCACTGGGAAAAATTCACTTTTAAGGTGGGCAGTTTTAGACAGGGCTCGAAATGGAAATATCCACGAACCGGATCGCTATTTCAAATTTACTTTCGACTTTTTTTTTTTTTTTTAAGTATAGTAAAGTCCCGATTATCCGAGTCTCACTTAACCGATTTGCCGCTTTAACCGAGTTATTTTCTTCTGATAGACTGATAGCTTCCATTATTATGAAACAGCCATTATAAATGAAGTATTAGGTGAAGATGAAAGAGCAGCCGTAAAAGTTAGAACTATGATTTTTCTGGTCAGGATGGGAGGGGGATGGCCATTTCCCCCCCATTCTGACTAGAAAATCAGAGTTCTAACTTTTTATGGCTGCTGCTTCATCTTCACCTCACACTTCATTTATAATGGCTGTTTCATAATAATGGACGCCATCAGTCAATCAGAAGAAAATGATCCATTTCAAAGGTATAAATTCGATTAAAAAAAATATTTAATATTTTGAGCAGAAAGAAGAGGTTAAACCTTTATTTTTCATGACACTAATAGAATCATATAGCTGCCAATTTCTACGGTTTTGTACCTCTAAAATTGAATACAAATTCTTTTCATATTTATTCGTTGACTATTGTTAGATTTCGGAGATTTAATTAGGGAAAATTTACTGGTGAGTTTTAGAAGTAAGAAAAAAAACCCTTAGCAATTGGTAGCTATGCAGTAGCGTAATACTGCAGCAAAAAATGCAGCAAAATTCACATTTCACAAACAAAAAACTATCAAGGGTTTTTACAAAGAAACAATTTCATTCCCCGTATTTCTTAAAAGTAACATAAATGTACACCGAAGAAATTTTACTTGTACCATAAAAATGATTGAATTAAGTGAAAATTTATATTTCATCTTTTTATAGTTGGTGATAATTTGTGTAAATGCGGTTTATACAAGTTTTTTGTTTATCCGAGGTGAACTTGGTCCATATTAACTCGGATAACCGTGACTTTACTGCATAGCAAATTTACATTTAAGTGTAGTAAAACCAATTAAAAAAATGCATTCAAGATTCTAAATAATTAAAAAAAAAAATACACAGAGACTGAAACTAATAATATTTTTTAATAATTCCACGAACCGGAAAAATATTTTCCATACTTTCACGAACCGGAACAATATTTGTCACAATTTCACGAACCGGAACATCGTTCCTGTTTGCTCCGGTACATTTCGAGCCCTGGTTTTAGAATAGTCCCTAATAAATATAACTGGCATTAAGAAGGGGTGATTTAAATTGATGAAATATGAGTTTCCAGCGATCCTTTTTATGTTATGTATAGAGCGAACTTATGTTATGTCAGAAAATATTATCATATTCATAATAATTACTAAAGTCTATTATAAAATGTTATCAAGGCTAATGATTTATGAAAGTCCCTTCAAGGTATTTTTTATGAACAAAAATTAAGACCCTCCTGTCTTATATTAATTTTCACACACGATGTCTGCCAAAAAAGGGTATTGCGTGATAATATTATCTTACTTTTTTGCATTTCTGTTTTTACTGTTTATTTTTACAATTTTTTTGTCATATCATTGTGGGATAATATTATTTTTATATTTTCTTTTTTTTACCTAATGTCTAAAATTTTATTTTTTTCTTTGGTCGTGAATTTCGGATATGCTTGTTTAGACCAATCACCTAAAAGGCTTCTTCTAGTTGAATAAGATTAAACTATTTTGTATAGAAGAAATTAATATTAACGACATCATGACAACAAAATCATCACGGTTATGTGCAGAAAAATAGTTCTGAACCCCTAGCCCCTCACCACACGCTTTGGGATATAATCTACCGCAATCACATTTTTCTTTTTTTAGAAAAAGGATAAATATTTTGAGGATGCGTATGACCTGCCTTGTACCTTTAAAGGTGAAATTAGAGAAGCGGTGGGTAAATCCATGTCTTTTCTTTGTTCTCTAAGAGGGGAGAAATATACCTCTTGGGAGTAAAAAATCCTGCTCGTGTAGAAATGTTTCATTTCGATGCGTTCATTTCTTATATGATAATACACACACTAAAAACGTTTTAATAAAATATTAACATAAAAGCTACTTAGATGTATTGATGAAAGTGCATTAAATGTAATTAATATAAAATTTTAAGCTGTAAAATAAATCGTTTGGATATTTAATTGTGATCTTGACAGAAACTGCTACTAAATCTGAAAATATATATGAAAAAGATATTTTTTTCCCTAAAAGAAGTAGTACTGATGCTTTTTACAATATAGAGCATTATATTTGTTTTTAAAACGCATTTAGCCATAAATATAATCGGAGTCAAAATAGGGTGAAATTTATCCCATGCGTCTATTAACATAACAGAAACGGGCACGTGTGCTGACGAGTTAGTACATACATATATACATCCTTGCAGCTATTTTATATTCTTATAATTTATATCATATATACGTCTTACAATATTTACAACGGGTATGCATACTTAAATAAGTCCACATTTATGACACATGTTGCAAAATTCAATGTTTTGTTTTGAAGAGATGAAAGTAATAGCATCCACGATGTCAATAATAAGAAATCTTCCATAATACTGATTCATCAAAAACTTGATAAATATACATTTAAGTTGAGATCTCTGCTAAACTTGGTATGACCTGTAATTTGTATGGCAATATGTATTTAAAAATGATAACAAAATTGACTAACTTACCTTACTTTAAAATAACATAAAAAATATTTGTCTACATTCATTTAAAAGCCCGTTTGTATCATGCCGAAAAAATAATAAAATACATTTTTATGCTGTGAAATCTGACTCATTCGGTATTTATACTTAGTTTGTTGACTTTTTAAATCATCCAATTTTCAGTCTGCATTTTTATTCACCAAAATTTCAGTTGCAAGAATTAGAATTATTTCGTAAAATCAAAATATTTCATTTAAAATTACTTAAATGTGTTTTATTAAAATACATCATTGTACAATTAAATTAGCAAAACCAAGTACATTCGATCATCTAATGTGCTCATCGTCTGGGCTAAAAGCGTTATCAACCAAGGTCGAATTCAATCATATATACTTGATGGGCTGTTCCAAAATTCCAACTGAAAGTGGGGGAACGTTATCTCGTTTGGATAGTTTCAAAATTCAAACTGTAGTAGGTAGGAAGTTCCTGTTATTCCTAGTAAATTAAATCAAATATTGAGTAGGGTGTATGATAATGCATCATTACACGTACAAATAGTTTGAAATAGAATTTCGATTGGTTTCATGATTAATAACATTTGATTTCAAGACCTTAGCTCTCATAAAATTATTCATAATCTCTTCTAGTTGCATAATGTATGCATTTTATTAAAACATCTTTAAGTAATTTTAAATAGAATTTTTTGTTTTTACGAAATCAATTACATTAATTGTCACAGTAAGGTGAATTAAGAATTGAAGAAAATTGATTTAGTTTATATAACTTTCATTTAATATTTCAGTTGTATGTATTAGAATTTTTTGCTTTAACTTTTGACGAGAACAAGCCAAATGGTACTTATGGTATTGCCTTTTACATTTTCTCTAAACGTAACACGATAAATAAATAAACCAGTTTCAACGAGAGGATAAAAGAACAAAATAACAAATTTTAATTTGGTTATTAAATTTTTACTCGATTAAAAGCAAAAAATGCCATGAATGAAAAGAATTCGGAGAATCCTGAAAAACTGGAAAATTATGTTGAATATTTAAAAGTAAATTCATCTAAATGTATTAGATGATAAATTATTACATTTCGTCAATACATAGAAGCATGTCTATATGCTATTGGAAATGATGGTTAGTCTCCAATGCAACATTTAATTAAAATTGGAAGTTGTCATTTTCTTATGTGAATGAAATAATATATATCTTCTGAATTATTAAAAAAAAATTAAAAGTGTACAAAAGTAGAAAAAATGTAGGACACAAAATAGACATTCCGTATCTTTCTATCAAATCATTCAGAATAAAGCAAAAACTCTAAAGATAATTTCCTGCGTATGAAAAATATAGCCACTGGATTTTAAGCTACCGACTCATTGTGAAAAAATGTTACACTTGGACACAAAGAGAGGCATGAAAATCTCATTGTTTCTTTGCAGTAAGCCTAAAATGACGTTTCGGCAACGAGATAAATTAATCATCATTCGTATTTAACTCATTTAAAAACAGTAGAGTTTCTATGAAATACAGCGTTTTGAATAATAGAGATTTACGGGAGATGGGATGAAAGTAAAACAGAAGATCTGAAAATAGTTTGTTGTATTAGTCTCGGTATCAACGTAGTATAGAAAATATTTTTTCACTTGTTTCATAGGTGATCAATACCTTATTTTATTATAATTGTTTGAAAACTATCATTGCCAATACATAAAGATTTATTTCCTTGAGAAATATCCATTTTCATGCTTTTCATAATGATTTTAATATAAGCCTTATATTCAAATTCGTATTTAATTAAACAAAAATTGTTAATCTCTGCAAAATTTTTAAATTGCTTTATCACACACCTAAGATTATTTAGTAAAAACGTCAAATAGGCAATATGAGGAGCTCACAACCATAGTAGACCAAGTCCATTTTGAAAAAAAAAAAAATAGATAGTCCAATTAGAATAGGGATTCACAAACTGTGGCCCGCGAATTTCATCAATTTATATATGGAAAAAATCGTGAATTTCGTCAATTTGACGTGGGAAAATTGAAAATTTCTTCAGTAAGTTAAGAATCGTGAATTTCGTTGATCGGGCACGGAAAATTCGTCATTTTTTGTTGATGATTCGCCGAAAAATCGCAAATTTTCTTGATCGGCTGCGGAAAAATCGCCTGTTTCGTCTGTTTATTGCGAGAAAAAACTCGAATTTAGTTAATCGGGTGCCGAAAAATCGCAAATTTTGTCGATTGGGTACGGAAAAATCGCGAGGTTGGTCGATCGGGCTCCGAAAAATCATCGCGAATTTCGTTGGCTGGGCACGAAATAATTTACAATTTGCTGATCAGGCGTGAAAAAATCACGAGTTATGACGATCAGGCTCCGAAAATTCTCAAATTTCGTTGATCGGGCACGAAAAAATGGCGAATTTTGTCGATGCGCGGAAAAATTAAAAATTTTGTTGATCGGCTGCGGAAAAATCGTGAGTTTCGTCAGTTTTTCGCGAGAAAAAAGCGTGAATTTTGTCAATTTGCCGCTGGAAAAAAGGAAACTTTCGTCAGAGTCAGTTAAGAATCGAGAATTTCGTTGATCGGGCGCGAAAAATCGCGAATTTTGAGGGTCGAACACGAAATTATTGCGTGTTTTGCCAATCACGTGCGGAAAAATATCAAATTTTGTCGATAGAGCGCGGAAAAATTGCGAATTTTGTCGATCAGGGGTGGAAAAATCGCAAATTTCGTTGATCAGACGCGGAAAAATCGCAAATTTCGTTGATTGGCTCCACCTCCCTCCTTTGTTCATAAAGTTCATATTTTTTTGGCACTAGCCACTTTCATGCCTATGTTTGCTTTTTAGCGCTTTCAATAAAATAAAATTTACTCTCCCAAATAAAGTCAAGAAATATTATCACTTCTTGAAAATAATCCTTGCTATATCTGTTTTATATAGTACAAACGTAAACGCTGCTGATACCGGGTGTCCCAAAAAGGACTGTCTGATTTTAAAATTCAATAACTTCCAAACGCTGACAAATATTAAAAATATTCTTGCAGGAGAGTTATGTATAAAGTCAAAAGTTTTATTACAGTGATTTTCGATTTTAGTTCGAATTACAAACAATAGATGGCGCTGTAAGCAATAGTCGCTAAGTACAGGCTCGATTTTTGGTCCTTTCTGTTGTTCCATGCAAAAAAAGGAGATGGAAATGTATTATCCGGGCCACGAAGTACCAAAAATCGAGCCTGAATTTAGCCTCTATTGATCGCAGCGGCATCTATTGTTTGTAATTCGAACTAAAATCGAAAATCACTGTAAAAAAACTTTTGACTTTATGCATAACCCTCCTGCAAGAATATTTTTAATAACTGTCACCGTTTGGAAGTTATTGAATTTTAAAATCAGTCAGTCCTTTTTGGGACACCCGGTATATACTTGCCAACGGAATTGGATACGTTGATTGGGTAGGGGAACGTAGAGGGGTAAAACTCACCCCCCCCCCCCCCGAAACCAAATTTTTTATCTGATTATAGGTCACAGATCCTCGAAATAGAATTCTTTTCATGTTATTGATGTGGCCCTCGACAACCCAGACATTTTTGTAAGTGGCCCTTCTCTTAAAAAGGTTGTCCACCCCTAATTTAGAAGGTGCATAAAACCTGGTGCATTATCCAATCCCACAGTGAACCAAGTCTGTTTTCACATGCTTTCTCTTATATGTCTTTGGTTTACTGTGGGAGTGAATAAAACAGATGTTATGCACCTTCTAAATAGACTATCTCTCTTTTTTTTTTTTTTTTTTTTTTTTCAAAATGGACTTGGGCTACTATGTCTGCGAGCTCCTCATATATAGACACAGGAGGAGCAAACGAAACAACTGGCGTTTTTAATTCCATGGCAAGCTATATGTCAAAATAAATTAATTTGTATTTGTGATATAGTTTTTTGAGTTATTTATATAACATTAAAGAAAATTCTTTAAAACTAAATGGTTTCTAATGATTCACAAATTTACAATAACTGAAAATAATCACTCGGAAAATATTACGATATTTTATAATTCCGATGTTGTGTTTTGGAAGATAAAAGACTCATATTACAAAAAGTTTTAACAATATTTATTACAATAAATCTACTTCATTATATACACTTGTACATGAGCATAAGTGGACAAACGTGATATGTAATGATATTTATTTATAGCTATGAGATGTTTTATGAACTTCACTTTATTATTTATGATAATTATTAGATTTTAAATGGTTCTCATTACTTCTGCATATTGAAAATCCAATGTTATGTAATTTCTGGATATTTTTGGCACATTTACTTACAAAAAATCACATAATATTTACATAAATTGAAATAAATATGCTAATTTGTAAAAATATCCATGAATATTTACTGACATAAATGTATTTAAAGTATATATTTTTATAGAGAAATATGCCATTAAACCATATTAATTGTATTTATGATATATAATTTTCAAATGAAAAAGAAATACTTTTAAATTAAAAGATAGTTATTGGAAAAATATTCCCACTTTTTTTTCATTTAATGGTGTTTTAAATCTTTTTTAAAGAAAGTATTTTTTTATATTGGGTGATTGCAAAAGTTTGTGTCCGATTTACGATGCATCCAGTTTCGAAGAGTATTCAAGTTGCCTTAAATGGTGAAATGTGGTCAAATTATCAACATTTAGTCTCTAAGCAATTTCGTGGATTATTATTCATTAAGTCAAAGGTTTTAAGTCATTGTCAATGCCAGAAGGTCGCCCAGAGCGAGTGCTATCGTATAGATTGAAATCACCATTTCCAAACCGACAATACCACTTTTTAACTCTCCTAAGAGCGGGACACGATCCAAATAAACGTCCAACGTTGAAGCACGTCCAACACTCACTCTTTTTTTAAACTCAAGTAACATAACGTGGTGAAAATGTAACTTTACATTTTTTTCCATTTTCAATATTAACCTTCCATTCAAATTAATTTGGTAAACTTTTAGGTAGGTTTCGCAAGAAATACTATTGCAGTCCTTACCATAGTGCGACTTTTGAAAAATTCCTTCATAACTTATCATTATATGACTCCAGGAACCCAAAACCACCCCCAAATAAAATGTTTATATATATATAAAATCCCTGCCGGCCCGATCTACAGACGGAGGTAGATTTCGAAGTTAAGTATACTAGTTTCACAAACAAAAACCGAATCATGATTAGAGATAAACCCACTTTAACAATTTTATCTGGCCGCTTTTGACGAGCTTTTACTTCATTTTTATATAATAACTGGTTTCATCAGAATCATGTTAGGGCGGTATTAAAAAAAAATACATTTCCATGCTCAACAACTCGAAATTTTCTGGCATAACTCCAGATTCATTTTTAATAGGAAAAACATGAAACTTGTTGACGTGATTTTTGAAGAGACCTGTGTTTTTAATTTTTGTTCAATTAATTAAAACTTGATAAATAAACAATTATTTTCTCAGTAAAACAATATTTTTCGTTTCTATTACAATCGCTTCGGGAAATTCCGTTCAAAATGCCCACTTTGACATCATTTTTTGAAATATATACTGCCTCTGTCAAAAAATCGATCATTACGATACATTATATAGTTTCTGAATAAGCGAATCTACCAATTGGATGCATTTTAGAGCAAAAATGAATTTAAAAATGAGTCAGAAAATAAGCAGTTTGGATTTGAATACTCCCTTAATACGATGATTTTTCCAACACAATCCACTTCGAGAAATTCGGTTCAAAAGGCCCACTTTGACAGCATGTTTTAAAATATATTCTGCCTCTATCAAAAAATTGACCACTACGGTACATTATATAGTTTCTGAGTAAGCAAAGGTACCAATTGGAATCCTTTGAGAGTAAAAATGAATTGTAAAATGAGTCAGAAAATAAGCAGTTTGGATTTGAATACACCCTTACTAAGATGATTTTTTTTCTTCAACCGCTATGTATTTTTAATTTGTTTTTGCTCTAAGAATTGGTCCTATCCAAAACTTGTCTATATAGATGTTGTAGACAATATTAAGAAGATATATGATAAATTCATGGGGATTTTATATCTTGTGAATTGACGGAGTTATGGAAATTTTTCTTCTTCAACCCCCCCCCCCTTTTTTTTTTTCTTGTTTTCGTTTTTAATTTTTTTTGCGGTATGAATTGGTCCTATCAAAAACTTGTGAATATAAAAGTTGTAGCTAATGTTAAGGAGATTCATGATAAAATTAATTGGATTTGACATCCTGAGAATTGACGAAGTTATGAATTTTTTTCTCACAAAAACCCTATTTTTTGAGTCCCTTGAGCCCATTTTTAACTTTATCAAAAATCTGTGATACATAAATTTTTGGCCCTATTTTTAGAATCAATAAAAACTTTAAACTGATTCGATATGTACAAAATTTAAGAAGTTATGGGGTTTTTACGGTTTTCACAAAACCCTCTCCCTATTTCATCCCCTTGGTCCGATTTTGCCCATTAACGAACTCGACCGAGATTTTATGCCCCTTGATTTTAGGTATCAGTTTGGAAGAGATTGGTGCAGAATTGTGGAAGTTATCGTGTCCAGAATAAAGTGATATATATATAGATAGATAAATACATACATATATATATATAAAGTTTTTTACTGAGGGTGGTTTTGTGCTCTGGAGGTCATGATCGGTGTAGATCTGCAAAAATTTTTCAGAAATTCCAACATAGGAACGACGCCAATAGGTACTATTTCATACGAAATCTACCTAATATATATATATATATATATGTACTAAATTTTGTCCGCACGATAAAAGTCGCAAATATGCATGGATCGTCTTCAAACTCGCCAACAACTTTGAGATGGGTAATATCTTGGCGGGGTTTGAAAATGGGCAAAATCGGCCCAAGTGAATGGAGATGGGGAAAGTTAAAAATTTTGAATACCGTCTTAACATGATTCTGATAAAACCAGCTCTTACACAACAAAGACAGGAAAAAATAAATACTTTTCATTATAGCAATTGCCAACATTAAAAAAAAAACAGTAAAATTCTCACCACAACAATTGCTTTTCTATTGCAAGATTTTCATGTGAAAAATTAAATTTAATTAATAGTTTGACGAATTAAAAACAAATGGAATATTACGTCATAAATTTCCTAGAGCAAGATTTCCGCATGAAAACTCAAAATGAAATTTAAAATAATAATAATAATAACAATAGGTCATATTGGAACTGTAATGGATCTCAGCAGGTAAATATGTAACGTCATGTGAGTTCGAAGAAACGTATTAAAACATGGATAAAACTCGACTATGGAAATATTAACATATTTTAACACTTTGAAATTCTCTGAATTTGCTTTAGCCATTTTTAAACCTATCCCATGTACATGCGTGTGTGTATTCGTGTATATTAGAATTTTCACAAAAAATTTAGCTCCCTAGAGCTCATTCTTAGTGACGAAACTGTGTTTATCTCTAATCTTGATTTAAGTTTTGTTGGTGAATTTAGTACTTAACTTCCAAATCTACCTCCGCCTGTAGGCCGAGCCGGCAGGGATTTTTTTAATTGTTATGTTCAATCACGATGCATGTATATAACTGTCCTTAATATGGTTATAAAAGAAACACCAGCACAGTCAAAATTGAAATTCGTGCCATCGTGCCAAAATCGTGCCATCTATGAAATAGGGCACGAACTTTTGCAATCTATGTGTCCAACCCAATATGTATAGAGAGATGGTAACAAAATATTTTTACCAAAGAAAATAATCCGCAAGAAATTGGTTTCTAAGAAAAATATCATAAAGAAAATTAAAATTTTAAACATAAAATACATATTTCAGTGAAAGCAAATAAATAACACATTATTAGGAATATTAATATGACTATCATCTAGAAGGTACTATCATAAATGCAAATAAAATAATTTACAAATAACTTAAGTCGGTTCTCAAAATAGTAATTTAATTTCTCGACAGAGCCAATCTGTCTGACACATTCATAGATTTATTCTAAACGTAAATTTAAGAAACTGACAGAAGTTGCTTTTGAAGTGATTTGAATTAAATAAAGCATTACATTTTTCAATAAATGTGTTGCATTTTGAATTTTAAGTGATTTATGCCTCATGAAGAGCTTTTGAAGTATGTCACAGCCGAAAATACAGTTCAAAACACCAAATGTGATTACATATTTAGAATGATCCCTTGCCTTTAATGAAAAACAGAAAGTCACTTTTTCTCAAAGTATCAGAAAATAGTCCGTTTGAATTTTAGAACAGCCTTAAACATACAATAGAATAAAATGCATTTATAAATACATCTTCCTTTTAGAAATTAATTTATACATTAATTTTTGGAATGTATTTATTTAAATAAAAAGTTGTATAAAACTAACTATTACTATTAGCATGTAGTTGAACTTTTAGTTTAGGTCGCAAAAGAATTACTTGACATTTAAATAAAATAAACTGCATGTCAGCTTCAGTAACAATAGCTTAATTATTTTGATTGAAAAATAATATTCAATTTTAGGAAACTTAGCACTGTAAAAATTTGAATATATATAAAACATATTATTCTGATAATTCTGAAACGAAATTTTCTCTATTATCAAATTATAACCCAATAATATACACCAAACCCTTATATAGAAACATTTGAAATTTTTATTTTTTGACATCTTTTGTAATGCATATTTTCATAAATTTATTTTATCTTCCCAAACCATTACATAAAAATTTACGTTCTGCATACAACGTCTACACAGAGTTATATTTCAACAATGTATGCGTCCTATAATAAAACTGTTAATATTTTTTTGTATTTAATCTGTACATTAACCTAATTTAAAGCTCTTTTTAATAATATATTTACTCTACTTATTAATCTAGAAAAGATTTTGGAAAAAAGTTCTTGTTTTGTATTTATCACCAAAGGTTGCGAGGAACCACACAGGCACACATATATTGATTCGATGATTCAAGTTATAACATTTTACATACTAAGAAAAATACTGCCTCGTATTATAGTACAAAATACCCATTGCCATAATTATATTCAAAATGATTTTATATTTGATATTTATATGATTAATCTCAATAATTATTAACAGAGTATAAGTAGTTCATTTTTAAAAATTGCTAACCTCAGTATTTTCTTCAAATCTGGTAAACGTTTTTTGAGCAAGAAAATTTATTTTATATAGTATATCTTACTTCTATGTTACGCATATGTGATTTTATTTCTTAAGAAAAATAAGACAAAACTTTTGTTGAAAATACATTTATCTGATTTGAAAAATGTACGGGTAGTTAGCAACTATGTCATAGCTTCAGAGTTGTCACACACAACTACTTTTTATTATACTTTTCTACCCGCTTTTATTTAAACAAGTATGATTTACCTATGTAATTAGTACAAATCTAATACGGAGATTATTGTTAAAAAAAAAAAAAAAAAAAAAAAAAAAAAAAAAAGTTGTCATTGACAGCCTTGCTTTGCTTCCAAACTTTCCATATCTTTCATAGTCACACAAGAATAATTTCAAACAGAAAAGTTATTGATTGAAATGTTTCTTGTTTTTGTGTGATATTTACTTAACCATTTTTTTTATATAACAACGTTTCTGATTTTTATTCATTAAAAAAAACGATAGGTGGGTTACGATGATCATATTTGTGACTTCAAAAATCTCAACATAATTATTAAAAATATAAATATTTTCAAAACTAATTTTTTTTAATTAAAGACTTAAAGTAAAATCCATTATCATATTTTTCTAATAATTAAAATGTATGTACTAGTTACAATGTATTCGTAAAAATTGTTTTAAACAATTTTTATTTTCTATGTTTTAAAATAAATTTTTTTAAACACTATCATATTGTTAAATACAATAAGTCAGATTTTATAAAGATACTTTTCTTGAAATATTTTTAAAAGTAAGTATTATATTTTAATTTATAAATATGTGTAACAAATATGTAATAAACAATGAATTCATTTTTATGTAAGCATAAATAGTATAGTCAGAGAATGTGGAACGTGTAAGTGTGCAGGTTGATTGTGTTGGTCTGAAGCAGAAGATTTACATTAATAATTTTTTCAATTAGCTGATTTGTCATAAACTATTATGGAATTTAAAAGAAAGAGACATAATTTTAAAATAAAATTTCGATAGCCTTTTCATTAAACATACAATTTTTCTTTTGTCTAATAAATGAAGAAAGGGAAGATTTCATATTTTAAACATTCGTAAAATTCAGGAAAATTATAAAATTAACATTTACTTCACAATTACATATTTTGTATTGTAAAGTTACATATATTCCCTTGTAACCAGGTTGAAAGTACTTGTTTATTGAAATACAACCCTAAAGCTTAAATTATGTAATTTGATGTAAAATAATATTCCTCATATACTAATAGAATTTCAGAGTATCAAATATGATTTTATGGAGGTGGGAAGTAGTGGATTAAACAGATATGGTTTAAAGATCAGCTAATTATGAGAAAAACATTCATATATAGCCTTCACCATTTTTACCAGTTTCCAAGGTCGAAAGAACTTTCCACGTTTTTAACTTATATTCAAATTAAGATTTCATTTAATATCTGATGGATATATAAAATGAATACATGATTGCAAAGTTTTTTAGCACTGGTCGATTACAGAAAAGAAACTATTTTTGGAAGAGATACAGAACAAATGTTTCAAGCGATTTAAAATAATCTTTAAAAATAACATCAGAAAGTAATGAAAGGATTACAAAACAGACGACAATAATGGAGGAAGAATCATATTTAACCTCTGCAGGGGCGATATTTTTATGGTGAGAAAAAAAAATTCTGATTTATTAATTTTATTTTAATAGGAATTGAAAAGACAAAAGAAGGAAAAACAAGAAAAATTCACATAAAGATATAACGTGCACATTTGTGGCCTTTGAGCGTTGATGGTAATTTATGAGTGAAATAATTTCGTATAAAGTAAAAAAAAAAAATAATAATAACATTAAATTTATTTCTTACATTTCTAAAAATTATTAAAACTTAATAAATTTAATATATCTGATATATTTTTTTATCAGGTATTAACGATTTGCTCAAATAATCCAACAACACTGACTGCCGAAAAATGAAATTGGAGATAACTTTATCAGTGCAGCCAAACCATAACATTTTTACTTTTCTTGTTGAAGGATTCTGTAATGAATAAGTTGCCATAATTTTTTTTTCATTTTATTATTCACAGTAATTATAATTATAAAAAACTGAACGTCCACATATGTGGCCAAGGGCATGAAGAGTTCAAAAAAGATTTTGGAACAGAGATATTGTGATAAGTTTGTCATTTAAAGGATTTTTTTTTTAAATCTCGCCAGTAAAAAATTATTTAACTGTGCACGTAAAAATACCTAAAATTTCCTATCTCACTGCAGTATACACCATCAATAGCTTTTTTTAAATATTCTGGTTATTAAATTAACTTAAATATAAGAAAAATGAAATTTGCTGAGCACATAATTTATAAGTGTGCTTGATCACAGCAGAGAAAAATACTAGATGTTTATGTTTATAAATTCGAACTTCACAATTCTATTAAAAAATCGTTTTAATTGGGTAAAAAAAAAGAAGTTACACAAAATGAACTGAATATTAAATAGGTATATCACATATTTCCCTGAAATTGTAATTTTCAAATTTTAAGACAATTTTTTTCAACATGACTAATGTATTATTTGAAAATAAGTATGACATATTTTTAAATAATTTCTTTCTTTTAAAATAAAGAAGATTTAAAAATTTCAAACCTTACAGCAAAGCAAGACTACCGTTTCCTGTAACATTAAACAAGTTGTTTGCTGCTCATAGCCGTTCTATCATCTATATTTTTTAGAAAATACCAATTTATAATATACTTATGTAAAGTTATGTAATGAACTTATATAACCTTATAAAATTTTATCATTTTGAGATAGCACCAAAATACAAATTAAATATTGTCAACTTTGAGATTGTGATTTATTTTTTTGTTATTTTTAATATTCTTCAGATGAAAAAACATAATTTTAAAACTTATGCAATTAAAACTTATAACACTTGTATTTCGCATTGTATAAGGTTTATATGAAGGATCGTGGAGAGTGGGTCATCGAAAAATGAGATGAAACTGAACAAAATTTCTGATGTTTACATGTTTTTAAGAGAATAATTTCATTTCTATAAAGTAACACTGGAAATTCATGAACGACATATTTATTAAACAAATATGTCAACACTTTAAAAGAAATTAGCCAAAGTATGCAAAAATACTCTATAGCATACCTCTATTAAAATTTAAAAGTTGTTTAAAATTATACCCAGGTCAGACTTCAGTATTCCTTAGAAATTTCCCCACTGAAACTAGCTCCATTAGTATCCTATATAAATCTATGAAAAATGTGTATCTTTAACAGAAAATGTACTTGTATTGCGTAACGTCCCTTTTCAAATTGAAAATAACTGATATATATATATATATATATATGGACTTCAGACGATGTTTCTAAAAACAATCTTTCTACAAGTTAATTTCAGATTAACGAATATTCTTTCTATAGAAAATAACATGACAAACATTGAAATTTTAATCTTTTTTTTCTGAAAATTTGGTATCGCTTAAAAAATAACTTCATAAAGCAGTATTTTTCTTCATCCGTAACACAGCAGCATTAACAAAAAGATGAAGCGCTGAGCCCATTTTTACAATATAACAAACAATGCCACTTTATAGATACCGATGAACACAAAATGCGTACATATATATGTATATATTTTATCTTATTTGGGAGATTAATACAGCAATAAGGATAAAGAAACATAATATCATTCATAAATGTGCTATTGAAAGTTTTTTCGTCCTTTGAATAAAAAAAATACATATATTCTTAACCCATTTTTCTTCATAAACATATGATACGAGGATGTTTAATTGCATTTATAATAAAATAGAACTACAATTATAACATAAAAATTATCCAAAATATTTCAACGCTAACTGTTAAAATATTGATGTAATAATAATAAAAATGTTGTATTCCACGCCAAGTTTATCGTAAAAAAAGTTGTAATTTCAAAATTTACCATTTTTCTTTATTTTTATTAAGTAAAATCATAAGTAACTTCCATTTTTTTTTATTTTGACATTTATTTTGCCTTCATTAAATAACAAAATGATATTAATTTATAAAACGTGTTTTGTTTAGACAATAAAATATTTTGTAATGGATGTTTGCTTTCGTATCTGTTAGGGGTGGATGATTTTTATCATAGCAGGCTTTTGCGGACGATATTGTCACGGGTAACCCATACTTTACCACCTGTTATAATCCTGTTTAAAAAAGGCTCGATTTTTACCCATGGGAATAGACTCGTGACGATAGACAGGCGATCTTCTTTAACACGTTCACTGAGATTGCCAGGTACCTATATTCCTAAATTGCTGATTTTCCCTAATTTCTCCAGAAGGCAGTAAACAGTTGACTGTGATGTATTCAAAATTTCTACTGTACAGCTTGTTGATTGACGTGGATTTTGTTCCGATAATACCTTTAAAAGTTTATCATCAAAGTCGGAAGGACTTCCCCCCCCCCCCCACCACACACGTAAATTCACAAACACTCAACATCCCAGCACACTTGTCGCGAACATGTGTAGCCAAGCCAGGGTCGAAACTAAGGGGGGCAGAGGGGGCATGTGCCCCGGGTGCCAGAACAAAGGGGCGCCAAATGAAGATTATACCTTTAGAAAGGATCATTTTCTTCTGATGTACTGATGGCTTCCATTATTATGAAACTGCCATTATAAATGAAGTGTTAGGTGCAGATGAAAGAGCAATCGTAAAAAGTTAGAATACTGATTTTCTGGTCAGAATAGGAAAAAAAAATGGCCATCATTTTTTGCTGAAAAAAAAAAAAAAAAAAAAAAAAAAAAAAAAAAAAAATACGGCCATATTTTTTTTTTTCCCATTCGGACCAGAAAATCAGAGTTCTAACTTTTTACGACTGTTCTTTCATCTTCACCTAACACTTTATTTATAATGGCTGTATCATAATAATGGAAGTCATCAGTCCATCAGAAGAAAATAACTCGGTGAAAGCGGAAACTCGGTTAGGCGGGACTCGGATAATCGGGACTCTACTGAATATGTCATTTTAAAAATGATCTTTAGAATATTTTTGTTGATGTTCAGAGGGACCTCCCCCTTGGATCCGCCACTGTAGATTACGTAGTTCAGTATTACATATTTTATGATTACATATTTTAAATTTTAAAATAAGTCGTCTATTATAAAATTAGTAAAATTATCTTTCTAATATACTTTGTGGAAGAGGGAGGGGGGCGCCAAAATCTATGTTTGCCCCGGGTGCAAAAAAAGGCTAGTTTCGGCCTGAGCCAAGCGCTTAGGCGAGAAAATGAACTTCGACGCGCATACATGTCTGAAGCTATTTCGACTTTCTTCCATATTTCGTCCATTTGACTGCGTATTTCTTTTTTATGGAATACTTGCTAGAATACGAGTGAGAAATAATAAATGCTTATTTGATCTTCTGAATAAATATAATATATATGCTGTATGGACGTGCAGTATTTAATCTTATCTACATATGCTCTATAACATTCATCTATCTTCTCCCAAGCCTAAGTATTTATCTATACAGTTGCACGTAGCATGTGCTGCCATCTAGTGTCCGCGTACGTACTATATACATTACAATAATCATCGCCTGAATAATTATAATATATATGTATGCATGCATGTATATGCATTGTGAACAAGTGAAGTATTTAAATCATATAGATCCACTCTATAACTTTAGACTTTATTTCAATGATCATCATAAATAAATGAAAATTCACTATAATTATCTAAGTTACTAGTTGAGGGTATGCTAAGATAAATGCTTTGTTGCTAAATTGATAATAGGATAAGAATATAAAATAATGGACCTCTTCAAAGTTTTTGGTTCATAAAAAATAGACCATAAAAATTTAGCTTCTATTATTATTTTTTTTTTCAAAACTCTTCCTTGTTACGCTATAATGTGGTTATTGATAATCTTGATTAGACCAGTTAGGAAGCAGAAAATTGGTATTTTTTTTTCTATAGCAATAGAAAACTTTGAATTTTATATATTAATTGCCATTTACAAAACTGTATTTATTTTAATGATTTTAAGACCAGTATCCATTAATGGAAGGCTCGATTATACTTCTTTTATAATCTACTATCAAATTTATTTAAAAATAATACCAATAATTATACTTAATTATGATGAATTTCGAAAGTACATTTCCATGCTCATTATTGAATTTGCGGTACTATTGCAATTCAGTAATATTCCTTTAGAATGTACTGCATACTATCAGTGTTTAACAAACTGTATAAAAGTAAATCTCTTTCAAAGCTTTACATCAAGAATATACACTTATTGACTCTCCATTTCAGGAGGTAACAAAAACATTTTAATGTAACGTGCAAAACACAAAACTGTTGACAGAAGGCTAACTGAAAACTCATCTATACAGTGAAAACAAAAACTCGTTTATCCTGGTGACTCATAGTAGGTAGATACGAACAATATATTCTACTTAGCTGCATCGGAAGTTACTTATGACTAGACATAATATTTAATTATTATAAATAAAAACGTACTTGATATTTAATAATGATTAAATTATTACATATTATGTGTAGATCGTAAATGATTTAAATTCTTCCTATCTTTGAAACCCAAATATTATTTTAGTTTCTGATGCACAATTTCGTTAATTATTCAATATTTTTAAATAATCACCGTGTGAATTATAGCAATAAAATCGTCTTTTACAAAGGAAATGGAAATTTTACATTGGCACGAAAAATTAATCGCTTTTATCGCCATTTGATAACGCAATTATAATACTTAATTATAATTTTGATTATATTATATTTTGGAAATGCATTTAGACACAAAAATATGTCTTACTTCTAAAACCCTAAAACACCAGTAGTTAATGTACCTAAACTCAAACATGCCTTTTAAAAATGTGTCTGTACAAAATATTAATGATTAATTCTTGAACGTGAAATTAATTAAATTATTATTGTTAATATCTTCGTAATTTAAATTTAAAATGGAAAATATTTAGCAACAGTTTGCGTTCATAAATCTCCCAAATCAGATAATTAGAAGAGATTAAAAGAACTTACAAAAGCATTTACACAGCTTTGTACAATACAGCATCAAAATGAATGATATTTTATGTACATATTTTCAGCTACTCGTAGGTAAGGTTTTAACAACTAGCTGTCTATAACCCGGATCAATTTTGCCACTTTATTATTCTTAATTTCAGCTCTATAAATTATGTTTTTTGCTGAAAACTATACTACTTGACTACTTCAATGCTAGAATAGGCAGTCCTTTTCATTGTGTTGGTTGTTTTACTAATTAAGTTACGAGAAATTGGAGATGTTTTGTTTGGATCACATATTTTACGTTTATAGAAGCTCACATAATAAAGAACGAGTTCAATATGAACTATATTCTCTTAACTTGTTTTAAATTCAATCATTTTTTAAAGTGAAAATATATAATATATAACATGATAAACTTACATCATCAGATTACCTAATCCTCTAAAATACCTAAAGAAATAATACATAACTTATAAATTAAACTTTCAAACATTCAAAAGTTCCACTTATTAACGTGAAAATATTATATTGATAATATTAAATATTACTGATACTATTTAATATTGATAATATTAAATATTATTGATAATATTAAATGATATTGAAAATATTATATTGATAAGCGTTAAACGATCAATTTTTATCAATTGTATTAATAAAGTCAATAATATATTTTTATATTAGTAATTAAAAAATGGCATTTTTCTAGATTGATTTTTAAATATCATGTGAGTTCATTAAAGATTCATTAAAAATTATTTCTGTTTGAAAAAAGGTGTTTATTGCAGACACATAGGTATTTCAAAAAATGAAACTGCTTTAGCGACAACGACTTGATAATTAAGACAGGAATTTAGCAATAATACAGCTTTTCATTAATTAATTTAAGAGAGTCCGGGACACATTTTAAAATATATTTTATTTATTATGTTAAAATTTTGAATTTTTTTGTAATGATCAACTATATCTTTTGGAAACAAAATCACTTGATAAAACTTCTCATACACATATATTTTTTTAAATTTAAAATTTAAAATTTATGTAAAAAATGGAGTAATTTAAAATCATTTAACTCGAAATATTATTTGTAGAATTTCAATTTTTTTTCATTTAAATAAACAGAAGTTTTAATTTTGATTCAGCATTTTTAAAATATACTATAAGTAAAAAAATGATGTAACTAAAAAAAAAAAAAAAAAAAAAATCATTTTTAAAAGTAAATATTTTTTTCAAATTTTCTGAATCAAAATTAAAGTAAAACAATTGAAAAACATATATTCCAAGTTTTAACCATTATCTTGAACGGTTCTTGATTTATAACAATTTAAATACGCGAAAAAGGGAAAAACCCCGTTATGCAGAGAAACGCATTTTCACAAGAAGTCGTTTCCGTGACAACCACTGCTTGAGAGCAAGATTTTGAAAACAAACCAAAACGAAAAAATTAACATATCCTGTTCTAATTAAGATAGAAACATGATTTAACCGCCATTTTAACCAGAAAAAGAAAAAAAAAAAAACAGAAATTTTGCTGAATGTAATAAACTTTTTTTCCCCTTGAAAATTTGAAGATTTGATTGTCCCGGACTACCTTAATGGTTATGGCAGTGAAAATATTTTATTCATAATTACATAGATTGTTCATTTATTTTCGCTAAAATGATTTTTAACCAAAATAGAATAATATAAAAGCTTAATTTCATTCCATATACAATACAGGTATTAATTCATAATGTAGCTAAATGAAATCAACCGTCTAAATATCTTTAGACAAACACATAAAAAACCCTTGACACATAAAAAACACATAAAAAACCATTGTTCTCATTTGTCATACATATTCACATTATATATAAATATATCTGTAAATAATAAATAATTGCAAAGGTAATTTTATTTATTAATTAATTATTTGCAACAATATATTTAACCTTTTAATACATTTATACAGCTGTTTGTTTAACTTTCGAGTAACCCTTTAATAGATCTTAATTCAAATAAATTACAATAACATTATTATAATTTCTACATTTTGAAACATACGTTCATGTTTATATATAGTCTGGAAAAGTAGGAATTAAACTGCAAACATTTAAAAAATGTATTCATAACAATTATATAACTCATATTTTTTTTCTCACATTTTTAAGTAACATTGAATATAATGCAATGATAACTTTATTTTTTTTTATTTGAAAATTCAAACTTACAAACTTTTACAGCAAAAGTTTTTAATATACTCTACCTCTATAAAAACTTAGTAATCAACGAGAATTATAATCAACTTCATATTAATAAAACCCTGTGTTTCAGTAACGATGCATTAGTTTGAAATAAAACAACATGTTATATTTAACACAACATTAATTTTTTTCAACTTTATATATGTAAAAAAATTATTATATTTTTTGTTGTATATATTTTTGCCTAGTTTTAAAATACGATCTCATTATTTGTAAACATTAATATTCCTTCGATAAAATTAATATGAAATGGATTTTATGAATTTGGCAGTAACTGAAGTGAAAACACCTCATACAATGTTAAATCAGCAAAAAAGCGAAGGATCATGAGCAACGTCAAAACCGAAAAGTGTTGATTATGAAATTTGTTATATAGAGAGTCCATAAAAGAATCTTACAGATATAAATTTCCATACTATCAAATGAAAGCGTTGGCCTAAGGTCTCAAAGCGTAACTCATACAGTTTTAGATACTGTTGCTTTGTTATGTACCGGGTGTTCCAGGCGTTCCGGGACTTTGGAAATGTTAATAATTAGAAAACGATTTACAGTCGTGGAAAAAAAGGTAAACATCCTCTACTAACTCAAATTATCGTACACGAAAGTTACTGGTACCGAACGATTTAAAATAAAGTCTACTTTTAAATGGTGTATATGAAATTTGTTTAGGGGGTCATCTACATATTAAAACGAACCCAAACCTCATTTTTTTTCAATGGCAATACCCAATTTTAATGAGATATTTCAAATCTTCGGTTCAAACTATGCCTAGACACCAAATTTCAAGTCATTTGAATTATAAGTTTTTGAATTATAACCATTCAAAATTTAGTGCTTCTAATGTTAAATTACATTTTCATATTTTTATTTATATCTCCTGAAATTAGGCTCCTAATATGCTAATTTTTTGTGTAGCAATAAAACTAATCTGCCCAAACATAAATACGCTGAATTTGCAATTTTTATAATTTTATGATATGAATTATGAAATTAATATTCGAAAAAATTATGAATTGCAACCTAAAATTTTTTTGATGGGTTTAGATTTATTAAGTCCTGCTTTATGGAAATCCAAAATATCACATTTTTCTTCCAAATAGTTTTCAAATTATGCTTAAAAAACGGCAAAATGATGATTTAAGGGGCGGTCTATGATAGAAGCGAGTAGATATTTTGAAATTTCTTCTGCTGCCTTGTTATCTAACAGGCTTCATTGACTGCTTAAGGTGCCTTGATCAAGAAGGGGGCTCTCTCGGTTAGCAATCGAGTACCCAACTTCAATTTGGATACAGCCCTTAAAATACGCTCGTTTTAAAATAATTAATTTCTCGGAAGCTTATGGTACCAATTGCATAAAAATTTGTTTTTAGGCTAATTGTAGGGTGTAGAGTTCATTTATGCTGTCAGAATTGGGTATTGCTATTGAAAAAAATGAAGTTATGGTTTGTTTTAATATGTAGATGCCCCCCTAAGACAATTTTACATATATCATTTAAAAGTAGACTTTACTTCCAATCGTTCGGTACCAGTAACTTTCTTCTACGATAATTTGTTGCGGAGTTAGTAGGGGGTGTTTACTTTTTTTTTTTTTTTTCCCACGACTGTACAATAGAAAGGTGCGGTTTTCACATATATGCTCAGAAACGTATGGAATGTTTGTTTCTAATGAAAGAAAAATTAAAATAAATAGTTAAAATTTTTTGCAATATACGGCGCTGCTATACAACATAGAAAGTATCTGTACCATGTGTTATATAAGCAGATGAGTTCGTTGTGCAACATCATGAGTTGATGCGCATCCCATGATATTGCTCAGATTTTGCTTTAAGAGCCGTTTATATTCAAATTATTTTCGAAGGTTAAAGAAATTGTATTTAAAAGGAATTTTGATACATAATTTGATTGTGTAACTGCTATGGTTAGACATACTTTCTTTGAGTGACAAAGCTGTGTTACTTAAGCTATTTTACAAAAAGGATGAATCGGCAAGTTTAGCTTTGCTTTGTTATCATACAATACGTGGAGTCAAAATTGAAAAATGACCGATGACCGTTACAAATCTGAAGGCTATGAAGGTTTCAGGAAACCGGCTTATTGGAAGATCGTCAAAGAAACGGGAGACCCCAAAAATCTGTTGCAGTCGTAAACGAGGTAGAACACGTAGCCAATACTCAATCCGATTTAATAAACCATGAAAAAACTATATTTGTATTTTAGCGCCACCTGTTGGCAGAAACTGTAACTAATATAACTTATCATTTTTCATTAAAAAAACAAATCCCACATGTTTCTAAACATATCTGTGAAAACCGCATTTTTCTATTGTATATAATTTACTAATTATTAGCATTATAAAACTGCAGGAACTTCTGGATCACCCGATACTTGGGTGAAGTGCCAGAAATGCAAAATAGTGACTCCTGAGCGTAAGGCGTTATTGTTGGACTGAAGATTTAAAAGACATTAGAGCCATGCGATTTTTTTTCTTTGATGCTGTTATAAATATACGATTGAAACTAGGACATTCTTTTATGGGCACCATATATATTTATTTTAAAATATAATATTTTTCAATATATTGTAATTTTCATTTAAATATCTATTCATATTATAAAAGAGGACTACCATTTTATTCTTCTATTTTTTCCCCTTTAATTATGATATTTTTGTAATAAAAAGGAATTGAAGTAAATTGTTTTGAGAGAGTTGCAAAAGTGTTTTTTTTTTTTTCGCTTCACTCGTGTTTGTTTTTTTAATATAGCACAAGATCTTAGTAAAAAAGAAACAAAATATATTTAATAAAATATACAACATATTATTGTGAATTTTATATTTCCAAGATCAGAAAGAATCGTAATATAAATTCTTTCGATATATAACTGACTTTTATAATCACTAAAATAACCCTAAACTTAAAATCTTAAGTTATTAAATGTATTATACCATGCCAATTAAAGCTTTAAAGAAAGTAAAAACTGATTATTATCACTATATCATTAACAAAAATATTATTTTACATTAATACGGCTAATTTAACATTTTATAAATTTATTTTTCCTTATTTAAACATGTTTAAATATATTTTATATTTATAAATCATAATTATAATTAAATAATTTATGGTTGGACAAACAATATTTTCGTAAGACGAATAGCATATCAACCAATCCATAAACAATAATCATATTAACTTCTTTTAGATCTGACTAAATTGAACACATTGTGACAGATATTAAGAAGATCTGCTATCTTTCTCGAATCCATTATCTTTACTTTCCGTTCTCTTGATAACTCACCGTCATTTCCGCTTCTTGGCACGGAACTAGGAATCATTTTCGACGGTATTTGGCACGTAATTCTCTTCTTAATACTTTATTATAGCTCATATATTAATAGAATATCATTCTCAAATGTCTGTTTCAACTGTGTGATAAGTAACAGTACTATGTTCGGAAGGTGGGGCGGTGGGAACTTTGCAAGGACTGTTATTTCCTACAAAGTTCTGTCTGCTGTCAATTCTGTGGGGCGGAGCTGGGGGATGGAGGACGTCTAAGCTCGACAGTTTATTGTTGCGACACACCAAGGCTGACACTTCGAGATTAGTTAAACGGCTTTCTTTTGACACGCCCATAAGTCGAGCCTGAAAATTAAAAACAACAGAGAAATATTCTTAAATTAATATTTCGATTCCAAAGTTTAATTTTCATTTAGATATTAAATATCTGTTATTCTTAAATAATTAATAATAAATAATAAATTATTCTTTAATATTACATGCGATATTTACTTGTTTAAAAAACACACTAAAATTTCTATTTATCTGTTCAGAGAGATAAAAAGTGTGTATTAAACGATTTCTCTATGAATACTGACATCTTGTGTAAATACATTTCAAGATGAAATATTTAGAAAAAATAATTAGTTTTATACATTATAGAAAAAATTTAAAGCTCTGGCTGATATTAATTGAAACAATTTGCCAGAATGTAACCATTAATTAATAAACATTATTTTACTTCAATGCTAGTACTCAATAAGCGTTTTTATTAATCTTTGATGCATTAATACACAAAAATATTTAAACAAATACATTTATTGCTAGGCAACACTGCAATAATTTTGCCATATAGTATGTATTGCTTCAGTATTTTCGTCAGCATATATTTATATATAGAGATAGATAGATATTTTTAGCTTAATTTAACATGCATTTGGAAGTAAAAAATTACATAATTTTGACAAAGAAATTTTACATTTAATTTGAAAGATCATTCTTTGTCTAAAATTAAGCTTTAAATAAGATAACTATTTTAAGCGAAATTTTCAAAAAATATTGAATAAGTTTTCTTTCCTTGTCTTATGGTTTCCTTTGAAAATTTTACTACACAGATCTCATTGAACTTTAACTTTAAAGTGCCGTAGCACGACTTGCGCACGAATATTGCACGAACTTGCACGAATGTTGATAAAAAGCGTTACATAATTATAAAAACTTTGACCAAGCAGATAAATAAAACGTAAATGTTAATAAAACATACTTTGCGTCGAGATGATTAGGAACAATCTTAAAAGAATTACTTTTTTTAAGTTTTATACTATTTCGAAGAAATCTGCAGAGTTAAAGTATTATAAAATCAACAACGAACCTTACAAAATACAGTATCATTACAAAAAATATTTTATAAAGACTATCTTTTAAACAATTATACCTGTTTTTTATTCCCTCTATTATGCTGATTCTTCCACGGCCACACTTTTCTATCAGGAGGTAGGCCATCACCACCAGAGGCACTGTAAGTCGGATTGGAAAATGTTAACGATGCCTCTAATTCTTCATGGCGACGTTTTTTGCTAACAAAATACATACATCAAAGTGTAATTTCCCAATTATTAAATCAAAATTACTGAAAGTTTTACCCTAACAAACGAGACTTTAAAGACGAGAGAATTATTGGGAAATTCGAGCACATTGGCCCTATTTATTTCTCATATTTTTGAAAAAAGGAAGACATTTCCTCATTTTTAATATTTTTCTGAAGTTATTTTCAACTTACACTCGGCCTAAGAAAAAGATACTATAACTGTACATTACTACCATTCAAATATTCTTCATAAAAACGTTCTCCCAGATTTTGATTTTAAAAAAATTGAAAAAAAGCTACAGAAATCGTCTCATATTAAAATTGTACCGAACTCTGAAATTGTGAATGCGAATATTAACTGTTGACAGCTCAATTGTCTGTTTTCGGAGCAGTTTAAATTATTATATCAAACGGTAAGTCATTCAGGAGAAATATTTCAAGAATTATGAAGATTTCATTATTGTATTTTCTAATATTAAAGTCATTTTAAATTGTTGCAAAGCATATTGCAATGCGGATAGTTTATAAATTCAAAACAGAAACTACTTTTTAGAAGGAGACTTAATTTGTGATTCTCAAATTTAAAGCTTCTAAAAATAGATTTCTGTTTAAAAAAAAAAAAATAAAAAAAAATCTAATTCTTTTGAAAAGATACATATTTTGAAATTGATCTGCGGAAATAATGTTAAATGTAACCTATGAAAGTTATGGCAGAAACCTATTACCAGACGCTTTAAATAAATGAATCCAAAATTAAATTACAACTGATTCTGGATGTTTCTTAAACATGCAAAAAGAATTTAGTTTTAAAAGTGTAAAACATTATAGCTTCACAAGTCGTAAATTATTTTACCAAATGACGTCCCCTTTGTTAATCGAAAGTAAAATTTATTGCAAAAGTCAAATATGATGTCAACTTTGGATGTTCGTATTTATCATTGTAAAGTTTGGCACAATTTCAGTATAAAGTCGGCATCTATGTTGACTATTTTAACATAAAATAAAACATGATATAATTTCCAGTAGAACTGCTATTTCAGTTTATTTCTGGGACTATTTGGTGATTAAAATGCATAAGATGCAATTTTCATTTTTTTTTTTTTTTTTTTTTTTTTTTTTTTTTTTTGCCAACGGTAACTTAAAAAATGACACAATACAGTAAAATTTGAAAACTTTTTGAACCAAAATTATATAATAAAAATGTCCTGAAATGAGAGAATGAACTGTTTCTCATTACGATGATAGATTATTCCGGTTAACCGATATTAAATTACAACCCCTAAATGACGTAACTTAATATAAAAATTTACTATTAGCTATGTATATCGAGATCTTTTTTATCTTATGAAAATACGTGAACATAACATTACAATCCCTAGCTATGCATAGTTAATTCATAATGCAGTTAATACATTTAATGCAGTTAATGCATTTAATGTAGTTAATGCATTTTGTTCAGTTGTTACTGAAGATTAGTTGTTTCCAAACTGTATATTCGTACCCACCAGAGGGTCGCAAATGACCGGTCATCCTGTTCTAAAATCTATAATTAAATTTATCTGCTGCAGTAATATGGAGGAAAGAGTAAGTTAAAATTTTTAAATAAAATATCGTAAAAATAATAAGGAAATACCTTTGTGAAAAAACAGTCTTTCATTAAAATTCGTGTTGAAAGCTGTTTGGAAAGTTTTAATCTCGATAGAAATAGTAATGCAAAACAATACCATACTTGCATTGACTTTAGAACTATTTTTGCTGATACATGCATTAACAAAAATATGTCAGCATAGCTATAAACTTCACATTAATATTTTTCTACATATTTATTACAATTTATCGCTGTCGTATAGGCATATTTTATGCCTATGTTCAGTTGATTATTAGATAGGTTATAGAAAAGTGGCAATGTACCTTAAAATTAGAGTCGCAAAAAGAATGATAACTTTAAAATTAGTTGGGTATCAATAAAGTTTGGGAACCGCTGCTCCAGACCCATTTTAAATCCCGACTTAGCCCCACCCACTGAGAAATTTCAAATGGATAAGACCAAATATATCTTAAGTATTTAATGGCTAGAAATGTGCACTTTTACTTTTTTTCATTAATATTATTTAATAATAAGTAACATTTACTGCTAAGAAAAATAAATAATATAATGTATACATAATTCAATATATGCATTCTTAATAATTAAATTTGTAAAAGCAAGGTGAGTTAAAAGAATGTGAAGGAAATGAGTAAATAAAATACGAATAGAAATGGATTTTAATAGTTATAAATTAAAAAATATATACATATTTAATTAATGAAAAATTGCTTACTTTTTTTTCCAGAAACAAAGAGCTATTCCTAATACTAATCCTACGATGAGTAAAATTACAGTTAAAGCTATGTAAGCTGTCTGTAGTACAGGATCTACAATAAATATGCAAATAAAAAAATTTTAAAATCTTCCGCACATATATAAATAGAGTACTTTGTTTAAACATACAACTGAAACTTTCATTGCTTAGAAAACTTATTTGAATAAGGTGTTATTATTCACTAATTTTACTCTTGATCGAGAGAATTAAGAATAAATCTAAATGTAAAACCATTAAAATATCAATCATTTTATCTATTTATAACACTAGGGGATTCGACCCGGGCATTCCGGGTTACAGAGTATAAGTACAAATATATTTTTATTGAAAAATTTTTATACTTAATATTTTATTAGTTTGACTACTAATAATACTAAAAAGAATTTGTATGTGAAAAATATTAATTATGCAATTAAATAAGAGATGGAAATTTCTTAGAAGCTATACTTTCATATTAGCCGCATGCCGGCAATTAATATGTACATAAATTGCCAAAGATTTCGCTACTTATAGCAGCGTTTTTATTCCGATAATTTCAGTGGTTTAAGCGCGTATTTCGGATGCGTGTCTGGTAAATATGTGTTCAATTTATATAATTTTAACATTTTTACAATTTATTGATGAAGTTTTTTTTTCATTATGGAGTATCACCGGAAATAAATGCTGAACTATTTACAATGCTTTAAATACAAACGGATTAATCTTTTGTGATCGTGATGCAAGCGACATGGGTCAATATCTAAAGATTGGACAATTGTCAATAATATTTCACTAATTATACTATAAACAAAAACTAAAAAGCGTAATATATTTTAACATTTGTTGCAACAATTACCAATGATAAATGGACATGTAATGATGTATAAATAATTAATTTTAAAACTTTATACAAACGAAATCATCATTTCAGTCTCTGTTCCCAGGTACAAGTATCCAATATTAAATGTATAATGTAAAAAGTTCTATGAATATTATTAACTTTTGCTATTATATTTTTATACCTATATATATGCAATATGGGAAAATATAATTCTCCATTATTAGTACTAGGGGATCATACCCGGGCTTCCCGGGTTAAAGAATATAAGTGAAAACATTTTTTTTTTTTTTATTTTTATTGAAAACTAATAATTTTTTTTTATATGCAATAAATATTTTAGATTGCCCACTTACATTAAAAAAGCATTTTTTATATGGAAAATACGAATTATACAATCAAATAATTTTTTGAAATTTATGAAAAGCGACAGTTTCTTATTAGCCGCATGCTAAGAATTATTTGACAAAGATTTTGCTACTTATGACATCTTTTTATATTCTGATAATTTCAGAACTTATACATGTCTGTTAAAGTTGTGTTTTATTTATATTATTTTATTTATTTATGCATAGGCAAGTTTTTTTTTAATGGATATTAGCCGCACGAAAATGATGAACTCTTTAATTTGTTTTAAGGGCAAACGGATTAATCTTTCGTAATAGAGCTCCGCGCAATATAGATAAATTTAAAAATATTTCATGCTTTAAAATTGTTTTTAAAACCACAGACAATCAGTAAACTGAGATGAACTTTACAAACAAATTCCATTTGAAAAAAAAAAATCCTTATTTGGTGATCTAAAAATTTAAATTGTGCGATTACAAATATGTTAGATTTGTGTTTTAACAATATTATTCTTTTATTTGTTTATAAAAGAAGTATTAATTTCGTTAATTTGTCTTTCACAAATATGTTAGATTGGTGTTTTTTTTAAATTTTATTCTTTTATTTGCTTATAAAGGAAGTGTTAATTTCGTTATGCAAAAATAGTCAGAAACAAATGCTTAAAAATGTTTGTTGCTTTATGTGCAAAATGTTTATTATTATTATGTATTGAAACTGGCACGTGATAAGATACACTTAAAAAAATCATGCTTAAAAATTATTTTAGAAAATATAATACATCAGTCAATTAAGATACTTTTTTAAACAAACTGCATTTGTAAGTAAATTTTTTCCCTATGCGACGAAAATTTAAAATGCACGATGATCAGACGATTAAAAAAATTGCAGTAGCGAAAATTTGAAGACCGAAATTTGATCGTGGAGTGTTGCCATTCGGAAAATGACGTCAGCGTTACGCATAGAAATACGGAATGAAAAACAGCAATTTTCAAATTCTCAAAATTTGCATACGCACTTCTGATATCCATATTCATAATTTTTTTAAAATTTGTGTTTTGTTTGATCATTTAAAATTTTTTTTAACTCAAACCTTGAAGTTACGATTGTCAGCAACATCTTTTATGTGAACAGACGCACCCTTTACTTGAGATTCTAATCTCAATTCCGGAGAGTGAAAATTTCCGTATTTTATGTTTTTTAGACGCATTTGTGTTAAAATGTTTAGTTTTGTCTAAGAAAATGATCGTTTTCTTTTAAATATGACTTCATTTTCATTTAAATAAGCATTTCGCCTAGTGTCTGAAACTTAGTACACTGCAAATAGAGGCATCTTAAATTAAGACACATATGTGACTGAAAAAGTTATTCAGACACTTCAGTGTCTAAATTTGAAATTTCAGACATCACAGGTGTCTAAATTTAAGACACATAAGTGTCTTACTATGATCATGGCATAAATGAACTGATAAACATGTCTGAAAAATGGCGATATGTCTGAAATTAAGACATTTAGAAATTTAGACACTTAAGTGTCTAAATGCGATACAATTGTATCATATGTGTGATGACTGTATGTATAACTGTATTACAATATGTATGCCAGCACCACCAGAAAATTGTTTTTGAATGGATAACAGATGTTTAAAATATTTGTATCCATTAAATTTGGTATTTTATATTTAAAAAAAAAGTAATTTGTTTAGATTATGGGACGTCTGGAAAATTAAAATAGTTAGCTTACTAAAGTTTTGGGACTTAGTTATTTTTAGCGCAATAAATAAATCAGTAATTGCTTTTCATGAAAAATATTTATTTTCAAAACTTACTCGCAATCATGGTACTTCCTTGCACGTATGTCCAAGGAAGAGCCACACCCTCCCGTTAAATACTAAGAGATGTCTGGAAAATTAAAATAGTTAGCTTACTAAAGTTTTGGGACTTAGTTATTTTTAGCGCAATAAATAAATCAGTAATTGCTTTTCATGAAAAATATTTATTTTCAAAACTTACTCGCAATCATGGTACTTCCTTGCACGTATGTCCAAGGAAGAGCCACACCCTCCCGTTAAATACTAAGAGATGTACTGGTGGAAAGAAATTTAGGGAGGGACAAGATTTTGGAACAGTTGGGTCTGGGGTCAACAGCGTAATCCGCTTTTCTAAAATGCAGAACATAAACATGAAATAGGCAAACTAAGAATATTTTGACAGAACTCCTCGGGCAAGAAATTTTTAAAGATACAAACATAAAAATAAATATAAAAATTAATCGTTCAAAAATAAGTTTCAAACGACATTTTTGAAAATAAAACTTTTTATTTTCTCAATGGACCCCCCCCCCCCCCCTCCGACACACACACACACCGTTTTGAGATAAATTTCAAATATATCAATATCAAAAGAAGAAAAGAATTAAAATTGTCTTCTACAAAGTGTTCAAAGGAAGGTGGGTTTCTCTGAAGTAAAAGTTTTAGTAACATTTTCCTTTAACGTAAAATTATTCTATAGCCATTTATAAGAAAAGAAATATCATATATTTTTAATTATCAGACATAAAGAAAGCATAATTGATTAAATTTCACTATACTGGGAGGGAGAATGTATCTTCTGGAATGTATCCACCAGGGGGCGCTGTAGTTGCGCATGCGTTTTAGATGTCTTTCGTTGGAACGTACGTTGTAGTAACTGAAAGTTTGTTTTACATAGGCGTATTTATTTTTTTGCGAAATTTGAAGTTCTGTGATTTTAAGTCGTATTCACTTAGTTTATTTATGTATTGAATATATACATCTGACTTACGTGCTTGACACCCAATGACTCTTATAAGCTGTCGTCGATATAATTCGGGATAGAGACAACACTTGAAGATTACATCTGGGAACTCTACAAAGTGTGTGGCAAGGTGTGTGTGGTGTGGAACGTACTTAGTGTTAATTTGTATCGAGATTTAGTGTTATTGTACTTCGTCTTTATCAAAGCTGGTAAAAAAGAACTTTTGTCTGGCGGAGTATATTTTGAGGATGAAGCATTTCATTCTCTGAATATGCTTAGCCGTATGTATTAACATATTCCCTTCTATAAAGATGCAAGTCTTTGTTCCTCACTGTAATAGTTTTTAAAATTTCAAATCGAGGAATTTATCTTACTTCTTGCAATAGGATTAAAGTAAGTGTCACAATTTTTCTTTTTAGTACTAAAATTAGTGTTTTTTTTATGATTTTCTAAATAGCACTGATCAAAATCTTGCATAAAATGGTATTAGTTTTGAATCTGTTTGCAAAAAGCCCGCTAATTCTAGAAGTATATATTTTTTAACTTATGACGTTGCCTTTTATTACAAATTATATATTTTAAATTCCCATATGTTTCCCTTAATTTAAAGTAATAATATCACATTTTAAGTTAAATTCATTCTCTTGTTTTCCATGGGAGTTCTTAGTTTCAATTCTTATCTGTTTCAATTCCAATTCTTATCTGTCACTAAACGACCACAATGATATAAAGAAAAAAAAACTTTGAAAGATTTCCTAAGGCTTTCTTACTTCCTACATAGGGATTACAATCCCGTATCCTGGGATTCCGGGATCACGCTCTATTTTTAATCCCGAAAATCCCGGGATTTTTCTGTCAAATCCCGGGATTTTCGGAGTTGTCATTTTTTTTTTTTTTTTTTTTTTTTTTTTTTTTTAACAGAACAATATTCAACTGAATTCAAAAAATATATTTATAGACTTTTGCTTTTGGAATAAAAATCAATTTTTATAAATTTATGTATATATGTATCATTGAAAAAGAATATATATATCGAGTATTTTTTACATATATTTATAAGCGATTAAACATTTTAACGTGTAAATCTTTTGACACTCTAACAGACGTCACAGCGATGAGTCAGGAAAAACGAAATCATTTGTTTATTTTGAATTCGCTGCGTGTAGAAATATCTTCCAAGTCATTTTGAGATTAACGTTTACTGATAAGCGTTTGTTTCTTTTCGTGCTTTTAAATTTATTTTTCTTTAAAGATATCTAATGAAAAGGATTTTCTATCGTAGAATTGTAATCTTTAATTACATGGTTATGAGAATAATGTAAAATTTAATTTTTCATAATAATTTCTTTTTAATATTGTAAATATTTAGTCATTCAAAAACTTTTTTAACAGGAAATAAAAGGAAGTATGTAGAAGATAAAACATAAACTTATACGAAAAATACAAAAATGACAGATGTTAAGATATATATTTAAGACAAAAGAAGTTTGGAGACTATAAGTTATTTTTTCTTCATGTTATTAATATAGAATATTTATTTATTTATTTTTATTGATAGTTGAATAGCTTTTGTGATTACCCTCTGATCTACATAAAAACTTGCCCATGTGGAAATATAAATTTTTTTTAAATCTAATTTTTAAATGATAAGGATTTTAATTTTTTTTTTTTTTTTTCGGGGAGGGGGTCGGGATTTCTATGAAATTTTCGTAAAGCTGATATCTTAAATCTTGCACTGATTATAATTAATGTTCTGAAGTTTTATAGAAGGACAAGATTAAAAACCCAATATATATTTAACAAAATACAGAAGTAATTCTTTTCTCAATGTTATTAAAGTAGAATATTTATTTTTTTATTCATAGTTAAATAGCTGTTGTGATTATCATCTGATGCATATGTAAAATTGCCTATGTGGCAATATAATTTTCAAAAAATCTAATTTTAAAATTATGAATTTTCATTTTTTTTCTTGGGGGGGGGGGGGGTGGAATTTACTTGCAATTTTCTTACATCTGATATTTTAAATGTTTTTCGACATTCAACCGCCGGGTATATTAAATATTTTGAACTTTTAGAGTGGGACAAGATTATAAAATATGTGGGTATGTATGTAATATATGTATATAAAATATTAGGGTGGTCACAAGCAACATGGGGAAAATCTTTTTAACGTTTTCTTCAGGGGGACCCTCCTAAAAGTTGCCAATTAGTTAGAAAATGAGAATGGCAAAGTTTCAGCTCAAATAAATAATATTAACCCGTGCCTCATCGAGGTTGAATTCTTGAAAATTTGCAATTTTTGGCAAAAAAATTGTCGTTTTTCTTTCCTTACGTGAAAAATATTTGTCTTACAAACCTGATTCTTGTTTTATTTCATAGAAACTGTTGTTGCCTTGAACTTTTACTCTCATGAAAACTTATATTTAAGGAACATTTAGTATTTTTGAGGACATCTTGTGAACCATACCCTCAAACTCTGCATTTTTGAAACAGGTAAAAAATGACAAATTAAAAATTTTATTACTTTTTATAATTTTTTTGTATTATTTTTATTAATAGGCAAAAATAAGTGAACAATTTTTGTAACTTTAAAAATATTTCACGAATTATAATTGATTATTAGTTATCTAGTTCTGTGTCTTGTAAGAATGAGCTTCTCGATTTGTGTTGCAGTTGAACCTCTGAATTTCTTTTTTTATTACAAGGCTGTTTTTGTTATCTGTTATGGTTATCTATTTTTAGAATTGACGAAACATTCCGTAAAATCCCTTCCCCCTCTTGATATGATGGCAGAAATGTAAGATTTTTTAAATTGGCCACATGTCTCATCAAATCATCGACAGTAAGCAGCCAAGTAATTGTCAAGTTTTATGTATTTTATTTTATAATATTCGCAAAATGAACTGAACGCCAGAGAAGCTGCTATTCTTAGAATACACCGACTAGCTAACCACATACATCGACTATGCAAATAACTGTTTCGTAAACAAAGAACTGAGCTCATCAAAAACAGATTTTAAAATTTCCGTTTAGAGAGAACTGTTGTTCACTGGGGTGGAAAACTGCTTCACCATTTTTTAAATAAAGAAAATGTAGAGTGGATAAAAGTTTTAATTAGTTGTGGGGATGAAGAACAGTTACTACGAGTTCCTCAACTTGAAAATAGTATCGGAATAATTCAGGCGAAAGCTGTATTTTCAGCAGTTGAAGAGTGGGAGGAAGTTGGTAAAATCCAGGCAATATTTTTTGATACAACTGCAGTAAACACAGGTCGCCTCAGAGTTAACCTGCACTTTTTTTATAGCAATTGTTAAAGGAAAAGTCTTCTGTATTTACCATGCCGCCAGCATAATTTAGAAATTTTCCTAAAAGCTGTTCTTGATTGTAAAATGGGCATAATCACTGCCCCTCAGCCAGATATTAAAAAAAAAACAATTCTGATTGGGTGGTCTAAATTAAACCAGAGTAAGTATACAAATGTTATTGAAGATGAAATACTAGGTATAAATAGTTAATTCAGAAGTAATTTCAAATTTTCTTACAGGAACTCTTAAAAATTAACAGCTCAGGGATGATTATAAAGAGTTTATCCAACTTTGTTTAATTTTTATAGAACTCCTTCTGCAAAAAATTTTTTTCAAAGCACCTGGTACTTTTAATCATGTCAGATGGATGGAGGCACAAGCCATTCATTCTCTGAAAATATATTGTTTCAGGGATCATCTTTCAATAACAAATTTAGAAAAAGAAGGTATCAGAAATCTTTTCTTATTTTTAATCATTATTTATGCAAAAGCGTGCTTCAATACTTCCACTGCCACTTTAGCCCCGAATTCAAGACCTGCAAATAATAAAATCAATTGTTCACTACAGAAAATTTGATAAATAGGTTACAGACAAAGCATTTGCTAAAATGACAAACCGCCTTTGGTACCTTAACTCGGATCAAGTTGCATTTTCATTTTTAGATAATACTTTGGTAAAAAAAAGTCAACATAAGCCACCTTATCTAAACCATTACCACTTCAATCCTTTCCGGCACAGTGTCCCACGCCGGGACCACCTAATTTTAATTCCAAACTTACAAATGGCACGAAGAATATTTTAATAAAATTTTGATTTTACAATGAAAGGTTAAAGTAATGTGATTTTAATTTCTAAAAATGTCGTTTGTAAATTCCGGGATAGACAATCATTTCATCCTTTTACGAACAGAATTTTTCTGTGCCGGAAAGGGTTAACGTGACAGTTGTAAGGGAAAATAATTTATTTTCTTTATTATACCTCCTTTCTTGTAACACAACTTTAATAATAAAATGAAATTGAGCATTATTTGCTCTCATTTCTATACTTCCTTTGCCCTCCTTTTTTTTTTTTTTTTTTTTTTTTTTTTTTTTTTTTTTTTTTAAATTCTTTCAGTTTAAAATTCGATTTTTTTCCTTTTCTTTGGAATTTTTTTTAATCAAACAATTTATTGGACTTAACAAAACGAAAAAAAGAAAAACAAAAGGTGGAAAGCAGATGAAATGTAATGTTACAAATTTTTTTTTCGCTTTTTCATAAAAAGTCAATTTTTAGGATTCAGGTGAAGTCTGGTCCTGAAAAATGCGCATATTTTTAAATCTATACATTTTTAGAAAAAAATGGTGTGTGTTTCTTCAAAGCAAAACTTCTTTTTATAAAATGAGACCTGCATGATGTTTCTAGGTTCAATTGTATTCATTTCATGAAGGAAAAACAGCATTTTTTTGCGAAAAATCACGTTTTTTTCAAACTTAAACCTCAATGAGGCACGGGTTAATGTTATCCAAATGAGCTGAAACTTAGCCAATCTCATTTTCTAGTCAATTGGCAACTTTTTGGGGGGTCCCCCCGAAAAAATTCGAAAATTGGTTTCTTGTGACCACCCTAATGTATATATTTATCCGTGTACCTTAATAGAGACACTGCGGGGCAGCGGTATTTGCCCGATAATCGAAGATGTCTGCTTTTGTGAGGTAAAAAAATATACAAATATCTGTGCCTTGCGGATTAAAAAAGTATTCGCTAAATAGAGGTGTCCGCTATTCGGGAATGTCTATTAACATCCACAACGGATACTCCCGAATACCGGACATCTCAATTTAGATAACCATAATGCAGGTTTGCATTTTTTTCAAAAGAACTTCTTGATAAAAGCATGAGCATACTGGGCAGTGCCCCCCCCCCCCTACGATTTTAGTGCCACCAAATTTGATGTGCAATATTTGTAAAGTTTATATTTTAAATCTGTTTCGAAATTGTACTGATTATAATCAATATTTTGACCTTTCAAAGTAAAATAAGATAAAAAAAAATCTTAATATTTAAATAAATATTTTTTGTTTTAATTTTGTTCTACTCCTGAAGTTCAAAATATTGATTATAATAAATACAATGTGGTAAAAGATTTAAATTATCATCTTAACGCAAATTGCATACCAAAATTGGGAGCACAGAAAAAAATCAGGCTGTATGGGGGTGGAGGGGGTAGGACCACAGCCAAATATTTTTTCAGGATTCAACGTGGTCAAACATGGCTACGTATGACGCTTACAAAAAATGGGTGCGATTCAGAAGTTTGAAGTGTCTGAAATTCAGACGCAAAAAGTGTCTGAAAAAATTCAGACATTTTAAAATGTCTGAAAATTGAACACTGCGTTTCAGACACTTAAGTGTCTGAATTTCAGACATTTTAATTTGCAGTGTATGGAACACATTCAGAAAGAAAAACAATATAGAAAATTTATAAGGAAAAATGCGTGTTTTATAAAGCAGCATGTTATTTTCCGTTATTATGCCCCTAATATAATATTCTGCTCCTAATGCGATTTTGCGACACTAAACCCTATACAACAATTTTTATCAACAATTTTGAATTTTTATCAGAAAATAGCATGAATAAAGATAAAAATACCTCATTATTTCTCTCTTGTCTGGAATAATAAAAGCTATCTAATTTTCACCATTTTGAAGAAATTTCATAAAATGCTTTTAAAATTAAAATATAAAAGTGGGGATATTTAAAAAAAAAAAAAAAAAAAAAAAAAAAAACAGATAGTGCGATCACATCTACAAATGCAGAGCTTTCAGTTAAAAAAAATATATATATATATATTAGCAAAATTGGTTCAGCACAAACATCAGGGCAGATGATTAAAAAACACACTTGTGTTTTAAATATATACAGATTATATAAAATTAGGAAATATTAAATTAAGTAAATTATGTTATTTTGATAAAATTGTAGTAGAATGTCCTAAAGAATAGCATTAAAACTTTATTATTCGAGAGAATTTTGGACAAAACTTCAGAAACATGATATTATTTTAAACCATGAATTATTCGTTTGCTTGTCTAACTCAGCGAAGCAAATCCATCCAGACGAGAATCATCAATTTCTGCGATATAAATCGCTATTATTTACATGTCAACTCTCTTCTATAAAGATACTCTAAATTTTTGTAAAACATTGCGTTTTATCAGTGTGTGATTTCAATTACATTATTTTCAAAAGTGAACCATTTTCATCTGTGAAGAATTTCAAAGCAGCTGGGCTGTGAAAATGACGCACTTCTACAAAACATAATTCAGGTTTAAGAATTAAAATACACGCTTTTTTATAAAACGACGTCATTTGCATCCATTAACACAATCCCCTTTTACAGTCCACTCTTAAACTTCGTCTATAGAAAAGTATGCATATGACATCATTATCACGGAATAACAGACAATGTTCTTAACATAGCCCCTATTTTAATTTCAACTTTTTTTTTCAGGTTTTATGAGAAATAGCAACAAAAAGATACAGTATCTCCTATTTTCGACTATTTTCCGTTTACTTTCAATGACTTTCAATAGAAATGGGGCACTTTTGTTGCCACGATAAGAAAAATGGCATTAAAAACTACAAAAAAAATTAATATCTCAAAAATAAATTGAGATACAGCTGTCAAACAAATTGCATTTAAAAGAGCAATTTTTTCCTTATACGACGGTGTAAAAATTTAAAATGTGCGATGTTTAGAAGTTTAAAAATTTCCAGTAGAGAAAATTGCAAAACCAAAATTTTATTTCAAATTCAAAGTGTTGCCATTCGCAAAATGACGTATGCGTTACGCACAGATATGTTTGTCCTTTATAATATAGATAGATAGATTGTATAGCAAAATACTGTAGTAAATATATTTGTCCCTAAGGATGACCATCACCCCAGTCCCTCTAAACACACATTTAGGTTGCTAACAGATACTAGTTGGCGCTGGCAGAATTATTTCCATTGCAACAGCAACTAAAGTTCAACTAAACATCATGGATATAAGTAAGTTGTTCTTCTCTTTGTTTCATATTTAGAAATATTTAGTTTTTGTTCTGAGTAGGAATGGGTATTTTTTATAGAATCATTCATGTTCAATAAAATTCATAAATATCTATAAATAGTTGTATAAAATCAATCCATAAATATTTAACTTTTTATTTATAAAAAATGCTTATTGCAACTTTATTAATGTAACATACAAAAATTATATGGCATATTTAATAATTTACATGTGTGCAAAATGATTCAACAAAATGAATGACTGTGCAGCTGCTAAAACAAAAACCTCAACTCAGTCCCCTATCATTGCAGTCCACATTAATAGACGCAGATTATGATGTTAACAGACACTTTCCTCCATAAAAGTTTCTACTACGCATAAAATATACATCCTTGATCGCAAAACACTACAGCATTTAAATGACGAAACATGTATCATATTATATAATTGTATGCGGTCTTTCATACATTAATATAAAAAAATAAAAATTTAGGAATGAAACTGTCCTATTTTCAGATATTGTACCACATAGATTTAAAAAATATATCATTCGAAATCATTTAAAAATCAATTTAAAAAAAAAATCAAATGAAATTACTAAAGTTAGATAATGTTTTCAAACAAACTTCATTTTCAAGAATATTTCTTTTTCTTATTCAACTTTATGAAGGGGGGATGCTGGACAGATAATTACACCTGTTTATTTTTTATTAAATATATTCAAAATTGTTAATTGGTCCAAATCATCCAAGCAACCTCATAGCAAATTGGTATATAGTTTTATATACCTTAGATAAATTTAAATAATATAAGTGATCGTATTTACCTACATTCTAGTAGAAGAGCAACGCGAAGCATTAATAAAATTAAATTATAATTCGCGTCAAAAAGTAATTATTAAATTTGAATAATTACGAATAAAATTAAGAGTTTGCGTTGTGAATTATTTAGACGAACTCTTCCACTTATGAATTAAACTAAAATTTAAGCTGTAAAAAAAAGAATTGACACACTTTAAATATTATTAATTAAATAATTACAGAAACTTTTTAAAACTTGATTAAATATTTTATTTACATTGAACATATCTATTTACAGGAAAAACATAATATTAATTCAAAAAATAGAAAGCAACACTTTTGTTTGCTTCTCATTATTTTAAGTATGTTTAATCTTTAAAAAAAAAAAAAAAAAACAATATTTTCACGTACTCTAATTATTATAATTGTTTCTTTTTGCTAAAAGAAATACTCTCTTTCATTTTTTAAATTACCTTAATCTTATTTAATTATTGGTTTGGTCGGATCTCAGATAACTCTCTACCATAAATATCAGAAAAGTATTTTTTAAGATTTTCCATATGATCTTAAGTGGTAAAAGAAAATGTTTAAAATAGTACCTTCTTTTAATATACGGGATGGTGGCCTTTATTCGTCAAATTCCGAGTTGTTGCATTGCTTAGGATCATGGCAATGTGTCATCAGGAACGCATCCTCAATTTGGCTTGATTAGGATCACTCCGATATGTACATCAGGAAGACATCCTCAATTTGGCTTGATTAGGCTCACTCCGATAGGTACCTCAGGAAGACAACCTCAATTAGGCTTGATTAGGCTGGATTAGGCTCGCTCCGATAGGTCCATCTCGCCTGGGCTTTACTAGGGCTTACGGGACTCATTGCACGGGCTTTCAGGAGAGCTCTTGCATCCTCTACATCTTTTTTCAGACTATCCTTTTTTAAAACTTATTCTTCTTGCACACCAGCTCCTGCAGTGGGAGGAACTATTTTTGTCTAGTCCACTGTTATTGGATGTGAGAAGATTTTTTATTATACTTCGATAGGCCTATTAGCTAGCAGTCTGCAAATGGCCCCTAACATATACTTTAATATTATTATCTGCCTTAAAGTTTGGGTGGTCTGAAAAGTCATAAATTTATCCCAACACTTTTATTGAGGCCATAAATTGATTCCAACGTTTTTATGATTTTACGATTTCTAATTATACACCACTTTCCATTGGCTTGTCATAAAACGACACCATGGCGTCTGGCTAGTTGTTGTCTGAGATCCGAACTCCATTCAACGTTATACATTCATTTTACAATACAACAATTTTTTTAAAATATATATTTACTATTTAAAATCAACTTAATAATTTTTGTATGAACTTACACTCTTATTTTACTTAAATATATAAACATTATAATTTTACACTCATAATTATATTTTATAAAAAATATTTATACAAACAGAAATAACAAATTACGCAATTTTACTTTGATTTAACCAACATGGTGCGGGAACATATCATAGTTATATGTTGCCCAGCATCTCTCCCGGTATCGGAAAAAAAAAATAAAAACTGATTGCTGGTTTTATTTTTTTTGTAAAGCTTGAAGGAATGTACGTGTCCATATGACTGTGTATCTACACAGTTTTTGAGCGAAGACTGTAAAGTTCAATTATGAATGGTTCTGGTATATTTTATAAGAAGTTCTTCTATTGTTTCGTAACAGAAAGTTCAACACATGATAGCATAGTTGTCTGTTGACATTCACATTTATAGAAGACCTCTGTACTGACAATCAGACGTCTTTCTCGAAGCCTTTTTTCTTTACCACACACATGTTTACTAATTTTGTAACTTTACAGTTTAAGTGCCCAAAATACATTCAAAGCTATAATTTTGTCTGAAATTAATATGCCGAAATAAACCTCATTATAAGAAAAATAATGGCATACGCATTTGACATATTATTTCATCACATACAACCTTATGACACAGTGTTTTATCTAAAACACATTTTATACTGAATAAAAGTAAATACAATGCTTGTAATATGACATGTTATATTTTCACATAATTAATCTGATGTATTCAAATTATAATCAGAAAAATATTGTATACAAACTTGTTACATTATTTTATTTATTTGTTACTTCTAACATGTATGATCTGTCAAAATGTACAAGCTAATTCATCTCCTTTAATATATCATTACGCAATGCTTTCCATTCCAACTTTACCCGATACGAGAAAGAGAGAAAAACAAAAAGAGAAGGGGGAGAGAATGAAACCAGTTTTGAACGTCCCCGATTCTTTCGAAACGAGGGGTTGGTCAGCTACTAATCCCTTTCTGCGAGATGAATTGTGCTGTGACAAAATTTTACGACTTCAAAAAGTAAGTATTTAAAACCATTTCATGCTTGTAATTACCGTATTAATTAGTATAATTTCTTGATATACTTTCTTCTTAACTCACTGTGCATGCCTGTATGTAATTTTAAACATAATCTATGCATAAACAGTGTATGTATTTGTATCGTATCTAATGTAAACCTTCTGCTTTTTTTTTATTATTTTGCAGGGGGAAAATGGCGATTCTATCATCGGAATTCTCCTGCCTCATACTGGAACTGAAGCGAGGGTGGCTTTTTATTCATTCAGGTTTAAACTAAACCAAATTGCCTTTCAGGATTTAAAAAAAAATGCATATAACTTTCTTTAACTGATTACATTGTATATTTTTAGACCTTTTTAACAAACACAAATTTTGATTCATGATATTGTTTACTATTAAAATGTAAACAACACGGAAAAATGACTTCTACGGCCTCTCAAAAATGCAAGATATGCATTACGCTGACCTTAAAAATGCACCTTCATTTAATACTATTAAATAGTGTTGTCAGAAAATGCCATTGACGAAGAAGAGAACAATTTTTTGTCTTAAATTATTATTTATTTAGCCAACAATTCTATCTTAAAAGATTGTTAAATTTTCATATTTATTTATTTGTTTACTGAATGAAATAAAAATTTATTTATTCAAAATTTTATTTATCATTAACATTCCGTATGTGAATTCTACTGTCTAAACTTTAATGATATGTTTAAAAAGTAAAAGATACTAGATTATTATTATTAATCCAACATTAATAATTATTATTTAATTATAAAAAAAATGTACTTAATACACTTGTATAATTTAAAAAAAAACAAAAGTAAATGATAATTACTACGTAAAATCGTATGCAGCCCTCTATGAGTACCCGGCCGGACCAAAGAACTTCTGCCAGCAGAAAAAATCTTTGTATACTCACAAACAACCACATCCAATTTTTTTTATAGATCAAGTTTTTAAAATAATTACTGTATGTACTATAAAAAAATTAAGTAAATAAATTTATTAAGCCATACTACCTATTTTAATAAAATTAAGGCCAATATATATAAATATATTTATTTTGCTTTCTTATGTTAAATTGGCCAAATTATATAAAATAAAAAAAATTTTGAACTCACACACTCAAATTTATCAATACTATGTATATTTATATGTGTTAAATTTAGAATTGCATTTAATTCTAAGGGAAAGTAAAGAGAAAAAAAAAATGCTTAAATTCTAAACTAACATAAATTTATAAAATATTTTATTTAAAAAAAAAAAAATCTAATTTCTAGCTGATTTCAGCAAGATGTCATTTAATATTTATATTAAATAATTTTGCTAATACATTTTATTAATTGTTAAATTTGCATATTTTTATATATACAATAAAAATATAATAGTCTTACATAAAATTTTACACTACAACAATGTTATTAATTAATTTAACTTGAATTTAAGCCTACTTTAATTCTAATTGAATACCGTTAATAAAAGTAAAATAGCTTATCAAGTTAAATATAATATAAACTATGTTTGTCTAATGTTAATTTTGCTGAAAATTCCATAAATTTTAACTGTAAATGCTAATTGCTATACCTTTTGTTATTTATTTTGAAAACAACACGAACTTATATTTTTATTTATTATTTTTTTATTAAATCTAGGAACTATTGTTACTGAGCTAGACACTCCATAAATGTGTAAAACCTAAAAATCAAAAGTTTTCCTAAATAAAACTCAAAATGCTGCTTTTTACAATATAATATTACTAATTTTATTGTTTCTGAGCATAACATCTAGTAATTGTACCATACTTAATTTTTTCTTCGATTCCTTTTTCAGCCAAGAATCCTGAAATTTATGCCTAGGTGATGACTATATTGATGTATCTGTGAATAATTTTTCTACAAATATATTGTTGGTGTTGGTGCATACCCAGCCGTAGGCCAAAATTGCACCCTATACAGAAAGCCTTTGGTGAGAAAATTTTAATTTTACTTCAATTATTTATTTGGGTATTTTTTTTTTTTTTTTTTTTTTTTTTTTTTTTTTTTTTACTATTATTTTTGTGTGCAATCATGTTGAAATAACTTGCCTTGTCCATTGTTATACATATATATGTTTTTTTAAAAACCAATGTGCTACACCAAAATCCTTTTTTTAAATTTTTTTTTATAACACTTTTGTTCATAAAACTTATCCCTGCTGTCTAAATTCTAGACTTTAGCATATAAGTTGTACTTGAACTACCGGAATAAATCTTAGCACTTTTTGTATATTTTATTATATTTAGGCTTATAGCTGACCGCTATCCTAATATAGAGTGCACTAATAATTTATTCCTTGTCAACCATCTATTTATATAAGAAAAGAAAATATATATATGAGTATGCTATAAAGCTGTTCTAACTACCCTGAACCTATAGCTTACACCTACTCATTTTAAAGAGTAATTCTGAAATTCTGTCATCTAAATTGTAAGGCTATTAGCAAAGGCTACCCTTATAGAAGACAGAAAAAAATTCTCTCTCTCTTTTTTTTTTTTTTTTTTTTTTTTTTGAAAATTACTCCAAGATTATTTACTATGAAATTAATTAAGTTTTAATGTTATTTGGCTTTGTTAAGAATTTATACTTTCTAATTCATATTCGAAAAGAAAAAAAATATATATATAACTTTTGCCTGGAGAGAAATATTTCACTGCTCCATTGAAGTTTTGTGAAGCACATTACATAATTTTATAAGTATGTTTTCGGGTGCGCCCTGCACATTTGCTCAATATTGTAACCCTGAGACAAATTGGCGTTCCCATGTTCCTATCCTTTCTTATTATTATTTTGAATTTTAAAAAGGCAAGTTATTAATTCTGTTTCAATTTTTTTATTTTTTTTTATTATTTTTTTTTTTTTTTACCTAAAAGAAAAAAAATTTATTTTTAAATTTTGAAAATTTTTAAATTTTGAAATTCGATTAATTATGCATTTTGATTTATTTTTAATACCAATTCATATCCCTTACTTGTCCCTTTGATCATCAGTTTTACCCTTATTTTTATACTTTTTTGGATACTTTTGAGCATTGTCTTTTAAATTCTCATTTTTATCCTCATTTGGATAATAACTGGCATGACTCTGAGGTTGACTATTCCTGTATGGCACATGCTGAGGGAAGTAATTTGGTGGGGGTGGGGGATATGGAGAATATCCATAGTAACCACCTGTGGGTGCATAAGATTGAAAATTCCACTGCTGGTTTGGGTTAACAAATCTAGGATTAAAATTCGCTCTCGGTTGATACTGTCCATTATAAGAGTACCTTTTATTAAAATGCCGACCTGCGAAATCTCTGCTATCCTTATATGTATTTTTATTATCATTTTTGTACCAGCACGTTTCTAAAGTATGCGAATTTTTTTTACATAATTCGCACCATCTGCTTGATGCAGTGTCTTTTGTTTTAATTTTCAAATTGTTTATTTCGGAAGTCAAAATTTTAATTTGCTCCGCGCTTTCCATATTTAATTTTAACAATTTGTCCAAATTTTCCTCAGTGGAGGTTTTTGTAATCGAATTAATTTCCTTTGATGCAACTTGATTGTATGCATCTTCCATTTGTTTCGCAAATTTACATGCGTCGTTGAAATTTTTCGGCGCCATTCTTCGAATGTCCAAACTTAAATCTGCCCTAACTGATTCTAAAAATCTTGTGAATTTTATCATTTCAAATAAACTACCATTACCGTTGTCAATATTTTGGCCACTTTTATCTAGGTAAAGTTTTGCAGCCGCATTGAATTCACTGATAAAATCAGCGATAGCCTGCGCAGGTTTTTGCCTAAGAGAAAAAAAATTGCTTTGAGCCGCAGAAAAACTTGTTTTAGTAGAAAAAGTATCGATTAATTTTTCTTTAAATTTACCGTAGTCTTTTTCTGTATTAAGATTTTCTTCATTAGCTAATTTATCTCTAGCACTACCGACTAATTTAGTTTTTAAGAGTGCAAGTTTCGAAACATTCTCTAATTCCGTTTGTTTAATTAGATTATCGAATTCGTTCACGAAAAATTTAATATTAGACTCTTTCTTTCCGTCAAAGACGGGGATACAATTCAACAGCGTATCAACACTAGGTTGAGTCATTGTATTCTTTTTAGTTTTTTGTAGCGAATAATTTAGAGAAATAATTTTATTTTTCTGTCCTCTGGTTTTAACTCCAGAAGTATTTAAATCTACACTTCTCCTTTTAAATTTTCGCTTATTGTTGGGCATAACCTTTTAACAGAATGTTTCTGTTTATCATACTTTTTTTTTTCTATATTACCACATATGTATGAAAATATTCTAAATTGCATAAATACATAAAAACAACAACACTAAAATTTAAAAAAAATTTCTTAGGAGATGAAGTTGTTTTGTAGATTATTCTTTTACACACATAAATACCCCTAAAATATTTATAATACACGTATATATAAAAAACAACATAATTTCATTTAACAGAAAAATATCTGTCTTTTTCTACAGAAAAAACAATCTTATTTTTTTTTTTTTTTTTGTAAATATTGTACTACTACTTCGTAGTACGACTCATAAATTTTCTTTTGTATCAAGGTGATACAATTTCAAAAATAATGATCTATTGACATTTCAATCATTTTTATACCAGACATATTATAAAATTTTACTCATTATTCTTATTATTATTATTATTTATACATTATATAAAAAAAAATTATTTTTACAAATGTGTCATCTGTGATGTGCATGCCATTATTTTTCAATGGTAACTGAGATCCAACCACAAGAGAAAAGAGAGAAAAAAAAACAAAATTGTAATTCCTAAATTTACTTATTATAAATCCCAGAATTATTTTTTTCATTTCCTTTTTTTTTTTTTTTTTTACTAACATATATTATTCATTTTATTTATATAAAATTATTATATGTGTGTCATTATTGTTACAATAATAAATTTAATTTTAATAAAATTTTAATCAATTAAACTTACATACCTACAATATCTTTAAAATTGTGACATTAAAATAATACTTAAATTTATTTTCCTTTATTATTATTATTATTATTATTATTATTATTATTTCTAATGACCTCAGATGAACGTTCCTGAGTCATAGCACCATTTACCTATCTAATGACCTCAGATGATCGTTCCTGAGTCAGAGCACCATTTTACTTATGAAGGGGGGATGCTGGACAGATAATTACACCTGTTTATTTTTTATTAAATATATTCAAAATTGTTAATTGGTCCAAATCATCCAAGCAACCTCATAGCAAATTGGTATATAGTTTTATATACCTTAGATAAATTTAAATAATATAAGTGATCGTATTTACCTACATTCTAGTAGAAGAGCAACGCGAAGCATTAATAAAATTAAATTATAATTCGCGTCAAAAAGTAATTATTAAATTTGAATAATTACGAATAAAATTAAGAGTTTGCGTTGTGAATTATTTAGACGAACTCTTCCACTTATGAATTAAACTAAAATTTAAGCTGTAAAAAAAAGAATTGACACACTTTAAATATTATTAATTAAATAATTACAGAAACTTTTTAAAACTTGATTAAATATTTTATTTACATTGAACATATCTATTTACAGGAAAAACATAATATTAATTCAAAAAATAGAAAGCAACACTTTTGTTTGCTTCTCATTATTTTAAGTATGTTTAATCTTTTTTTTAAAAAAAAAAAAAAACAATATTTTCACGTACTCTAATTATTATAATTGTTTCTTTTTGCTAAAAGAAATACTCTCTTTCATTTTTTAAATTACCTTAATCTTATTTAATTATTGGTTTGGTCGGATCTCAGATAACTCTCTACCATAAATATCAGAAAAGTATTTTTTAAGATTTTCCATATGATCTTAAGTGGTAAAAGAAAATGTTTAAAATAGTACCTTCTTTTAATATACGGGATGGTGGCCTTTATTCGTCAAATTCCGAGTTGTTGCGTTGCTTAGGATCATGGCAATGTGTCATCAGGAACGCATCCTCAATTTGGCTTGATTAGGATCACTCCGATATGTACATCAGGAAGACATCCTCAATTTGGCTTGATTAGGCTCACTCCGATAGGTACCTCAGGAAGACAACCTCAATTAGGCTTGATTAGGCTGGATTAGGCTCGCTCCGATAGGTCCATCTCGCCTGGGCTTTACTAGGGCTTACGGGACTCATTGCACGGGCTTTCAGGAGAGCTCTTGCATCCTCTACATCTTTTTTCAGACTATCCTTTTTTAAAACTTATTCTTCTTGCACACCAGCTCCTGCAGTGGGAGGAACTATTTTTGTCTATCCACTGTTATTGGATGTGAGAAGATTTTTTATTATACTTCGATAGGCCTATTAGCTAGCAGTCTGCAAATGGCCCCTAACATATACTTTAATATTATTATCTGCCTTAAAGTTTGGGTGGTCTGAAAAGTCATAAATTTATCCCAACACTTTTATTGAGGCCATAAATTGATTCCAACGTTTTTATGATTTTACGATTTCTAATTATACACCACTTTCCATTGGCTTGTCATAAAACGACACCATGGCGTCTGGCTAGTTGTTGTCTGAGATCCGAACTCCATTCAACGTTATACATTCATTTTACAATACAACAATTTTTTTAAAATATATATTTACTATTTAAAATCAACTTAATAATTTTTGTATGAACTTACACTCTTATTTTACTTAAATATATAAACATTATAATTTTACACTCATAATTATATTTTATAAAAAATATTTATACAAACAGAAATAACAAATTACGCAATTTTACTTTGATTTAACCAACATGGTGCGGGAACATATCATAGTTATATGTTGCCCAGCAACTGTGTAAAAAATTGAAGCTGTGGGATGCTCTGATATTACAAAGCGTGCAATCAACACGAAATTTATTGCTTTGGTGTTACCATCATCAGTGTGACTTCATGTTTACTCACGAAGGTGTTTTTCTTTATAACGTAGAACAAGTTGGCGCGATGACTAAATTGTCGCAGTATATCAGGTAGGGTGGGGCTAAAGAAAATATATTTTTTATAATTAATTTCCAATAGCGAGGAAAACTTGCGCATTCACATCCTAATAAAGGGAAAAATAATATTAAAAAAATATAAGTTGGTTTTGAAATCACACAAGGGCCCTAAAGTTTAAGAAAAAAAGAAAAAATATGCAATTTTTAAAAACCTATATATTTTTTAAAAATAATTTATTTTTATTAGTGTAAAAAATTACTCTTTGTAGTTATCTAAATTAGTGAAAATTACTTTTAGACATATTGCCGTTCATTTGAGTTTGCGCAGAAAGCCTTAAAATACCACTTATATTTGTAAAAATCTCATATTGCAGCTCTTCGCCCATTTCAGCATTTTTTTTCCTTTATGCTTAAATGACCCAGGACACACCGTGTGGAGGCGGCTGCAAGTCAAGTCCTACCCACACTCTACCCAACCAACCAATCAACCAATTTGGGTGTGATTACTTACACTGAAGTCCCTTCAAATTCTGACTCCATATCAAATTTTGGCATCAAAAACCTTGATCTTAAAGTTGCATAATAAAACCTTCTCGGTTTTCATACCCGCAAACTTTTCCAGCGGCGTCTGTAACAAGCAATGGAGATTTCAAACACTCAAATTTTGGAAGGGCTTTGCCTTTCAAAAAATTTGAAATGTGCCATATTTTACATCATTGGAGGTGGTATCAGCTTACATTTGTACAATCAATGAGTTCACTATAGTCTGTGCCTTGAAAATTTCACTGGTCATCAAAATTAAAGGATAATGGGAAAAAAATATGCTCACTAAGTTAATGTTGCAACCAATGCTCAACGCTGTAATTATTTATGTTAATTAAATACTATTGAACTAAAAATTTCACTTCCGCGCATGCGTTAGCGTCGGAAATAAACAAATATGTGATTGACAATGTAGTGCGCAATGTTCGTATGTTGGAATTCTGGTCTGTAATGTTGTTTAACGAGAATGTGATGTCCGATTGTGATCCGTATTCATTAGTTATGGCTGAGAGGCATCATTTAAGTTAAGTTCAAAAGTGGCAAATAACTGGCAGAATCGAGGATGGTCAAACACAAATGGAAGCCGCTCAAGATTTGAATATCCCTCAAAGTGTCATATCAAGGGCTTCGAGATGCTTTTATAACACTTTAACCGTTGATACAGAGCCTGGTTAAGGGAGACCAAGAGCAACAACTGCATTCGAAGACCGTTTTCTGTCATCGTGGCTCGAAGAAACCGCAAAGCGACTACAAGAGGTTTGGTTTGAGACATTCAGGCTTTCATAGGAACTCGAATTAGACGTTCTACTGCTGCACGAAGGTTCAACAAGGCTGGGCTGTACGCGAGAAAACCAATATTTTTTCTCCGACTCGCTCCAGGTTCCAAAGGGGCCCCGTTTAAATTGTTGCCCTCGTCATGTTCAATGAAGCCAAGAAGACTGGGCTCAAGTATTGTTTTTTCACAGAAATAATAGATTATTGCATCGATAGCTGCTGACTTGTTTCTTCTATTTTATACAGTTTAATTGTCTCCTTTCTATCTAAATCAGCAATAAACCGCATTCTGGTTGTTCGCTGATCATGCATAAACATTGATTCAATGTCAGGATTTTTTTTTTTTTTTTTTTTGCTTTCTAACAATTGCATTTTGCAGCCACTGGACCGGGACACGAACAGTTATTGTCAACTGGTTTATTGCTACATGTACAAGAAAATGTCATAGTAGATTTACAAGCTGCAATATCGAAAAGTTTCGTCTTAGCGTTCGTTACAAATACATGTAACCTTTTCTTATAAAAATCTTTTTCATGATCTCGGTTGTATAATTGTTTTAACCCAATATAAGCATTAATGTAGGAGGTGATCATTTGTACAACACGAGTATGCGTGAATGTTGGAATTGAGGTTCTTCTATAAATATTCACTAATTGAGTTGCAACTAACTCGGTAACAGGTGAAAAACATAACTCTTTCTTATTATGAGGATTGAATAACAATGCACATTTATACTTCTCTTCTAAGCAGCAAAGTAGCATATACTCGTATGACGGCAGTGATGTTCGACTCAATTCTTTGGGTGAGCCGAAGAAAGGACGCATGACAGACTGCCTTGTAACAAGCACATTTTTTGGACTCGCCATGTCACAACTACTATAAAAATCACTTTCATACAATCATAATATAAAGTATTGCACGAACACACTAGCAAAGCAGTAACGTTTTGCAAGCTGCTTAGTCACCGACCGGCTTTTGAAAGTCACCTGATTATTAGTCAGGTGACTTTGAAAAGGCAGGAGGTGCACAAGCTGTTCAAGGGTTAGTCCACCCGACGCTAGCTGGAGGTGAGTAAGGTTCGAGGAGAGAAAGGGAAACGACTCTATCTCAAGGTCACTTTTAGTTGTCGCGAGAAATACAGTAGGTTCGTAAAACTTTAAAACGATGTGTATTTTTTTTTTGGCTTTATATGTGCGCTTGCGAATCTTTCAAATAATGCAACTTTTGATTTAAAAAAATGGTATTTTAAAGCTTTTTGCGCGAATTCAAATGAACGGCAATGTGTCCAAAAGTATTTTTCACACATTTAGGCAACTACAAAGAGTTGTTTTTATACTATTAGAAGTAAAATAAACTAAAAAAAAATTATTTTTTTAAAAATTGCAGATTTTTTCCCTAAACTTTAGGCTGTTGCGCGATTTCAAAACCAATTTATATTTTTTTTTTTTGTATTATTTTTCCCATTATTAAAATGCCAATATTTTCAGCGCTATTAAAAATTGATTATTAAAAAATAATTTTTTTCACCTTACCCTAGTATCAGGTGTTATTTAAAGTAGGGACTGAGAAAATGTGTTTTACATATGAAAAATAAGTAGAGTAATAATTAAGTTTATAATAACAGGATCAAATTATCTATAGCCTATTTTAATTGCTAAAATTCTTTAAAATTCTCTGTGCGTATATAAATAAATTGCTCTGTTTAAATGCAAAGCTCAAAGTTTTTTCTTTGCATGGGAAATGTACATCTTGGCCAACAAAAGAATTTCAGTATGATAATGATGCGAAGAAAAAAAAAAACCCGAAAAAAAACATATTTATAACAATACTATAACAATAGATTTTCCTTGTTTACGTTTCTGATATAAAACAGCCTCGTTTCTGTTAAATTCCTAACCCCATTGTTCTCTGTGAATTCTGACGCTAAGTATACCAAAATAGTAATTAATAAGCGTTCCTATTGATACTTCGTGTGTAATTTCGTAATCCCTAAATTAAAAAAAAATATATATTTATGAAGATTTTCATAATATATCAAAAATGAAATAAAAAGTATATCAGGTGCCCCCCCCCCCCCCCAAAAAAAAAAAAAAATGACGCGTGTCTTTAGAAAATGACTTTTTTATGACAAGCAATTGAAACATATCGTTTGTGGCTACGTAATTGGGAAAATACTACATTTTGAGAAACAAAATTATATTAATGAATATTTTTTTCGACATATGGTACATGAAACCTAAATCAATACCTGGTGGAGGGTATCCTATGATATGGCATCTACCCATTTGCAGATCATGTGCACTGCATCTATAGATGGAAGTAAAAGAAAAGAAAACATTTATTTTATTATATAGACGTTATTTCTAATTATAATTAGTACTCAAAATTGCACTCATAGAAACCATACATTTTAAACCCAGAATAGTATATCGAGCACAAATTAATACAATTCTTACGGAAAAAAATTTAATATTTTTCTTTATTATTTTAATATATGTTTAAAGCATTATTAATATTTAACATATTTTTTAAATATACATTAACAATGCGCAGAATTTTTTAAAGTTTGCTTATAAGAATAATGCGTTTACTTTTCTTTTAACCGATGTAAAATAAAACTAAATTCAGAAGAACGTATAACAATAAATTCCGAATCTACAGTCAAAAACACATCTAGAATAAATTTCCTATAGGGGAGACTAGAAAAGGTTGACCACTACAAAATGATTTTTTATTTTTTAAATATTGATTATATATGATTTTATTCGTTATACATACAGTCATCAAAATAAAATTGCTACATAAGTGTAATATATAACAAATTTGAAAAATGATTGATTTTAATCATGAGAAAATAATGGTTCAACGCCCCCAAGATATGGGAGGATTGATTGGCCCACTATATGACCCATTTTTTTTACCCATTTTGTTTTACATGGATAGATTTGTAAATAGAAATAAAGTAAGTTTTTAAAAAGTAAAATAACTTTATGCTACATGCTTTAATTATTATAATAACATATTTTTGAAAGTATGATTCTTAAACAAACCTGTTTAGAGGCAATCGCAAGTCAGGGGAGAAAATTTTTGTTTTAAACAGGATTTTGTCTGAGCAGGTAAAATTGTACAGCAGGGAAAAAGAAATTTTAACATTTCAGATCATTCCGCTAGAGACAGGTTGCGTTTTCATAGGGTTTCATGTATTATTATGCCCGGATTTAGGAGCCACTATCCCGCTTTTTTTGTCTCCTTGTAATACTTTTGTGGCACTCGACCTGACAACTCTAGTAGTCACAAAGTTTGACTTCATCTCACTGTATTCAATCTTACTGTGAAATTTGTCTCCATACCTTGCTAAAGTTTTTTGATCAATGCTATGCTCTTTTGCAGCCTTTGTGGCTTTTGGGAATAAAAATTAAGTGGTTTCATAAACAAACCACTACCTCTGAAAGAGATAAGACTTGTGCTTTCATACATTCTAGTCCTTTCTGGTCTTTTCAACTGTTTCTATTTACCTATTGTAAGTAATATTTAAATGGAAAATAGTTCCTATCAACTTTCCCCTTTATATTTCATTAATTTTTTTCTTGCAGTGGATACTATAGCAATTTTTTACATCTTTCTTTAATCTGCTTTAAACATTATTCTTTTCCATCACCCCATTTTACTGTAGCTTTACAGAATAAATTTACATTCTTTTTTTACATATAACCATTATCCATTCATTTTCCACACAGTATAATAAAAAGATTTCCAAAACCACTTAATTAGGGGAGCCTTGATCATCTGGTCAACCTTCCATCACATTGACTGTTTTAAGCCTCCCCTCATAGCCCTTTTCTAAAGAATATCACATTGTTATGTTAAACCTAACTTACTGTATAATCTTTATGTCTCGAATGAAAGCTCGGTATTTCAACATTACTTAAAACCTACTTACTTACATTTCTATGATATATTTTATATGGAAAATGCTTACAAAATATTTCTAAAAAACACCACATTTAGGTTGAAAACGCCTCGCAATTGATTTTTTCCACACCTATTTCGATTATCTGTATGAAACAAAGTCTGTTTTTTGAGTCTTCGTATGACACCTATTGTTAAAACTCTGAAATACTTTTAAATATGAAAACTGATGTGTGGTTCAAGCCTCCTTTATGGTCAAACCTCCGTAGTCTCCCCTGTGGCTCCATTTTTTACATTATATCTTGTAAATATTAAATTAATTATTAATTTAATTAAAAATAAATTAAATACTTGCGTTATCACTAAAAATAATTCGTTAACACGGATTTTCTTCTGTATTTGCTTCCTTTCTTTATAATTTTCATCATATGCATTTTATTAAGGAAAAACAAACTATATGAACTATATATGATATTTATTTTTCTCAGTTAATTGGCAAATTTTTTTATGATATCATTGTTTTCAAAAATTAATAATTTTGTTTGTTGTACAATTTATGAAAACTTTCTGTATTTGATAAGTAAACAAATAGCACATTTTCGATCAATGCAGCCATTTTTAAAAAGCAGATAATGATACTTCTTTAGTTGAAGGCAAAGTTCCAATGAAATAATACGTAATTTTACTTAGAATGTTTTTTTTTTTTTTTTTTTTTTTGAAAGAATAAATTTAAGGGAGAATAGCCGAATTCGGACCACTTCACTTATTTTCAGGTGTAACTCAATTCATTTTTGGAAGATCTGAAAAATATCACTACACATGGTCTATCTATCTATCTACTAAATAAATAAATATTTAAAATAATTTCTTTTTGAAATCTTAAGTTTTATTTTAATTTTATAAAATTACCAAAAGTTGTCCAAATTCAGGGATTGGTCGCCTAATTCAGCGATTGGTCGCCTAAGTTTGACCATTAGTCTCATAAATTAGACCAAACATTATTAGGATGTTTTAATGATTATGGAATATAACTATTTTTATTAAAAGCAAAGTTTGTAATCAATTAAACAATTAAGCAAAACAACAGCAATAAAATGCAATGAAATCAAATGTCTCATAGTAAGAAAGATTGTTTTAAATCAAAATGTATTCAAAATATAAATCAAAGTTATACGTAATTAAAAACAGAATTTCTAGTACTAATTGCCAGTTACTTGAATAGCATGTAAGAAGTTATACAAGGCTTACACATGAATTTATTTTGTTCAGTTTTTATTCCAATATGGATCTATCTGATTGTTGCCATCTTAACAGATCGCGATAAATAATTTCTCCTAGATATTACCAGAGATGTTTCAGTTCAAAATATGTATGTAAAAAAAAAACACAAATAAAAAAAATCACATTTTATTCAGGTTTTATTAAAGTGCTAATTTATATAAAAAGAAGAGTGGAAGTGGGGGTAATGCTTTTAACTCGTTTTAATTAATTTTACAAAAAATTCTTCATATATACAATGTTTGCTATTTTTATTTACATACATTTAATGATGAAAGTTAAAAAAACGTGCTGGACCTAAAGATTTGTATATTAGTCAATTTTTTACAGGAACATAAAATAAGTATTCGTACAAAAAAACGATATCAGAAACAGTTCCATTCACCTACCAAGAATATATCTGCTTTTTATCTTTATTTTTTAACTGTATAGCGACATTTTACGACCAAGAGTACATAGTATACCATACGATTAAACATAAAAATTGTTTTGAACTAAAAACCAGCGCTTTGTTCTTAAGTATCTGTTATATTAATAAAAACAATAAAGCCATCATAATTACCCTGATATATTGTTTGTAGCAGTCGTAGCAGGTACAGTTACATCTTTTGATGAAGTTTTTTCTACATTATCTGTACTCTTTGTTGGCTCTGGTAGAACTGCTCCAGGAACTAAAATATAAAGCGAATTTTTGCAATATTTCTAATTTCTTTGTACATGTTATACTTGTTTAACTTTAAGAATAATAAGCGACATATTTTGTTTGTAATTGTAATTATTATAGTATAGTTTTAATGGCATTTCTAAAATTTAAAAAAAAATCTAAATTTACATTATGTTTTATCATCTAGGGTGTAAAACTATGAATAAAATAGTATCTTTCATCGAAGTTAACAGAAAAATGTCGCTGAAAGAATTATTATAGAAGAAAAGGATTATTTTTAACTTATATTTCATATCTTTGCATATGTTATAGTTATATATAGTTTTATAACAGGTCTTGCAAGAAATACAAAATTGCTAAAGCATGCATGTACTTCTTTTGTTAACAGATCGAAACAGTTATTTAAATAAATATTTATACTTTTAGAAATGCATAGTTTTTATGCATATTTGAAATAGTCTAACAAATTTTTGTCAGTGTCTACTATTTCATAGGGCAGAAGGTTTGAATACAAACAGACCTTAAGTAGCAAAAATATGGTTCTCTAATAGTGAGAAATATAATTGAATCTTATATCACAGAAGAGAGCACATTAGTTTGTCATTTAAAAAACATATTTACCAGATTTAATAAAACACCAAGAACGATACCATAGATAAAACTATTTATTTTACACATCAAAGCTTTCAGTATATTGAACTATTGAAGATCATTATTAACATTTATAAATAACATTTATTAGAGAGAAAAAGTAGATATAAGATAAATTAAAAAAAATGTACTTAATTAGTTCTTTCAATATAAGAACAAAATAATTACTACTATGGTAAATTACTAAAATTCAGAGAAAGATTACTCGGAAGTGTACAGAAAAAGATTCTGATGACGGTTATTTGATAAATTTCCATCTAATTAATTGTATTCAGAAAGCAGATACGCTATAATACCAGCAGTATTAACAAAATTCACTCAAAGGTGCTAGTAGAAGTTTTTTCTGTGGTAAATTGATTACATTAACAACAAAGTTAACAAAAACTCCGCAGTAACTACTTAAAAATACACTATATTTAACAAAATTTATGTATCCCTTGTTTTTATTATTTAGACATAATAAATTTTTTATAGGATGCAAAATTTCAAAATCAAAAAATTAAAAAAATTAATGAAAATTAACTTATATGTATTATTACTATAATTTAAACAAACAATCGATAATTAATTCAATGAAAACAATGAAAATATTATTCAAAATTGCACAGTTCAAAACACATATTTTATTCTATTTTACCTGTGGAGCAAGGTCTACTATCATGAAAGGACGGACAAGCACAAACAAACCCACTGGGTCTATAGAGGCACAAGTGAGTGCAGCCACCATTCCCTTCACCACAAGGATTGGTTCCTGTAAAATGTGTTTAAATGACTGGAATCAGTTAATAAATTTAAATTATTATCATCAGTATCTGAACAAAATAACAGTAGACAGAAAACTCATTATCTATTGTCTAAAATGAATATACCTACAAAGTAACCACCGTTTGGCCATAAATTTCTTTATATTTCTTCATCTATAACATTAGCATAAAAAATAATTATTGGAATTAACATTTAATCAGTAACATCACATCATTTTATTGATATTATGTCCCCTAAATATCATCATTAATTTTTATTTCATTTTCGATGGACAATATATTTTGGCTTTAGCAAAATGTCATTAAAAAAGACTTTTTATTGAAATTACAATTGATATATTTTATACATGGGACCATATAACTGATTGTTTTAAATAAAAGCAAAATAATTAATTTAAATTTAATCCTAATCCTATTTCTTAATAGTTCTACCCCGCATATTGCTATTTCTTTTACTTATTTACGTCTTCTATTGGAATTTTCATGCGCATTCATTAATAATATTAAATAGCTGCCAGCCTTGTGTTTATTTTATATTCAAATAAACATCTTTTAAAGCAGCAATTTATTTTTTTATGAAAAATGAGCTTTGTTTTTATATGATTATTTCATTCAATTTGTTGTATAAAATTTCTGGGATAAAATTTCTTTATTTCATGTGAAAAAACTCAATTGGTTGGCAGCAACACATATACATCAGTGCAAAAGTTACAGTAGTTTGAAATGTGCAGAACATCGTATCCGACACGTTAAAAATCACCGTAAAATATATGAAAAATTGCTTATAATTATATTGAAAATATTTTTCTATTCATCGAAAATAATTCATACCTGTTTGTCTAGCAGCTGCAACCATTTTTATTTCCATAAGATACTCTATGTTATCACGTATCACAATTCTATTTTTACCAGTATCCTTGTCCACTCTTTCAATAGATTTCGTATGCCAGTCAGTCCAATAAAGGTGAGGTCCGTTCTAAAATTCAAATTGCAATTTTAAAAGAAAGAAATCTTACAAAAGAGCAACATATTTTCCAAACAAATTTAGCACATACTAATGTCAAACCGAAAGGATGAGCAACATCGTGGACAAGTTGCATTCTGTGTTTCCCTTGAAAATCAGACATTTCAATTCTGTCCAATTGAGCATCGACCCAAAATAAACGTCTTGCATCATAGTCAATTGTTAATCCATTAGGCCAGCCGAGATCTGTTGCAACAATTACTCGTCGAGCACTCCCATCTAAATAAGCACGTTCAATTTTCGGTGGTTTTCCCCAATCAGACCAAAATAGATATCTATAAGAAAAAAAAAAAAACAACTAAAATTTGTAATAAAATCATTAATTATTATGAATTACATTCCTAAAATTAATTTAAATTTAATACATTTGCTTGTTTCTTAACCGGAAACTTTTATAATAATCTTTAATACGCTAATACAAATGTTAAATATCTACTATTTTCAATATGCTTATAAATATTTAAATTACGTTAATTTATTTAACAGTGTTAAAACTTTTCTAAATATATTTTACAATTATGAATTTTTATTACCTCTCGAAGTACTGAGGTTTATCTAATATAACAATCAACATCTAATTAAACTTATGAAAATAATAATTTAAGTTTTTTCTTATTTTAATATTATATTATTTTAAATTATCATTAATACAATGTGACCTTTAATATAAGAAATAATTTTTATGTATGGTCATAATTCACTGACGTTTAAATTGAAAGCCATTGAACTTTTTTTTCGGGGGGGGGGGGTATAATTCATTATTTCAGACTATTTTGTATGCTTTACCAAACATATAAGTACACCATTCACACGACTAGGTATCTAGCTCAATAAATATTAAATTTTCTTCAACAATGATGACAAGCGAGTGAAAAAATGAATATCAATGTCAGTTCTTATTACACAATAAATATTAAGTTAAAACTCGGTTATATTCTATTATGTAGCATTCTGAAGTCAGAGTAAAAAAAAAAAAAAAAAAAAATTGTCGGATGTGGCAATCCCAAAACTTTCTTCTATCTCATACATGTTAATACTTCAAAATTCACCATCACAGTGCCAAAATTAAATAGCAATTTATACCCACCATGAGGTTTCTAAAGGTTTGAAATTCCATGCATTAGTTTTTGAAACAGGACTATTGTAGAAATCGTGAAAAATACAGCATAACAGCGCCACCTATTGGACGATTTGTACCAAAACATAATCAGCAATAATTTTTATCAAGGTATATTTGAATCTGAAGTTTGATGAAAATTCGTGCAATAGTTCTTGAGATAGAGTTATTTTGGGAATCGGTGAAAATTCAGAATAGCAGCGCCGCCTGCAGGGCGATTGACATCAAAACGTAAACAGAACCAATCCATATCAAAGATTAAATAAATCTGAAGTTGGATGAAAATCCATGCATTAATTCTTAAGATAGAGCTATTGGGGAAATCGTGAAAAATGCAGCATAGTAGCGTCACCTGTTGAACGATTTGCACCAAAATGTTAACATCATAAACTCTTGTCAAGTACTAACATAATCTGAAGTTTGATGAAAATCCGTGCTTTAGTTCTTGAGATATAGATGTTGCGGAAGTCGTAAAAAATACCGCATAGCAGCGCCACTTGTTGAGCGATTTGCATCAAAAACTAATCAACACCAATTTACATCAAAGGCAAACTGAATATAATTTTTTATTGAATTCCATGCACTATTTCTTGAGATAGAGCGCCCACAAAATGTGTGTCACACACACACAGACAGAAGAGCCCGCAGACAGATAAACAGACATATTGTAAAAAAATGTTATTATGGTTTTCTGACCCCTAAAACGTGTAAATCTGTTGAAAAGCGGAATTCGAAAATTTTCATGAATCCAATACTTTCTTCTTGTAAAGATAGAAGAAAGTAAAAAAAAAAAAAAAAAAAAAAAAAAAAAAAAAAAAAACAGGAAATCTGAATTTTGATTCCCAAATTGTGAAACAGTCATTTTGTTAATAGGTTAGGTCAAATAACATTTGATACGAATGAATATTATATATATAAGGAACATTAACATCTTCATTTATATGAGAAAAATCTTTATTAAATACTAACTGAAGTTGCGTTTTTCTGAATAAAATATTTTCTTAGAATTATATTCCTATGAGATATGTTAACTTAAAACATCTAATAGAGGTGCATTTTTTTTTTTCACGCATTCGCCGCAAAAAATTGTTTGGTTGTTGTGTCAGTAACCTGGTTTTGCAAGCTAAGATAACTGATCTAGATGCTTAATGTTAAGCCAACATCACTTTCCGTTAATGCGCAATTGCTGATAGGCAGTGTTGGGCAGATTCTGATTACAAAGTAATGAAATTACAGATTAAAATACATTATAATCTCCTCACAATGCAATTGATTAACATGTGATGCATTACAAAGTAATTTCAATTACCCTTTTGAAATATATAATCTGATTATCGTGTAATAGATTAAAAATCAATTGTCATTTTATCTTTTATAATTTAATTAGATTAATTTGTAATGGATTACAAGATGATTCAGATTAGATTTTTATTTGCATAATTCAATTAACCTGTAATCGATGACAAGATGATTCAGATTCGATGTTTAATTATATAATCCAATTAACATGTAATCTGTTTACAAGATGATTACAATTACTTTTTCAATTATAAAATCCAGTTAACTTGTAATTACATGTTAAAAACGCGTCTGATGCACTGATTTTAACGTACTCGTTATTGTGCATAAATCGTAATTTTACAAAACGATAAGGTGTTTTGTATATATATATATAAGTTTTATACCCCGAAAAATGTCAATATATAAGGTTTAAATTATTACGAAATGTAAAAAAACCGTTTATTGCTCTCGAAGGGACAACTTCACGTTATTTTTAACTTATAGATCTTAAATATTTCTGTGGTATAAGTAATTATATATAATGTATTTAAAATTTTGTAGATAACCTGACGATTGCGAATGCAATGTTGAAAATTAAGGAACTCAAATTTAACCATCCATGAGTACATTTCGGTTCTAAGACTATTCCTTCTGTTTAGGTCACAGGGCTTTGATCCCGACGTTTCGGTCCTAGTGCCATTTCAGTTTCTAGTTATTTCGGTCCAACAAAGTGACATAATTTTACAGAAAACACTGATTATCTTTTTTTTTTTTTAACCAAAACCGCATGAATTTTACTACAGCGCGAATATAAGGGCCGAAATCCACAAACACATGCAACTCAAATCTAAATTGTCAACACAAGATTCATATGATAAAGTGACAGTTTTAAAGAGGGGGGGGGAGGCTCTATAGATTTTTTATAAAAGCCCTCCCATATTTTAGTATATACTAGAAAGCTCGCCCCGCTACGAGCTACGCTCGCCAACCCCCGTCCAGACACCGCAGACTCTAAATGCACGCTAATTTGATCGGCTTTAAAAAAGATTTCGAAAGATTGAATTATAATTTAAAAAAAAATCCCTGCGGACTCGGGCCTACAGGCGGAGGTAGATTTCGAAGTTAAGTACTAAATTCACCAACAAAATTTAAATCAAGATTAGAGATAAACCTAGTTATTTCACTAAGAATGAGCTCTAGGGAGCTAAACATTTTGTGAAAATTTTAATATACACAAATACACACACGCATGTATATGAAATAGGTTTAAAAATGGCTAAAACAAATTCAGAGAACCTCAAAGTGTTAAAATATGTAAATATTTCAATAGTCGGGTTTTTATCATGTTGTAGTACGTTTCTTCAAACTCACATGACGTTACATATGCACCTGCTGAGGTCCATTATATTTTCAATATGACGCAATATATGTATATTTTTTAATTCCTCAAACTGTTTATTCCATTTTGAGTTTTCATGCTCAAATCTTGCTCTAGAAAACTTATGGCTTAATATTCAATTTGGTTTCAATTCTTCAAACTATTTATTTAATTTATTTTTTCACGTGAAAACTTGCAATAGAAAAACAATTGTTGTGGTGAGAATTTTATTGTTTTTTTTTCTTAATTGTTGGCAACTGCTATAACGAAAAATATTTATTTTTCCTGTCATTGTTGTGTAAGAGCTGGTTTTATCAGAATCTTGTTAAGACGGTATTCAAAATTTTGAACTCTCCCCATTTCCATTCCCTTGGGCCGAATATATATATATATATATATATATATATATATATATAAATAAACTTTTTAGGTGGGGGTGGTTATGGGTTCCTGGGGTCCTATAATGAAAAGTTATGAAGGAATTTTTCAAAAGTTGCACCATGGTAACGACTGCAATAGGTAGTATTTCTTACGAAATCTACCTAAAACAGTGGCGATCTCCCTATAAACGAATTTCTATTCATTTCTCTTTGATTGGGGTATTTTAACGCAAAATCCGCTGCGGTACTACTTGATTATCCCGTCGACCAATTTCGCCAAATTATATAAATCGCCAAACCACTCGCCAAATTATACAAATTGACATCATTTTTATTTTAAATAACGAAAGAACAAATAAATTAGTACAACATTAATAAAAATACAAATAAAACGTCGAAATAAAAATAACTTGATGACATAGACACGTGTAACAACATTTCAAAATAAGCTAATATAAAAGGAATTAAGTAAACAGAGTCTTTGTCTCTTGGTATTTTTTAACAAAACGAAAAGAAAGTTCTTTTAAATGAGACATTTTAAATTAATCGTTTTTAATCTGACGTAATTTTTAGCAAGCTATTCTTTCTCTTTTAAATATTCACGTCAAAATACTTTTGTTAGAAATGAAATATTATTTGCGCTTTCCTAACAAAAATAATTGAAAAGTATCCTCTCAAAATGTCAAATAAATGTCTAGCGCATTTTTTAAATTTAAACCGTTTTGCAATATTATTTTGTGTTCATTTTATGTAATAACTGTAATGTGACGTAATTTCTCCTATTTAAGACTTCTAACGCATGTTAATAAATTTATTATTTTACGAATTCCTTTCTCTCTTAAAATTCACGTGTAATTATAGTTTTTATGACGTAATTTTTAATAAGTTCCTGCTTTTTGTACATAATTATTTAATTCTAATTTCAAATGTTTTTTTTTTCTGTTTATAACAGTCACGTGTAAATATTTTTTTTTGAAGCAAACATTATTGCTTCCGCTGTTTATACAGTTGGCAACAGTTTAAATTAATATCACTTTCTAAAATCTGTAAAAAATATCTCTAGAAATGCTGACAATTTGAATTTAAAATAGAAATAAAACCTCAAAAAATGAGTCAAAATAAAAAAAAATAATGCAATCTGCACTCCGGCAAATTATAACGCATAAAATGATCTATAAATGATTACATTGCCATGTATAGTGTTTGCTGCTATAAAACTTTTTTAGTGGAACGATTTTGTCCAAATTTAGCATTAAATATCTCTTAAAATAATTCTTCGATTTGAAAACTGTCTGCTTCAGCGTGTTTATCAAACATTTCTGTATAAAACCACCGATTTTTATATTTTTGTATGCATTATTTTTCTTAATATTAACGAAGAAAGATCTCCAGTCACAAAAAATTCAAAACCGGCGGCGGCTGCGGTGACAGCGGTAGTTACTTTTTTTTTAGAATAGAGAGAAAAATAATAAGAGGCTGACAAATTAAAATAATTATAACTCAAGCTATAATTATCATAAAACACTTATAGTTCGTATGGTAAGGGTAATCTTAGGGACATTGTAGGTGTTTTTAACACAAGCCCCCCAACTTTCACTATAGCACAAATATAAGGGCCCGTTCAACATAAATACTTATAACTGGGATCCAAATTGTCACAGAAGATACAATTTTCATATGATAAAAGCAATTATTTTAAAGGGGGAGAGGGAGTCTTTTTTTGGTCCTGTTTGCAAATGAGAATCTTTTCTTGAAATTTATTCCGTTTTTATAGTTGTAAAAACAAAACAAAATCTTCTATATTTAAAATCCAAATTCATCGATTTTCAGTTTACCTTTTTATGAATTAGTTGCATGGAAAATTAATTTTTCATCAGAACAATGCATTAGCATATAAATTGAAATTCGATAAATTTGAATTTTAGGTATTAAACTTTAAACCGAAAATGAACTTTAAACTGAGAAATAATAATAATAAAGATAATGTCCCCTCTTTCTAAAGATTACGTTTACCTTACAAATTATGAGTGTCCTACAATAATTACAGCTCCAGTTATAACTGTTTTATGTTGTCTGCACCTTATACCCCAAAATATGGAGAAACTGCAATAGAAAATAAAATCGCTGTTAAAACGATTAAGATTACCATAAGAAATTTGTGTGAGATGCGATGTGATAAGTTGAATTCGAGTCATATGTATCTGTCGTTATCGAGACCTAATATTCGCACTGCACTAACATTTAAAAATATGTGGTTAAAAACGCCCACAATGTTCCCCCTTTATAAATATCAAGAGTACCTTACAAAATATGAGTGTTCCACAATATTAATAGATCGATTTATAACTGTTTTAAGTTCCCAGCAACTTGCATTTATAACATACTAAAATATGGTGGGTGTCTGTAAAAAATCGACAGACCCTTTACACTTTAAAATGATTTCCTTTACCACACCGAATTTGTCTAAGTTATGACAATTTATATCAGAGTTACAAGAGCTTTTGTTTATTAGGCCCTTACATTTGCACTATACTAAAATTTACTGACCTCCGGTAAAAAAAAAATGCTTCCCTCCCCTTCATAAAGATTACTTTTACCATAAAATATGAGTGTCCTACGATATTTACAGTTTGAGTTATAAGTATTTTAAGTTACCAGCCCTTTTTATTTATGGTACACTAAAATATTTGGGAGAAGGGATGGAGTTTCAGAAAAAATTGGTAGATTATCCTAGTTTGAAAATTCTTCGTTAGCTTTAAAATAATAAGTGTAATCTATAACATCAAATATCATCCTCATTATAAAGCCATTGTAACTAAAATTTCTTAATTCTCATCGAAAGAATATAATCATAAATAAGTACAGTCTCAAGTACAGATGGAATAAAATCTAATTAGAAATTTTACTGTTTCCATTACACGAAATTGTAACTAAAATTTTTTAGTTACCACTACAACAACGTAATGATAATTATAATCATCTCAAGTACATTTGAAATCAAATCAATAATCTAAATTTATTATTCACATTACACGTATTTGTAATTAAAATTTACAGTTACAGCATTACTGCGCCGTAATGAAAATCATAACCTTCTTCTGCATTACAGTTACAATCATATCTTAAAAAAAGAATTGCCATGTAAATTACACGTAATTGTAAGTTCTCAATTATAATTACAATTATACAGTGATAATCATAGCATTTATAGTTACGATTGCAATGCTAATTCAATTTCAAATTCAGATTAAAATTACATGTAATCGTAATTATAGTTTTCTCAATTATAATTACAATTATAATATGATAATCATATTATTTATAGTTACGATTACAATGCTAATTGAAATTTAAATTCAGATTATAATTACACATAACCTTAATTATATTTTTATCAATTATAATTACAGTTATATAATGATAATCATAGCATTTATAGTTACGATTACAATGCTAATTGAATCTGAAATTCAGATTATAATTGACATGTAATTGAAATTATAATCCCTTACATGCCATTATATTGTAATGAGATTACAAATTAATCATATTGCGAATTTGCCCAACTCTGCTTATAGGGAAGTGGAAAAGCAAATAAAAATTCAGTTTTGAAGACATATGTTTATAAATAACAGCTACTTAGAGATAGTTTGGACCGATGGAATTTACAAGTTAGCTTACCAGAAAAAAGCAGCACTAACATGCACTCTTATCTGTACTAAAACGTGCACATTTTGCAACCAGTTTTAATTTTAGGAAGAGGTTAAGATCAGAAATGTGGTTACACTTATTTGAAGATTTTTTTAGACCATTTTATCTTTCTAAAATGTAACTATGGTGGTAAAATGAATCACTATAATTATGAAAGAAATGACGTCAAAATTGGTGGATGATAGTAGTAGAGAGTACCAAAATAAAAAATGTACCGAAGTCGGCTAAGTCTTTAAGACAGTCATGCAAGTAGCAATTATTCAGTTTGAGCTCACTTTAAGAAGAAAAAAAAAATTAGATCTCTGATTTTTTTGTTTTGGAATTAAACAAGCCTAATTCTTCTATCTCGCAAAATATTTTGTAAAAAAATAGTACATCGCAAAACGAGAATTCCTTCGGTATCTAAAACTGTATGTCAGTGAAAATGACTCATATATTGAGAAATGTTTATTAAAAAATTAGAAAAAAATTATATCATATAAATAAAATATATAAAATGACTCATATGTAAAATAATGCGTTTGCATATATATAATATAAAAAAATACGCATCATTCCTAAAGTCGATTTAAACAAAGCTCCGAATTTAAACCTTCTTAAATATATGTATTTATTTCACATAAACCATATTTATTATAGCCATTTCGTGGTCATCGAAAAACGTAATCTAAAAACATGTAAAATTATTTAAAATATATTGTAAGAAGTAATTCATAACATATTTATAAAATGATAAAATTCTTCTCATTACAGAAAAAAATGTTTCACTATACTTTCCGAAATTAACCACAGAGTGGTTCCTTGTTTTCGTTCCGCCATATATATGATATGTGATGAAACAAATTTGCTGTAAATTTGAACGAGGTGTCGAGGTATAATAGATATTCGCTACACTATAAAACACTCGTAGCACTCTCTAGCAGAAAATAACCGAGTACGTATCTCTAAAACGATGTGATATACTATATAAAAAATATCTTAAAAAGTTGTATAGCATTATAAAGTTAGTATGAAATTATGTCTTACTTTATGAATAGCCCTGAAATGTAATTTTTTATATTCAATCATTGCATTACATAATAGCTGCAATTTTACTAATAAAACTAAGGCCTGTAAGCAAGATACATTTTATCTTGATAAGAAAAAAAAGTTAAGCATGCTCAATATGTCCACAAGCGGGACAAATGGCGATTTGAAGATGCATTTCTGCAACACTGTGATAGTGCATACATTGAGCAAACATAGCTTTATTGTCTTAGGAAAATAAACCACATTTGCGTACGTGCTGTACGTGCTATGGTTTTCTTAGTAAAGGTATATCGATCTTATAATGCGACACTTCTGATTTCAATTATTGGTGTATTTAAACTAGTGACTGGATAGAAAAAAAGAATACTTCAGAGCTTCTAATAAAGTTAATTTTACATTTAAATTACCATACCATACTAAACAGAGAACGCGCTAAATCTTTGCTATTGATTGTTTCATCATATCACGTCGTTTCCGAGATAAGAAAGCTAACTCAGCTGCTTGCCGGTAGGCGGTGGTGACATATACCTCATCGTGCAGAACATATCCGTTTCACAATATATCTCAGCGCTTTATTCATGGATATAGTTAACTCAGTTCATCAGCTATCATTAGCTATATCACTCTGTATGATAACTACACTTAATTTTGTTTTTACACGATGAAAGGTTTTAAGGTTTACGAACATTGAATACTTCGCATTTTAAATTGTATTCTACGCCTTGAGTAATCACAAAAAGTTGTGAGTAATTTTAGCATAGCAAAAAAAAAAAAAAAAAAAAAAAAAAAAAAAGTAGCTGTATTTACTGTCCGTAAACCTTAAAACTTATGATCGAGTAAAAACAGAATTAGGTACTGATATAATAATCGATATATATTATTACATTACATAAATAATTTGATTTTTTTTTTGTTTAAATAAGAACACACATTTTATTATTTAACTGAAGAAAAAAAATATTTAACAATGTTTATACCAAATAGTTCAAAATATTCAAAACTAAAATAAAATTATCTTAACATTTAAAATATTTCCATTCGTAGATATATTTATAGATTTCATTTATAATGTTCTTTGTTTTTGACTAAGAAATATTCTGCTTTTTTTTTCAGTAAATTTTTACATGTGTATTTTAAAAGGAATGGAAATAAAAGTACAATCTTGACTAACCCTTTTCTCGGAAATACGACTATTGCACGTGGTTCGTCCAAATCTAGATCTGCTATTATTCTTCTCGAAGTACCGTCAACCCGAGATACTTCAATCACGTTTCTACCATTGTCTGTCCAATACAAATTTTTCGCAACCCAGTCTACTGCTAAGCCGTCTGCTGTTACAAGCTCTTCAGATATGACTGTTCGCATATTTGATCCGTTCCATCCCACTTGCCTGAAAGAAATATTGAAGTTTTAGTTTTACTTGTCGTAGTTTCTCCGAAAGAATAAAATTTGCATATGTTAAAATTTGATTTTATTAAATAAAATATATAAGTTTCATACGACTCAGGGAAAGGAGAAACTAGTAATAACTAACCAGAATAAACCGAACATAAAACCGTTTCAATGCTCCAGAAAAGAAATACCTCTTCTATAGATAAGAAAAAAGAAAACGCAGCAGTAGCACAAGTTCAATGCTCCAGAAAAGAAATACCTCTTCTATATTAAAAAAACGAAAAGAAAAAAAAAAGAAAACGCAACAGTAGCAGAAGTTTGATTCTCTTTCCTAAACAAATTTGCTTGAAAACTGATTCATTTTTCAGGTGCATACTGAAGGTAGTCATAATGATTTTTATTTTCTTACACATTGCATTTTTACATCTATTTCACAAAATTTTATATTGAGTATCATGAAAATATGTTTAATTAAAGATGTGTACAAAGTTTACTGATGGCATTTTCCTTTAAAAAATAACTAAAAAAGAAAGCTTTAAATTTAATACCATATTTTAAAAACTATTATTTCTACAAAATAGTTCAATCAATAATACCAAGCATTTCATTACTACCAAATATTGTATCGAAATTTTGAATATATATCCTCTGTTTTTATATTAAAAGACAGATTATTGCATTATTTTCTAGTTTACAAAAAAGCGAAAGGATTAAAAGTGTATGCTTCATAAAATTTCTAATTTTATAAAGTAATTTTTCCTATATATTTTTCAGAAAGATAAGTATATAAGAAACGTAAAAAAATCTTAAAATTATTGTAAAAAATCAATGTTCAGATAAAAGCGATGATTTTAGGAGAAAAATAGACATTTACTGCAAATAATATGCTAATAATTTCACTCAACTTGTTATGAGAATCTTATAAAATCCAAAAAAGTAAAACTCTTTAAGTCAGTATGTTGAATAGTGAAACTAGTGCGTAAAATTGGCGTCTGGAAAATCATCTATAAACAATAAAAATTCCACAAATATACAGTCATGAAGTTTAAAATTGCTTAAAAGTATTTACACCATATCTATGCCGAAGTGTTCACGAGTTGTATGCAGTGAAAATCATACAAATACATGTAAAGAAAGCAATGAGAATCGGTAAAATGTGTTTAATATTTTATTAGAACACAAATAACACATAAAGTGTCTGTATATGATTTAGTTTTTATTTAATTTAACTTTAAATTGAGTTAAATGAAGCGTTCGTCATGTGAGAGGCTAAGTGCTACCATTCCTGTATATATTCCGAAGGGTAGCACTGGAGTATTAATTTAATCAAATATATTTGATATAAAAGATTAGAAAATTTTAAAAATTTAATCATAAATATTGTAAAATTAGTGTTTTAGCGATGCACAAATATTTCTTTTTATGATATTAATGTTAACGACGAATCTTCATTTATTTGTTACTCATGTAATTTAAATTTTCAAACTCTCAGTCTCAAAAAAGATATACTTTAGCACACAATTTTAAATGAAAATCATATGCTTAAACAAAATTATCCATGGATAAGATACAAGAGAGTATTTAAGCTGTTTACAGACTCAGTGTCCTTATTTTTACTCAGTGTCCGTCGATATTCATCTTTAGATAATAGTTTGTAACATTCTATAGTTTAGATAAAAAATGCCTTTTCTCTTCTAAGAATGTATCAATAGATTCAAATACATATATCCAGTATAAGGTACTGCGTTATATTTAAGATTAATTTAAGATAACTAGCAAATTTGGATTATGAAAAATGAACATTATTTACCAGTAAATAGTTTTGTTTATCCTTTATTTTTCTCTCAGATTAAGAAGTGTATAATTAATTCCTATTACTCTGATCCTTTTTTACATTTTATTGAAAAAAAAATCTCAAAAGGATTATTTAATTAAACATTTACTAGAAATGTAATATCCTAAATATATCTGTACATCCATGTGAAATGACCATGACGTCTTCAACAAATTACTAATTCCTCATGCTTAAATAATTATTTTTGTAAAAAAAAAAAAAAAAAAAAAAAAAAAAAATCGATTGTTTAGTTTAAAAAAATTATTTTTTGTAAATCTAAACAGATCATATCCTCGAAGCCATGTTAAATTAATATTTCTTGTCTGGCAGGCTATTATTTAAACAATATAAATAAAAGTCATGTTTTTTTATTAAAAGATTCTCTTATATCAGCTATTTCATTTTTGAAACTTTTAAAATTTACGAACTTTACCTTTATTAAAATTGTTTATTAAATAAAAACCAAATGTATTTTTCAGTTTCAATATAAATACGCAAGAAAACAGATGTGAAAAATTGGCAAGAATGTCATTATCTGAAACGTCTTTCACATATCTACGTTTCTGTAGAAATAAAAATGGAAATAATAATTTCGATTTACATTTTCTTTTTCTTCCGCGTATAAATTATTACGCACATTTTGGTGAATAAGAGGACCTTCTTTTGCGTAAGCATCCGGGAATGCTTTATGGTTTGTAATAACAGTAGATGCCGTTGCACGAGTGTATGTCTTTATGGCTTCAATAGCTATTTTACTAGGAATCGTAACTTATGCAATACTGGTACACAGAGAGACTTATAAAGAAAAGTTTTATTATCGGTCTTTGTTGTTTTTATGAAGGGATATAAATGACTTTTCTCAGTCTACCTAGAAAACTAAACTACTGTATGTATTATGCACAAAAATGTTTAATAATAGGCTAAAGACCACTTTTCGTTAAAGATAGTAAATATTAAGCATGGTAAAGGTAATTTTGTCATCTGAATTTAGGCGTTGCAAAAAGCTTTTGTCATTGAATATTCAAAATGCATTTGTTATTTACACATTTATTTAAGAATAATATGTAAAATAATTTTCTCTCAACTCAAAAAATACTAATGGACGATTCATTTTATTTAATAACAATTACGAAAAGTTTCCATGTTAAAAAACATCATTCGCTTTCTTTACAAATCTTCTGTTTTGAGGTATGTGACATTTCTAATAAATATTCGATAGCACAGGAAAAAAATAAAAAAAATAGTCGGTAATATAGTTTAAAATTCTGGATTAAAATGACGTTTTAGTAAAACTCATTTACTTTTGTAAAATGTCTTCTATTGTTTAAAAAATTAAATAAATTATTATTAAACAATAACGTTATTATATACATATATATACATATATATATATATGTATGTATTTATAATAAATACATATTTCTATGAATTAAATGGAGAATTTGATTTAAGTAAACGTACCTTATGACATCAAGTTTGACATCAGAATAATAGATTTTCCTGTCATTGTAATCAAAGTCTAAGGCCACCGTGTTATATGTCTCTGGAACAGGAAGAATTACATCCATGTTTTCAGGTGTATCCAAAGAAATGCGACGTATACTTGCTCGATTAGCGAATAGCAGAAATGTAGATGGAGCTGTTACAGAAAATAAAAAAAAAACGTACGTATTATAACTATATCAATGAACATTTTGTGGCAACTATGATTAATGTCGTTTTTAAAGTGAAATGGTAATTTAATATTTTTAAAGCGTTAGTTAATAATTTAAGTCCCCTTAGATTTCTATGACTTTTCCTAATTATAATAGCTTAAGAAACATTGAAGAAATACGTCAGAAATCTTTGTTACAAAAGCAACATTATTTTTTGTGTTACTAATAATATTATATAAAAATTATGGTTACTGCAGTCATCATATTAATTAATTTTTAAGGTAATTATTAAGGCATGTTAAAAATATTTATATTCTCAAGTTTTGGAATGAAAACAAAGCAACGGTGAGATTTTAATTTCCAGCACTTTCACTTTTGCTCGATCACCTATCAATAAACCGTAATTTAACACATAATTGTTATTAAATTGTTATTTCAGATACTAGGGGAGTTCCACCCCACTGCTCGCTACGCTCCCCCCCCCCCCCCCGCGTAATCTCTATCGCGAAGCAATTCCTATTTTCTAGCCAACCCCAGACGTAATTGTTTCGCGTTTCCATTCTGGATAACTTCGCGATCCCTTATTTTCTATGCATTCAACTTTTTAGATTCCACTTGGTAAAAATGCACTCCCCCCCCACTCCTGACAATTTTATTTCCTTATCTCCAAGCACATAATCATAGCTTACAGAGTTTCATAATTATAAGAATTATGAAATATAAAATTATACGTATAGTGCTACGAATATTGTAAATAGTTAGTGTTTATGCTTAAAAATAATTTAAATAGTTCAACTGAGCTCTATTCATAAGCTAATATTAGTATTTTTTGCATTGAAATATCTCAATTAGTTGATTTTTTGCAAGCAAGCCCTATTGGATTTCAATGGGAGTCTTTGGAAATTTGGCGAAATACTGAAAGTAGCGCCAAGTTAGCGTCACTTTTAACGACAAATTTTGGTCACCAAATTTGGCGATATATCGCCAAGTTGGCGGCAAACCTGGCGAAGTTTGGCGACAGAGCCACCCACCCCCCTTGGTAACCCTCCTTATAGCGTCAGAAAGCGCTGACCAATCAGTTACGTTTCGTGGTACCTACGCAGATTTCCATTGGTTGATTTCCAAATCGTTATTTTTTTTTAGATATAGAAGGCTTATTTAATTTTAATATAGACTTATACAATTAAAAACTATTTTCTTAGTGGTAGAAAATTGGCGCAGAGGTGGAGCCTATTGACACCACCAAATTTTTATGGTATTATTCAGTTTAATAAAAACTCAGAAATTTGATCATTAGATAAGAGGCAAAATACTACTATAATTTAGTGGTGTCAATAGGCTCCACCTCTGCGCCAATTTTCCACCACTGAAGTTAGATGTTTTTACCCGAAACTTTTATGGTATAACTAAATATCTATATCTAAATTTAGAAATAAAAAGATTGATTTACTTTCCCTATGAGAACCTTTCTGATTCTTAGAATTTGAACTAGAACTAGAATATATATTTGTAATTGGGACTAGAAATAAATTCTACATCTGAATGAATACAATTCTCTCTTCAATAATTTATTTCGTAATTTCGCAATGGGAGAAATACTATCCTATTTAATTATTTTACCGGAAAAAAAATACTAAAATAAAATTTCGTGCGTCTGTATTTAGAGTAGATTTATTATTATTATTATTATTTTGCAGTTAAACAAATCCATTAACAATATTAGTGAACACAGTTAACTGTATTTGAAATCGGCTTCACTTAACAGAATGAAGTTTTACAACAATCATATACATTTATTCCTGCCTATAAAAATAGAAATGCCATTGATAGGTGATCGAAATATTATGTGTGTATATTTGTGAAATTCTGGAGACACTCCTGTACATCTACGTAAAAGTAGTATAGTAATCCATTCTAAAAACTTTGCTAACCCTCCGTTATTCATGAGAACAACTAAAGCGCAGTAATGGTGGCAAATAGAAGACGGACTCAAGAAGCATTGGAAGAATTTCCCGTTCAGTAGATAATAGTGGCATCGTAAACTTAAACGTCGTTTATTTGGCAGACACACATTATGACAATTTCAGTAGACTAGCCATCGGCTCTCGAAATATAGTTGTATCACTTCATAAAAAAACTATATGATGTTAAATGGTATTAGAGTCTCACAAATCAGAAGTCATACACCTCAAGTGATGGTTTGTCATTAAACAAACGAAAAGCGTAAAAAAGCTGGGCTCCCACCAATGCAACAGTATAAATACTAAAAAGAAAAGCCCGAGAACGGTTACATTACAAGTAAAAGACCGAATTCGTCGAAAGAGCCGGAAAGACATGGCGGCGGAACAGGCTACGATACGACTAGCTCCGGGAGGGGGGTGGAGTACGCGTGACGTATATAAATAGACTATATACTCACGGCGTTAGATTTATAACTTAAGCAGAATGCTGGCGGAAGCTTGCAAGGAATTATGGAATATGGAACACCATAGAACAAAATATTAAAAACATTTGAAAGAAAAGAATTTAGTCTCAGAATAAAATGAAAGAAAGTAATTTAGTGGTATTATAAGTAAGTTACGAACGGATTAATGTTTTTAGAATAATAATTAAGGAATACGCACGTTTAAAGGCATGAAAAAAAGACAAAAGACATTTTAGATATTATTAAAGATAGGTAATAAAGGGTAGGTATTAAGAATTTTGAACAGTTTTACTAAGATAAAAGGGCGAATTTTTTTTATTATTACGTATATATGTATATATATATATATATTGTTAGAGATCGACCGAAAATTATATTTCAGTTTCTATTTCGACCCAAAAATTCTGCCGAAAATTTGGCCGGTCCAAAACTATATGTATTCCAAAAATCTCGTTTTTTTTTTCTTTTTTTCTGGAAATTTTCAACATTACTTATTGATATGAACTGTACCGACTCAAATGAGACTCTTTATTTATTGCTGTGAACTTCGCTGTTTTTAATTATCAGTCATGACTGACTCAAGACGTGAGTGCAAATTAAAGCATGTAATGCATATATGACTACATTTTGAAGACGTTTTTCACACCCTTATTAAAAGCTACAGACTTAACAGTAATAGAAATTATTTAGTTTTAAAATCAGAAGTGCTTCGAATTCTCTTTGAGAAAGGTCTAGTATAACAGATGATCATTTTCAAAAATCATTTTAAAAGGTAAATTGAGGTATGTATACGTAAAACTTTTTTTAATTAGTTGAAATTTATATAATTGGAAAATTATTCTGTGTCGTTCATGAAATAATTACATTTTATTTTATATGAAAATAAAATGTTTTGTTCAGAGGCACATAGAGCCAATTTGAGCCTCACATATAATTAATAATTATATATATTTAATAAACACGTATAGTCAATTAATAACTGTGTATATATAATAAACATCTATAAGTAATAAATAATTATGTATATTTATGTACGCAACAATAACTGGCAAAATTTTGGGATATTTTAGTTTTCGTTATCGTTTTTGACCGAAAATATTAAGATTCCTTAAGTTTGGCTTTTCCTTCGGCTTTTTTAAAATTCCTTTTTGGGCTTAAAAATCTGTTTCGGTCGATCATTAGATATCATTCGTCATAATCAATTAATTTCACTAAAGGATGAATATATATATATATATTCATATTTAATAATGTAATACACACCTTCTTCACAGTCATGCTCATTGTCTTCTAGTTTTATTCCAGTTGGACAAGCACATGAATAGCCAAGTGATGTTCGTAAACAAAGATGACTGCATCCACCATTATGACCTTCGCATTTGTTTTCACCTGATTTGTAAATAGAAAAAAGTTTTAGAAGTATAGAATCTTTAACACCAACACTCATGTACATACATATTACTACAGCACATACTTAGTAATGTCTTATCAATCCAGGTTTAAAAAAATACATATGATGATAAGCTTTATTTGTTCTTTTTTAGTATTTGACTTGGTCGCGAATTTTTTTGTTTAAATTTCAGCATTCGCTATTATCGAACGTTTGTTTCTGTTACCGGTGCTAAATACGTATTTACAGGGATGCTACTGGCGTTTGTTTTTCACCTACCCATTTTGACAATAATAATAGTCGTTGCATTTGGCTAGTAAAGTTTAAAGCAGCGTGTTATTGCTAATGAATAATGGTAGGGAAAATAGTAAAATAATAATCCCGAGTCGCAGCAACGTGTATGTCACTTTTCAGATTTTAGCACATAAGAAAGCGAGTGTTGTCTACATCAAACATCTGGTCAATTGTCTGATCATTTATAATAGCGTTATCAGAAGTGGGAATAAAATAATGGCATGCCTGTGCTACTTAAAATATATAGCTACTGTTATATATAACATAGTGATAATATATATTAATAGAGTAAAATAATTTACGACTATTCTCATGAGATTAAGCTACATCTAAAATGCAACAGTCAACAAAGACAAACGACCTGCTACTGAGATTTAACTGCGTAAAAACTGCAACAATCGACTGAGACAAATGATACTACATAAAAAGACATCACTTTCTGAAATAAATTTATAACAATATAAATTGTAACTACTAGCTGATAAATAAATTTTACTTATATGATATTTATAGATTTTTGGCACGTTACAACGTATTGCAACAACACATTACGGTACTTTTCAGTTAGCCGGGCGCCAGTGTTATATATGCATAGGGTAAAATGCCCCCCCCCCCTTAGCTTCTCCGCTTATGCGAAAGTGGCGCCACTTATGACGAAAGGCACAGGAGACGGAAGGCAAAAGGGGTCAGTGTTGAAAATTTCGTTCACCAAGACACATACATAAATTAAAGACGGCGAATTTCCTATTTTTAGAAGACTTGAGTTCTTATTATGTCGTTTGTAGAACGTTATTTACTGTACTTTAAGTATTTATTTCTTATTCATTGCATGTATTTTACGTTGGTAAGATGCTGACAGTAGCATACAGTGAGTTTTAGGACGTTCGGTTCATCTTACGGGAACTGACACTCCGTCCTATTGGGAAGTAACGTGGTCCCAATTTCGTCCCTCTATCTTATTTTCGTCCCGGATACCAAATTAGGAATGATTTTTCATGACTTTTTTTCAGTTTTATTCCTCATGTTTGGATGGCTAATGTTCCGTTATGTTATTCTTCCACTGATAATTAGTACATTTCTTTGTGCCTTACTTTAATGTAAATTAAATTACTTCCACATTTAGAAATTAATTTTGATTTAGTTGTAAGTTAAGCCTCGACGTATTGGATTTTTTGAGCGGGCGGAATTGGGACCATTTTTTACCTTTGCATATTTTAGGTACTTTTGAAAAAACAATTTTTCACACTGTTAAAAATTTTTTGTACGATATTTGTCTATGTTTCTATATGCGTAGGTAGTTAGTCTATCTAAAATCCAAATTTGGTAGATTTTCACTGTAAATTACAACTTCGAAGGGTCTAAAAGTGACTGGGGGACGATAATAGGGCACCTTACCCTAAAAATGTATACATACCTATGTATATATACATATATATATACATATGTTGTGTATATACACACATATATAGATGCATATATATATGTATGTACCGGGTGTCCCAAAAAGGACTGACTGATTTTAAAATTCAATAACTTGCAAACGGTGACAGATATTAAAAAAATTCTTGCAGGAGGGTTAAGCATAAGGTCAAATGTTTTATTACAGTGATTTACAATTTTAGTTCGATTTACAAACAATAGATGGCGCTGTAAGCAATAGTCGCTAAATTCAGGCTCGATTTTTGGTACTTCGTGGCCCGGATAATACATTTTTATCTCCTTTTTCTGCATGGAACAAGATAAAGGACCAAAAATCGAGCCTGTATTTAGCGACCATTGCTCACAGCGCCATCTATTGTTTGTAAATCGAACTAAAATTGAAAATAACTGTAATAAAACTTTTGACCTTATGCATAACCCTCCTGCAAGAATTTTTTTAATATCTGCCACCGTTTGCAAGTTATTGAATTTTAAAATCAGTCAGTCCTTTTTGGGACACCCGGTATATACTTACATGTATGTATTCATATTTATGTATATATAAAAATGGCGTCCGGCTAACCGAAAAGTACCCACATTACATATGTTTCTACGTATTGTTATAAATATTTGTTCTTGAACATTTAAATTCATTGTAACATCGGTTAACATGATGCAACCTAAATATTTTTTTGTGTGCTGAAAGATAAACTCAATATTCCGGTATTTGTCCTCCGCGAGATTTTCCAGTAACATTAACAGAAAGAATGATAAATGTTTATTCCATTAAAAATGTGTAAGAAAAAAAGAAAAAAATAGGTTTTAAAATCCACTAAACATCCTTTAAACAATTAAACATAAATTTTAAATTACTGAAATTAAATACGTAAAATAATATTGTTTAAATTTTCATTACGACAAAACATTTAATCTCATATTGTAATTATCCCTTCAGTCATTTTCTAAAGATATCCTAAATCAAGAATATTACCTTGTAAGTGAATGAAAGTGATCCCTTAATTACTCCTATATCTCACAAAAAAGAAGGGAATTAGTATCGACTGCATGGAATTAATGAATCGGAAATAATGACCTTCTATAATTTTTATTAGTTATTCAATTATGCTAATTCAGAACTAGATTTCTCTTTGATAAAATTTATCGTAATTGATATAAAGAAGATAAGAGGAAAATTAAATATTAGTATACGAATATTTCTTTTTTGTTCAATTAAATTTAATAGTGATTTTTCTTTTAGCAATTAAGTTTCAAATTTAAGATTTATGCAATAATCATTATTTATTTTAAAACATTAAAAATGCTAGCTATTATTCAGCTAACATACAGATAGAATTATAAAATAAATTATCATTAAATGTATATATATGATGTCGAAACAAGAAACATACGATCCGTGAGACCAATGTAACCGGAAAACAAAACTAACCTACTTGGTTTAAAGTTGTATAGAAAATGTTCCTATGTGAGCTACCATAAAGGGCTGTGCAAAAAAAAAAAAAAAAAAAAAAAAAAAAAACTATGTAGCCCTGGAGAGTTTAAAAAACACGCCGCTACCAGTTTATTTTATCACCGAATTGTCTCTGAGAGATGCAAAAGATGCAGTGTATCTAGACATTGAACTTACTTTCCGAATATCAATGGAATTTTAAAAATAGGAGTCGTCTTTATATATCAAAAAAAAAAAAAAAAAAAAAATCCTCCGACTGATTTTCTGAATGTAATTCAATGAACAGGAAAACTTATTCCAGGCTTCTTTTTTCGATTCAAAAAATATTTTTTATTAAGAAAGTTGTTAAAAATATATAAAATATGAACTCTATTAAATTTTGCTTTATCTTAGAGAGTAACTGGAAATTTTATTTTGATTCCTTTTTTGCAATGTGCCAAATAGACAGAGGCATACTTCAGAGGTTTCCGAGATGCAGTTACCTTTACAACTAGTCCAACAGTGATATGTCTCGTCGATAGATGATGCCATTGATATAGAATTTGTGTATAGTTATAATAAAAATGTAAACAGTTTAAGGACAAACAAAAAAATTAACGGAAGGATGATGCGAAGACCATTTACCGAGGAGCCCGAGACCTATATCCCACATCCCCGGATATTGGACACATGAGATAGTTGACAAGGTATGTTTCCTTGGGCAGCAGTGAAAAATAAAAAGAGGGTCGGGATTAAGATAAGAGATAGATTAAATTCATCTATATAAAATTTCTGTACATTTTTTCTGATAAATACCTGGTTGTTCTCGTATGTTTTCTTTTTACTCTATGAACATTTAGAAAAAGAACTTAGGTTACTTTAACCCAAAGCAAATATGTTTTATATACGTCCTAGCTTTACGGTGTTACTGAATAGCTACGTACCTATAAAGTATTAGGGAATCAATCCAATACCTTCAACATAGTAGATTAAGAGATTATCATAAACATTTATATTTTGTTATGCCAAATAACACTATATTGACTCTATTTCCATGTTTATTTCATCTAATGAAATTAAAATATATGTCAAAAGTGTGTGTTAGCATTTAAATACTCATTTTTGGTAATATTCCAACTTATAAACGATTTCTATTTCAAATATTGCATTCATTTTTGGAAAGTGGACATAAATCCCAGTTTAATCTCATCTCTTGCACCTCAATGTGCCATTTTTTTAAATAAAATTAAATGAACTGGTGCTTGTTTTTTTTTTTTCAGGACAGTTAAAAATACTTCTAATTCTCATTTTAAGCGACTATAAGTTTAAAGGTTTACCGGTGTAGAGTACCACTATTTGAATAGCAGTTGAGTTCTTATTTAATCACAAATTTCTCACATTAAGTAAGAGGAATCTTACTATTACAAAATAGGGGAATTCAATGTTTAAAAACTTTTAAACACATACCCGTGTAAAAGCAGAATTAGGTGTGCCTCAATATTTTAAAATTATAGATGATTGATTAGATTTTCTTTACTTTGAGCCTTACATTAAAAAAATATTTAATAAAATGAGATATATAGCGATTTGGAAAAATCTCCCTATTTGTTAAGTAAGCAACTAAGTGAAAACCTGGTTGGTTTTTTATTATGTAGTACATGCCATTCTTTAAATATTTTACAAACAAATTTTTTGGAAGAAAAATGAAATAATAATTCACAGCACAGGACGAAAATTTCTTATAAGCATATAGCTTAAAATTTTCCGTAAGATCTTTATTCACTTCACATTTTTTGACAAAAAAATGTTAGACTATTTATGAAATATTTCTTTTCATGATATCTGTCATGAAAACTTTTAGTAAAATATCTAATTATCTTTTATCAATAGTCGCTTTAAAATATGTCGCAAATGAACAAAATGTGCTATTTTTTTTCTTCAAATGATGATAATGCAAACTAACAGTTTACATTTGCTGAAGCAGTTCAGCTACACTTTAAAAAATACAACAGAAATTACATATTTCGAAAGGCTTGTTTATTTTTATATCGTGTCTTAACTACTCCTCAATGCAGTGGACAATATTATCGTAAACGGGAGTGACATGTCACTTACGATAAAGAATTTGGACCCCTGAAGCCAAATGATACAAGTGACAAAATTTAAATTTGAAGATAATTGAATTCAAAGTTGGAACATCAATATAGTAATTTACTGAATTAAAATACAGGGTGTCCAGCGAATAAGACATTTAAATAACTCAAAAACAAAGATCAATATAATTATGCGGTAAACGGTTTGTTTATTAGCTAAGCTGTAAAAATGTTATAAAGAAGTTTCAAAATTTAGTTGCAAAAACCGTTAACAGATGGCGCTGTAATCGCAATGCCTATAAATTGTGCTTCGAAGTCTTGATTTAGCACATGCGTCTCAATCCTAGATGGCTCCCTATGGCAGAATGAAAATTGGGAAAGTCTACTTTTTCTTTGCGGTGATGTGCAGAAGTGGAGGCATCTGGTCACAGAATTATTGCATCAGCTTTAATTTTGGAAAATTTCAATTAATAGAATTTTCAATAAAAAGTTTAGATATCATTATATAAGAAATTATTAAAATATTTTATTAAATTCAATTTTTAATGCCATATAATTATTGAAATCAAAATACGTATGCGTATATTTAAAAAATAGTTTTGTACTTTTTATTTATTTTTTATATTTTTAAATCATGGCATAATATCTTGGTATTATTGTTAATACCTGAATTATTATAAATAAAAAAGTAATTTTACACTTTCATTTATTTTTAAATCACGTCATAATATTTTGGTTTTAGCACAACACATATATTTCTTTTCTTTGTAAACAAAGTTTGAGAGACAGAAATTATGCATTAAATTAATTCTTTTTTAAAAGGAATTGATGATACGTCATATCATCAACGTCGAAGCAAAAGTATTTTGGAGTCCGCATTCCTTTCCAAAACTTCGGATCACATTGTTAGAAGCTGCACCATACTTCTGTGCTCGATGATAAAAAAAATGAAAATGAGTTTTTAAAATTAAAATGATTTTTTTTAACTTAAGTTTTTAAAAATAGAAACTTTGTATTTTTACATTCAAAGTATTTTTTACAATTAAAAAAAATGATTTATGTATCATTAATATAAATGCTCAATGATTTTTTAAAAAAGAGTTTCTTTTAGCTTAAATAAAGTTTAAAACCAGAAACTTTGGATTTTTTTATTCAAGCTTTTTTTTTTCACAATTTAAATAAATATTAAAAAGTAAAGATTTCGAATTTTTTCAAATTCTCCTCTACTTGGATTCGATTCCACGATCTACCAATTAGGAGAGAAAAGACATACCACAGAGATACAAGTATCCGGACTGAAGTAGCTTATAACAAAAAATATCGATTCTGTCACCACATGGCTCTGCTTCCGCACATCACCCAATTAAAATATTTTAATAAGTTCTTATATAATGATTGCTAAAATTTTTATTGAAAATTCTATTAATTGAAATTCTGTAAAATTAAAGCTGATGCAATAATTCTGTGACCAGATGTCTCCACTTCTGCACATAACCGCAACGAAAAAGTGGTCTTTCCCAATTTCCGTTCTTTCATAGGGAGCCATCTAGCAACGAGACTTTAGTGCTCTGGACTTTGAAGCAGAATTTATAGGCATTGCGATTACAGCGCCATCTGTTAACGGTTTTTGCAACTAAATTTTGAAACTTCTTTATAACATTTTTACAGCTTAGCTAATAAACGAACCATTTACCGCATAATTCTGTTGATCTTTGTTTTTGAGATATTTAATTTTGAAATCAGGGTCTTATTCGCTGGACACCCTGTAAGTACATAAAATAAGAATCAAATTTTCATAGTGTATTTTCTTAGAGCAACAAATATTCAACATTGTTATTAAGGTAAGTGAGCATTGTCCTTTTTATTTATAATCATTCCCTTTAAACTTCTTCTGCTGTATAAAAATTGCTATGATTATCCCGATTTAACGAATAATCTCGATTTAACGAACAAAGATTCTAGTCCCGAACAATTTGTTAAATAGTAGTTCCATTGTGAATGTTACACATACGTATGAATTGGTTCTAAAAAAACAACCAAAAGTCTAGATCTTATTCACCTGTATGGTTAAGTTGTATATTATGCATATCCATGAGGTTGGGGAGGTTGGAACATATGTTGACTGCATTCCTTCCTGTATGCTTGCTTACTCTCAGGATAGAGCGCTCTGACCAGTCTGTCCAGTAAATATGACGAGAGGTAACGGCTATTCCATATGGATGTGGCACGTCTCCCACGAGAATTCGGCGATTGTTTCCGTGAAGATCACACGCTTCGATTACCTGGTTTTGAAAACAATTGTTTTTTGGTACACAACTGTAAATAAAAGTATTTATATCTAACTTTCAAACGCTTACATTAAAGAAAAATATTTATTTATTATATAATTTTAGATATAAATCATTAAAAATTTAATTTAGTTTAAGTCCTTTATTGTCGATTTTTTGTTTACGCTCTACTATTTAGCATTATTCATCCTATTAGAATTTGCGCATAGAAACTAGTAAATGATCTAATTTCTAAAAATGAAATTATTCTAATGTTTTTACTATAATATCGCTGTACAAATCGATATATTTTTCTGCTTATTCCTTCAAGTCTATACGTGGGTCAGCTTCCTAAATTTGTTGATATTTCAAAAATGTAACACTAGAACAGCGGTGTTTTCGGGATACGTAGAATCGCGAAGCAGGTCAGTTTGACCCAAGATAAAAAAGTTATATAAATATGCATAAATGTTTAATTTATTTAACTGAAACATTATATTGTCATATAATACTAATCAATATTTATATACATTCACATTACATTTTACATATAAGACAGCAGAAATTAGCAAACATTTTATAAAGTGATTTATTCAACATTGCATTTTCTTTAGTATAATAACATATATTTTAAACAAAAATAAACTTAGACTTCATAACTTTAACGCGAAATTGATTATCTCATTCCAATAAATTTAGACATAATTTTAAGAATAATTTAAAGAAATATAAAATATATATACAGTCGATCCTCTATTTAATGAAATCGCTAAATAACAGAAAAAAGTTCGTTATATGGAAAATTCGTTAAATAGAGATTCACCTTTTAAAATAGCTTAAACTACATAAAACAGATTTTAAATTCATAAACACTAAATATTTTTACTAAAAGTAATTAATCACATTTTTTTTATAAATTATATCGATTTGTTTTATTTATTTTACCCACCAATATCCATCATCGATTAATTTTTTCTATGTGTTTAAATCTTTGAAATCTGCAAGGAAAATAAAACATTGTCCGGGAATACACTGTATTTTCTGTTTAAAATAAATAGTTTTACATTAAAATTAACGAATTTTAATGACATTATCGTATTTATTATTATTATAACAAATAATTTTAACCATACATTAACATATGTGTCCTTAAATTTAATTTCTGAAAAACTCTGTTACTTTTGCCTGAGTTTTTTCTTTTAAAAAGTGCTTTCTCTCATAATACGTCTCACATCTTTGCAATGCACCAAAAACCCCTTCATGCGTATTTTCTTCTAACAATAATCTGTGTCGGATTCTTTCAAATGATTTTAGCATTTCATCATACGAAGTTTTGTTAATTCTTGCATCATGATCATTTCCATCATCATCATAATTCGTCTTCATAGCAATTCATTGCTGTATTTTTTTATTTTCCACACTGTCGAAAATATCCAATTCGGATATTGTTTCCGAGGTCTCAATTTCAGAATTAAGTAAAATACAATCATCAATCAGCACATCACGGTTAATTTTTTCTTTTTTTTCTCATCTGTATCCACATTTTTTTAAGCTACTCTAAGGGATTATCGTCTTCGTCTTCCGTACTTACCGAATTCTCACTGCTGATAAAGAAAGCGCCTGGTAAAACCAGTTCAAGGCCATTGAACATCATAAAATGTGTTTAAACAAAGAATAAGTTTGAAATGGCCAGAAATATTTTGAGAAATGGAGAGAAAAAAAAAATTGATCACAAGAAAAAGTTCGTTAAATAGAGAATACACTTCGCTATTTAGAGGTTATTTTACGAAGAAATTCGCAAAATTAAAATAATTAAAATAATAAAACTTTGTAAAAAATCACCATAAAATTAAAACAATATGGTGATTTTTTACAAAGTTTTATTATTTTAATTGCTTCATATCGCCAGTTTTCGGTGCTGTTTCGCTAAATTCGCAAAATGTTCTTGGTCCCAAGGAAAAGTTCGCAAAATAGAGAAATTCGCAAAATAGAGGTTCGTTAAATAGAGGTCCGACTGTATACCAGTTACCTACTAGTTTTAGAGATTTATTTAATCCAATTTATTGTATACATTGTATGAAAAACTTGGCAATATATTTTGTACGTTTACCACAAATGCATGCATTACATTTTAAACAAATATCTTGAGTTTTACTTTCACATTTTGAAATATGACTTCGGACTTATTTACGCTTAATTTTTCCCTTACTTGTTTACGCTTAATTTATTGTATACATTGCATGAAAAACTTTGCAATACGTTTTGTACGTTTACCACAAATGGAAGCATTACATTTTAAACAAATATATTTAGTTTTACTTTCACATTTTGAAATATGACTTCAGACTTGTTTACGCTTAATTTTCCCCCATTGTATTCAGTTGTTGCTTCACACCCGAATGACAGCTTTTTTTTGCCGAGAGAAAATACACTTTTCTTTCAATTCTTCAATTAAGTCTTGAATAAATTGCCGTCTACTAACAGAATTCCTATTTACAGCTTTGTATAAAACATAAGAATTGATAGCATCAAGATCATAATATTATAAAATACATGCACTTGCTACATCCTGGTCAATCTGGTCAATCTACACAGAATATAGTTGCGTTGCAGTAAACGGCAGAGTATTAGGTAGTTTTTTTTTAGAATTATCCAAAGAATTATGTCGGGATGTAGATTGCTGAGCAACAAAATATATTTATCTTCTTTTCGCTGGCAAACAGTTGGGCTAATGTATTTATTCGTTAGTACAGTAGTCGCACGGAATTCCAATTTTGGCATTTTTACAGAAACTGGTATTTCTCTTCTGGAGCGTTTTACAGTTCCTACAATGTTGGTATTTTTGGATTTCAATGCCTTTGCAAGGTTTATAAGCCCTGGTGTATAGTTAGTTCTTCAATTTTCAATGAAATGGTTACGGATATCAAAAATCAAAGCAAATTTGTCAGTCTCTAGATGACTTGATCAGGATGATTTTATATCGAACAAACATAAGATTCTCATTATTTCACGAAATTTATATTTTGGCTTTGTAAGATTATGACGTCGTGACATCTTATCTGTACTTACAATAAAAGCAAATTAAAACCAACTTCAATATTTCTTCTAAATATCTGTTGTAATTTCCCTTTGCATTCGACTCCTCTTTTACACTGAGGGTATATGTCGTTAAAATGAATCTTTTTTTCGTCATTTATGAGTAAAAACATGTAATGCGTCAAACCGACACGCTTCGTGGTTCTAGGTATAAATGGTTGTAATTGGGAATTTATTTATGTTATGCGTTTTCACATCTCATAAGTTGTTGCCTACCTTAAAATATTAAAAGTCAGAAAAGGAAATATTTTTTGAATTATTATTTTTGGCACTGTGACAAATTAAACATTGATTGGGGTCAAATTGACCCGCTTCGCAGTCTAGTGTTAAAAAAAAAGTTTTCTTTAAAAGTTATATCAATTGTACATAAGTATTATTTGCGGTCCACGACAGTATTTAATTTTTTTTCTTTTTTACCGTCTTCTATCTTTACAAGAAGAAAGTATTGGATTCGTCAAAAATTTCGTCGTCCTGTTTTAGATGGATTTATTGGTTTTAGTACGTCCTGAACACGATTTGATGGTTTTTAGAAAATGTGAGTCTGTCATTTTGTCTGTATGCGAAAAACTTTTGTGAGCAATCTATCTCAAGAACTAATGCACGGATTTTCATAAAACTTCAGATTAGTACTTGATATACTTTCATGTTGATTACTTTTTGGTGAAAATTGCTCAACATGTGGCGTTGCTATGCTGCGTGATTCATGATTACCGCAATAGCACTATCTCCAGAATTAATGCACTAATTTGAATCAAACTTGAGATTCAGTTAGTCCATGATATAAATTATTGCTGTTTAGTTTTTTGTGTGAATGGCTCAACATGTGGTGCTACTACGCTACAATTTTCACGATTTCCGCAATAGCTGTATCTCAAGAACTAATGCATGCGTTTTCATCAAACTTTAGATTCAGCTAGTCCCTGGTATAAACTGATTGGTACGTTTTTCGTGTAAATTGCCCTACAGGTGGCGCTGCTATGCAGCATGTTTTATGATTTCCACAATAGCTGTATCTTAAGAACTAATGCATGGATTTTCATGAAGCTTCATATTCAGTTAGTTCCTTGTATAAATTGGTCCTTATTAGTTTTTTTTTATAAATAGCGCAACAGGTGGCGCTGCTATGCAGAATTTTTTTACGATTTCCGCAATAGCTCTATCTGCAAAAACTAATGCACGGATTTTCATCAAACTTCAGATTCCGTTAGAAGTTATCATAAGTTGTTGATGATTAGATTTTGGTGTAAATCACCTAACTGGTGGCGCTGATATGCTGCAATTTTCAGGTTGTATTAACATGTATAAGACAGAAGAAAGTTTGGGATTGCCACCTGCAACTAGTTCCCCTATGATATTTTACTTTTTTTTCATAATACTAAGGATACACTTTTACATATTGTAAAATGAATTATTATTGGGAGAATTTTTAAATATATTATACGAGATCTCGGGCATAGGTTAACATTTAATTTCTAATTAACGCAACAATTTTTAAAAATAAATTATTACAAAACAAATAACAGGCTCTTCAAAATTGAATTATATGTATATTATTATTTGAATAATAAATTAAAACATTTTTAAAAGCTCGGCTTCTGTCATCAGATCCTCTTAATCTGAAAGATTGAATTTGTTGTTTAAAAATGTCAAAATGCAGTAAAAACTTCTGGATAATCCATAATTCAATTCAATTCAATATCAAATCTTGACTTACTTTTGTGGGCAATATTCAGAAATAAATCAATCAGTGAACCAGTAATTATAAATCCTAAATTTTATTAACACAATTAAAACATCTTACAAAGAAAAATGTTTCTCCTATCGAAAGCCAAAAATAAGCGTCAGAATGCATTCCATATATGTCTTTAGTAACTGTCATAAATGTAACATTGTGACTGAGAAAATATTAAAAATATATATGTATTTCTGAAAACTAAAATATCAAAGTATTCAAATTAATTTTTTTAATTAAAATTAACTAAATGTATCGGTACTAGAAAAACTTTTCACTCAACTTCTTAATATTTTGTCTTAAAAGACATTCTTTTGAAAAAACATGATATAGTACATGGAAGTTAAAAGAATAAAAATCAAATGATTTTGCTAAGAACTTATGGGAATGTCACATCGATGTCATGGGGAAAATATCAGACCAATTTCTTTTGTGGTACAATGCCTATATTTACTCTGACAATTCTTCTAAAATACAGGGTGATTATAATTTAAGTTTCAAAACGCTCTAAAAAACGAACCACTGATTAGAATGACGTCAAAATTGAACGGCATATTATTGAAGAAGGGGGAAAGAACATGAACCAAAAAATAGTTCCAAATGTTAGCGACAGATGGTGCTGTAAGCGTCAGAATTTCGACTACAAATGTCGTCTGCTTCAATGCTTCGTCTTCCACAGAATTTTCCACGGTCAATCATTGTTCACTTCCATGCGAGAAAGAAACTCCAAAGCAAAACCCGCTCTTGCTGGCAGGTCAGAAAGAAACAACTCCTGCACATGGCAATTTTTGTACGGATAACAGTGCAGGATGTTTCATAGAATGTTATGCACCGTGCTCACAGGCCTGTACAAGGTTCGGGCAATTCTCCGTGCACTGCATGGTTGCACACCACCGCTCGACTCCTCCTGAACTGCTGTGGCTACTTCTTCAACTACCGCCGAATCACATCTTTTCCTTCCTCTACCAGACTGCACATAAAAAGAACCTGTATTTTCGAATTTTTTCATCATTTTCACCAGACCCATGACAGTCACCTGCCCAACGCCTTTTTTCATACCCTTGAGGATCCTGAACTTCTGCGGAGCTACTGGTGCAGAATCATCGTTCTTGTAATAAAGCTTTACAAGCAGAGCGCGGTTCTTTATTGAGACAGTCATGGCGAACGTCTGAGACGCTAAATGAGGAAACGCCGTTTACCCACGCTTTTATAACACCTGAAATGACCGTGCCCATGCCAGGTATTTTAATTTATATCTTATGACGCTTACAGCGCCATCTGTCACTAAAATTTGGAACTATTTTTTTGGTTCATGTTCTTTCCCCCTTCGTTCAATACGCCGTTCAATTTTAACGTCATTCTAATCAGTGGTTCATTTTTTAGAGCGTTTTTAAACTTAAACTTTAATTATAATCATCCTGTAGATTAAATAATGTCTATTTAAGTCATTACGTCCTCTTTCTATTAACAAGTGGAGTAGTGGAACTTTAAAAAAGAATATAAATCCAATATATAAGGTGATATGCAAGATGATTCACATATTATTAAGAGTTGGTAGATATTGTCTAAACAAACATTTAGCTTTCACATACAGTGTATGGACAGAAATAGGGCATTCTGGAAACGTGGCGTTAATTCTGATGTTTTTACAGGATGAATGTTAAATGGAGTATTTTTTCTTCACCAACAAAGTTTCTCATTATAGAGTTGCTTTCAATCACTTGAAGAAAATTCATTTATATTTAAGGAATTCCTGTCTTAGAGATATACCATTAATACAACAGTTATCATATTCTGAAACATAAGTAACTAAGGAACACACTCATTGATTAATATTACTATAATTAAACTTATTGTTAGTGAATCTACCAGAAGAATGGCAATTTTATATCTGCAAGTATGTAAATAGATATTAATACGTAAGTTTATACATGAGGACATGAGTTTCGAACTCGCTTTATCAATAAATAAATAAATAAATAAATAAATAAATGAATACTAATCGTGTTTTTTCTATTCATATATTTTGTTAGTTAGAAAGAATTGAAAAAAAAAAACACTACTGTTTGCTACCAATCAATTTTTATCCTGTATTCTGTTATTGAAAAAATATGGTTAACTTTTAAAACTCGCATTATATACTAGAGATTTGGGAACAACACTTAGTCTCCCAGAATTTTCTTTATGGGATAAAACGAATTATGGAATTCAGGTCCTCATATATATTCATACAATTAAGCAAAGAACACTTGGAAGTATGAATGTAATGCATTAGTGGGAGGTTACCATTCATAGGCTGGAATCTGCTTTCGCAGATCAACCTTTTTGAAAGAATAACTTAACACAAAACTGAATTTACACATATAGTATTAGATATAATTTCTTCTATTAAAAATGACTTTAATCTACGACTGTTAAAATTAGAGGCGATATAGTGAGTTGCAAATGGGTATGCTGCGCGCACATCACTCTGCGCACTGTAATACACAGCTTGTTAAAGTAATCTAAAACAAACAAAATCAACATTTTCCAAAAAGCATATTAAACTTGAGTTTGAATTTAATTTCATTGAAATTAAACGAATTTTGGTAAAATGGAAGTAGTTAAAAAAAATTTTCCTTTTTTTTCTAACTTCGCCGTGTTTTGAAAATATTAAAACCTACATTTTTTTTACATATGAAAGTCTCTTGACCCCCCCCCCCTCCGAAAAAAAAACAGTTGATTGTCGATCCATTGAATCACTACTTTGCACAGAAAGCTGAAAAATACCTTCAAGAAAAAACCTGATTAAGGTGAAGAAAACTAAAGAAAATAGAATACTAAAGAAAAATAGTATAAAAATGTTTAGTAAAGCGTTATAGTTTGCAATTTACAGTTATTCCGAGTGCAAGGCCCGCGCTCGCTTTTAATTAACTGCTAGCTTTTTTAACATTTTGAATTTCACTTTAAAAGTTTATTCTACACACTATAACTATTCGAAAAATGTAAAAAATTCGATTTTCATTTAACGTATAGATTACTCAGCGTGAAAACAATTTTTTAAAAATGAGTTTATTTATTCTTCACCATTTTGTTACGCGCATAAATCTGCTAATAACGCATTTTTTCCTAATGTAAGTTTTGTCCTTTTAATATGATGTATTTCCAGATGAATAATTACATAATGGTATTTAATTTTCTCAATCGCGCACCATGATCAGCGAATCAACTAATCATTTGATTATAAATTACTATTTCTGTCGATATGTTTATTAAATTACATCAAATGTTGTGTATGTAATAAGTTCGAAACTCAATATTGATCATTTGTAGATAACATAAAGTACATATAAGAGAATTCGGTAGTTACATGAAGCTCAATGGTATGTCAATCGCTGTCGCTACTGTATCATGTAGGGTATTCATTCAACAAAATGCATTTTAGGGAATCTTATGTCGCATGCATAGTATCAGAAATTCGCTTTGTTTCAAGGTACTCACGCTTTGTAAATCGAAATAAAGGATTTAGCGAAAGAAAAAACAATAGCTTTTTTAGCAAGATAAACATTTTTAACGTGTCAACATACGTATTTAATGTATCTTATCCAAAATGTGGAAAGAAACCTTAAGAATAGCAAATTGTTTAGATAAAAATATTTAGTTATATATTATAATGTCAAATGATTCATAGTTTTCTCTTTATAGCACTTATTTGAATGACAAAATAAAAACAGTTATTGCCAAATTGAGAAAATGTTTTTATTCAAAATTTCAGAACACCACAATTTCACAATTATAACCCTCGTTTAATTGAATGAGAGAAATTAATTGATTGGATAAAAGGAAAATTACTAGAGAAAAGTGGCAGATGTTTGGATAAAAATATACACCAATCTGTCGACACTGAATATAGTTGCTCCTCATAATCTATTGAATTTATATACACATAAAGGAAATATGAAATAAGTACTTACATGTCTGCGAGCATCCGCCCAAACAAGCTGTGAATTTTCTTTGTCGATTGTTAAACCATTAGGCCATCCAAGAGCGTCTGATATAATCACTACTCGTTTACCACCATCCATCTCGGATCTTTCAATTCGAGGCATGTTACCCCAGTCAGTCCAATACATGAAGCTGGGGAAAGAATATCTCACAATATATGAATAATGTAATAATTAGCTATAATATACATAAAAGTTATAGGGAGTCATTAAATTGCCAGTTTATTTATTTAAGAAATATTTAGGGTAACATTCTCTTTAGTCTTTTTTGTAAATATGAAAGAAGAGTAGTTTATTTATGACGCACTCCCTCCTAATATCATATTAGCCTAACTGAAATTATCGACCTTTTCTATACTGTTAATCGCTTAGTCTTGTACCTCTTTGAGATATATATGTGCTCCCTCACCTTTCTAATTCTATTTTTATATAATATTATTGTCGTACATCTATAGTAATACGATTAGACTTAATTTTTATAGCTACTCTAAAATGTGTTATACAAATACACATCCAAAAGGAATGGCGTTATATTGCAACTGTGTATCCCATTAAAGCTTCAAGCTGTTTGCTTGTTATTCATTAGAAATTCCGATTCAGTTTCAGTGACCGTTGCAGGGCGGGACCTAAATCCCGAGGTGGGCCCTTTTCAATGCCGGATGCCATCCACATCGGGTTACTATCGCTTAATACAATCTAACAATCATACTCTACATTCCCAGATTCAGAGTACTGCATGCAACCAGTTTCTCTGCCCCGTTTTCATTATCACTTTAATTTCTTCAAACCCTCTCTTATTTTGTATATTATTTTTATTCTAAAGACTTAGAAAAAATCATCCACAAATTATAAAATTATTTACTATAATATTATCAATTATGAAATTATCTATTACAAAATGAAAAAAACAAACCCTGTTGTTCGCAACCTGTCTATTATTTGTCAACCGTCCGAAAACTTCCTTACTAGATTTTGTCTTTTCTACAAAAATTATTTTTCCGACATTACATTTATATTACTTAATCCCCCCCTTTTATGCAATGAGCCATCTGTCTGTTTGTTAACCACTTTATTTTCTCCATCCGTTATTGAACAGGTATGTTTGGTATAGACCGCAGACGCCACGTAAAAAATCTTTTCAAAGTCACATTATTATTTTTTTTTTCCTGGAGAATAATTGTTTGCTTCAGGCACAGTTTTAAGATCTAAATTTTATTTTCGAAATTTATGGATGAACCCCTAACAGATTTTTATTAATTATATAAAGATTTAAGGAAAATTGTATACCCTTTACTGGGTGCCTTGATCGAAATAACTTAAATGAGTTGTCAAACGTAGGTGTTACGATTTGAAAATTCAAATTCTTTTTAAAATGTAGGGGGCCGCTATTTAAAACATTTCAGCCGTTTTTGGAGAGTAGACAAAGTTCTCTGTTAAATGTAGACTCCCGTGTCTCTGCCACAACTTCATGATGATGTAGCATAGGGTTGTGTGCGGTTTCTGTTTCAGTACTGTACAATGTAGGATATGAACAGTCTGGATGTTAAAATAAAAATAAGTCCACTTTAACTTTGTGCATGCAAAAAAATATTTCACATTAACAATTTTTTTTATTTAAATACTTCATTACCTTGTATTAAACATAATGCACTCATTTGCATTTATCAGAAACTTTTAAATGAGGCTGAATAGTCAACATTTACATACATTTAACGAATGAGAAAGCACCGAATGCTCCAGAAACAAAATAATGTGTTAAAGACCGTTTAATTTACTCACGCATGTTCAACAATTTGTGAAGTTTTCATTCAACATTATTACGGACTTAGTTTCACTTTATGACTGGCAGAATTCAAAGTTATGTATTCTCTAGAAATATCTCTTAATTACGCATGGCTATATTCAAAATATCCAGCGAAATGTTTCTCTTCCAAAATTTCACAAAAGGGAAAGTTACATTCAATGATGTAATTAACTAAGCATTAAAACGCGAAATGTGTTTTTCTAATATGCAATAGTCATTTTGTTAAACATTATAAGTGAAAATAAAGTTTCTAGTTGGGAAATTCTACTTAAAGAAGTGTTTTGAATTATAAGCTCATTTTTTAATAGTTTAAGAAATACGCATTATTTGATACAACGGTTAATATAATGAATTAAATTTTAAACTCTCTAAAAATAATAAGATATCGGTTGTTGAAATCTACATATCAAGATAAAAACGCCGACCATCGAAAAAACCGTATTATGGTGAAGCATATCCGGTACGTTAACCCTCCGCCTACCTGACGGGTCGAATGGACACGATAGGTACATTCGTGGAAAAAAAAGTAAACACCCCCTACTAAAGATATATATAAATATTATACAGACATGCATACAATAAATACAAATAAACCCAACTGGAGCGAAAAATTAGCCGGAGTCAGGAATCGAACCCGGGACCACAGTATGCAAGACTGCTGCTCTAACCACTGAGCTACTCCGGAAGACACCTGGGTCTGTAATTTCTCACTAATAAACCATGTTGGGGAAGTCACCAACCATCTATACAACAGCTTTGGATGACCGGGCAACGATGAATAGACTTTACTTTTACATTGATCTACGATAATGTATACTGTGGTCCCGGTTCGATTCCTGGCTCTGGCTAATTTTTCACTCCAGTTGGGTTTATTGTATTTATTGTATGTATGTCTGTATAATATTTATATATACCTTTAACCTTTAACTTATATATACCTTATGTGTGTATGTGTGTTTTAATATTAGATTGTAACGAAAGTTTTCCGCCAAATCACCATTACATAATACTAATTATAATATATTTAATTAAGGGGACGGTGGGGTTTAAAATCCTTAACTTTTTTTTTTTTTTGTAAATTTCACCTTAAATATTATTCAAGGGTACATTATATGCATTAAAGCATGCATTTATCACAAAAAAATAAAAAATAAAAATTATTTTTGAGAAAAAAATGGAATTTTACGCGTCGTCATAAAAATCTTCGAAGCGCCCCCTGGGCGTTCCATATCAATGAAAATCCCCCAATATTTTTTATAAAAGTTAGGTTTATATATAGAAATAAAATAGAGCATCAAATTTTATATATTTGAATTTAAAGGTTAAAAAAAAATTTTTTTGAAAAATTTTGAAATTTTTTCGAAAAAATTTTGAAATTTTGAATTTTTTTTTTACCTTTAAATTCAAATGTATAAAATTCGATGCTCTATTTTGTTTATATATATAAACCAAGTTTTTATAAAAAATATTGGGGATTTTCATTGATATGGGAGACACAGGGGGCATTTCGAAGATTTCTAAGACCGCGTAAAATTCAATTTTTTTCTCGAAAATAATTTTTTTTTTGTGTTAAATGCATGCCATAATGCATATAATGTACCCTTGATTAATATTTAAGGTGAAATTTACAAAAAAAAAAAAAATTAAGGATTTTAAACTCCACTGTCCCCTTAACTGCAATTCTATATATAACCATTATTCCACCAAACCTTCACAATATCATATGAAACAACACTAATACCTAAAGCTGTACTCTTTTTTCGGTGACATTGTGTAACTGACTTTTTGCAACAGAACTGGAAGTAAATAATGGTTCTAATCTGGTAGCGTGATAGTTCTATTTCAAACACCTTGTACTTAATGATAACGATATTTTTTTACAAATTTCACAACACAGTGTTATAAAGCAAGTCTCTTTCTTTCAAATGCCAAAAATTGTTTGACAAAATATGAGTAAGTACGTCAACGCGAACTGTTTGCACACACCGTATTAGCTGTGGCGGGAAACTTTCGTTACAACCTGATATACAGTGCGTCCACGTATAAACGAACCGGCCTTTATTTTCGAAACCGTTGGCCCTAGATGCATACTTCCAATTACAAAAATGGTTTAAATAAGGTAAAGAACTATTTTTAAAGCGATCTGGGTCAATAAAAACATTTATTAAAAAATTACGAAATTTAAATTTGTATACGGTCCCCCAGTCCTACACGTCATATTTAGTAAAAATTTACTGTGACACTAACAAGTAAGACAAAAAAAGTACCATTCTTCTAACATTAAAATTGACCGAGATATGAAACTTTGAAATTCAAGTTACACCACTTTTTTGCATATCAAAACAGATGATTTCAGCCATGCTTTCGGGGGTCGTATATAAATTACTTAAACTTATTTCAAGGTATCTGTGCTTTGAAAGAAATCGTACAACAATTACGATTAAGTTAACTTTTATTAGTTAAGTTTCAGATTTGTTAAAATAATTGTATTTTAACATATGTTTTATTTTGTAAGGATTTGAGGCTAAGATTTCTTTTTAAAAAAATTATGTTATTTTCATAAGGTTTTATTTAACTTGCAACGATCATCTTTCCAGTTTAAAATTTGTAACCCACTTTCAAATGCCCGATCGAAGTTAAATTTTACATACGGACTTAAATCCGATGACAATGTAACATTAATGATTTTTGACGCTTACCATCTTATACATATATTAGTGGATAACACAAAAAAATTCGGTCAGATTACCGTCAACAATTTTAAGAAAGTTGGGTTGATTCTTGACGGCCAGTTATCTACACGAGGGATATAGGCCCGGGGGGAGTGCCCTCCGTGGGGGCCTTTCTAAGGGAACCTACAATTTTAAGAAAGAGTTTTAGATTAGACAACATAAAACTGCGATGGTTGTATTTTTTAACTTTTATAATTACATTTTATGTATTTTTTAATGCTGAATAAAAAAAATTACCTTCGCTTTTAACCATCATGTCAGGATTTTTCGGAAATCGCAAATTTCAAGGTTAAAAAATAGCGAAAAATCTCATACTATAAAATAGATGTAAGACTTTTTTATTCAGTTTAATTTTATTTAATTCAATAATTTATTTAATTTTTGGCTTTACTGGGTTTCTTACAGATAAAAAGCTTAGGGGTCCGATGAGGTTGGGAGGAGAGGGGGATCAATTTTAACTCTGAGCTTTTTAACTTTGAAATTTGCGAGTTGAAAAAAATCCTAACGTGATGGTTTAAAATGAAGGTCATTTTCGGATTCAACGCTAAAAAATACATAAGAATCAATTTTCAAAAGCTAAAAAACATAGCATAACCCAAAATTTGAAAGATAGTGTAATGTAACGGCATTTAAGAATATGTATATTTTGTAAAGAATTGAGGCTGTTGTTTTTCATCCTTTTATTTAACAAAATTTCTGTTATTTTTATCCTCTTATATGTTTAGTACAAATTGTAGATTTTGCAGTAATATGTCAGAATGATTAAAGATTTCAATTTTATATTGCAATGCTAATTTTACTCTCAACCAGTTCTTTAATATATCTCACGAAGTTATATTTCTACTAAATTTGTGAATGACCCCTAATTTGCAGCAAAAAATATGATCGAATTTTAAACAGCTACTACTGGGTCAATTTTAATCGTAGAAAAACGGAACTTTTTTTGCCTTAATTATTAGTATAACAGGAAAATTTTACTAAATATAACGCATAGGACCGGGGAACCGTATGAAAATTTAGATTCTATAATTCTTCACTAAATTGTTTCTTCGCTTCAAACATTTTTTATCTTAACTCTGCACTTAATTTTGACCACTTTTGTAATTGGAAGTATGCATCTAGGACCAACGGTTGCGAAAATAAAGGTCGGTCAGGTTATACGTGGACACACTGTATATTGCAGTATGTGTGTTTTATTACACCCCCTACTAACTCTGCTACAAATTATCGTACAATAAAGTTACTGGTACCAAACGATTGGACATAAAGTCTATTTTTAGTGACGTATATAAACTTTACTCGGTAGCCCATCTACATATAAAAACAAACCAAAACTTTGTTTTTTTCTAGGTCAAGACCCAATGTTGACAACATAAATAAATTCTACACACTTCAATAAGCCTAAGTATAAATTTGCATGAAATTCGTGCAATTAGTTTACGAGGAATTAGTTACTTTAAAACGGAATTATTTTAGGGGTTTTATCCATATTGAAGATCGTTACTCGAACGTTGTTTAAAAGCTACAGATTGACTAAGTCACTTCTATTAATGTATTGTTTCTTGCAAGTATCACCATTTTACTTAGTACGCTTCGGCTATTGTTATATATCGTAAAATTCTCTTCAATATGCATTTTATAAAGCTTACAAGCAGGATTTGGAGATATATCAATGAATAAGTATCTTGATATATATAATGATATTATATCCGATATTTATTTTCAAAAGTTTGATATTTTCGATATTTTCATATATTTGATAGCAATTTTCAAAATATTGCGCATGATATTTTGATAGTTTCAGTCAAAACAAGTGTAAATGAATTATTTTAACGGTTATTAAATGTGTCGTTCTGTAGATAAGAACTTTTGCTTCAGCTGGCCACTTTTAGCTTCACGAACGTCAACCCCTGCCTCCTCCATAAAAAATCTTTTCCAAGTTTTACACTTGAAGCTGGATTTTTAAAAGTAAAATGTAGAACCAATAAATATAAACTGAAAACCATAAATATATACTTAAAACAGCTATTGAACGATAAACTGTCTCATTTAGAGAAGTTATTTAGTACTTCATTAGAATCTTGTATGGTTTTGAATTTCTTTAGTTTAAAATCTCATAGTTTAGTTTTTTGTCAGTGTAAAAAGCAAATTGTGTCTGTTTTCTGTTCGTATTTTCAATTTTGTTACACAATTGAAAAAAATATCTTTAGAATATTGTGTGATTAAGTTTCTATGCTAAATAGAATATGTTTAAGTATCTAATTTACATTAGGCCTCAAAAGATTTATAATTATCAATAAGTAGCCTATTTTGAAAATATAGGATATATATCAAAATATCTAGAATTTTTGATATTTTTGAAAATATCATGATACTTACAAACCGTGCTTACAAGTGTTGAATTATCCTATTTAAAAATATGTAAGATATATGTACTTATGATAGTTTTTGAATATGTGAAGGTGATTTGAATTCTATAAGTGTTTTTATAATGCTTTTTCTCAGATTTTGAATTTATTTAACTCACTTTTTTTTTTTGGCAGAAATGTAAAGAATATCGGCCAATGCAAAATTTAGAATAGAAAATAGTATAAAGCAGTTTAAGGAATCAATGTGGAAAAAAACAGACAGATTGCTTTTCTGCCTCAAAAGTAATTCTAAGACGATGAATATTGCCATATTTTGAAAAAAAAGTTTTTGATGAGTGGGTGGGAGGAATTGTTTCTTGTTAGATCTTTGCAGATATGTTCGTACGGTTTAATTCAGATTTATTGGAAGAACTAAAATTAAGTCTACTATAAAAAGGCATCAGAATAAATTTACATTTTCTCATTTGAAATAGGGTGAATAATTCTATAATTAAACTTATTTTGCTATTTCACTGGAAATTTTGCAATTAACTCATTAATATCGGTTGGCAAAAAGACTTGCCATTCGATTTTTTTTTTCATATTTTAGATATTTTTTGCATACTATTCACCGATTGTCAAGAAAAATTACCTATCCGAAAGTCATAAAAATAACTTTAGCAATATTTTTAAATTATCCTGTGTATTCGAATAGATCTAAATTTCAAGCTATGGAAGAAAAGGTTTAATTATTTAAAGATCTTTTTTAATGGGTTAAAAACTTATTTGTAACGATTATATCTTTTGATTGATATAAAAAGTTAGTTGAAGACTGAATTATCAGTTTTAAACAACAATAAAATACTTTTGTGGGAATATTTTATCTAACAGATATTCAGTGTAATACAGGGAACAATTTAACGGGATTTGAGTAAATTAATAAGTCTAAATATCTCATCTTCATTATGGATATAAAAATGGTTCAAATGATGTAAAATCTTTTTGACCAAAATTATGTAGATATCAAACACTAGAATTAGATTAATCATTTACCGTAAATACACCAGCATCTATTTAAAAATAAAAAAATTTATTTCATGTATTATTTCATTCTGTGGAAAGCGTTGAAATGAATAATTTCCTGTTTACACTACCAATTAAGCTTTGCTCTGTGAAATTTCATGTTAACTCCTTGAGGGGCAAGCAAAAATGTCTCTAAATATTGAATTCTCACAGGAATAATTCAAAAATTTCAGTTTTAAATAAGGAAAAGCAATATTTTAACGATTTTCCTCCAAAGTTAAAAACATAAAATTTAGTTAAAAATTTCTGGTGAGAATCATGTTTAAATTAGGTGCCGTATATTTTATCCCACCGCTCCTCAAGGGGTTAATGTGATCATCACAGTTTCTTTCATTAAAATTAAACATCAACCAAATGCAAACATGTATGATGAACAAACTGGTCCGCATAATGAAACATAAAAAGAAATAGTTGAAGCATCTTGCTTCCAAAAATTTAAACTATTCAAATTAATCTAAATAAAAAAAATTATGATTACTCCAAATAAGAAAAGTTATTTTATATGATAGAACTTTAACAAAAGAAGAGCAGAAAATTATGGATACATTAGTACACAAAAAATGAGAGGGCGAAAATCCCTCCCTCTCCCCCCCCCCCCCAAAAAAAAAAACCCCACATGTAATGCGTAAATTTAAAACAGAGGATCTGTTAATATGATGTATGGAAACCACTTTTATCAAGAGTTTCTTGTAATCTCCTTGCCATTGCTTAAATGAGATCGCAGGATATCTTTTGATAATCAGCATAGCACATGAACGTAGAGATCCAGGTTAACGTAAGATCGTGAGATACAGAAATAAGTTTTACGCTTTGATTACATCGTAAGTTGATCTAAATTTATTTTAAGCGATGCACTGTAATACCAACCCAAATGCTTCAATAACATGAATAATATATATACATATATTTTTCAAATTATTCTTTCCTGCACATCATAGACATCCCCTTGAACCAGCATTTTGAAATTTTTAAGGATAACTTGATAACTACTTCGAAGAAAAATTTTAAATTTTGGATATGCACTAGGAAACGTATAACAAATATAAATCAATCAAAAAATTTTGGTTCATATCATATTTTTTTATTAATTTCATAATTCATAATTCATATCATAAAAGTTGAAAATTTGAAAAATTTAATTTATTTTTGTTTGGGATTTTTAGTGCTATAACCATATTAAAAATTCCGCGTTAGGATTATAATTTCAGGAGATATTAATAAAAAATATGCAAATGTAAATTAACATTATAAGATCTAAATTTTGAATGTTTATATTTCAAGAACTTATTATCAAAATGACATGAAATTTCGTTTTCAGGCATAATTTGACTCGAAGATTTAAAATATCTTGTCAAAATTGGGTGTACCCATTGAAAAAGAAAACATTTCGGCTGGTTTTAATTTGTAGATGTCCCCCCCCCCTAAACAAATTTTATATACATAATTTAAAGGTAGACTTAATTTTTAATCGTTTGGTACTAGTAACTTTTTTGTACGATAATTTGTTGCAGAGTTAGTAGGGGCGTTTACTTTTTTTTCCACAACTGTACATTTAAAATATTTATTCAAACCAGAAAATTTCTTTAAAAGAAACTAAATATATACACCAGACAACAAATAAATTAAATAGTTTTAAATAATAATTCTAGTGTAGAATATTTTAAAGAAACTTCAGTAAAAGTTCCGGAGTTTTTAGTTTTAAGCTATGTAAAGCTAGAAACTGGACTCTAAATTAAAATATTATAAAAACATAGAAGTACTTCTTGCAAACGAATATTAAATGTTTTTGTTTGCTTTTGCAATTTAATTTAAGCGTAATTAGTGTTTCAAGGAGACATTAAAAACCCCAATTCAACACAACATTAAAAATTTCATATTCTATTTCTACTTTTAAATCGCGATTTCAAATATATGTTCTCATCAATACATGTTATTACTAAAGAGATTTGCCTTCGATTACAAGCTAAATAATGAACTGTAGCTTTCAAAAGCTACTACCTTTGTTAAAACCCCCCTTTCTTTCTGTTTTGACTTGGCGAAAATTAATCATAGCCAAGAATTATGGTAACCCTATTTTTTACTTTACTATTTTTCAGTTTGGTTTTTAAGGTAGATGTAATTTAAATTCTGAAGCGAGCGATCTCCGCTATATGAGATCTGAACCAGGATTGCCTGGTAATAATAATAAATATATTAATATTCAATTCTTCGAGCTTTAATTATTTGAGTGCTGATTTACTTCCAATGAGTAAAAATCGTTCTGTTGATTTATTAAATTGATGTGAAATATGAAGGACTCGAAGTAAAGTTCTTTTTATTCGACTGTGTTCTTTGAAATCCCTCATGCTGGCGAACCGCGTCAGGATGTCTGGACTGACGATTGAATATTTTTTCTTCTGATTCTGAAAGCTTGAGGTAAGCTATTTTTTTATTGTTGATTAATTGAAAGCAAATATGTCCACTACTGCTAATATTGATACTTTAAAAAAGAAAAGAACTGGATTACGTACACAAACGACAAAATTGTGTACAAAAGTAAGCACAACTCTTGAAGATGATTCTATTACATTAGAAAATAAACTGGATTTATTAAACATTTGTAAGGACCAGTTAAATGACAAATATGAATTATTAAAAAAATTAAACTCTGATATCCAGGATATTATTGCCGATGACGATTTTGAGAAAGAAATCGAAAGTTCCGAAACCTATAGTGAGAAAATAATTTAATCTCGTTATAAAATAACGAAGTTCTTAAATGAACATAACTCCCAAAATCAGAAAAATACTTTTCAAAATTTTGTGAAAAATGAATCCGGTTCTCAAAACGGAAATTTAGAGCGATCTATGAAATTGCCGAAGCTCACTATAAATAAATATTTTGGTGACAGCAGTTCCTGGTTAGAATTTTGGGGGCAATATTCTAATGCAATTGAAAAGAGTTCCAATTTAACTCCTATTGACAAATTTGTCTATTTGAAATCTCTTCTTGGAGGTAGTGCATATAATGCTGTTGCAGGATTTTCGCTTTCTGAGGAAAACTTTAAATCTGCAGTTGATTTCTTAAAGGCTCGCTATGGTCGTGACGACCTTGTCATCAATGCCCATATGAGTAAATTATTAAATTTAAGACAGGTAAAGAATGCTTCTAATGTTAGAGAACTTCGGGAACTGTATGGCAGTTGTGAAATACAAATTAGAAATTTAAATTCTCTCGGAGTTACAGCAGGAAGTTATGGTCATCTCCTATGCCCTATTTTTTAAAGTTGATATCTGCTGAAATGGCGTTAGATTTTAATCGTAAAAGAACCGATGGTAAAAAAATGGAAGTCGAAGAGCTTCTTTCTGTCAAACGAAGTACAATCGCGAGAATCTACGATGGCACTCCAGAGCTCTGAAAATAGTTTTAGTGCTAAAAATGAAAAAAAAAAGAAATATAATAATAGTTATAAACATTTTAGCAATTATAAACGTGATATGCCTTCAGCCTCTGCATTGGCTACTAACGTAAAAAATGTTTGTTTATTTTGTGATAATGAACACGATTCAAAATTGTGTAAAGTTTGTACTATTCCTCAAAAACTGGATAAATTACGCATGCAAGGACGCTGTTTCAATTGTTTCAAAAAATTCCACGTCTCGGCTAAATGTAAATCTAATTTAGAACCATGTAAATTTTGTAATGGAAATTTTCATCATTTATTCGATTTGTTTAAAAAAATCTCAATCAACAATTCCCAAAGAAATCGAATCAGCTGACACGGTTATTAGTTCGATTTATCATTGTAATACTCAAAATGAAAATTCCTTTAAGGAGGTTATACTCCAAACATCTTGCGTAAATGTGGAATCTGAAAAAAAACTCTGAGCTTGCATTATGCTTATATGATTTGGGGAGTCAAAGGTCATTCGTCACAGAGCTATTAGTATCAAAATTAAATCCTCAAATTATTCGTCAAGAAAAACTTCAAATTTATTCTTTTGCAGCTGTTAAACCACAAATAAAAACATTTGATGTTGTGCAATTAAAATTATCCCATGTTGAAAACAAATCGCGTTTCATATTTATCGAGGCTTTAGTCACAGATGCAATTTCAAACGTTAGGATTCCCCCCCCCCCCTTCTCTCCAGACAGATAAAAAATAAACTGGCACCTTTTAAATTAACAAATGCTGTTGCATCATCTCATTCTAATGTAAATGTTCTTATTGGGGTGGTTATTTTTATCAAATCTGTTACGATAGAGAAATAAAAAAAAATAACTAAATCTCTCTTTTTATGTGACAGTTTATTTGGATATTCGCTTTGTGGTTTTTATGAAGATGAAAAAAGAAAAAAAAAATGGAAAGCGCTTCTGTTTTAAATCTGTGTGCTTCAACTCCAGGTGGGGAAGATTTGACTTTTTTATGGGATATTGAATCTTTGGGTATTACGCAATCAAATGATAATATTTCTGATGCAGATAAGGAAATTGTGAATAAATTTAAGAATAACTCAAAATTCGTAAATAATAGATATGAAACGGGTTTATTGTGGAAGTATGAGAAAAGTAAAGTCGGGAATAATTTTAGAATAGCTAGAAGTCGCTTTGAGGAATTAAATCGTAAACTCGAGAAGGATAATGACTTATGTAAAAATTATAAAGATATTATATTAGAACAATTAACTGCTGGAATTGTAGAAGAATGTCCTGATAAAATAACTGAAAGTGGTTATTTTATGCCGCACAGACCGATTTTAAGAGATGATAAATTAACTACTAAGGTAAGAACGGTTTTCGATGCTTCTTCTAAAGAAAAACATTTAAATTCTCTGAATGACTGCTTATATCCAGGTCCGAATCTTAACCCGAACATTCTTAATGTAATATTTAATTTAAGAAAATTTAATGTTGCATTTAGCGCTGACTTAGAGAAAGCGTTTTTGCAAATTGGGATAACAGAGGAAGATCGGGATTATTTAAAATTTGTGTGGTTTGGTGACGAAAAGTATGATTTAAAACTTTTGAGTTTTACACGAGCTGCTTTTGGGGTAACTTGCAGTCCCTTTCTTTTGGCCGCAACGATTAAATCCCATATACGTAAATATGTTGATCATCCTGAAGTTGTTAAGATTTTGGACTCGTCTTTTTATGTAGATGATTTGATTACGGGGTCAAAATCTGATGAAGACGCTTATTATCTATCCTCAACAGCTTTGCATATTTTTAAAGAAGCTAGCATGAATTTGCGAAAATTCAATACTAATTCTGTCAAACTTAGAAAATTATGGAAGGAAAATAAATTATGTGACTCAGAAGAAAATTTGAATAATTCTTTAAAAATTTTGGGATTATTATGGGATACTAATTGGGATATTTTACGTTTTGACGTACAATCCTTTCCTGATGATTGGAAATTTAATCCTTCGAAACGCGTTGTTCTTAAAGCCATGTTAAAATTTTTTGATCCTATTGGATTCATTGCTCCATTTTCTGTTCGTATGAAAAGTTTGGTACAGGAAACATGGAAAAGGGGTTTGGAATGGGATGAAAAATTCCCTAATGATTTAAAAATTGAATGGGAAAATTGGTGTGCAGAAATCGAACATTTACATAAATTTGAGGTACCCCGCAAATATTTTCCACAGGGTTTAGACTTTTCGGACCAAATCGAAATTCATATATTTTCAGATGCTAGTCCTAAGGCTTATGGGGCCGTAGCTTATTTTCGATGTACCACAAGTGATAATAAAATTATGACTAGTCTTATTTGGGCAAAATGTCGAGTCGCCCCGATTAAATGTTTGACAATTCCTCGGCTTGAATTAATGGGGGCATTAATAGCTGCAAGGATGTCTAAATATCTGAAAAGTGCATTTAATTTTCAAAATTTGGAAATTCATATCTGGTCAGATTCCACAATTACGTTACATTGGATCAAGGGGTCAGCCATGGATTGGAAGCCCTTTGTGGCTAATAGGGGTTTTGTAAAAATACAATCTTTAACTGATCCTAAAATATGGAAGTATATTCCGGGTAAGGATAATCCTAGTGATCTTCTTACTCGAGGCGAAAATTTACATAACCTCATAGAAAATAAATTATGATATTACGGTCCTGAATGGTTCTCATTACCAAAGAACAGTTGGCCGAAACCTGAAAAGATAACTTTTAATGAAAATATTTTGAACGAAAGAAAATCAACAAATTTGAGTTTTGCTCAATTATCTTGTACAGTTGGTGTTGTACCTCCAGAGTCTTTGTTAAAATTAGAAAATTTTATTTCTCTTTCCAAATTACTTAATATCACAGCCTGGATCTTAAGATTTATAAATAATATCAATAGATCGAAACCTAAAATTTCAGGTGAGCTCACAGCTCAAAAAATTGAAAAGGCAGAATTTTATTGGTTAAAACAAACCCAATTATCTGTCTTCAATCGTGAAATTGAGTTACTAAAAAAGGGAAAGCCCATCGATAAAGATTCAACCTTGTATAGTCTGAATCCAAAATTGGATGAGAATGATTTGTTAATTTTATCTGGAAGATTACAATTTTCAGAATTATCTCACAGGGAAAAGCACCCTTTTATACTTCCATATGGGAATGCTTACACCAAATTGTTGATTCGAAATGCCCATGAAAAGGTTTTCCATTATGGAATTGCAACAACTTTAACTCACTTACGAGAAAATTATTTTATAATTAGGGGGCGAAAAATGATAAAATCTGTACTGGAAAATTGCCTTATTTGCACAAAATTTAAAGCTTCTCCTAGGAAGCAAGAAATTGCACCATTACCTAAAGATCGTATTACTGAATCACCACCCTTCTATAGCTGTGCTGTAGATTTTGCAGGACCTATTTATGTCAAAGCAAAGACAGGCCAAGAAAAGGCCTATATAGTTCTTTTCACGTGCGCAGTCACTAGAGCTGTGCACCTCGAATTATGTACCAATTTAACGACAGAAACTTTCCTTTTATCATTTAAAAGATTTATCTCTCGTAGAGGAATTTGTCGAACGATCTACAGTGATAATGCGAAAACATTTATCAAAGCTGATAATTTTCTTAGAGAAGTTTGGAGCCGAATATCGAAAGAGGAAGTTTTACGATATTTTAATAGAAATAGAATCATATGGAAATTCATTATTCCAAGAGCCAGTTGGTGGGGCGGTTTTTGGGAACGCATGGTACGTTCGATGAAAACTCCTTTGAAGAAAGTTCTCGAAAGATCTTGTCTATCATATGAAGAAATACAAACCATTCTAACTGAAATCGAAGCAATGATTAATGGTCGTCCTTTAACTTATATTTATGAAGAAAACAGTGAACCGCTTCCACTTACTCCTTCACATTTCCTGATCAGTAAGCGAATAAATTCTCTACCAGATTTTCATTGTGTTACTGAACTTAAATCGAATAAAATAACGTTAACAAAAATATTGAAATATCGAGAGCAAGTTTTAAACCATTTCTGGAAGCGTTGAAGCCAGGAATATTTGATAGAACTGCGTTCTGCCAATTTTTCAGTTCCTGTCAAAGCCCGAATAAATTTAAAATTGGTGACGTTGTATTAATTAATGAAGATAAAACTCCAAGGCACATGTGGAAATGCGGCAGAATTACAGAGCTCTTTTTAGGAAGAGATTCGAAAGTTAGATCTTGTGCAATACAAACAAAATCTGGTGTAATAAAGAGACCAGTTCAACTGATACATAAACTTGAACTTGACATTATGGATTGATTTTTTGAACTTTTCACTTTTAAGAACAATTTGTTTACATTTTCATTTTTTAACTTTTTCTAATTCATTATTTTGTATATTTTAGTTTCAATTGTTGTTCCTGTGAAAATAAAATTAATTGTATGTCTCATTATTGTAAGTATGTTCTAACTTTTAATTGTCTTATTAATGTAATTTCAAATTTTTGATAACAATTTAGTTTGAATGATGAACAATAGTAATTGTTCATCCGGGGGCAGTGTGTTAAAACCCCCCTTTCTTTCTGTTTTGACTTGGCGAAAATTAATCATAGCCAAGAATTATGGTAACCCTATTTTTTACTTTACTATTTTTTCAGTTTGGTTTTTAAGGTAGATGTAATTTAAATTCTGAAGCGAGTGATCTCCGCTATATGAGATCTGAACCAGGATTGCCTGGTAATAATAATAAATATATTAATATTCAATTCTTCGAGCTTTAATTATTTGAGTGCTGATTTACTTCCAGTGAGTAAAAATCGTTCTGTTGATTTATTAAATTGATGTAAAATATGAATGATTCGAAGTAAAGTTCTTTTTATTCGACTGTGTTCTTTGAAATCCCTCAACCTTTAAAGTACAAGTTAAAGTAACATTTTGTAAAAGACCGATTTTAAATGCGGCAGTATTTGACATTATCTCATAGTAACTTTCATTAAATTCTCTTTGCGAAAGTTAGATTTCAGCACAGCATATTCATAATAAGTTAAGTGGAACTATTTCAAACACTCAAAGCAATAACTGAAAATTAAAAGTATTTCATTCAATGTCAGTATTTGAATTGATAGCTTTTATCATTTATTAATTGTACTGATAAATCGTTCGTGTCATTTTACACACAAACTTCAGTAATTGGAACTCCTCTTCAATTTGCGAAATAAAGCAGGGTGAACATGAAGAATGATAATAAATTTAAATTTAATTAATTGTTAATTAAACACTTTATCAAGATTGTTTCCTTGAAGCCGCATATACTTAATTTTTGATGAAATGCGTTTGTTAAATATTTTCTCAGAATCAATGTTTGCAATGAACGTTTATTGAAATGTACGTAATATAAATTCACGCTGCTTAAATAGCACATTGCAATTAATTAGTTGTATAACAACTTTAATAAAAACATTTATATATGATGTATAAAAACATGTGATGACACAAACATATGATGTATAAAAAATATGATAATGAATGATAATATAAATATGAAAATTATTAGCAGAGGATTATTAGTTAATTTTTTATGCATTGATAGCATATCAGAAGAGCCCAAACGTAATTCTTGTTTAACATTTTTGCTTTCTGTAGTTACTAAATTTTATTAATAAGCGATACTCTGCGAATGAATTTAACAGAGTTTGGCGCTACTAGGATACAAAACAAACAATAAATTGTACAATGTACTCTACAATGCAATAAATATTGAAACTGCTAAAAAGCCTTCACAATAAAAACATCTAGGAAAAATTATGTTATGCATTTTTAACATACGCAATATGCGAGTATACATTTCATATTGGTTTTCAGTAACAACGATGTGCAGTTTTATGATACATTTCTTTTTCTGCCTTCGGAGTGCTGGCCGGTAGAAGCTTAAATATGTGTTATGCAATTATTGTTATGCTTACATTTTTTAAACTTACATTATTAAAATGTGTATACATATGTATATACAGGGTGTCAAGAATTGAAAGAAACGAACTTTATTTATTTTTTACGTGTTGCAGATATGTATGCTATAAATATTTAAAAAATGTTAAAAGAGATAGGGATAAAGATTATGTTGATAAAACACTTCTGCCACTAATTGTAAAAAAATCACACTTCTTCTATTTTTATGCGGTTATTGAGTCTGTAATTTATATTTACAAAAATAACAAAATACATGCTAAAATTTCTATTCTTTTTTGACCAAAACTCACTAAATTCATGATACATTGAATTATAAAATTCAAGGTATCATGAATTAGTGAGTTTTGTTCATTTGGTAAATGGTTTGTAAGTCATTTAGGAAGTTTTCGGCACTAAAAGTTTTTCTTTTCGTTTTTATTGCCAGAAAGTTCCAAAATTTCATAAAATTCAATGCATGAAAAATCGAGTTGTTTTGTTTGTAGAACAATGGAACTTTTTTTATTAAATTTTCATAGCATGGAAAATAACTTAAAAAACCAAGGAACCGTAGAGAAATTTCAAAAGCGTAACTTTTAAAAATTAATGATTTCAACGTAGTATTAATTCATACCTTTTTTAAAAAGCATTTGTAATATTCATTTCATACTTATCTCTAACGATAAAAAATTTTAAAAATATATTAAATTATTTAAATTAAAAATAATTAATTTAATTAAATTTATTTAATTATAGATAAATATATGTTTCAATCCTTTAAGGAATATGTATATATATATATATATATATATTATTTTTCCATCATCATATTCCTTTATTCCATTTTATAATTAAATTGGTTTTATTTCATTTTTGTTTGGCACCGTCTATTTTTAAAATGTTTATGGTTCTTAAGCAAAACAATTAATGAAAATATTATTACATGCCATCTTTAAATTTGATCATTTTTGTTATGCGAACTGTCAGCTATATTTTGATATATGTAAAGATACCTACTTTATACATATATATACTACTTTATACTATTACTATTTACATCTTGAGGATTCACACAAACTAAATACAGCCATCTACGTATATTGTGATGTAGTGTAGACCGGGGCATGTTGGACATAGGGGCAAGTTGGCTCATCCGCGATATTTTTCAAGCTATCCAGTAAATGGCTTTACCAACTACGCAACATGTGTCTGAGAATCTCTCCTTTCACACAAAACAGTGTCAGCAGCGAAGACGTAATTAAACGAAAGTCACTGCAAATTTAGAAATTTTCACTCTGGTAAGTTTTTTTTTTTTTTTTTTGTACTTATAAATACTCGTTTCAGATTTGTTTATAAATAATTTTACTTTGGTAAATATCAATCTAAAAGGGAGTTGTTCCTAGCTTATTTTCTACCTACAGATTTTAAAAAGTACTAACAGAATATTTTGACACAATGATAAAAAAAAAAAAAAATGGAGATATGGGGCATGTTGGCCCGCAGTCCAAGAATTTGTTTTCTACAAGCATAAATCGATAAAAATCACTGAAATTACAGATTTATGTGTGATACTGATCAGGAAGATTTTAACTAAAAGTCAAATAAAACAAGAGTGGATTCAATGTACCAGGTTCAAACATTGGACACACGAATCATATGTCGCGGAGAACTGGATACATTATAGTTGCATTCATTGTGACCATATAAAAAAATTTCGTCGAAGGCAGTACGTAAGATGAACAAAATATGTTTTCGCATCCTTTGCATGTTTAATATACCAAAATAAAATTACATTTATATTTTATGCGTTTTTCAATTCCGTTAGTAATCCTAAAAATTATATTTTAGAGGGCCAACCTGCTTCGTTCGATGGGGCAAGTTGGCCCAATGACGTGATGTCTTTCTGAACTTCATATAATAAACTATTAATTAATATTTCAAATTTTTACATATGTGGTTAAACTTTAAAATACGATGATTGTACAAACTAAGAAAAATAAATATGAAATAAAAAAATACTAATTATTACAGAAAAAATCGGCCGACAAGCCCCGGTCTACCCTACAGTTCTGCATGAAATCACTGGATTGCATTCTACTTCTCGGAACCTGACCTAACCTAAACTGCGGATAGTTCAAATTACACGCTTTTTGTTTATTAAAAATAAGTATTCATTGCAAAAATTCGTCTACTGGTGGCGTTTTCACATTATAAAAAGTGTCTAGTAGACGTATAAGTTTCAATGCATAATACGCCTTCACATGAATGTTTAATATGCTTACAATAAATACATAGCATGTCTACCTTGATTCTCAATATGTTAAAATTGCAAAACTAGTAATTTTCCTAAAACTAATTACGGTGAGTATGTACCCTGAACATAGAGCAATAAGACTTCTATCGAAATAGAATTTTTAAGATGCAAATCGTTCTCAAAAAATTATTGAAATAGGGTACCTGATAACTACTTAGATCGTCTGCATCTACCAGCCATCTGCTGTATCATTGAAAGTAAGCCAATGAACGTTGTCCTTAAATGACTCTTTTTGTCCACGGTTTTACGCCGCCGGCTACAATATTTTTTCGAAAATTTCAACTCGATTTTAACGCTATTGTGATTGTGATAGTACTCCTTTACGTTCATCGTCTGGCCAAATGTGCAAAAGCATGGTGACGATAGCTTAATTTCACAGATAAACGAATACATTTAATGGTAAATTTTTGTGCTCAAAAATATCAGTTAACATATAAACAAACGTAATGTTTCTTGTCGAATTTTCCGGAATTTTTAAGCTATTCTACATATTTTCAAAATAGCTATTTTTGAATTGTGTTATCCAAAAATTGTTTGTTTCAAAAAAGGAATTTTTATCAATTAAGACTTACTTGTATACAATAAAGTATTTTGAGACATTTACACGTCGCATATACGCGACACTCAACAAGAATTATTTAAATAATATGTAGATTAAGGAGTCTCAGTAGTCTTACTTTTAGGTAGCTTTCATTACAAAAAGCTACCTATTGCAGCCGTTCGGAGGAAAGCGATTTCAAAAAATTTTGGTATATTTTCATCGATCATGACCCCCAGACCCCGAAACCACCCTCCGTTCAAAAGTTGATATATATATATATATATATATATATATATATATCCATATATATATATATATATCTGACCTTTGTCATACTGTAACTCTCAAATTTGTGAACCGATTTGGATGAAATTCGGTATGTACATAGTACATACCAATGTCTCGACCGAGTTCGTTGGCCAGCTTCATCCGCCATTTTGTTTCAAAATGGCGGCCATTTAAAAAATTTTAAAAAATGTTTAATTTGAAATGTGGTACCAAAGAATTGAAAATGGAAAAATATTTTTTTCTTATGTATTTGACCTTTATACAAAGATTCCGGAGCAGTTTTTGTTTCGTCTATATCTTAAAAAATGGCTGAGTTATAGCATTTTGAATTTCTAGCGTGGCTGACATTTTGAAACGTCCTGAAATTTGTCACGCGATAAAAGGCGTATTTATGAACCGATTTGGATGTAACTTCGTTTGTACATAGTACATACCAATGTCTGGACCGAGTTCGTTGGCCAGCTTCATTCGACATCTTGTTTAAAAATGGCAGCCATTTAAATTTTTAAGAAAAATTTAAATTTGAAATGTGGTACCAAAAAATTGAAAAGTGACAAAATATTTTTTTCTTATTTATTTGACCTTGATACAAAGATTCGGGAGCAGTTTTTGTTTCATCTATATCTTAAAAAATGGCTGAGTTATAGCATTTTGAATTTCTAGCGTGGCTGATATTTTGAAACGTCCTGATATTTGTCACGTGATAACAGGCGTATTTATGAATCGATTTGGATGTACCATGGTGTGTACATAGTACATACAAATATCTCGACCGAGTTCGTTGGCCAGCTTCATCCGCCATCTTGTTTCAAAATGGCGGCCATTTAAAAAAATTTAAAAAAATTTAAAAAAATTAAAATTTAAATTGAGATACCAAAAAATTGGAAAATGAAAAAGATTTTTTTCGTATGTGTTTAACGTTAATACAAAGATTCCGGAACAGTTTCTGTTTTGTCCATATCTAAAAAAATGGTTGAGTTATAACATTTTGAATTTCTATTCTGGCTGACATTTTAAAACGACCTGATTTTTGTCACGCGATAACAAGCGTATTTATGAACCGATTTGGATGTTAGTTGCTCTGTACATAGTACATACCAATGTCTCGACCGAGTTCGTTGGCGAGCTTCTTTCGCCATCTTGTTTCAAAAGGGTTGCCATTTAAAAAAAATTAAATTTAAAATTTAAAATGAGGTATTAAAAAATTGGAAAATGAAAAAGATTTTTTTATGTGTTTGGCGTTGATACAAAGATTCCGGAGCAGATTTTGTTTCTGAAAATTTGTTCTTTTGTTTATATCTTAAAAAATGGTTGGATTATAGCACTTTGAATTTCTAGTATGGCTAACATTTTGAAACGATCTTTATTTGTCACGCGATAACACACGTATTCGCCTATTTCCATGTAAGAAGGCATGTGGATAGTATACATCAACATCTCAGCCAAATATAAGTTACTTTAAATAAAAGCAGCTTGGATAAAGCTGACCAATTTCACGAAATTCTCATTCATAATGATTTAGTATTGATAAAAAATAGTATTGAATCTCCTATATTCGGTTTTCACAAAATTGAGCTTCTTGTGTTTGAATAATATAAGTTGGCATTTTTAAAATAAGGAATTTGAAAGCTACCTCTTCCTCCCGGCACTGGCCGGAAGGACTTTTTACCTGGCGGTGCAATTTAGCAGCGTGTCACGTTTAATTTTTTTCTTAGTCTCTATAAAACATAAATTCATAAAAATTATTTAATATAGACAACCTAATATCTCTGCTATTTAAAATATTCTTTTTTAATATTCTATATTGAAATTTTATTTTATATTTGTTATATTTTACTTCAATAAAAATTTAAAAATATTTCTTAAATTTTATGCTTGCGTGCAAAATTTCTCCAAATTAATAAACCAATTTGCATGAAACTTTGTAAATATCTTCATTTTAAGATAAAGAATAACTTATAATTCAAATTTAGTATCATAATTGCATTGATTATTTAAAATTGGCAATTTTCTATAAAAGAATTATTTTTTTCAAAATGTTATAAATTAAATTTAAATTTCAAATAAAATAAATAAATAAATTGCGTACAAATCAAGTATACGTTCAAGATACATTAGTTTTACATCATTATTAATGTAATATTTTTGGGGGCTCTTGAACCAATAGTTTAGCTACAGTCTTGCAAGTCATGCAAATGCATGCAAGTCAAATGACAGTGCATGCAAGTCAAAAAATAATTTTAAATTTTTTATCAAAATTAAACATAAAATAAAATAAAATTTCAATATAGAATATTAAAAAAAATATTTTAAATAGAAGATATATCAAGTTGTGTATATTAAAAATTTTATGCATTTGTGTTTCATAGAGACTGAGGGGAAAAAATTAAATGTGACATGTAGCTAAATTGCACAGCCAGGTAAAAAGTAAGACTCCTGAGACCCCATAAATAAAATTTAGAGCAGTAATAAACAATTAAATTAAAAAAAAAACGGACTGCGTGAAAAGCGAACTAATTAATTATTTCTCATCAATGTGAAACTATTTTTTTTTTTTTCAATTCCTACTATTAGCTCACATTCTCGCTATATATATCTTGTTCAAATTTTCAATCGTTAATAAAATACTTATTATTCATCCAATCAGGCTCAAGTAATTTTTTTAAACTTGTAGTGGATGACACTTGATGTTAATTCAGTTTTTTCAAATATTAATTCATTAATTGAATTAATTAATTTTCAATAATCAAGAGAGCCCTCTTCTTGATCAAGGTATTTTAAGACCGAGAGAGCCCTCTTCTTGATCAAGGCATTTTAAGCGCCACTCAAGATGAAAGAAGAACGGGAGAAAAAAAAATTCTCGTATTGACCTAAGTAGGAATTCACTTAAAATATTTTTTTATATTACTTGTTTATATTACTTAATTATTTTTTTTTATTTACTTGTATTGATGACTTTTAAGTTGTGTTTAATTGTTAGTTCCTATCTATAAGCACTGTTTTGATGAGGTCTATAGATGTCTATGATGGTTAGAGTTGCAGTAAAGGTAGAGATCCTACCTACACAACTTCCATGTTGTATAATATTTTAACGGAGCTTCTGACTGTAAAATAGTCAATGAAACATCGTCTTCATTTTGAAAGACCTATCCAATGATATGTCACTCAGTAGGGTGCGTAATTTTGTTTTCGTCTCTACCGCCATTTTGTGTTTTACAGCCGCCATTTTGAATTTATAAAAACAAAACCTAGCCTATAACCATCGGGCCGTTAAGACGAATCGATAGACACCTCATTCGTTAAAATCCATCCAGCCGTCAGGATGTTTCGAGGGTATAAAGAAATCCACATACACAGATACGCATGAAACACATAACCCTTCGCTTCAGTCGGGTAAAAAGGCCTCTGCAAGCTCTGAAATAAGTAATTTATTTGCTTTACGAACAATTTATACATAACATTAGCTGATTTACGTAAAATATCTATAACATTAAAATACATACCCAGGTTCATAATGTAAAGCGATTGCCCTAGGACTATCAAGATTACTCCAGACTAACACTTTTCGATTTCTTCCGTCAAGTTCAGACACTTCAATGCACTTTCGTTCATCATCTGTCCAGTACAATTTACGCCCTATTGAATCCACTGCCAAAAAATCTACTGAGCCAAGTCCTTTTACAATTATGCTTTCAACCCTACTTCCATCAAGTTCAGATCTCTCAATTCTGTCTCGGCCTGTGTCGGACCAGTAGATCTTACCTGTGAATAAATCAACAAATTGTCATTCCAGGATATATCTTTAAATTAACATTTTTCGAAAATATAAGTAAGATTTAAATACATGAAATATCTATTGCATTGCACTTTAAAACATATACAAGAAAAATGAAGGGAAAATTCCTTGAAAAACTGTCTGTGCCTTTGTGTAAGCAGATTTTGCTGGCTAAAATTTGTCAACATTGCATATTTATAGTTTTATGATATAAATCTACGGAACTTAACTATTTAACTTAAAATTATACCATTTCCCATAAAATTATACAGTAAATACCCGTTATTTTATATACTTTTGACAATGTAAACACGGAACGAAGTATTTGGGAAACGAGGTTCTACATTTAATGAATATTATTAATTTTATTAATAAGATCACAAAAAGATAGATAATTAATAAATAATTTAAATTTCAAATGTCTTGTAAATGCTTATGTCTTTAATTATATGGATTGTTATTTATTTAATTATTTTTTAAAATTCGATAAAATAGAGAAATTTATCTGTGTTAATCTATAAAAAAAAATTTGCGAGTCTCTTTATGCTCTCATTTATGACTCTAATACTACGGCTGATGTTGTACATTTATTGTAATAAAAATACAAGTTAATGTTACTTGACCAGTGCTGAACAATATGGGAACTTTAAGGAACTTCCTAGTTCCATTGCAACGCAACAACCAGACTAAAAGTACTTCCTTTACTTGAATATAAATAATTTTTAGCGGCGGAAGTAGGGTTTTTTTCTTTCAACTCATATGATATGAAATGAACAGGAAAGAAAATAAAAAAAAGGGAGAATTATGAAATGTGGTAAATTCCAGTTTTATTTTTCTCCACATCATTTAAAATTAATACAGATTCCATGTGTACCCCTTTCCGCCTATATTTCGGGATACTTCACATTATGAATCTTCATTATTGCTTTCGGATACGACTCCATTATTGAATTGTTCAATAATAACGTTTTCTTCAGTCCTATCTTTAGCAGTAAATATTTCCCACTTGATAATATTGCTCTGAACTAAATCACTTGTAAATAACTTGTAACAGAATATGTAGTTTAACAAAATATGAAGATTGATGAAATTTAATACATTCATTCCTGATATATAGCTATCTTGGAAATCTAGAGAAACGCACCATAGCAGCGCCAAATGTTGAGAGATTTACACACAAACCTAAGCAGCATAAATTTATGTAAAAATCTAACTGAATCTTAAGCTTGATTGAATTCTCTGAAATAGATTATGAGACAGAGTGCATGAAAAATTAGTCTCACTTTCAACATGCACACATACTTATACATACTTATACATACATGTAGATAGGCGCACAGATAGATATGCCGATAGACTCACGGAGAGACATTTTCTAAAATCAGTCAAATCATGCTCATGATCTTCTGAAACGTATAAAACTGGAGGAAACCGAAAGTCGAAATAATTCACGAATCTAATAATTTAAAGTAATTAGTCGGGTATGCCTTTCTCCTTTCTCATACATGTTAATATTTCAAAAAGTTGTTACACATGTTAATCCTTCAGAGTTATTAATTCAATACAACTTTGATTTTCGTCTTAAGTTTCTGCTTCATTTTGCTAATCGGAGTAAAAACGAGTTAATCTCGATCATAATATTATACAAAATCAATATTTTTCGTTATTCTGTAGTACATGATCTGCTTGAGAATCAGAGGGTTAACTGGACGCAAATTGCCCGTCTCTGCATGAATAGCCGATGACAACGGAACTATGGAAAATCGAGAAAAAACGATATTACAGCGTCCCTTTCCGGCGTATCGTTCCTAAATTCCTGTGGGACCTTCTGGCCATAGCCGAACATATACACATGAAATTTGGTTTAATTCTACCAATAACTTCATACACTTTTCGAAGATATACAAAGCCAACATACATACATATGGACACAAAGGCGGATAGACAGAATTTTTGTATGAATATGTTTTTCGGGATCTCTGACCACTAAAATATGTAAATACGTAGAAAACCGGAAGTCGAAAAAAATTTCGATTATTATACTTCCTTCATTAGAAAGAAGAAAGTAAAAATATATAATATGTAATATTTCTGCACAAACACAATAAAAAGAATTCACAATTGAAAAAAAAAATATTTATTTGTTATAATTGAAAAGTTAAAATCTTTTTTATCGAAATTCTTATACTTGTGCAATGTACATCACAAGATTAAATCGCTATAAATATCAAAACTAACATTTTTGAAAATATATGTTAATTAAAATAATCTTTCAAGGCGCGAAAGATGATAGCTATTACCTCCTTTCGTATCAACATCCAACGCAATAACGTTATTCAGATTGTTAATAGGAAGGACGACATCTGCTGTGTACGGCACGTCTAGGGAAACTTTCCGAATGTCTGTTCTTTTTGCCACAATTAGAAAGTTCTTCATACCTGAAACATAATTAAACTTTAATTCTTCAAATGAGAAAATATTAGTTGTACAGTCGTGAAAAAAAAATAAACACCCCCTAGTAACTCCTCAACAAATTATAGTAGAAGAAAGTTACTGATACCGAACAATTGGAAATAAAGTCTACTTTTATATAAAATTTGCTTAAGAGGCCATCTACATATTAAAACGGACCATAACTTTGTTTTTTTTTCAATAGAAGTACAAAATTCTGACAGCATAAATGAACTCTACATCCTTCTATTAGCCTAAAAACAAATTTTTATGCAATTTGTACCGTAAGTTTATGAGAAATTAACTATTTTAAAACGAGCGTATTTTAAGGGCTGTATCCAAATTGAAGTTCCGTACTTGATTGTTAACCGAGAGAGCCCCCTTCTTCATCAAGGCACCTGAGGCGGCACTGAAGGAGTCAATGAAGCCTGTTACAGTACAGGATAGCAGAATACATTTCAAAATATCTACTCACTTCTATCATAGACGGTCCCTTAAACCATCATTTTGCCGTTTTCTAAGCATAATTTGAAAACTACTTGGAAGAAAAATGTGAAATTTTGGATTTCCATAAATCAGGACTTAATAAATCTAAATCCATAAAAAAATTTTTAGGTTGCAATTCATAATTTTTTCGCATATTAATTTCATAATTCATATCATAAAATTATAAAAATTGCAAATTCAGCGTATTTATGTTTGGGTATATTAGTATTATTGCTACACAAAAAATTAGCACATTAGGAGCATAATTCCAGGATGTATAAATAAAAATATTAAAATGCAATTTAACATTACAAGCACTAAATTTTGAATGTTTATAATTCAAAAACGTATCATTCAAATGACTTGAAATTTGGTGTCTAGGCATAGTTTGAACTGAAGATTTGAAATATCTTGTTAAAATTGGGTATTGCCATTGGGTATTAAAAATGAAGTTTGGATTCGTTTTAATATGCACATGGCCCGCTAAGAAAAATTTTATATACATCATTTAAAAGTAGACTTTATTTCCAATTGTTCTGTACCGTCAACTTTCGTCTACGATAATTTGTGGAGAAGTTAGTAGGGGGTGTTTACTTTTTTCCACGACTGTACATTTAGAGCACTCACACTAAAACTAACTAAATTTTTAGCCATATGTTTTTAGGCCTAAGGTAGTTAAGTCTCTAGTTAAGCCCATATTTTCCTTTATAATGTCTAAAAAAGGGTATTTTTTAGTATTTTATTTCTGGAATAATAATACATAATTTTAGCTCCATGTGTTTTGCATGTTATTAATTATCATTTGAAGAACATTTCAAAAATTTTAATACAAAATTGATGATTGTGCTCGAATTGTGTGGGTAGCTGTACCATCATGCGTGAAGTTCGCTTATAATCGGGCGGGATCCTATAGATGACAGAATCGTTTGTAATCAATTATCGCTAAAGATAATGAAAGTAGATAATATTGTGTAGAACTTCAAGCACTTTAAGGTCAATAATTTGAAAATCAACAAAGTGACAAAAAAAGGTCTACTTCTGACCCGTTTTTAGGATTTTTGACTTCAAAAAATATTTGTTTTATATAAATTGCAAAAAGTTGGTCAATCACTAATAAGGTATATTAAATATAATTGTTTTAAAAAAACAACAAAATCAGTTTATTAGTTTTTGCGTTCTTATCCTTCCCAGTTTGAAAAGAAGTATTTTTCTAAAAAATGCTTTTATAAGCTCCAAATCAGTGTATGCTTGGGGACGTGTTGCGCTAAAGCACTAAATAACTATACGAAAGAACTTCGAATTCGTCCAAATCGTTTCATTGACATAATCTACAGACTACAGGGAATGGAAAAATGTAAAGAAAAAAACAGAAATCGATTTTTTCAAAGGAAGAAAAGTAAATCCCTCCATAAATATAACACATGACATCGATATGCCAAATATAAGTGTTGTATAGTATTTCACAACGTATTGCTTAAATGTCAATATCCATGAATGAAGCGCATCTCGATTTTTAAACAAATTTTGATCGAAAAACGTCGAGGAATACCCTATGAAATAGAAAAGACACTTCTAATTACCGAATTTGAATTGCTTAAAAATAAAATTAAGGGCAAGTAGAAATTGATAGTATTTATATTGTTATCTGTTTAACAAAACTGAAAAACAATGCATATAAACATAATTATAATTATAAATTATAATAACTCACTTGCATTAAGTGGAAGTAACACTGTTTAGATTTTCCGATATTAAAAAAGTGTGAAAAAGAAATAAGAACACGAAAACTGTGTTTACATGTCGCACCCCAATACCAAATTTGAAATATACAAATGTTGAAATTTTTATAATTAGACTTAGTAATCAACAATTAAAATATATCAATTAACCAATCTTTCAGAATTGTTCAGGCCTATCTCATATAACCAAAAACATATTGCATTAAAAAATCCCCAAAGAGCTATATCTGATCGGACATTTATTGTTTACCCTTTAAATACAATAAGAAAAAGTGTTTACCTTCTGCGCAGGTTTTCTTATTTTCTTTCAAAAGTATGCCAGTTGGACATTTACATGAAAATCCTTCTGTGTTCGGAGCAAGTAGGCATAAATGACTGCATCCACCATTGTTTATTTTGCATTCACTATTCACTGGAATTAAAATGTATGCAGTTACTTATATTTTTCATTTTATTGTTATTTTCACACTCTATAAACACATGCAGAAATTAAATATAAATAATAAGATTCTGCGCCCTTCCGCCTTTCGTGCTACAATTCTTAAACCAATAGCCAATTTTCAAATTTATGCAAACTCGCTTATTGCTCACATATTCACATAACTATTTATAGTCTATCTTGAAATCTGTATTTCATTTTTTCATTATACGTTCATTATACAGTGTTAACACAAAAGAATGACGGATTTTAAAACAATATATTTTTGAAACTATTACACACCTTATAATAAGTGATATATGAAAATACAGAAGAATATTCCAAGATCTTTTTCAATTAAAAATATTCGATTTGCGTACCTTTCGTAACAGGAGAAACACCTTCTGTAATGAAGTTCGTTACTCACAATTGGCAGTTTTACACAGTCAAAGATTCTTAATGCAGAACTGATGCATTAAAATACTACATAATGCATCACTGATTCACCGCAAAATGTACACGGTGCATCAGTGCTGTATTATCAAACTGTAGTAAGTTGTGACACAGTTGTGCATTCTTACGTGCGGGTTTCATCCGCTAGAAAACGGAAAATATTACATCTAATAAAAAAAAATCTGATATACGATGGTAACCGGAAAGGTTTTAAAGAATATTTGATTTAATTATGTGAAAGATATTTTTTGCGGCGTCATCGAACAAAAGTTTTCCTGCCATACTCTAAAAGTGCCTAGTATATAAATATAAAAATTAAAGGAAGAGTGGAAATACGAAAGTAACCTCAAACTAAAAAACTAATTACTAACCTGAGGGTCGATTTCTATGAAAAACATGAATATCCAGTAATGTTTCCTGCCCTTTAAGTATAATTCTTCGATTTTTTCCAGTCACTTTGTCTGCACTCTGTATTGACTTTCCAGTCCAGTCAGTCCAGTAAATTCGGTCATCGTGAAGAGATAACCCAAATGGATGAGGTAAATCAGCACTTATCAATATCTAAATAAAAAATAAATTAAAAAACAATTATTTTCAAAGCATATCTAAAATATATATCTAATAATACGCAGCAGAATTGGACCGGTGTACATTAGAAGTAAAGAGGCTTCATCTGTATCGGCTTACTTTTTCTTATATTTTGTATGTAAAAATAACAGAAATATTTTCCAAAGAACTCAGTTTTTAAAACTCTCTATTTTAACATGTCTGACATTTCAGTGCCCGTTGATAGATATATTATTTTTCATCTTGTGAATTATGTATACCTGGGAAATTTTTCATTTACTGGGGCCGTGCGTGATCAGATATGATATATAGCACAAAGGATTTTGGCTGTCAAAGGTTTTAAATGTAATACTTTTTCAGTGCTACATATTGCAGGCACTCTAAAATGGCGTGCTAGTACAGGTTACAAATTCTACAATAGACAATTTGCAATGATCTTCAAAGAATGGCTGTAACTGAAATCTCAAAAGATGAATTTAATCATTTTATTTCTATTTAGAAGTTCAGAAACTGTCAAGTTTCTCATTCTTCAGTATCATTTATAATCATATGTGTGATAATTATATAAGCTGCTACTTAACATCCTTATAAAATGCACTTAATTTAAATTTAATATGAATACAACTTTTTAAAAAATTATATCTTACAGTGCTTAATGCACTTTCATTAAATGTAGAACGTACCGCACAGTCCAATGTTGAAATCTACTTAATAATTTGGTTAGTTGTTTCCCTAATATGATTTACTATAATTTTTGTTTGAATTAATCAATCATGACATACAAAACAAAAATAAAAAAGTATAATTATGAAAACATTTAGAAATTCATATATAAAGTGATTGCGATTATTTTAATATATATTATTATGGTACATCAGTTTTATTTAATATATATTTCTTAATAAATAATTACACAAGACCTGTCTGTTTTTTCCATCATAATCACTGACTTCTATTGTTTTCCTTCCAGCGTCAGTCCAATATAATTTTTGGCGTCCAATATCCAGCGATAAACAATTGGGCCACGTAAGATTCTTTTCGACGATAGCAATTCTGCCAGTTCCATCCATTCCTGATCGTTCAATTTTCGGTGGATCACCCCAGTCTGTCCAGTACATAAAACTGAAAATAGAAAACGTAATATTATGAAATACATAAATTAAATACGATTTCATGTGTTTTAAATACAAGAAAAATTTTAAAAATGAAAATATTCTAACAGTACAACCTCATTTCAAAAAAATTATATATATATATAAAGTAAAACAAAGAAATCAAAAATAAAATATCTGAAAAATACAATGCTTATGTTAATATAATTCAGCATATTTAAATTGTTAATTATATGTAGAAAATGGAATATTATATTATGTGTTGGAAATATGTTACCTGCCGGACGTTAACGAATTTCAAATAAAATTAAAAGTTAAGCAAGAAAATATTTTCAAAATCTTCTGATCAACTATATAAATATAAACTAAACATTACACATTTTTCTGTTCTAAATAGAACTTATTATAAGAAAAAAGACCACATTTTACTAACATGCTGGTAATTTAAGTTTGATATATAAGGACCTGAGAAGCTAAGAGATACGAATGACAAAATTTAAATTTGGAGTAAATTAAGTTCAAATTTCAACATCAATAGTAACTGACTAAATTAAAATTTAAACTGTTGCTTATTTCGTAGTGGTCTTTGATCTCTTATTTCAATAACTGTAAAAGAAAAGTGGAGATCAATATTTTTTTTTATTTAAGTAGATATTAAAGAGGTTAAGTTGTTAAGTAATTTAAAAAGTTTCAGTAGTTGACCCCTAGAACGCAGCACAAAATTAGAAAGTCACTTATACTTCTTTCCCTCCAAACACATATCCTTATTTCCTGATAGCCTGTGCACTTAGCTCATTTTTTTTTCAATTATGTCAATTATACTCCTTGGCTTCTGGGGTCCTTATATAGATAGGTATATAGTAGCTTATAGTAAATTCTATCTTTTTATTCTATGTTAAAAATTCGAAAAGGCGTCAGAAAATTTAAAAATTAGTATTTATGCCATAACATTCTAATTTCTGTTAAACCTTCTCCATTTATGGATACATGGCCCACTGTATGAGATATTTGATCCTATAATTCAAAATGAAGTATATTCTCCCCATACAATTTTTTAATGAAATGTAAATTGCACTTATATGGTATTTAATAAATATTTTTCTCATACAAAACATACTTAATAGATTTGATCATTTGGTGAAGTTATTAATCCTCCATATGGTTATACCTCACAATTAAAATTTTACTAATTAGTGTATATTTTTTGGAATATCAAATATTATTTTGAAAAATCTCTTTTTAAACCGTACCTGGCGCTTGAATGTGATCACTTAAGAACTCCCCCAGAAGAAATTAATTCAGTATTTTTAGAGAGAACTAATATAATGATATATTATATTATATATGTATATTATGCATAAAATCTAGAAATTGAAGATTAATGTTGCTCTACTCTGAATAATACGAAATGAATTTGAAAACCCTTTTCTTGGAATGCATTCATCACACCATAGATTACAGTCATTTTGGCGTTCAATTTCAATTGCATCATTCCATTATAGTCGTTATTTAAAAATATTCATAAATATATGCTATTAATTACTAAAGTGAGTTACGTAATTTTATAATGATAAAGAAAAAACTAACTATTAAAATGTGCTCATTAGACTAGATAAATCACTCGGCGTTTTAACTGGGCCAAACATTCCCAATTACAATGTTTCAAACATCTCGTACCTGCCATTTTGTTAAAAATATATATATAAACGCATGTTAATAGCTCTACAAACTTCTATTTTACTATGTTATATTTTAGATAATTAAATAACGCAAAAATGTCCCCTATAATAAGAGTAAAAAGAACTTGGTTTTTATAGAGAAAAATGCTCTTTTTTTATTTTAATAAAAGGACAAAAGCAACATTAAGTTATAGAAAAAACTATAACTTATACCACCACTTATAACAATGTTAATATACCACCTTATACTATACCACAATAATAATTAATCACCTTGTGGTTATTAGCAAAAAAAAATTTTTACATGAAATAAAGCACTGGGTTAAACATCCCGTATAGTCAATCTTTACCAGTTTTTTTTTTTTTTTTTTTTTTTTTTTTTTTTTTTTTTTTTTTTTAATTTCTGGTTTTGAACATTTAAAAAAAGGTAATTCAAATAATATCAGTATTCAAAATTTTAATATACCCAGTTGTTGGATCGACGACGATATCTCTCGGCTTGCTCAGTCTTTCCCATACTAAAATTGTCCTAATAGTACCAGCCATATTTGATACTTCAATTCGATGTGTACCTGAGTCAGTCCAATAAATTTTTCTCGTAACCCAGTCGATAGCTAAACCGTCTGGACTCTCTAATGTGTTTTGAATAACAACCTAGTAAAGAAAAAAAATTTAAAATTGTAATGCTTGAGAGAGAAAACAAAATATTTGTGCCTAATTCGCACACATTAAAGGAACTACTTTTATCTAATATTAGATTTTGAACAAGCGTTTATTCACAATTTCGAATAATAAGAAAATGTATATAGATATTCATTGACACCTAATAGTGGCAAGTCATTATATCATGTTAAAATGTGTGTGCTAAGCAGAACAAATTTACTATATACCGCGTATAAGTCGAACCCAATTCCGAGAGGAATAACAAACTGAATACCAGTATTTTAAAAACGTTGTGTTTGCCTTATCTAACTGCAGCACTTGAGAAAATGTTCTGATATTAAATAAGGCGAAGATAACTAGTCGAAAATACTGGTGTTCAACATATTTGTTTCTCAAATGTAGGGGTCGACTTATAGGCGAGTACATACGGTAGTGATTGCAGCAGCTGAAATCATGAGATAGTAATCAATTTACCCTCTTTTAACTATACATATGAAGCACAAAATTACATTATTGTTAACCGTAGTTCCGGTTTAGATTACACAAAAAATATCATCTAAATATGTAACAAAACAAATGGCTTTACATTTTTCAGAACTACAAGCAAACATAAAATAAATCTCGCCGTTATTTTTCGATTTATTAACTGTCGAAAAAATAATTAATTAGAAGTGTCATAGTCAGTCTTGCACTGGAAGACCAGGACCTCCATTTAAGTTGGAATGCGACCAAGAAGGTTCATGTTACACGTAGGCAAGCGTAAAACGAAATACTAATTTGCGACTTCTTTGTTATCAGCGAATGTAGGTAAATATCCTAGTGGGACTGAATAGACCTGACTGGCTCTGAGGAAAATAGAGCTGACAGACGAACAACAATAGAGAGCTCTCACCATTTCCTCAACCTTCCGCACCGTTTCTTCTGTCGCAATCTCAACAGGACGACCACTTCGTCAATAATTTTTGAACGCTGCTGCTCACCTTGTGCAACTGTTGTCTCATAAATTCGAAATTGACATCTTACAGTTGGACAGTGCTACACTTATTGGCATATTTGGGAGCACCTTACTACTGAATTCTGACCTTTCATATCGGTTTGTGACCTATTTACTAACTTCCCTTCGTACGTGAATTATTCGCATTGCTAAATAAGCGTAAAAAGAACAGAGGGAAAATTTTCCAAGTCGGAAATGGAATACGGATCCTTGGTATAACATTCCAAAGCTCTACATTTGAACTACGAGGACAATACGCAGCCTGATGTCTCTCAGTCACGCATGTCTGTAAGGCTGCAACCGCAGTACTAGATGGAAACATCTTCATGAGCACACGAACCTGCGGCGAAACCGGAGACAAAATAATGCACAGCATAGATGGACATATACATTTTATATGTTCGTAGCTCAAAAGTAAAGCATTGGAGCGTTATTCCGAATATACCGGTTCGATTCCCGGTTTGACATTTTTCACTTTATTGGTTTTACGCTTAGTTTGCAATGTGAGAAATTCACGTATTTATTATTCAATAATTTCGGGCTTAAGTTCACTGCTGCAAATTAATTGAAAAATGGATTAAAATGATACATATATATACACGGATTGCCCTGCAATTGATATATACTATTCATATTACTATGGAATGCTAGGTATTGAAAATGAAATATGTAGCACTTATGGTTCGTTTACAGAGATATTCTAAAGAATTTCGTTACGTTACGGTCTATGGAGGAAAATCATTAACGGTGTATTTTAATGATGTTACACAATTTTAAAAATATGGAAATTGATACGTATCACTAAGATGAACTACAAGGCGCTTACATTATAATAAGGCGTGTAGGAATAGAACCCATCTTTTATTTAGTAGAATTTATCGTATCATCACAGTGACACACACAAGTTTTTGGTTACCATACTGCCTAGGAACAATAACTGATCTAAGCATGTATTTAGTCGTGGCAAGTTTTTAAATTTAATTAATTTTTTGCAGATTAGTTGATGTAAATATATATATATCATATAGAGGGCTGAACAAAAGGTCTCATATACATTTCTGTTTATTGACGGAAATTGCTGAAGGGGAATTTTCAACGGTGCTATGCATTTCATAACTGAAATAAATTTTAGCATACTATGTAGTATACATACAAATCTATAGATTACATATACAGGGCTGTACAAAATAATTGTTTGATATATATTCGATTATTGGGTAAATTGCGGAAATCGGGTTTTCAAATGTGTTAAGGGGTCCGTGGACCTTTTTGGAGCAAAAATCGACCCATAATCGACATTTCTTTTTGTGTGCATTATTATTCTCCAATTTGGACCACGTCATTCGTGGAAAACCGCATGCATATGCGATTATTTGACGCAAAGTTACAAGTGTTTAATTTTGTTCACAAACGATTTTTTTGCCTTTTAATGTACTTTAAATCTGTTTTTCTCAACACTGATGTTTCAGCTTTTTCTACACTGGTTATCAAAAATTAAGGAAAAGTCACAAAATGCTAATTTTCAAATACGCGAACACTCAAAAGGAAATAATATAATTCGAGTAATTACTATCTCTACAACACAGCTAGTCCATATAACATCTCATTCATGTCACACATGGTCACAACTGTCACAGTCACTACGCTGAAGCAAAAAAATAGGAAATTCCATACATCTCATTATGAGTCTCAAATGATCACTGTACGTAAGTCCACTGAGACGTCACTGTGACTGCTGCTTTGTGACGAGTCACCATGTGATTTTACAGTGTAATTACATTGTGACTCTCATGTGACTGTCATTTGTAGATTCAATTTCAAAGTCATCGTGAACGCTGCATTGAGATACGTTAACAAATAATGTCACATTAAAGTCACATGATGACTTTCATGTGACAGAGAGACTACTGTGAAGTCGCCATTGGGAAAAGTCTCCATGTGAGTATAATAGGATATTATTTGGTGACTTATCATAATGCAACGTTCATGATGACTATGAAATTGAGTCTAAAAATGACAGTCACATGAGAGTCACAATTTAACTACATTGTAAAGTCACCTTGTGACTCGTCACAAAGTAGTAGTCACATTGACTTCTCAGTGATGTCACATATAGTGATCATTTGAGACTCATAATGAGATGTATGGAATTTCCAATTTTTTTGCTTCACCAAAGTCACTGTGACACTTGTGACCATGTGTGACAGGAATGAGATGTTATATGGACTAGCTGTGTTGTAGAGATAGTAATTACTCGAATTATATTATTTCCTTTTGAGTGTTCGCGTATTTAAAAATTAGCATTTTGTGACTTTTCCTTAATTTTTGATAACCAGTGCATTTTTGAAATGCTCATTGCTACTTAATTTCTGGTCAAAATTCATGAAACTGATAAAGAAAAATTCTGATATTACTTTAAAAGAAACTGTGTACGTATTTTAAAATTTGACTGCTTTAAGACACTTAAATTCTATTTTTAACTTATTATAAGGTAGAACTTTGATGAAAATCGATATGGAATTCAGAAAAAAAGATCTCTAAAAAATTAACTATTTAAGGAATTAAAAAAATATATACACAGATTTGTTTGTAATAGAGTTTTACATGATTAAAATCCGAAATCTGCGATATATCTAAAAAATTAAGACACAAGGAACATTTTTAATTTTTTTTTTTTTTTTTTTTTTTAAATCTTAAAATTATAATAAGTTTGGAAATTTCTTTTAAGATAAAAGAACTGGACAATTGCACCGTAAAAAAGTTACATATAAACTTGAAAAAATATCATTAGTTTACTACACTGTGTACAAAACTGTTGCAAAGTCAAAAACAAACTTATACAAACATTAAAATAAAGTTAAAATATCAGCGTTTTGGTTATCCTTCTGTGACCTTCTTCAGACAGACGGAATGAGCGACAACTATAGGTGCTACGTATTTATATAATTACGAACGCACCTAAAAAACTGAAATATAAACTAAATAGTAATTTTCACAATTAAACCAGTTTGCAATGAAAAATCTTTTAGTTACAAAGTAAGTACCTTCTGCTCAGATCCGTTGATGTTAGCTCTAGAAATGGTATCGTTCGTAATATCAGACCAGAAAATCGTGTCTGTCTCAGAATCAAAATCGAGGGCTGCAGCGCTGCTTATGGAACGAAATGGAAAAACGACATCAACGTCATCTTCGCAGTTAAGGCACATCCAGCGAACATCGCTGCGGCGAGTAAAAATAAGAAACGTTGACCACTCTGTAATGCCCAAGGTCATCAGTAATTAGATAAATGCAAAACTGCTACATGGTTAATAAATTTTAGTATTAATAAACATAGTAATTTTCAATAGCACACATAAATTGTAAGCTAAGATCATTAAAAAAAATAATAATAAATCCACATATGACACATAAAAAATTGGGTTTATTAGTAAAATGCATTTAAAAATAAATTCATCTAAATTTGTAAATTTGAGTACATAAAGTACAGGGTTATCGAAAAATATAACACTGATCTTAAAAATAAATTGCACCAGAAATATGCAATTGATCGGTGCGAAACAAACGTGAAATTGTAGAATATCTAAAGGAGTTTTGTTAGTAGTGAGTGCGTTGACTTTGACGTAACTGCGCGTACGAACCGACGCCATGTAGTGACGCGGTGCTATTTCAATCATCAGTCAGTTCATGGTGTCTGTACAGCATAAAGCGTAGTGCGTGTTGTGGTATACCGAATTTAAGTCTGTTATTGTGGTACAACGCCATTTTCGCTGTACGCATGGAGTAGATACCCTAGATAAAAAAAAATCCATTGTTCGTCGGTTCAACCAGTTTAAAGCGCACATGGAAGGAGATCTACCACTACTTATGTGTTTGCTGAGCAAAAGAGGGAGCTAGTATTGAAGTTTTCTGAGTAATGTAAATAAAACTCCCTTATTTTTCCAATCTTACAGTGTAAAATTAAATGGTTTATCTTTAGTAAGGCCTTAGTTACTTTTATTCAAAATCAGGGACACCTTTTTCTATGACTCTGTATGTAGTGAAATACAAATATACATATTTACTACGCCGATTTTAAGTCGCATATACAACATTATCAGTAATTAGATAAAAGTAAGATTTATATGTATTGTTCAGAATTTTTTACGTGAATAATAGATATATTAAAAGCGCAAGTGATTGTGAATGTAATAAATGTGATTGTGTGCAAGTGGGTGAAATGTAAGGCAAAATATCAATAATAATAAAAGGTCAAGTGCGAGTATTATTCGTGCCCAGAGGGTGCCGTACAATAAATATATGAATTATTAACTGTATTATTTAAAAAAAAATTGTTGCTAAAAGAATAATAAGACATTGTAATAATAAAAAAAACTATACAACGTAGGGTTGGGTATAGCTATATATACTGGAAAAGTATTAATGTGTAGTGTATACTATAAAAGATCAAAGAGATATGAAGACTAAATAAATCAAATATTGCTATTCTGTATAACTGTTTTTTTTTTTTTTATCTTATCCTAATCTGTTTTTTAATGAACTTATTTCGGCACTCACAATAAAAGTAGTGCATATTTAAACTTCATGTGGCATTTCACAAAACTTAATTATACTGCTACTGGGTAATCCATTACACAAATGTATCATTAAAAGCAGTTATCTAGGCTTTAAAACCGATGGTATATAGAGTACGCCGCCCCTGTCATTATGTATGTCTAAATCGTCCGTGTGTTTAAGGGTTAATATCTCCGTTAATTACCGACGATTTTTTTTTCGAAAATTATTATCAACAATGCTTTTATACATCTGCTACGGTAGGCACCTTCAGCGCTCCTCAACACTTTTGCTGAATGCCCGAAAATCGAAATATGTGTGTAACGGTAAAATGCGCTTTTCACAAAAACTATGTTACCTAGGGTAATTTCTATAATTTTCCTGCAAGGTTTAAATTAACATCTACTACCTCTATTTTTTTCATAATTTTAGTTTTAGTAGATTTGAAATTAGATGGGGGGACATATTTTTGCACTACATTTTCGACGATAGCTTTGAAAATAAAATACCTAAAATTAAAAGAAATTTACATTTGGGGTCATCGTTACGGAAGCTTTCACACGATATACAAAGAAAAGGTTTTTTTCAAAGTAAATAAATTAGCCCCTTTACATTTTTCCTAAGTATATTTCTGAATTTTTAATCTTCTGTAAATATGTGGATTAATAGTCTTTATTACTTCCCCCAATTTGAACTTTCCATGCTCCATAGTTTAAAAATAACATGGGCAGACAGACACAGGAGTAATCTTATAATGGTTCCGTTTTTACCTTTTAAGTACGAAACCCTAAAAATAAAATAAAATAAAATAAGAAGATTACTTAGTCTCTTATATGAGATTCCCCATATGACCGTTTGGTCTCTCACTTCTAATAGTTGTATTTTTGAGTGCGTTTTATAACACACTAGGTGGATCAGCTCCCTGCGAGCTACACCCGATATCTTCCGTTCAGGCTTAGCAGCCTCATAAGACAGACTAATGTGTCCTGTTTAAAAAAAATATTACCTGGTTACAGAAGATTCAATGATATTATCAGTATAACAGCCGCTAACATCTGTAATCGTGTTACCATGCTTTTCAGTTTGAATGGGCATTTTTCGGTTCTCATCCATCTCTGTCTTAATAAATGACGTCTACTTTCGGGCTTAATAAATAAGATCAATTACACATTTGAAAATCAGCTTGTATAAAATGGTTCGGTTAAAATGACGCTATATCCCTGAGTTTTATACACTATATGGCCAAAGGTGACCGGTCACTTGCGATTTTAGACGTTTTCTTAAATATCTAAAAAAATGCATGAGGAATTATCTTGAAACTCCAGGTGTGTAAACAGAATAGCACAGGTCATATATTTTCCCGAAACCCCATAGGGGACCGTCAACAAGTTGAAAAAGAACGAATATCTTTTGGACACGTAACTAACGACTAAACGGAAACTAACTTAGCAAAAGCGTCCAACACAGTAGATTATGATTAAGCGTCTTACTGCAATAAACTGCGTTTATTTTTTATGAGAATAGCAAGTATATTCGTAGAGAAATTAAAGTTTTTATAAAAAGAGTACAAAATTTCGCCAAGTTTTTTGCTTATAATTTGTAGAATTCTTAATATAAAAAAAAGTTCTTTTCAGAAAATATGACAAATTACATTGTGCACAATACCCTGCAATCAGAATGAAAAAAATAGTAAAAATTGTATGAAAAATGAGCAGGTTTACTAAATAATGATTCACTACGCATGCTCGAACGTAATCAAAATATAATTTGCATAATGTATTAGCTATGTGTATAAAGCAACTTTTGTGAAAGTCTCAAAATCATAGCTTGAAAATTCTGAAAGTATCCGTTGATAGAATAAACTTGAAATCCGTTGCTCCCAAAATTAAGCAAAAAGATGAGGGGCTGTATCCAAATACAGTAACACGTGCAATATTGTGTATGCTATATTGGCACTGATTAATGGATATATGGATACAACCCCTGATCTTTTTGGTACATTTTGGGAACAATGGATTTCCAGTTACAATATCAATTTTTTATAAGACGGTAATGTGTCCTATTTCAGGCAAATTATAGGTATTGGAGCTGACAATCTTTCTCGTGAATTTAACTAAAATTTCATCATTATCAATCTATCATAGAATGATCATTGGGGCACTTGTGACTGTTCATGTCTGTTTCATCAAGTCTGTTCCCAAGTGTCCCACATGGCTGCTAGAGTTACATTAATAAATCATTAGCAATTTTCAATCTTAAAAAATAAAAAAAAACTTTATCATAAATATTTATTAGTATGCATAATATATTTTAAAACATTAAAATTCAAGTAAATAAATAAATTGATCATTTACCAAAGTTAAAACTGATATTTCACGTTTGAGATCTAAAAACTGTATTTTGGTTACTGAAAACAAACTATACGTGAAATATCTTCAAAAATGTATCATCATATGTCTACAAGTGTTGCCTTCTTTCGCAGAACTTTTTAAAATAAAAATAAAACATAAAATAACTATTGAAAAATTGTGATGTTCACATGTGCCACATGTCAACATGTGCTCCATTCCCCCCTATTTTATAAAATTTCTAAATTTACACTTTCAGTCTATTCAAAGAACGATGAGTTATTTTCTTTTTTTCTTCAAACGGACTTGCATTAATTCAGAATATCTGATATTTTTAATAAGCATGTTTAGTGCAAATCCTAACGTTAGTTGACAGGTTTTATTGCGTGCATTTTATAGAAGTATAGAACAATTTCATTCTTACCACTAGAACATATCTTGTCATCTACTATAACGGGAGCATCTACAGTACAAAGGCATGTGTACGAGATATTGTTAGGCATACACAGGTGGCTGCATCCTCCATTATCTTCGGCACAAGGATCTCTAACTGAATTTTTATTTAAAAAATGTTATATGTACACAAAAAATATATGAAAATATATATAATTAAAAACGCAATGTTATGACTTCAAATGATATATATACGAATACAATTGTAGGTGTACATTTTTTAATAAAAACGTACCTTGTGATTACTTACCATAAGGCTGTCGCAGCGGGTGCACTACGATTAGATCCATTGGAAAATGAAGTTTATTATGTAAAGTTGTAGCATTTCTCCCAGTAAATTTATTTGCCTGATGAATACTCTTTGTTTGCCAGTCAGTCCAGAATAAAAGATCTTCAAATACAGTAATTGCAAATGGATGGGGCAAGTCTAGAAAAAAAATATATAATTTAAATTAAAAAGATAATAAAATATCCCTTGTTCTTCAATTTAATATTGAAACATTAATTGAGTAGAAAATAAAACGTTTTCTGAGTTTTTTCTTCTACATCCCAATAAATTATGTCCAGCATTAATAAAATATACTAAAATCTATTGTTATTTTTAAATTGTTTAGTAGATTTTATAACACATAAATAATTATAACTTTTACAGCAAAATCATAAAGTAGCATTCATATACATACATATGTGTAATTTTTTTTGTCTTAAATATAACAATAATCTAATTTGCAAACAAACTTATATATAGTATTATATTTTTACTTTGTGATAAAAGTGAAATTTAAAAATCACCCAAGGCTGTATATAACCATTTTAGGTATCGCGAATACGTCAAAATACGCGCAAGATTTTTAAACATACATTTTTATGATTTTTACTATTGTTAAACGCTTTTTTTTTTTTTTTTTTTTTACTTTTCAAATATTTAAGTGATATTTGATCCTCTAAAGTCATCACAGATTTAAATTTTATCATTTATTACATTGATTTTGTATGGTCGAAATTATGGAAAAGATAATTTCTTCTAGTATAGAAATGTTATTTGTAACTTCAAAATATTTTCTTTTTTAATTCCGATTAGCTTAGTTCAGTACCAAATGCAGTGAATTTCAACAAACTACAATAATTTCACAGATAATTATAAATAAATTTTATTAATGAATGCAGTGTGAAACTTTCCATTAAAAGCAATGCTTAATTTTAGTTACTTAAAATGGCATGTTATTATCAGCAGTTTATAAGTTAAAAATTTGTTAAAGAGAGAAATGTACATAATTCGGCAAATCATTTATTGGATTTCCGAATACTCATTAATATTAAGCAAGTAAATGAACTCTGGATGTTAATAACATTAAAATGACTTTCAATATGCTGTATAGAATATTCGTAGCATTATTATTCAATGCTTAAGGAATCTCCTTAACCCAAGATTCTAAAAACTGCAGGAAAAGCTTTATATTGAATAAAAAAAAATTATAAATGTAGAAATTTTATATACATCAAGAATTAGGCTTTCTCTAATTTATGTTTTTCTACGCATGTAAGCAATAGGATATTTTTTTAATTTTTTATTGAATTTCATTTTACTTAACTTTTATTTAACTTAATTTTGCTGTTACATTCTAAGACTATATTTTCCTTTATTCTTCTTATTGATTAAATGCATAATGATTGTTTAAAAATTACAAAAAATTGGTTTGTGAATACAAAATTTAACAGAAACTTTTTTTAAATCATATTATTATTCTCAAAACTCTATTTACATTTCTCAGCAATAACATCATTCGAATATAAAAAGGAGAAGAAAAACTGGAAGTACCCTAACACACCTTCATCAAATTCAGAGTGCTGACTTACAAAGCTGCTGCACTAAAAATATTACTGTAATTAACGCTTTAGTAAAATAGTTCTAATATTTAAACAAAAAATATGATCTTTAAAACGAAACGAAATACATTTTTAAAAATAATACATTTTAATTAAAAAATTGAGCACCAAATTATTGTTCAAAGTTGAACTAGAAAAATATCAGAATATACTGATTATTTGTACATTTTCTACAAAATTGCATGTTTTAAATCAAAGTATAAAAAAATATCACATTCTGCTAACTTAATTTTTGACATTTTCCAATACTACAACATAATTTAACCACTAAAAATATACAGTAGTGTAAAAAAATTAAACATTCCCTACTAACAATGCAACTAATTATAGTAGAAGAAAGTTACTGGTACAATCGATTGGAAATAGAGCCTACTTTTAAATGATGTATATAAAAGTTGCTTAAGGGACCACCTACAAACAAAACTTTGGTTTTTTTCAATGGCGCCTTCCAATTTTAACGTATATTTAAAATCTTCGGTTCAAACTATGCCTAGAAACAAAATTTCTAATCATTTGAAAGATAAATTTTTAGATTATAAACATTCAAAAATTAGAGCTTCTAATACTGAATTACATGTTCATATTTTTGTTCATATCTCCCGAAATTATATTCCTAATTTGGTATTTTGTGTGTAGTTATAATACTGAAAAACCCAAACATAAATACATTGAATTTGTTATTATAAAAATTTTATAAAATGAATTATGATTTATGAAATTACAATTCAAAGTCCTTCCGGCCAGTGCCGGGAGGAAGAGATAGCTTTCATATTCCCTATTTTTTAAAAAACAAGCTTATATTATTCAAACACATGAAACTCAATTTAGTGGAAACCGATTATAGGAGATTCAATAATAATTTTTATCAATACTAAATCATTATAAATGAGAATTTCGCGAAATTAGTCAGCTTTATCCAAGCTGCTTTTATTTAAAGTAACTTACATTTGGTTGCCAAATTCGGCGATATCTTGAAGTTCCTGCCATTTTAAAACAACATGGTGGATGAGGCTAACGAGTGAACTTTGATCGAGACCTTCTAATTTTTTTGCACCTCACTTTAAATATAATCTTTTATTTAATTTAATGGCCTCCATTTTGAAACAAGATGGCTGATGCAGCTGGCCAGCGAACTTGGTCGAGACATTACGATATACTATCCACATGCCTTCTTACATCGAAATAAGTTAATAAATACGCGTGTTATCACGTGACAAATATTAGACCGTTTCAAAATGTCAGTCATGCTAAAAATTCAAAGTGCTATAATTCAACCATTTTTTTAAGATATATACGAAACAAAAAGTGTTCCGGAATCTTTTTATCAAAGTCAAACACATAAAAAAAATCTTTTTCATTTCTCAATTTTTTGTTAACTCCTTTTAAAATTAAAATTTAATTTGTTTAAATGGAAGCCCTTTTGAAACAAGATGGCGAATGAAGCTGGCTAACGAACTCGGTCGAAACATTGGTATGTACTATGTACACACCAAGTTACATCCAAATCGGTTCATAAATACGCCTGTTATCGCGTGACAAAAAGCAGGTCGTTTCAAAATGTCAGCCACAATAGAAATTCAAAATGCTATAACTCAGCCATTTTTTTAGATATAGACGAAACAAAAACTGTTCCGGAATCTTTGTATTAAGGTCAAATACAAACAAAAAAATCTTTTACATTTTCCAATTTTTTGGTATCTCATTTTAAATTTTAAATTTTTTAAAAATTTTAAATGGCCGCCATTTTGAAACGGGATGGCGGATGAAACTGGCGAACGAACTCGGTCGAGACATTGGTACGTATTATGTATACACCAAGGTACATCCAAATCGGTTCATAAATACTCCTGTTAACGCGTGACAAAAATCATGTCGTTTCAAAATGTCAGGCACGCTAGAAATTAAAGGGTTATAACTCAGCCATTTTTTAAGATTATAGACAAAACAAAAACTGCTTCGGAATCTTTGTATCAAGGTCAAACAGATAAGAAAAAATATTTTTCAATTTTCAATTTTTTGGAACCACATTTCAAATTTTAAATTTTTTTAAAAATTCAAATGGCCGCCATTTTGAAACAAGATGGCGAATGAAGCTGGCCAACGAACTCGGTCGAGGTATTGGTATGCACTATGTATACACCAAGTTACATCCAAATCGGTTGATAAATACGAGAGTTACAGTGTGACAAAGATCATATATATATATATATATATATACAGTAGCGCTCAAAAGTATTTTGACAACTTTATATTATCTCTTATTTTATTTAATATAAAAATGTAAAAGAAAATATATTCCCTATAATTGAGAACACTATGACTGCAGTTATTCAAATGTATCAAGTTTCAACTTGTTTGTTTACATTCAGCGCCACCAAAGAAATATGACTCCTCCTTATCTCAAAAGTATTTTGACAATTAGTTTGCATTTAATTGTTGAAGGTGTCAGTGGCGCTATACCTTCGATTAGTGTTTATATCGACTTATTCTGATCATTTTTAAATGCCGAAATGTAAAAAATATTTAAGTGATTCTAGAAAAGCCGCTGTAAATGCACTTAAGAATGGTAGACTGCAAGCAGAATTAGCTCGTTCTTTTAACGGGTCCCGTCAACTTATTATTACATATAATAAAGTTTTTAATAAACAAAAATACATCGAAAATAAGCCTCAACGTGCCCATCCTACAATTGATTGTCGTAAGTCCGCTGTAATAATCAAAAATGAATTCAAAGAAAATTACGGCATAGACATACACGTTTCATCAGTCAAACGACGCGACGCCTAAACCTCTATGAGTTACATGGCAGAAGACTATCAAAAACACGTTTGTTATCTACTAAGAATAGGAAGGCTAGAGTCTCATTTGTAAAACGGCATAACCCTTTCAGGGGCAAAGCAATTCCATTGCTAAAGTGTTGAATATAATGACTGACACTGGAATTTTAAAACAAATTTATTTGTAAATAAGAAAAAGCTATATTTCACACACATAATAAACCGATTTTTTTTAACCACAATTCCGGTGTCAATCATTAATTTCAACACTTTAGCAATGGAATTTCTTTGCGCCTGAAAGGGTTATGCCGTTTTACAAATGCAACTCTAGCCTTCCTACTCTTAGTAGATAACAAACGTGTTTTTGCTGGTCTTCTGCCATGTAAAATTATAGAGGTTTAGGCGTCGTTTGACTGATGAAACGTGTATTTATATGCGTAATTTTTTTTTCAATTCATTTTTTATTATTACAGCGGACTTACGACATCACTTGTAAATATCATTTTTAGAATACAGTAAACATTGCAAGTTGCTTTTTCGGATGGCCATTTTGAGGCTTATTTTCGATGTATTTCTGTTTATTAAAAACTTTATTCCATGTAATAACAAGTTGACGAGACCCGTTAAAAGAACGAGCTAATTCTGCTTGCAGTCAACCTTTCTTAAGTGCATTTACAATGGCTTTTCTAGAATCACTTAAATATTTTTTACATTTCGGCATTTAAAAATAATCAGAATAAGTCGATATAAACACTAATCGAAGGTATAGCGCCACTGACACCTTCAACAATTAAATGCAAACTAATTGTCAAAATACTTTTGAGATAAGGAGGAGTCATATTTCTTTGGTGGCGCTGAATGTAAACAAACAAGTTGAAACTTGATACATTTGAATAACTGCAGTCATAGTGTTCTCAATTATAGGGAATATATTTTCTTTTACATTTTTATATTAAATAAAATAAGAGAGAATATAAGGTTGTCAAAATACTTTTGAGCGCTACTGTATATATATATATATATATATATATATATATATATATATATATATAAACTTTTGAACGGAGGGTGGTTTCGGGGTCTGGGGGTCATGATCGATGAAAATATACCAAAATTTTTTGAAATCGCTTTCCTCCGAACGGCTGCAATAGGTAGCTTTTTGTAATGAAAGCTACCTTAAACTATATGAATTGCAACTTACAATTCTTTTGATAGATTTATATTTATGAGGACCAGGGCTTAATTTCTAACAAAAAAAGTACCAGAGCCCTAATATTCTGCTGCACCGGTACAACAACAATACCCCCCTCCCCCCCACTGTCACTCCAATCTGCATATTTATGTTTCGTACATTATTTGCAAAAATTAAAGCATCTTTTTCTTTGGCAAAATAAAAATTTTAAATCTATCTATCAGCATATACTTAGCTGTCAACTATTCCACTTTTTAGTTATCACTCCTTCTGAATAGTAATCTTTGCCTAATTTTAATGTTAATTAATTGCAGTATTCTACGATTAAATATGGTAAGGATTATGATTAGGAAATAGTGTTAGCACAAAAAAGGGATAGTTCGCAGCTATGCATTTTTAAGAAAAAATGAATGAAATTTACAGAAATTAATATTTATATGCTGAAGAATGGGAAAATATCCTATGAAGGGTGACTATCTTAAACTGTAATCGATTCCTTCCGCATAAAAATCTTTTGTGGTGAGCCCCTGAAAATCAGATTAAATTAAAAATTTGACACCATTATCGGAAAGAATTGCTGCTTTTATAGGAAATGGGAAAACACTGATCGATTGTTTTCTATCAGAATAACAATACATGGCAATTATACCTACTTACAAATGAAAGTGACTTCGTAAATGTGCAGAGCAGAGCCTTAACATGGGTACCGTTCATGATACAAAATAAATAGGAAAATCACTAATGTGATTTTTATACTCGTACGCAAAGAAGAAAAGAAAAGGCTTAAACAAACAAAACTCTGATGCTCGTTGGCTAAAACAGAAAATATTCTTTTCAGGTTAGATGTCTAAAAAAAACAGCCAATAAAAAATTATCCTACTGTAACAAAAGAAAATCGAACTGAAAGCAAATTCATTGTTCAGTATCTTGAGTGGCGCAGCATCAACACGTCGCCGGCATAAGTTTGAAATAGAAAAACACGATTTCTGTTTTCCCTTCATTCTGATCAAAATAGCACTAAAATGATTTGAAATAGAATATAATACATAATTTTAAAGGAGGAAAAGTTTTTTTTTTTCTATACATAAATAAATAAAAATTTAAATATAATACAGATTGAGCTCGAGTCAGTCGAAGCCCAAAAACTGATGTAGAAATCGAGTCCGTTTTATCTCCATCTCCTAAGTGTGCGACACATTACATCACATATAGTAAGCGTTTTGGTAAAAAAGAATACAAAAAGCTTGGAGATGGGAAGGAAAGGAAAAGGTAATTTAGGCTTCGGTTTTTCGGAAGCACTATTGCACTGGGCTCCGGAGCCCTGTATTTATGAGCTCCGGTGAATTCCGACCAATGTTTAAATATTTATCGAAAACTGAGAAGTACCGGAGCCCGGCTCCGGTGGGCTCCGGCGCAAATTAAGCCCTGATTAGGACCTGCTTTATACGAATTGTAAATTTCATTTTTTTTTTCAAGTAGTTTTCGAATTATGATTAAAAAAACGGCAAAATGATGGTTTAAGAGGCTGTGTATGATTAAGAAGAAAAAACATAATTTTGAAATATATACCTATTTTACTCATTTTACTGAAATATTTGGGCTGACAATAGTCGAAACATATCACGCGAGTGAAATGATCATATTGGCAAGAAACAATACATTAATAGAAGTGACATAGTCATTCTGTAGCATTTCAATAATCGAGTACGGAACTTCAATTTGGATACAACCCTTGAAATAGACTCTTTTTTAAATAATTAATTTCTTGCAATTTAATCGTACGAATTTGAAGTAAATTTGGATTTAGGCTAATTGAAGGGAGTAGAATTTATTTATGTCGTCCAACTTGGGTACTGCCATTGAACAAAATAAAGTTTGGGTTCGTTTTTATATGTACATGGACCCCTAATCAAATTTTATATACATCATTTAAAAGTAGACATCATTTTCAATCGTTTGGTACCTGTAGCTGCTTCTACGATAATTTGTTACAGAAATATCACGGATGTACTTCTTTCTTCAACAAGTATTTCATAATACTAATTAATCTTCTCTTAGAATAACAGGCCCCACCAGTGGCCGAGAGGTTCTGCTCTCGAAGCTGGTAGACGGGAAGTGCTGGGTTCGAACCCAATCGCGCCCGTCGGCCCAATCGTTCGGAGTTTTCGTGGTTTTCTTCGAACCTTGGATTTCCAAGCGTTAATGCAGGTTAGGTTCCCTTAGAAAGACCCCCACGAAGGGCACTCCCCCCATAGGGCCTATATCCCTCGTGCTGATAATTGGCCGTCATAAACACAACCAACTTAGAATAACATTTTCGCAACGACAGGTTAGCTATGAATGACATTCTGAAAAAGTAATTCACGGCATGAGAGTTTTTCTAACTGTCTTAAACACGAATACACATGTAAAATATAGTTCAACAACCTTTTTTATTACTTGTTATTCATAATTAATAGATGGATATTTAATTAATAGATGGAATTGCGTCTTTTATTTTTTGAAATCGCTACATTATTTCAGCTTCGTGTAGATTAATGGTGGTCAACTGCTGGTCAATTCGATTTTGATTTTCCTCTACTTCATGAAAGCATATGTCAGTACAGTATATTTGACGGTGATTTAATCTTTGTTAATTTGATTTCGGCAACGCTAGTTTATTTGTTGCTGGTACAATTGTTTACATTGCATAACTGTGTATTTTTGTTGTAAATTTGTATCTTTTAAATCAATTTCAAACTTTCAATTTAACCCTTAACGTACCAATGCCGCTATATAAGCGGTTTTGGCACCCTTATAAAATTTATTGGCTTTAAAAAACTTCTTTTTAAGAAACACTTTTTACTTTGACAACATATGTTAAAGAAATTTAGTAAAAAAATTACTTTAAAATTTAGTGGTGCTAATAGAATATTAAAATGAATCATGTATTTAAAGCTACGGTCGGTCGGTTAAAGGTTAATTATGGTGAGCTGTAATAGGATTGTGGCTACACGCACATGACAGTGTTAATTCTCTGGATGACTTCTGTTACATTTGTTGTGAATGAATATGCTATGCATTTTGTAAATATTAATTTCCATTAAATTTGCTTACCTCCTATTATACATATTGCATCAGAAGAAAATGTTTTAATACAAAATGTTTGAAAACTGTACGTGATGGAATAAAAATGAGATCATTTTTGGAATCAGATTCCCAAAATCTTGTAAAACAGTTTTCACAATCTTAAATTTTGTAGACCTGTGTTATTGGTCTGCAGAAAAGTCTGTAACACTTTTTGTTTTTCTTTCTTTTCACTTACTTCATCAAGCAGTTACATATATCACAAAACATGTGCGATACTTACATAAGCTTTAACTATTTTTAATATGTAATCTACTACTTAACATACAAAATTTTGTTACAAATACACCGCGCTTAAATATATATATATTAAATAATTAAATAAGAATTTGAGATTCTGATAATTAAAATAAGGATTTATAATTTCCTTACACAGGGGCAGATCGCGTTGACGGTTAAAAAAAGTGATTTTTCACAAATTTCAGAATGAATACTTCAAATGTTACAAACTCAATGCAAAAATAATTTTACAAAAATACCAATTAGAACAGAAGTTGCGGCTAAAAATATCTTGCATAAAAGCCTTTCCTGTAATGTTATAAGAAATCTTTGAAGCCTTTTTTTTAAATTTATTTTTTGGTATTGCGTGCACTCTCATATAAAAACTAATTATCAGCTATTATATATATATATATATTTATATTAATATAAACACTTATATATATTAATATAATATATATAATATATATTAATATAAACTGTTATTAATAACCTTGAATTTATGTATATACTTAGTTCACATGTGTTAGTTTGTGCTGATCCTCAATTTAGTCTGATTTTAGTTACAGAAAATTGTAGATTGAAAGAATAATTATACAATTTTTGATGAAATTTGGTAAATATAATCAAAAAAGCATCAATTATGCTAAAGAATTAAAATATACTTTCAAATTTAGGTTCAGTGTAAAATACAGTATTATAAATAACAAAATTTGAAACATTAAACATATATCGGTAGTAGAATTTGTAAAATCGTGCACGCAAAATTCATATCTTAATATTCATATTTTTCAAAAGCCACTTTTGTTGTTATGATTTAATTAATTAATATTACTAAATATATGTGTATTAGAATATTTTCTCAAACCATAAGAATGTGTGAAAGTGAAGAAAAAAAGTGTTGCGTTTCATTTATTGATTAAGAAACAGCAGAGTTTTTCAAACTGCTTTATTTACGGTCATTTTCTGGCTGCTCAACGTGATCTGCCCCCTTTGAACATTTTCTGATCATTACTGCACAAATGAATTTTTATCTTTTGGGCCATGTGGACCGAAACGTTTTACATACTCATGATTGTATTTATGTAAGCTCTTTTCATTACTTTAATGTTCCATACATAAATGGTTTTAAATTAGCTATAACTTTTCATATTATGCTTTTATTAAACACGTTTCACCCATATCTGAATATAACATTATGAACTTCTTCATTTGAATCTATTATTAGTGATATCAAATATCTTCTATTTCTTTTTTAAAAAGAAGCAAAAATTCTTTTTTTAAAACATGGCAGAATAATATTTTAATTTTATAATATTCTTACACTTTAATTAATTAATATTAATGAAGTTACCGGGTGTCCCAAAAATGACTGATGGATTTTAAAATTCAATAACTTGCAAACGGAGGCAGATATTTAAAAAATTCTTGCAGCAGGGTTATGTATGATGTCAGGAGTTTTTCTACTGTGATTCTTGATTTTAGTTCGAATTTCAAACAATAGATGGCGCTGACAGCGATAGACGCGCAGTCGAGGCCTAAACTGACGTCGGTCAGCTTTGATGCAAAGGATGGAGAATAAAGCTATGGAGTGGGTCTCATTCGACAGCACAATCTTGCTCTTAGGGCCCGATTCTGAACTCATTCGATATGATTTCAATGGAGTGCGTTGTTGCCATAGAACCAACAAATTCTTCGATAGTGGAATACAACGTTAAGAACTGGGCATGAATTTAAAAAGTAGTATTCGAGTTTGCATGCGATTTTACATTGAAGATGTTTTATTTTCCCGGATTAAATTAATTTTTATGGTCTGATTTAAAGAATATTTTATGCATCGTATTTTAAAACTAGGAGGGGAGACTTAGTGTTTTTTGTTGTTGTTAAAAATTTCATAACTTTTATTACATTCTAATAAATTTTAGACATTTTAAGGAAGTTCGTCAGTAGGCTTTTATGAATGTTGGATAATAATCGTGAAAATGGTTAATAGTATATTGTTGTTCAAAATAACTACTTAAAAACAAATATTAGAAGTTACCTTGTTTAACCCTTTTGAATACTATTATATCGTTGCATTAAAATTAAAAAAATAAAATGAATGCTCGTTAATTAAAATTTTGTTTGACAGTTTGATATTAAAATATTGTACTACATGCAGCTTCATCTTGATGTTTGATGAAATAAAACTAGTAAATATTTTTTTTTATCTACATCTACCATTTAAATTGTAAAAATGTGTGCAACTCTTTCTACACACAAATCCTAATATGCATATATTTTTAATAATAAAGATATCAATGATATATAATGTGATAAACTAAGCTCAAATTAAACTATAAAATAAGAGTCTAAAACTTGGCAGTACTTAAATTATTGAAAGCCACAAACAAATTTTTATTGAAATTTTTATCTTGATATAAATTAAGACCGTATTTCTAATAGCACTTTTTGTTGGAATGCAATTGTAATTTTAAAGTTGTTTAGTTCATATATATTTAAAAAAAAATCATGAGTCGTAATAATCAGGGCTTGGCAAATGCGATCGCCACTTGCAACCAATTTTTTTTACTCGACGACCAAGATTTTTAATCTGGCTGTTTTTGTAGTGTTAACGAAAGAACAAAGTATAAACGGCATTTTTCCATATCATGCACAGAAAACGACATTCTTTGCTGCTCTAGCCAGCTAGCATGTCATGTCATGTGATTTGAATGTGTGGAGAGGGTGGGTCGTTCTTACGGGTTTTTTGCAAGAGAGTTCGGTTTACAGTTTTTCAGAGAAATTTAGTAGTAGTGACCCAGGGGGGGGGGGGTATTGAGAGAGAATTTTAAATATTAGAATAATAACTTTATTTAATAAAGGATATTCTATAATTATACGTGTTTAGTGTTTGTATAGTAAATCTATAGTAAATGGAAAAAAAATTCCACTAAAAATAAGGACATTTTTTGGAGGAGGGGTGGGGGAGGTATTTATCCTTAGCGATTCCACTGTTGTATTAAATCAATCCTTAGATTGTTGTATTAAATCAATCCTTAGATTGTTGTATTAAATCGATCCTTAGATTGCTGTATTAAATCAATCCGTAGATTGTTGTATTAAATCAATCCTTTGTTTGTTGTATCAACCCGTAAGAACGACCCACCCTCTCTTCACATTCTAATCCCATGACATGAAATGCTAGCTGGCTAGAGCAGCAGAGAATGTCGTTTTCTGTGCACGATATGAAAATGCCGTTTACACTTTGTTCTTTCGTTAACACTACAAAAACCGCCAGATTAAAAATCTTGGTCGTCGAGTAAAAAATATTGGTTGCAAGTGGCGATCGGATTTGCCAAGACCTGATTATTACGAATAATAATTTTTTTTAAATATATATAAACTGAAAAGCTTTAAAATTACAATTTCATTCCAACAAATGTGCTATTAGAAATAAGGTCTTAATTTATATCAAGATAAAAATTTCAATAAAAATTTGTTTGTGGCTTTCAATAATTTAAGTACTACTAAGTTTTAGACACTTGTCAAATCTAATTTGAACTTAGTTTATCACATTATATATCATTGATATCTTTATTATTAAAAATATAAGCATATTAGCGTTTGTGTGTAGAAAGAGTTGCCAAAACGTAAAAATTCAAACTCCAAGAATTCTTTTGACACATTTTTACAATTTAAAACGGATGTAGATAAAAAATATTTACTAGTTTTATTTTATCAAATATCAAGATGAAGCTGCATGTAGTATAATATTTTAATATCAAACTGTCAAACAAAATTTTAATTAACTAGCATTTATTTTATTTTTTTTTTAATTTTAATGTAACGATATAATACCCCTATTCAAAAGGGTTAGATAAGGTAACTTCTAATATTTGTTTTAATGTAGTTACTTTGAACAACAATATAGTATTAACCATTTTCACGATTATTATCCAACATTCATAAAAAACCTACTGGCGAACTTCCTTAAGGGGTCTCAGGACTCTTAAAGCTTCAAATTTTCGAAATTTTAATTTTTTTTAGATGTTAAACTACTATCTTTTCTGAACATTTTGATATAATTATTTCCTTGAAAATCCGATTAGAACGGATCTCGAAGCTGGTAGACGGGATGTGCTGGGTTCGATCCCAATCGCGCCCGTCGGCCTAATCGTTCGGAGTGTTCGTGGTTTTCTTCGAGCCGTGTATTTTCCATGCGTAAATACGGATTAGGTTCCCTTAGAATGACCCCCACGGAGGGCACTCCCCTTGGGCCTACATCCCTCGTGTAGCTAATTGGCCGTCAAAATTCAACCCAACCCGATTAGAACGGAAGTTATTGTTTTTAGAATTATACCCGCGCAATAGCTGAAGCGGCATTTCCCAAGTTTTCAGCTCATTTTTCTCCAAATGACATTTTTGGGCATAACGCGCACGATATCTTAAAAACTTATGTTTCTTGTCAGTCTGTATAACTAAACCTAAAATTTCCTTTTTATTGTTCAAAAAAATATTTTTTTAAGTGTTTATACTGTTGAATTTTTTAAAATTTTGTATTAGCTAAATACAACTTTGTATTAAAAATAAAAAATATAAAAATGTTTTAAATACAAATTTATGTGGGTTCAGGGTAATTATTGTAATCTAAAGTATAATTAGCACCAAATAAAGTAATTCTAGTGACAAAATTTATTTTTAATCCTGCGCGTAAGCTGTCATACCAATTTTCTGCTCGACAAATATCTGACAGTTTGGAGCCCCCTATAAATACTAATTCTGCAACTTGAATTTTTTTTAAATACTTGAAAGGAAAGAACATACTTATATCTTTCATCCCAATTAAAATTGTGTTTTTAAATAATATGCATTTTAAAATATTAAATGTTGAAAATGATTTTTTTTTTTCATTTTTTCCAATTTTAGGAGTCCGGAGACCCCTTAAAAGATCTAAAATTTATTAGTCTGTAACAAAATTTATGAAATTTTTAACAACAACAAAAAGTACTAAATCTCTTCACCTAGTTTTAAAATACGATGCATAAAATATTCTTTAAATCAGACCATAAAAAGTAATTTAATCCGGGAAAATAAAACTTCTTCGAAGTAAAATCACAAGCAAACTCGAATACTACTTCTTAAATTTATGCCCAGTTCTCAACGCTGTATTCCACTATCGAAGAAATTGTTGTTTCCATGGCAACAACGCACTCCATTAAAATCTATCGAATGAGTTCAGAATCGGGCCCTAAGAGCAAGATTGTGCTGTCGAATGAGACTCACTCCATAGCCTTAATCTCCTTCCTTCGCATCACAGCTGAGTGACGCCAGTTTAGGCCTGGACTGAGCGCCAATGGCTGTCAGCGCCATCTATTGTTTGAAATTCGAACTAAAATCAAGAATCACAGTAAAAAAATTCCTGCCATCATACATAAACCTCCTGCAAGAATTTTTTAAATATCTGTCACCGTTTGCAAGTTATTGAATTTTAAAATCCATCAGTCATTTTTGGGACACCCGGTATATTATCTATGTCGCCTGTTATCTAATCGCTTTTGCATTTGTTTTTGCATTCAGATTCAGGATTCAAAATATTTTTTTTTCGAAAATTTTCACTGCATGGTATGTTTAAAATTTCTTATAACGTACCATAATTTAAGCGTTGAAAATGATACAGTGTGTCTTCAAGATGTAATGAAAATTTTTAAATATCTTAACTAATAAAATAGCGATTTTTATGCGTCTGTGCACGATAGCTAGAGAAATCTAGCGGAAGTTGATGTTTGCAAATCTAGATAAAGATGTACGAAGACAGATTCCAATACACCTGAGCAACCAATTTGGTATTTTTGAAATTATATTTTTTGTTGTTTTTAATTGAACGAAACAATTCGCGAATTTCTTCAACTTTCTAAATTCGCTGGAAATTTTGACCGACTCATAAGCACAATCCAAATTCAATCTCTCTACCCGATACAGGAAATTTGACCTTATTTGAATAAATTTTATTTGGAATACCTACAGCATTTTTTTTTTAATTTTTGAGATTTTTATTTGGAATGTAGCGATTTCGCAAGATGATTTTTAAAACTAAATCTATATGATACATTATACACTATATATCCCTTATCTAACTGAGACTTTCGGCAATCGATTAAAAAATATATATTAAATAATTATTTTAAAATTAATTTTTAAAAAAATTAAGGCCATCGATCTTTTCTGTGTACCACAGGGAAGAACGTGAGGGGAAACAATCTGGGTGTTAGTATCCTAAATGAACTTTTTTATTTGCAAAACCCGTTCATATGATGCGTTATGCAGTCCTATGACGTTTAACTTCGCGGTCGAGTACTTTTTTTTTCATCGCGAGAAAAGTCATAAGATTCGCTTGAAAAAACCGACCAGCGTAGCCGCATGAGGTATATTTAAAAATATATTAGGAAATTGTAACGTTATTTTAGACACTTTTGAATTCTTATTACCCCCGGAAAATTGAAAAACTTCACGCCGAAAGATTTAGAATTTTATACTTATTAATGATTAAGAAGTATAATTTTTCACCTGGAACTCCTCAGTATCTAACATAGGCTGCTTATCTCCTTCATTGAGAAAGAAGTCTGAATTTAATACATTTAAGGTATATTTAAGGTTTTTATACCATGCCTGAGAGTCGCCGTTTGGATCTGATAGTTCAATAAAAAATAAACTGTAGCAGATGCTGAAGTTATTGTTAAAGGAGAGTATTTTACAAAATAAGGAAATTCGTTATCATTCTCCCTTATTTTAGTTTCAAGTATGGGTTGTAGATGATGCTTCAACCTCTTAAATTATAACAATGCTCGAAATAATTATGCAATTTAAGAACAGGGATAATTTTCTGGCTCTCGATGCCACAACAGAATGAAATGTAAACCTGACTGAAATTAGATTCATTTTTAAATATTCGTTTAAGAGTTCGTTTGAGACAGCTGAGTAGAATATATTTGAGACATTAGGAATAAGTAAAAACAACGAAGCACAGTAAGGCAACTATGAACTTAATCTATTAGTCGTCTTCAATAATAATTTTATTAACTGTGACCAATTACTTGCTATCCAATTTCAAAACTACAAGCTCTTAGGATTTTAACATCACTGGTCTTCGGAAAAAAATATCAGCTCAGGAAATTAGATTAATAATTTAGTAATGATCAATTATGTGTCCAGATAGTAATTTCAGTTGTGAGTAGTTCTAAAATTAAGTGGAAATTTGAGTCCTAATCAATTTTTTTTGTACTTTTATGCAAATAAATGTTCAACTAAATAGATAATGTATAAAGGTCTAAAACTGACTTAAAATATGCCTGATATGTCTAAAACTTGCATTAAAAATGCTTTAGAATAAATTTGAAATTTAAAGCTATTTTAATAAATAAAAACATACATTTATTTTACTTAAATAGGTGTCACAAATAAAAATCAAACTATGTTGACATGTTTCGGTTCAATAGTAAAAGCAATATTCATAACACACACATAATCAATAGAAATGTATGACACTAGGTACCAAAAAATATTCTAAAAATTTTTATTTGTGACACCTATTTAAGTAAAATAAATGTATCTTTTTATTTATATGATAAGAAAGGATGACGTAAAATTTGTTTGAGTTTTTACGAAAACTTACAACGGTTTTTGATATTTTAATAAAATTAAAATCGTACTAACTGTCACCTCTATGGTATGTCATACCTTGCCTGTTTTTCTTTACAACATGAATGTATCCAGTAAAATAAAGGAAAGGAATAGTATAAAATATATCAGGTAAAAAAATGGATATACTTTCATAGAGGTACAGTTGAAGTAATCCAGTTGAAAAAAATATTCGATCCCTTCATTATGGATATACTTTATTTATTTTTTATTTTTAGCTACAGACCAAGACACTTCTGTCCCCAGAATTATAGCTACTTCCATGACATATCAGTTATGGTTGTATAAAAATCTACTAGTTGTCAGCATAATCTAGATATTGGAATTAAAATACTACTGGAAACTATATATATTAAACTTCTGGAAGCTACTTGTTGGATCGAATATTTCTGAATCATGGTAAATTGTTATTTCATCTAGTTTTAATTTAAAAACTTTTAATTGCCATGGGGTACTTTAATTGAATGTCAACACCATGGCCTCATTAATTATGTCAGTTTTAAAAATAGCCAAATTCTGTCTATAAGTAGCTTTACATCGCTTTATTTAATTTTGTATCCAAGTAGCATTATGTTAATGTTGGGCATAATTTAAAAAATATTAGGCCTAATCTCAGATATGTCACGTCCATGCCATTGTTGTAGCATGAAGGTGGCATTGATCCATGGATGTGACATTTATTGATGTAAATAACATTTTAACGGTGCTTAATCTATATTTTTAATTATTCAATTTATATTTTCATTTTTGGGATAAATTTATATTAATTAAAATAAATTGAAATTGAAAATTTTTAATTCTAAAATATTGAATTTTTTATAACTTTGATTTATTAGTGCCTTTCAGTATTTCTTTTAATGTAGGTTAAATTTTAGATATAATTAAACTTTTTTTTAAACCCTCTTATTGAATTTCCTGATCTCCCAAACTTATAACATAGAACTAAATTTATATTTTCAGTTTTTCTATTCTATGTAGTTTCATAAATGAAAAAATACACAAAATATATGTTTAATATTTAATATATTAAAATAATATGGCCACATTAGAGCAGTCTGCAGTCATATATTTAAAGTGTTGTGTTTTCTATTTATCTATTAATCTTCTTATTTTTATCTAATTGAACATTAATATTTTAAAATATTTTTATTTATCATGGCTCGACCAAAAAGCAAAAAGATTTATGTACAGAAGAAAATAAATACCTAACGAGAATCAGAGCAGAAAAGACGGGATAAAATTAAAGAATATCCAGAATTTTATGAAGAATGTAAGAAAAGGGAACGCAAAAGGTATTACAAGTTTAAACAAGAAAGAAAAATTAAAGCTATTTCTCAATTGAGTGAACAACAGATTCGTGCACAAAGAAAGAATTGTCTACAAAGGACAAGGAAAAGTCGGGAGAAAGAAAGCAAATAAAGAAAAATTACAGCAAGTTCTTTTAAATTCTAATACTCCAGAAACAAATGATGATCCAGAAAATATAAATAATCCCATTGCTAATGCTAATGTTAGAGCAGGAACTAGTCGGGTAAAAAGCGGTCGAAAATTTTTAAAAGAAACAAAAAAAAAAAAAAAAAAAAAGGCATACAGAAGAATAAAATTGCTTGAAAAAGAGCTTGAAAAGGAAAGTTATGAGAAGTTGAAATATAAAAGAGAAAAAGATAAATATAAGAAACAATAACAACACAGAATAAGTAAAAGAAAAAAAATAAACAGTGCAAAAGACAGGGTACAAAAAATATTGAAAGTGGAAAATGTTTCTTCTAAAGTCAGAAAATGTCTTGAATTCGGTTCAGCATTGAAAAACGCAGATTGAGGAAAAAAAAATGAGAAGTCTCAAAAGCCAATGAAAGCCTTTGGACTCGTTCTTTCTGAAAAAATAATAATGAAGTACCGCAGTATGCACAAGATTCCAGTTAGTGTCCTGTTAAGCTGTATTTAGTAAAAGAGACCACAGTTGAAGATTACGTAGAAGTTAGCATTATCCAAGAACAAATTTGCTTTCAGTAAAGAGCCAGAAGCAATCATTAGATGTGAATAGTTGATTTATGTGGTTGAACAATCGGTTACAATATATCTTTGATTTAATCCCTCAAAACCGCAACATTATTTAATTAAAAAAAAATATTTTCTGTTAACATGTTACTCAAGAGTATGTTTTCTTTACATGTATTGTAATCCAGTTTTTGTTTTCATGCGTTATTTGAGTATCGGTATTTCATTGAAATGACATATTATACCTCTTAAAAAATAAAATAAACTAATATCGCAACCATAAATGTTTTTTAATCTAGTAAATGGACAAAACTTATATTCATCACAACTATTAAAGGTTGTCTGCTACATGGAATAATGTGTCACCTCCATGTTTATATGAAAAATGAAATTTAATTTAAAATTTAAAAAAACAATTAACCTTGACCTCTAATCATGATTTATTTATCTTTAAAACCTTAAGAAAATGTTGGAATCGCAACTTAAACGCGACAGTTTGAACTTTTATTTTTTACAAATTACCAAAGTGAAATTTCCACTTACTTTCAGAACTAGCCTTTGAAGCTGGTAGACGGGAGGTGCTGGGTTCGATCCCAATCGCGCCCGTCGGCCTAATCGTTCGGAGTTTTCGTGGTTTTCTTCGAGCCGTGGACCTTCCATGCGTTAATACGGATTAGGTTCCCTTAGAAAGACCCCCACGGAGGGCACTTCCCCCGTGCCTATATCCCTCGTGTAGATAATTGGCCGTCAAAAATCAACCCAACCCAACCCAGAACTAGCCTTACATATTTCAACTGCACATGATACTGTTTTCGACGTAAAAACGATGAATTTAAAACATATGCCTTTTACCCTTTTTTATATTAAACGGAAAAGTAATGCGATGGATATACAAGGAGGTTCCCAAAGTCACAGGAAGAAAATAACTTCTTGCATTTAGCTAAACCTGATAATAATTTTTTTCACCCCAAAATAAATTTTCTAGGTTTGAAATTCAGGTATTTTTTGCCGCATATGGTTTTATTTTTATCTATATATATGTAATACCTAAATCGTATGCGTGTCACCGTTTTTTATATTGAGGAAACATAATATCTTGGGTTTACAAGGAGGTCTTCCAAACGCTATACGCCGAAAAAAAAAATTTACTTTGCTCAACATAAATTAACGGTTTATTTTTATCAAGAAAATCCCTTACCTGGAGATTCTGATTTTTCTTTCGCTCCATATCATGTTGAGTACACCCTACATACGTCATAGTTCAAGTATACGAATTTTATTTTATTCGCGGATATAAAATGTGCCTTTTGTATGTAACAGCTGAGCTTATGAGTATTTTTTTTTTCTTTTTGCGTATGATTCTTTCATTGAAGCACAGCAATGTTTCAGTAAAATTATTTATGAAATGATTTTAGCTTAAATTCTATGAACTGATTTTAATATTATTCATTTAGAAATTAAAGTAAGACTTATTTCGTCACAAAAAAAAACTATAATATTTATGAAAGTGTTTGCTTCTAGCCAGCAAAATTTGGGTTTGGTCGTATTTTTTAGCTTTTGATAACTGATTGTTATATATTTTGTAGCTCTGAATTCAAAAATGACCTTCATTTTTAAGTATCACGTCAGGTTTTTATGGGAATCGTAAATTTCAAAATTAAGGGGACATAGTACCTTTTAAACTACTTTTTCGATTTTGAATAATACTGTAATATACTTAAATATAATTCTTATGTATTCTTAAGTATGTATGATTCTTATGTATTTTGTAGTGCTGAATCCTAAAATGACCTTAATTGTTTTACAAGAACATCAGGATTTTTCGCAAATCGCAAATTTATTAGTTTTTAAAAACTCGAAATGTTGTAAAAATATGATGCTATAAAATATATGTAAAACTTTTTTTTCCATAATATTTATTCTTCTTTTTTACAGTTAAACTTGCAAAATATTGTGTTTTTTCTTTTCCACGCGTTTTTTTTCTTTTATATTCTGTATGGAGCTCATCTCTGTGTGTGCAATTTTACTTTGGCAGTTAATAAGGCTTGGAATTTGTCGCATATATATTTAAAACATTTGCATTATTTTGGTAAGACTTTGACAAATTGTTTTGACAGTTTTTTTAACTTCGCAATTTACGATTTGAGATAAATCCTGAGGTGATGGTTAAAAATGAAGGACTTTCTTATTCAGAGGTAAAAAATACATAAAAATCAATTATCAAATTTTAAAAAACATAACCATTACAGCTATTTTATAGTATCAGATTTTCGCAATTATTTACTTTTAACCATTAAAATGTACGAATCGTAAATATCCTGACCTGATGGTTAAAAATGAAGGTCATTTTTGGATACAGAGCTAAAAATACATAAAAATCAATTATGATAAAATAAACTTTTCAAAAAAAGAAATAGTAACCGACTTCAAAAAAAGTGCTAAAAAGAATTAAATAATTCTTTAAAATTCTCTAATGACGAAATATTATCCAATAACCACACATCGGATATCATATATCGGCATAAAAGCCTTAAATTATTTAGATTAAATTTAAATTATTATAATTTAGAATTTAATATCCACCAAACATGGATTTTCTAGAGAATATTTTTTACAAGAGATTAATTTACATATTTATGATTTAATTTACGAATATATGCATATAAAAAGTAATCAATTATTTTTTTAAGTTGGGGCCAATCTATCTTAAGTATAGTAAAATTGTGAATATATTGTACCTATTACCATGAATAAAGTGATAATGGTCTAATGATACAAAGTCAAAAAAAAATGCTCTTTTTCTTCAGAAACTTATTTGTTTAATCATTATCGATTGCAAATGTTTGGCACCAACTTCAAAAAGTAATTGATTACTTTTTTATATGCATATATTCGTAAATTAAATCATAAATATATAAATTAATCTCTTGTAAAAAATATTCTCCAGAAAATCCATGTTTGGTGGATATTAAATTCTACAGATTAAATTTAAGGCTTTTAGGCCGATATATGATATCCGATGTGTGGTTATTGGATAACATTTCGTCATTAGAGAATTTTAAAGAATTATTTAATTGTTTTTAGCGCTTTTTATTGAAGTCGGTTACTATTTTTTTTTTTTTTTGAAAAGTTTATTTTATTTCCAATTGTTTAGTTATTCATACCGTAATACATAATTATCCTGATTTTAATTAATATCTGCTGAATAAAGAATTAATTTGTCATATAAATTATAATTTACAAAAACTATTTATTAAACAAATAGTTTTTAATAAATTTTTTGTAATTTCATTCGAAGTATTGATTTTATTAGAATTTAATACTTATGATAGTTTTTTAAACAAGTACATTGTATTCCAACAATCTACATTCATTTGACATTTTATTAACATACATCTGACTTGTGCGCTTGGCGTCAAGCGCCCGCTTATAAGTGGTCGTCAATATATGCGGACGAGATAGCACACACAAGGAAATTTACAACATAGAGAAATAAAGCAGGGAGCTTCACAAAGAGTGTGCGACTGAGCCAGCGGGATACTCGCTAGCGATTAGCGGTGTAATGCCTTGACCACTCAGCCACGGTGAGCCCGCCTACACTGTTAAAAATATCGTGAAAAAGTACCTCTATTATTAAAGGCTATCTATGTTCTGACCAATGAGAACGTTCCAGAGGTTTCTATGCAGCATTTTCATTGGTCAGAAAATAGATAGCCTTTAAAAACAGAGGTAATTTTTCACGATATTTTTAACTGAGTACATCCAAGAATTATTTTTTGTAGGACTCCGTTGTCAAGAAGCAAAATGAAGACTATGTATTAAAATTTGTATTGACTCTTCATGTATGTTGGCCAGGACCCAGGTAGAGTTTTCGCTGTTAGCGAAATGAGATCGACCAAGAGAACTTTTCTCTGCACTGTTAAAAATATCGTGAAAAATTGCCTCTGTTTATAAAGGCTATCTATTTTTTGACCAATGAGGACGCTACATAAACGCCTATGGATCGTTCTCATTGGTCAGAAAATAGATAGCCTTTAAAAACAGAGGTAATTTTTTACGATATTTTTAACAGTGTGTTTAATTCAAATCGGCAAAATGCAGGCAACTGATTGGTCAATCTCGTCTCGCTAACAGCAAAAAATCTACCTGGATCCCGATCTAAAGAGCAGAGTTGCCAAGCCACTGGCTTTTTGGATACCTGTAATTTTTATAGAGTATGTTCTTTTGAATTAGAAAAAATCTTCTATCAAATAAAACAAAATTTTCCGTACTAAAATACTGGCAATCAAAAAGCTGTAGACATGTCAGATTTGAAAATGTGGTCCAAAATTCTACATTATTATTTTCTGATAATCTCCATCAATTGTTTTCTCATGTAAGATGCCTCTATATGAGAGTGGTGACATACAATGTTCAGATTCCGTTTATACATACGTGTTTTTCTAAACTATGGCAAAAATAGACATTTTCTATTCCAGAACTTGGCGATACTCGCTTGGAGAACTTTTATTATACTTATGGCGGTCAATTTAACAAGCATTAGTTTGGTAATGATGGAAGTTGGTCAATATTCATGGCGATAGCTTTTGTCCAGAATCTATCAATCAACAATTTTTTTTTCGTATGTCGCCATTCTCATACAAATACTTCCTATCCTCAGGCAGTAAAGATATCAGAAATGAGCGGCTATGATTATGCGTTTAGTACGAATCTTATAACCGATGACAGTGCTGCTACACATAAGAAGGCACTTTGCAGTGCACCGACTAAGGAAGACACTTTGCTGAACTCTGATGTATAAGGTCTCTTTTCATCAGGATTGGATTGCATCATGCATTTCTATTGGATTGTAAGCTTTTTGATATCCACTTCCGATGTTGGTTAGCATCGTTTTAGATATTTGGGTTTTTCTGAATGCGGTAACTTTTCTAGACAAGATATCGCACTTCGGAAAGTTACCACATTCAGTAAACTTTGAGGTCCACATCGATACTTACGCACATCGGAATTGCGTTGGGAAAAGCTGACCTTCCATCAGTAAAGTTAAACATCAGAGCACGGCAACGCGCTTTGAGAGATGCTTTTGACCAAACTATAGCAAACCAAGTCATTTTCTATTGCATAACTATAGCATCTAGAAGATGGAAATCAGTCAACCAAAAAGTGTTAAAAAATTGTATCCCAAAAATTTAGAATGATGCAGAACGGAAAATGGCAATCGCAGTGACATATGGTAGTTAAAACCTAAACATTGTATAATGATTCAATTAAGATAGCGTTTCGGCTGTGTAGAGCAGCATAGGTCACTGCGATCGATATTTGTCTTCAGATATTTGTATAAGTATCGTTAGACATTTATGGGATACAATTTCTTAACACTTTTAAAGCATTACTGGAATAGTCGGTTTCGACACTATATCGCCTAAATGCCGTATAACTTGGCGATAGTCATCTGAACGAACTCGATTATACGAATGAGAGAAGTTAATAAGCTTGTCGGTAATGGCTGGCTCACCAAGATGCTTGGCGATTCGATTTAGTCCAGAATCATCTCATCCAATCAAATATTATACCCCATGTGTCGTCACTTTCATATTGAGGAAACCTACCTGAAAAAAAATCTGAAGTCTTTTAGACACAACCGAATCTGGATCTAAAGACAGTGGCCGGAATCCAGAAACATTTTTCGCTGTTAGCGAAACAAGATTGACCAAACAGAAACCTGCATATTTGCAAACAGTGACAAGTTGCAAACAAAAAAAGTTGCAAACTATAGCGCCTAGAATATGTAGTGTGGAAATCACCTATCCCTGTAATACTTAAAAAATCGCTAAAATATTGTATCCCTTAAATGTGCAACGATGCTGCTGAAATATAAAAATCGCAGCGACATCTGCAGGATATTTTCTACAACTGCAAGATGTTGCTCGTCTATACAATGTAATACGAAAATCCCGCAGATGTCGCTGCGTTCGACACTTGGGATTTTAGCAGTATCGCCGCACATTTAAGGGATACAAATTTTTAGCATTGTTTGGATAGCATAATTCCACTACAGCGTCTGGAATACCTAATGTGGAAATATACTATCCAAACAACGCTGAAAATTTTTATCCCTTAAATGTGCGACGATACTGCTAAAATGCCAAGTGTCGATCGCAGCGACATCTGCGGGATTTTCTTATTACTAGTATTACATTGTATAGACTAGCAAAACCTTGCAGTTGTAGAAAATATCCTGCAGGTGTCGCTGTGATCTGTATATTGCAGCAGCATCGTTGCATATTTAAGGGATACAATATTTTAGCGCTTTTTTAAGTATTAGATAGCCGATTTCCACACTATGTATTCTAGTCGCTATAGTATCGTCGCACATTTAAGGGATACAAATTTTTAGGGTTGTTTGGATAGCATATTTCCACACTAGGTATTCTAGACGCTGTAGTTTCGCTACACATAGCAATGCACTCTACTGTGTATTGGCATTTGAAGGCACTTTGTGACTTGAACACAACAGGTACACTCATACTACAGCGTCTAGAATATATAGTGCGGAAATCTGCTATCCAAACAGCCCTAAAATGTTGTATCCCTTAAAGCGCAATGAAGCTGAAATTCAGGGAGCCGATCACAGCGACATCTGGGATGCATTTTCAAATTTCAAAGTAAACATCGTATTATTACAGCATCTAGAACAAATCGTCTTGGAGTTTTAGAAATACCCTGCACATGTCGCTGTGATCGACTCATTGGATTTCAGCAAAGTTTGACATTTAAGCGATCCAATATTTTACGACTTTTTAAGTATTACTGGGATAGCTTATTTCCACATATATATTCTAGATGCTGTACTCATACTCAGGCACTTGTGCTGCAGCGTCTAGAATACATAGTGTGGAAGTATGCTATCCGAACAATGCTAAAAATTTTTATCCCTTAAATGTGCGACTATACTGCTGAAATCCAAAGAGTCGATAGCAGTGACATCTGCAGGATTTTCATATTACATTGTACATTGTTAAAAATATCGTGAAAAATTACCTCTTTTTATAAAGGCTATCTGTTTTCTGACCAATGAGAATGCTACATAAGCACCTATGGAGCGTTCTCATTGGTCAGAAAATAGATAGCCTTTAAAAACAGAGGTAATTTTTTACGATATTTTTAACAGTGTATAGACTAGTAATACTCTTGTAGTTTTAGAAAATATCCTGCAGATGTCGCTGCAATCTTTATATTTCAACAGCATCTTTGCACATATAAGGGATACAAATTTTAGCGCTTTTTTAAGTATCACAGGCTAGCCGATTTCCACACTATGTATTCTAGTCGCTATACTTGTGCTCTGATACTAGGAAACTTGTTGATTTTAAACTTTTCACCTATTTCCAATATCCTTTTGTATCTTCCGGTTTGGTGGATGACGGAACTTGGGTCGGGATCCAGATAGATTTTTCGCTCTTAGAGAAACGAGATCGACCAATCAGAAGACTGCATTTTTGCTAACAGCGAAAAGTTCGCAAAAATGCAGTTATCTGATTGGTCAATCTCGCTTCGCTCACAGCGAAATATCTATCTGTATCTCGGCCTTTTTCCAGCTATGTTTTCGCACTTTGAAAATCCCTGTAAGAGTAACAGCATGAAAGATGAACGCGTATAATTAGGCGATTGCTTCAAAAAGGATTTAAATTTTGAAATTTTTATTTTTTTAAATGTTATAATAATCACATTTTGATGAAATTGCAATGGGACCAAATGGGTGACTTACACTTTGAAAAAAAAAAAAAGAATTATCAAAATTGGTTCATATTTGCGGAAGTTATGTGTGAACATGGACAAAACATATACAGGTTGAATTGATAACCTCCTTCTTTTTGAAGTCGGTTAAATACATAACCATGGCAGGCTTCTGTTAATATCAATTTTTATGTTATTTTCACCTATGCAACAAAACAGTATGCATATACAAGCGCGCAAGAAAAAATATTTTACTTTATATTATGTTTTTACATTTTAAATTACTAATACTAACTATGAAGCAGGTTAGAAATAACTTTCATGAATTTCATTACACGAATTTTTAACGTGCTGTTTAAAAAAATGCAATTAATATATTTAAAAAAAATTCTTTCGGATATTATTAATCTAGTTTTTGACAGATTTTAAATTCCTTTAATCTATCACTCCTCCACTTGACGGGTACTGTTCCTGAATTAAAGTTTTAAAATTTACATGCATCATCAGCATAGTTACATTAAGTAAAGTGACAATCAAATAAATTCAATTTTAAAATCATATTTGGAAAAATTAAAGAAATATATACTTTTTATTTTTAGAATGTATGTTTTACATTTTCGCTTTTGCATTGTTCTTTAAACAGAGCTTTTTTATTTTCACTATAAAACATGCCAAATAAAATTTCTCATCATCGAAAAATTCTTTCTAAAAGTATTGAAACTGATGGATGCTAAGCCTGCCGACACGATAAAAAATTCATGAGCACGTGAAATTTCATTTTTTACTTTATAGGCTTACGATGATCAATTATGTGTCTTCCTTTTTTACATTCTATGAAAAATAATGTGGTGGGTTTACGAGGAGGCGCCCAACGTCATATGGAGAAAAGTAACTCTCTATGCCTAACGAAAATTAATGATTTCCTTTTGCCAAGAAAATATCTTTTCGAGATTGGAAATTCAGTTTTATCTTTCAGCGCCATATGATATTGTTTTCGACCTAAATACGTCATATTTAAAAGCTATGCATTTTGTTTTACTCGCGGAGAAGAAATATGTATTTTTCATGTAAGAGGATAGCTTTTTTTTTTTTTTTTTTTTTTATTATTAGTTTATTTATTTTGTGTGCCCCACACAATATCTGTGTTAGGTTTTAAAATATTCATGAAAGGATATTTAGGTCAGTTTCTCAGAAGAATCATATTAATAGTGTGAGCCAGCCAGTAGTTAATCAAATAAAGTCAGTGCTACGGGTTTTTATTATATTTCCTTCCTTTTAAGTTTTAGAAGTAAACTAACATGATTGCCACAACCGTTAATGAAAGTCCTATAATAGACAAAAATCAAATCCGCTGAAATTAAATAGCAACACAATTATAAATAAATAGATTTTTTAATGGATATTTTACCAGTGGTTGATCATGCGAAAAAAGTCAATCGAAATTCTAAAAATTAATCTTTAAAATATCCTCATTAGGCTGTAATTAACAATAATTCTTTTAAGATTCGTATATAATTCTTATATAAGCAAGATAGATGTGGAGTATTTTAACTTAGCGTAATTGTCTCTAACTAATAAAAAACTAAATGTTTCCACTTTCTAATAAAATAATAATAATAATAAAGCAATTTAACAAATTACAACGATCATTTGGAAAACGATTTTTTCGAAGACTAAAATTTAAGACATAAAAAATCGCACGCAGTTGATCATACATTACGTACGCCATGAATTAAACATGAATAGTGTTATTACACGCAAAAATTGCAAGCGACAAAAATCGCCTGCGAATCGTCAGATTCCCTGAAACTTACGTATTATCCACCTGAAATTTACGTATTATCCAAGCATTTCATTGGCTGTTCGGGAAAAGGCTTTCTGACGACCAATTTTAAATGAAATTTCAGTCTTAAACTTCTAAAAATCCCACAATATTACTTTTTACACCGTCGTATAGAGAAAAAATATATACTTTTAAATGCAATTTGTTTGAACGCTGTATCTCAATTTGTTTCTGAGTTATTTTTTTTTTTTGTAATTTTTATTACTTTTTTGTCATAGCGGCAACAGAAGTATCCATCTCTGTTGAAAGTAAAGGGAAAATAAAGATTACTGTATAGGCCAATCAGAAAACGAATAAAATGCGGAGTCAACCAATAAAAAGCGTCAGATATGCTTTTGATTTCCTACCCAGACGAGGACAATAACCATTTTTCCAAATGGTTAAAAATCATAAAATTTCTTTGCTGACAACAATGTGACAACAGGTGCACTAACATACAAAAAAAATATCATGACTAGTGCTATGTATAAATTTCTTTTCCTCCTAAAATGGCGCAATATTTAAAAAATTTGATTAACTACTGGAAGGGTATCAAGTACTGGCGGGGTCACCCTATATTATTAAACTGAGGTCCAAGAAGTTTCTCGGAGGATAGGGGAAAATATAGCTTTTTTTTTTTTGTGTGTGTGTGTGTATCTAACACCAATATCTCTGTTATGTTTAAAATATCCATGAAGGGATATTTAGGTCAGTTTCTTAGGAATTAGTTTAGCCTTATTTATTAAATAAATATATTAATATTTTTTTTTAACTAAGGTCCAAGATGTTTTTTGAGCATGTTTATTTCCCACATTTGCCAACTCAGTTTTTTAGCCCCCGTACTTTTCAAAAGTAATGTTCGATTTAGTTCATGCTAAAAATCTGCAATTAAATAATTTTATATGAATAAGAAATATGTATTTTTCATGTAAGAGAATAGCTTCTGGGTTTTTTTTTATTTATTTATTTTGCTTTGTTTCGTGTACCTTGCACCAATATCTCTGTGATGTTTAAAATAGTGAATATTTAGGCCAGTTTCTTAGAAATTATTTTAATGTTATTTATTAAAGAAAATATATTAATATATTTTTAACTAAGGCCCAAGATATTTTTTGATCATGTTTATTTGCCGCAGTTGCCAACTACAGCAGTTCTTTACCTACAGTACTTTGGAAAAGTAATCTTCGATTTAGTTAATCTTAAATGTATGTGATTAAATAAGTTTAAGAATACTTTTTTGGAATTACTGATGTTTGAAAATTTTTGCAGTTCACAGCTATGTTGTTTGTCTATATAATTATAATTAGTTTTATCTTTTAACAAAAGATTACACCAAATAAAATAATGGAAATGAATATTTTACTTCATCTGTTTTTATACTGTGAAGCCCAGTGGCGTAGTGGCCATCATCTGTAACTACCACGCTGCAGGTCGAGAGTTTAACTCCCTCATACCTTCGGGGTTGATAAAATGAGTAGCAATCTAGCTTGGGGACTAAGCACCGAGGGTCCCGAGTTAGGCTGACCATTAACTGGTACATATGCTTTATAGCATTTGGGTACCCAGCCTTTAAAAAAACAAAACAGCGATGGATTCTGTAGTCCCTGATCCTCCATGGATAGTATATGTATATATATATATTCATTTATACATACTAAACAAGAAATACAAGAAGAAACGTTTTTAACGTGGTTTTAATTTTTCTTGTATCTTTTTTTCTTTTAACTGAAAAAAAATATGTTGTAAGTTTTCAAATATATTTCACGTTACCATCACTATTTTTTGAATTAAAAAGCCAAATACTATTCATATACAAAATACTATAAATATTTAGCGCTAGTTCCTGCACAAAATTTGTTTATTTTTCTGATTGAATTTAGAACCTTATATTTTAAAAAAAAATCTTTAATTGTAAAATGATCTAGTGGTACAATGTTTTTGTTTTCAAAAAATAAGTTATTTCCCTTCCGAAAACAATAAGCATTTTATTTTATTAAATATGATGGAATATTAAGGTTGTAAATGTACGCAGCGACGGAATTGTAGTCAATTAGCTAGTTAACGATATTGTGACAGTGGTTATTTACTTTTTATTTATTTATTTATTTATTTATTTATTTTGTGTGTGTGTGTGTGTGTAGAAATAAGATTGCGATTTCGAACAAAATAATATTTCAAATGAATCTGGCACATAATTTTGTGTAAGGAAATTTCTGAAAGCTTTACAGAAGTTGATAAATATTATCCAGAATCATAGTCATTGTTCATGAGATTAAAAAAAAATAATAATCTCACAGAATTTACTTTTATACTATACCCATTTATTAAACATAGGAATTCAGAAAGTTTAAGCTAATTATTCGATTAGTTTTTAAAAACCATGAAACAGAGAGAGAAATAAATTAAAAGTGGTTAGAAATTTTTAAATCAAAGAAAAAAATACGATATTTTTAAACACTAAAATCCTGAATTTTCTGACGTTATTCCAATAATTGTTAGGTTTACCGATAGTATACAGGTGTATGACTAGCTCCAAGGTGCCGTATGGTTAGCTTAGTTTGCTGGATGCGTTACGGTCATCTTTTGGACAAGAGAGTTAAAAAGACTGGGACGTCTTATTAAAGTGGAATACAGTACATTGCAAAAAAATACATTTTTTTTTTTTTTAAAGTCTAGCTCTTACCATTTTTGAGGTTTACGAAAAATAAATAAAAATTTCTGCCGAAAGATCAATGATTCCAATATCAGCTTCTTTACCTGCAGAAACCTGAGAAATCAATAGACTTCCGAGATACATATGAGTGATTCTGCTGCAAAAGTTTCTTTTGCTGCCCGTAATTTTCACAAACATTTTACAGTGTATTTTTTTTATCAGTGTACAAACTGTAGTTTTTACAGTGTTTTAATTAGTTTTCTCACTCCAAAATATCAATTTTTCGGATGCTATAAATTCTCAAGGAAACATTTTAATGTTCATAAATTTGATAAATTAACAGCATTAACATTAAAATTAAAATTAACATTATTTTATTACTCGTGTATGCATAAATTGCGTTACGCAGCTAAAAAATTTAATTGATAATTAATAACATTTTATTAAACGCTATTACGGGTGGAGAAAATTCATTAACTCCCTGTAAAACTATTCGGAAACCTTTAAAACAAGCAGGGGCAGCAAAAGAAACTTTTGTTTCAGAAATGCTTCTTTAAACGTCGAATGTATAAAGGTTCTAAAAAAAAGAAATGCTTCTTGGAATCTCTGTTAACTTGGAAAGGGCTATATTATATTTTTTTAAAGGTTAAGAAAGATAAGAGCTAGCTTCAGAAGTATTTGCTTTTATTTTACATAATATAGTCAAATATCAATTATTTTAGAAGATTATGATAGAATGAAAATTTTAGTTACAATAATTGGTTATCTCAGCGAATATAACAAGAAAATTATATTTTGCTCTGCAATACTGAATCTCACCATACTTTTTTTAAAAGGAATTTTCATATAGCACATTCCTGATACAACATTTATACATTAAGCATTACATATAATATCTAAAACTGATATTAATTAATATTCCATTAATTCCAAAATGATTTTGACTAGAAGTTATATGACAAAATGTAAATAGTTTTTTTAAATAAAATAATTAATCTACTGCCATTTTAAAGTCTTTGAAAATAACTGCAGCTGCTTTCTTTAAATTGTAAATATAAATTTGACACTATTATGTGTCTTTATTAGTTAAAATAATATTTCAAAAAACTATCGAAAAATATCGATACTTTGGTCGTATTAAGTGCAGGAGATGCAGTTTAAAAATATCTTTTGAATGCTTAAAATAAATAAAAATGCTTTAAATCAGATATTAACACTAACTTACAAAAGCATTAACTGGCAAATTATTTTGACTAGAAGTTATATGACAAAATGTAAATAGTTTTTTTAAATAAAATAATTAATCTACTGTCATTTTAAAGTCTTTGAAAATAACTGCAGCTGCTTTCTTTAAATTGTAAATATAAATTTGACACTATTATGTGTCTTTATTAGTTAAAATAATATTTCAAAAAACTATCGAAAAATATCGATACTTTGGTCGTATTAAGTGCAGGAGATGCAGTTTAAAAATATCTTTTAAATGCTTAAAATAAATAAAAATGCTTTAAATCAGATATTAACACTAACTTACAAAAGCATTAACTGGCAAATTATTTAATATTTTTTGCATGCAATTTTATATGCACATTATTTTTATTCTAAATTATCAAAATTACTCATTATTAATTTCAGTTTTACATGCAGATATACGGTCCTGTGAGTATAATATTTAGCAAAATAGAGTTTATTTACACGGTTTGTATATGTTTGAGGTACACTAATAGGGATGCTGTAAGTTGACGAAACTCGTTTTTTATTTAAACTGCAATAGTTTATATTGAAGTAATTTTGCTAGCTTTCCCATAAACTGCACCTAAAAGCTTGTTTACATTCAATTAAATCCGTTGTATTAAAAGGTGCCTCTCCAAGCTTGATTGATAAAACGTGCAGACGTCACTTTAAATTAAAAGTATTACAGTCAGAATTTTCACTGGCCTAAAAGCAACTATTTTAAGTTTCTTTTTTGCACCAAAGTTGGTAAAAGTGTGCTTTAAAATGCTAAAACGTCCAAAATATGATGTGAGTACACACAAATCATGTTTCGGCCATGTGCGCGTAACTTTGAGTCTACTTAATTATATATCTACACACGTACAAAATCAGAAATAGTTTCATAATTAGGTCTCTAGCCAATGGGTAGACAGTAGACTGAACAGAAACAGTAGACTGACGCATAATTGGCTCTCATTAACTTATAATTAACATTTTGTTTCCTACTAGAAAGTGTAAAAATTAAATATGTGCAACCGACTTCTAAACAAAATTTTAAAAATTGCGGTAAAAATACTCATTGCTCTTGTCATACTCATTGTTTTTGTCACTCTCCAAAGGATCTCAAAATTATAGACGGGCAAATTTTTGTTTTATAATATAGGTAAAAAAATATACCTATTCTAAACATAATTAGTTTTTTAATTTAATATTACCTCTTTCTATGACTCTTCTTCTACCGCTTCCATCAAGAGCAGAGGTTTCGATAACATGATGTTTGGCATCTGCCCAGTACAACCTTTGAGCCGGATAATCAATTGTCAGCCCATTAGGCCAAAACAGTGATGTATCTATGATAGCCTTTCTTTCACTTCCATCAAGCATAGACTTTTCGATTCTTGGTCGACTACCCCAATCTGTCCAATAGAGTGTTCTATAACAAAATAGGAAAACTTAAAAACAAGATTCAATAACCATGTTTAACTGTATACCATATTGAAAAACAGCAGGAGAAGCTATTTATGTACTGGTAATAAAATGTGCAAAGACGGATTCGTAAGGAATAGGAGAAGAAGTCCGTTGTTGGCAAGTCTTTTTATAAGAAAGTACGCATGATTTTATTACTTCTTTTTTTGTTGTTGTTCAGAAATAATATCAGATTAATTGCTTAACACTCTCAGGATCAGAGAACTTTTATTTCTGCAATGTTAACAGCTCAAAATAATTTATGAACAGATTTTTTTGAAAATTAAAAAAAAGTCTTTTAGTCATCATGTTCTAAAAAAAAATAACTTTTGAAAAGTAAAAGAAAAGTTGATATTGAAAAAAAGAGAATAGAGAAAACAGGTTGAAATTTGTGTATGAAAAATAGTGAAACATTTAAATAATTTTAATTATGCAAGTCAAGTGCCTACTTGATATGTTTATAGAATGAATGATATTAGTAATATGTTCAATGACAATAATAGCATAACTCTGCACTGATAGAAATATTTCTCTTCCGTTTTAAATATATCATATCGTGTTTTTGAAAATATATATTATACATTACGCATGATGGGCAGAATACAGAATACAGATGGGCAGAATATAGTTATACTAGATATATAATACAGGAGAGAATGTTTTCTATAATCCTATTATGCGTAAGATCATGACTTTATAAAAGCGGATAATGTAATTTACTACCTGTCTAAAAATTCAATCCTTACCTTTTTCTGTCCACTACTTAAATCTGCATCATTTTGGAAAATTAAAGTGGCGAAGACTAGAAAATTCTAAACAAAAATTTTGGAACATGTAATTTATACGTAACATTGAAATCCTATATATGCGCTTATAATAAACATAAAATGTGTTTGTGACCTAAAGTTAAAGTACTACCCCTAGCAAAAATTATGAAAATTTGCATTCTCCTTTGCGAACGCGCAATGAAATTTCGCCAAGTTTACAAAAAGTCTTTAACTTTGTGATTTTTTTAGACAAAAAGATGCACAAACCTTCCTAGAAAACACGAATTAAAAAATAATTACAAATGACTTCAGAACTACTTAATATAATTTTATTGCTGAAATTTCTGCTAAAAATATGAAATAATAACGTAATTTAAAAAAAATTGAACTATTTGGCCAAAATGCATGGTCAATACATTGCATTTCCACTCTATGCCTTGATGATTGCATTTATTCGCTCATGGATACACTTAACATGAACTGCTTACTTATTTTTAGATGGATCTCATGCTTTCTACATTGATTATTTCAGATTTTGTGTTAATTTAAATTCTCGCTTAAATACCACTTTTATCAAAATATCTCTATATATACTTTCTATAGGACTGATATCTGATCTGCGAGCTTGTCACTGTGTTTGAAAGATATTATTATCAGAGAGATTTTTTTCCACTCTCGGAGACTTATAGAATGAAGCATTGTCATACATAATTATAACATCACTGTCTTCAAATTGATATTCGAAAAAAGGAATGAGGACATCTTCTACAATTTAAATATATTTCTCAGTTCACATTCCCATTCACAACAAAGTCTTCTAGTACTCTATGAAAACAAATTCCTGTTTAAATCAAGAAACTGGGGAACATTTTCCCTCTTTCTTTCACCTGCTAACTTACAAGTAAATTTTTCACCATCGTGTTCCAATACAAATTTTTGATTCATTGCTAAACAATACTTTATTCCAGTTCTCAACAGGCCAGTCCAGTATTTTTTGGCCAATCATAATGCTACTTGCCTGTGTCGTACTGTTAGATTGTGTTGCGACTTGGCTTTGCAATAGCGATACCTACTTCATTTAATCTGTTACGTAACATTACTTTTGATACCTTTAGTTTGGATACTTTTTTACGTTCATTATTCATACCATTAGTTATTTTCAATCTCATATTTTTAGAATATTTTAAAAAATTCTGATCCAGAAGTGTTGATGAGATCTACCCAAAACTGAAGCAGGTTTTCACACTTTTAAGCTTTGTGAATTTTCTTCAAATTTTCGAAGCAGTTGCCTGGAAGCATGAAAATTACTGCTTTAGCAGCCTACTGAGCGCAACTTTCTTATATAATCTTATGTATTTATATAAACCAAGAGAAAGTATTGCGTGACAATAAGGCGATCACCAAGCATGGAATTTTACATGAATAAGTCAGTGATTTAAGAGACTTTTCTCCTACACAAGATTTAGAACTAAGATTAGAAAATAATTATTGAGAGTTTATTTTATAATTTCCATTGTCACTATATATCTAAAAAGAATATATTACAGCTTTTCAATTTCAATAGAACTTTATATATTTGATTGGGAGTTGCCGAATTTTGTCTTCTAATTCTCTAATTTGCCAGAATAATAATAACACATAAGATTATTATAATCTAACTCTAATTTCTGTGGCGGTAAAATCCCTAGGGTTCTTGGAATACCGTGGTCAGCTCTGTTTTCTTAATCATGGGCTATACAGCATATAGTGTTTGTTTATTTATTTATTTTTTTTTTGAAGTGAAAACTTCTTTAGGCGCGTTGAGCTTTTTTTGAGATGGGGAAAAACCAGTGATTTCGAGACACTGTAACTTAACCGACATGCTAGCATTTTGGCACATAGACACTAGCGCGCCTAGCGGTGAATGACAGGAACTTTTCCCTCTTCAGCTCAATCCGCAAAAGAAGAAGGAAGCTAAAAGTCACTTTTTCTCCCGGCGAATTGCTAAAACAAATTATTATTTTGTTTTTCGTCAGTTAAAATGAATTATACCGTATTCGTGACCTACTTATTTCGTGTAACTAAAAACCGATAACGCTGTATTTTATCGTGTTGATGGTCTGGTCAATGACCAACAGTATTGGCGGGAATTTCGATTACGGAAGATAAAATACGGGGCACAGATGTCAGATACGCACTTGGGTACCTAATTGACAGCAAAATGGCGTTACTTTATTTTACAAGGTAACCCGGCTACTGTTGCCTATTTATTAATAAATTGTTCATTTACTTTTATTTTATTTTTTTAAATTGTACAATTGTTTTGTTCTATAGTTATAAATGAAATTACCGTTTATTTATTGCTGTTTACTTTTTAAAACAATAGAAAATAATTTAAAAATATATATTGTAACTGGTATTGGAAAACGGGCTTTCGCCAAATTGACGTTAAAAAATCGCGCCAAACCTGGTTCGTATATCACATCTCTGCCAAATTCTCGGTTCTTTGATTTTTCGACTTTTTATCCAAATTTTCCGGATTTTTTAAATTTTCCCTTTCATTGTATCCCACACACTACCTTCATACCAAATTTCAAGATTCTAGGGATACAGGACGTACCTCTGAGTTTTGATGATCGGTGAATCAGTGTCGAAAAGGCGAAAGTTTAAGTTCATATATCTTCTGAAATAAAAAAAGATAGAAACGTGAAATTTCAGCATTTAGTTCCATTTCCACATTACTTTAGATTTACGAAGTTTCAAGTTTCTGGGAATCACCAACACAAAGATATTGGGGGGGGTCAAAAGTACCCTGAGTTGCTTCCAAAAAAAAGATGCTTACGGCTGTGCTTTCAAGACTTGGTAGGGGCACTGCCGTGTCCCCAGATGCTTTCATTAGTGCTGCTACACAATTCAACGCATAAAACATTTCCTGACGATTAAAAAAACACACACGTAATTGTTGAAGCTTTCACTTCTATTGGCACTCACGGAGTGCCACTGTTTTTTTTTTTTTTGGGGGGGGGGTATCCCCAGAGTGTAGTTCTTAAAGAAGCTTGGTACTCCTTTTATCAAAACCAAATGGACGAACGTTTGAGTGAACCTTGTCCACTCCTGAGTTGAAATCTGGACCTGTAGCGTTATAGCGCGACGCGCCGATCACCAAGCTACTCTGATTCATAAAGTTTTTCTATTTTGATTTTACTTTCACACGATGCTTGGTTCCTCTTATATCTGATATTTTATGCTAGCATATTTGAGCAAATTAACAGGGATAAACTGTCTACTGTATAAAAAAGTAGTATGTGATCGGATATTCGATACTTTTCACTTATTTATTTAACGGACTTAGTTCTTTTGTCATGTTTGATTTAGCTGTGTGATCCTTAAGAAAATATTTTTCATAAAATCGTTTCACAAAATTTGACAATTTGAGACTGAAGTTAACCTGTTATGTACCGGCAGCGGCGAAAAGATCAAAGTAGTTGTCCGTTACACAAGCATTTAATTTTTACGCACTGTTAAATATTTGAACAGTCGATGACATTCCAGAAGTTTTCTTGCTGCGCTCAACACCAGGAGCTGGTTATAAGTAGTTTGGGATCATATCTTAGGCAACGATAAAAGGTTTAGTAGTATTACGCATTTTTGGATTTTAAAATGAAACATAAATTTCCTTTGTATATTATACTGTATTAAGGCTGTTCTCAAATCTAAAAGGAAAACTTTGTGACATAAATTTTAATTTGTTTTTATTCGGAAATGCATGAAACTAGCAGGTGTTGTTGTTCACAAACTATGTCACCGAGGTGTTTTTTTTTTTTTTCGTTTTCTTTCCAAACGCATTAGATCTATCAAAAAATAGTGTCACAGTGATCGTTTTGAACCAAATTTCCGTGCGAAAGAAGAATATCCACTCAAAAAAGGGTTAAAAACGTGTTTGCACGTGATTAAAATCACTTCTAACTCAATAGGTAATTGATTGATCAAAAAATTGAAAACATAGTATGATTCCAAATCAATTTCATGTTCAGGCTTTCCAATTTTATAACTTTCCGTTAAAAAATGAATTTGTAAATGTGCTAAAACGTTTAACGCTTGTTGAGCAGAGCAGTTGAGAACAGCCTTAAATATTTATATTTGTTTCACTATTATTACATACATGTGCAAAATGCTGCATATATTGTTATTTAGGCACAGAAACTAAAGAAGGGCAGAAAACTTCTATAAGTCATATTTCTTTTCTCAGGAATCATCCATCACATAAATTGTAAAGATGAATCTCGCCTTCGTGATATTATTGTGAAATTTCAAATCACTCTTTTATGTGACCGTTTTCCTTTTTATCGCCACATTTAACTTAATGCTTCATATTTTTTTGTCATAAGATTAACGAGATTTTTTTTAAAGGGAAGGTGAGTTTAAAAGAATGATTTTTTGTCCCTAAATCATTATTATTTTAAGAATATTAAATTATTTTTCTTGAAAAAATATTATTTGCGCATGTATTATTTTTAATTTCAAAATTTTTTAAGTTGTTCTGATACTCTTAATTAATTTCGCCAAATTGGGAAGGTGCAAAAATTAAAAATGTATTAAACGTAAAACTAACGATCAGTATTTTCCAGTTTAAAGTTTTTGAGTAAAAATAGAATACGGGAGATAGGGGCACATTAGGACATTTTTTAATTACTCTCGTATATATAAGTTCTTGTGATTTAGTTCAAATAACTAATATCACTATTTTATATTCTAATGTATTGATAATCTTTAGGCTCCAACCATATTTAAAAGTTAGATATTTAATATTAATTTATTTAAAGAGTATGATGAAAAATATTGTCCTAATGTTTCACGGCACGGGGTACATTAGGACAGTGTTAAATATATATAGGTCCAGATTGAGAGACCTCGTTGTTTTGAAATGCTAAAACGAATTGAACAACTATTTATGCACAGTCATTTTTAATACTAAAAAAAAGTTACAGCAGTTTTTGTATTATTTTCGGACATCAAAATTATCTAAATTATAACACAGAATTTCATACTTGTTAAGACCTTTGATAATGTTTCAAATGAACTAAGAACATGATTTTGAAACGTCATCTGTATTTACTGATCTCATTTCTTCGTTATTTGGGTAGCATTTGCATTACTGTTATACATCAAAATTACCACACAATTGCATGATTTTTAGTGCCCTTTATCATGTTCCAAATGCAGTTATGGCATGAGGAACTTTTGAAATATTTTCTTTGTTGACAGAACTTATATCTTCATTATATAAGTAAGTAAAGTTCCAGGAATTCTCCTTTCTATTTAAAAAAAGAAACAATTCATTCTTCACTTTCAACTGATTATTTACGAAATATAGAAACTTAGAGCAAGCAGTGATTTTTCACACAAATTTGACAAGGATAAAATCATTTTCCACTAATTCATCAGTAGCAGGTTCAAACAACATTAACTCTTCATCAAAATTTACTTCACTGTGAAGTTCAGGATCAAAATTACTGTTTCTGAAAATAGTTGATTTAGAATCACTGAGAAGTAGAGTTTTTACTTCAGATATTTTAAATCTTTTAGCTGATACTTTAACTTTAGTTAATTTTCTTTTCTTTTTTTCTTTTTTTTTTACCATTTTTCCTTCTATTCGGTTTCTTCTCTACTTTAGAATAAGGGAATTTTTACGTTTTCTATTCAATTGTTTTCTTTTTTACGGAAGACTTTTGGATAGGGTCTTATGTCTCCCCGAGTGACTGGAGAAGAAATATGTGCTTCATGATTTCACGCAGTAACTAAACTATTGCGAATGAGATTTTGAAAAAAGCTAGATGGTTTTTAGGGGGACAAGACACCACCATCAGTATCTCAATCATTTTCAAAACCTGAGTTTTCAATGCAGTCATACACTAGATTGTATGAACTTAGTGTTTCTGTAGCGTGAGAGGCTTCAAAATCAGGCAGCAGCCGATGGGAAGTACGGGTAGGCAATATTAATACATAAATGGTATTTTATCTGCAAGAGAGAACAATAACTCTCATGATTATCCAGGAGTACCAACACAGGTTTATCTTTTGAGCTTTTGGCATGATGTTGGAATTTTTTAGCAATTTCCATGAATGTGTTATCATTCATCCATGTACTTGAGATTGACCTTTGCCTCCGATAGAGCTCTTTTTAAAATCTTTCTTTGTATTTCTTTCCGGAAAATATGGTTTCCAACAACAATGATAATGGCTGTCATAATTTCTCCCCTTTCAGCAAGAGTAGCTTTTCCTGCTTGCTTTTGATAATATTTGGAAATCAGTATAGAAGTTTCTATAACAAGACACTTACCTGGCTCATCTATATTGTATATGCTTCCACGTGTGAATGGTGTTTTGTTACTAAAGTTTCGTAATTAACCATGGAAGGTTTAACATTGACAATATAATAAGCAGAAGCTCTTGCAATACTACTATTCTCTGGTTTATACAAGGAAATATTTGCATGCGAGACATGACTGTCCCAATGCACCCCGTTTGTTCTTGTCCCAATTTTCCCCTAAAGTTTAATTTTTAAAAACCGCGTTACACTTAATTTCTGGAACGTGTAGGATACATTCTGGAATTGTAAAAATAGTGTTATTATATGCATATTCATATTATAAATTCCTTACAATAACTTTCAATAATTCTGAAATAATTTCATCAGAAAATGATTGTGAAAAGATACTTTTAAGCAACTAAAACAGAGTTGCTTATCAGGAATACTACTAGTTATTCTCTGGGACTTGCAAACACATGTGGTAGTAGCCGATACAGTTGACATCTTCTGACAATATTTTCAGATTTTTTCCCCCTGTATATTGGGAGATAAGTACTTTGTCCCAATGTGACCCCTTCTCCAGTAGTAAAATCTTACGTTACTTTCACTTGTTCGCATATGTTTAAGTTTTAATGCAACCCTTAAAAAATCGTTAATTAAGCATATAGTGTTTTACATTGTTCACCGACAATTTAACATAAAAGATGAATTTTTAAACTGAAAATTCCGCATAATTTTTTAAACGCCATGTAGCGTGTAGCGTTGCTTGCTTACATACCTTTTTCAAAGTTATGCATTAGTAAATATTTTACTATACATTAATTTAATGCAATATCTCTTGCTATCTAAGAAAATATTTGAAAAATGTTGAAGAAATACATATTGATAATTTTAAGAGTTTATTAAAATATGTTACAGAGTCAGACCAAGTTTAATTCCCAAACTATGACGTTTATATCTTCTGTATTCCAGCGGTATTTATTATAAAAAGTGTTACAACACATATAGTATATCTACTATCTACTCTATGTATAAAAGGAATTTATAAAGCGATTTTCTGAAACGACTGATTATATTTGCTATTATGTTATTTATGCTATTCCTCCTAAAATATAGAAGATTGGCGATGGAATTAACATCTATTATCCGAAATGATTCGTGGATGACAAAAGTGGTATCAGAAATGTAAACTTTGAATTAGTTTTTGGGATACTTAAAAAAAAAAAAAAAATTAAGTACATTTCTGAAACGGCGGCAACTAAATTACTAAATTTTCGTGGGAAAAATGTAGAAAAGGGAAAACGATAGGGATTATTATATATCTTTATTTTTTCGTCATTTTCAAATTGAAAATGAAATTATCGTTTATTTCAATCGATAGTGCAGACAATATTGGGATTAAAATATGTTTTTCAGGAAAATTTGAAGGAAAAAAACTTATTATTAGGAATCAGTATACTCAAGAAGCCAAAAATTGTCTGATATCTTGAACATTGATATAAATTCCATAGACGTAAAAAATATTCCATTTTTGTGGAGAAAAGAGAGAAAATATAAAAACGATAGGGATTATTAGATTTCTGTGTTGTCGTCATTTTCAAATTAAAATTGAAAAGTAAAAATACTTCTTATTCGAATAAATAGCAAAAACACTATTGTGATTGAATTATGTTTTTCAAGGAAATTAAAAAAAAAAACTTATTTTCACGTAACCGATCATAATGAATCAGTTTCTTTTTTTAGAAAACAGAAAGTAGACTGTTATCCTGAACATCGACATAAATTACATTGACTTTAAAAAATTAGAATAATAATTCCATCGTAGCTTATTTCTGTTTTTGCAGTTCACAAAGATGTTTAAAGCCGAAATGATTAAGAGAGAAAAATACAATTTTCAAAGAATTTATTTTAATTCATAAATTGGAAATAATTTGAATAAATTCGACCAAATTACGTCGTTTATGTAAACGCTTAAACTTAAGAGGAAAAAGAAATAAATAGGAATTATTATTTATATATCATGTTGTCATTTAAAAAAAATCTTAATGAAACGAATTTATAAACACACTAATTGGGATTTGTGAAACGAATATATGAAATAATAATTATTCAACTGGATGCAAGGACGAAACAATTTTCTCCTTGTTTTTCTTTTCAATTTTAAAGAGAAAATTGCATCAATAATGGGATTATGACATTATTTACCCTTTTCTCTGTCTCTCTTCTACAGCAATACCAAATTTTTTTTACCGCTGTTAGAGAAATGTCATTAAAATTTAAAGCACATTAATGTTTCATTAATATTACTTTTTCTAAATTCTGCATTTAGAAAATGTAGAGTTACTTTGAGACCTTTGTAAAAATTGTCTCTTTCATTCGCAGCAGAGGAAAAAATGTTGCTGCTATTAGAGAAATGCAGGAAAAATGGTGTAAATTATCAGCAATTTTAAAAATGCTAAGACTGCGTCAAAGCATGATGATCTGATTACTGACTGAGAACATTCTAGCTGGTTATTAAAACGTTGGCAATTGCACCATTCAAACTTTCAAATGTCAGATAGCTGGAAAACTTCAGACATAATCAAGATATTTATGAGACACCTATTTCTTCAAATGAGGAATTGTCAGATATTGTTATACTTGTCATAATCCTGATGTCCGTGTATTAAATAACAAAATATTAAATTTAGTCGAGGGAAATGTTCACATCTACAGAAGCATTGATAACGCTAAAAATAGAGGTGTAGATAAAACGGATGAAGATGTTCAGTTAGAATAGCAAATTTAATATCTAAATTCGTTAAATTTTACTAGATTCCCTTTACACAGATTACAATTGAAAATAGGATCCGTTGCCATCCTATTTCGAGGTCTAATTATTAAGAATTGCCTCTGTAATGGAACAGGATTACAATTAGTAAAGTTACATAAGCATTTTATAGACCCTAAAATCATGGCTGGGGAACACTCGAAAGAAGTTACATTTCTTCCTCGTATTTGTCTTGCTACATGAGACAGTAATACAAGCAGATTACCATTTATAATGTACAGAAGACAATTTCCTGTAGTGCCAGCATTTGCTATTAATCAATAAATCACAAGGGCAGAGTTTTGACCGTGTTGGAATATAAGTGTAATGACCACTGTTTATCAATAGTCAGTCATACGCTTTCTTATCCAGATCCCGATCAAAAAGTGTCATAAATCTTCAACGCTCTGGGTCCTTTACAAACGTTGTTTGGAAATATGTATTGTAAGTATATATATATATTTAAATAAATGAGTGTTGGTTTTAGTGTGTGCTGTTGAATTACCAAAGATTAAATGCAATCACAATTAAAAAGTGAACGAGATGCAGTATTTCTGTAAGATCGAGAAGCACGTATTGCTGCGGTGGTTGGCGCTCGAAGGGCTCAGGGCACAGAGGGCCCTAGTGTATATATGAATTTACATTTGAAATATAGATATGTAAGCGAACAAAGTATAAAATTTATTGCAAGAAAAATCATGTAGTAATATACTAATGTATACTAGTACACTAAATATATAGCACATGTCTTTAAATGATGTTCATTTTTGTGATTGGCCATTAAAGAAATAATTATATATCAAATTGCTTTCTTCACAGGTATTTATTTTCTTTAGTGTTTTAAGCCACATAAATACTAAAAGTAACTGGATTTGCAGCTTTGTAAGTTCAATATTTTAGCCTTATAACTTTTAGTTTTAATTTATATGAATAGCATTGATGAAAAGTCACAAAGTATTACTCAGAATTTCAATTCAGTTTGCATACAAAAGCACAGAAGGAAGATAAAATATTCAGTACGTCCACTTACCCTTCTTCCGGATTTACGACGATTGCTCTTGGTTTTTCTAAGTTCTTCCATATCAAAACCCGACGAGATGAACCATCGAAGCTTGCAACTTCAATTCTAGAGGTCCCAGAGTCTGTCCATAATATTTTTTCAAGAGGCCAGTGAACTGCTAAACCTGCCGGACTTGTTAACCCATATGTTATGACATCAGTAATACCCGTACCATTAAAAAACGCTGAACGAATGACATCCGTAGTAATATCAGACCAGAATATTCTTCCAGATTCGTAATGAAAATCCACAGCAATAGCGTTTTGCAATCCGCTCAAAATTTTCGATGGTGGCTCTGTGCTTTCCAAAGACACTATGCGAATATCAGCTCGATTGGCATAAACTAAATATGCATCCGGACCTATTTTACAAAAAAAAGTGTATTATATTATCAAAATGATAGTTAATAAATTTGTTGAATTAAAAAAGTATTTACTTAACACGTAGTATATACCGGGTATCCTAAAAAGGACTGACTGATTTTAAAATTCAATAACTTGTAAACGGTGACAGATATTTAAAAAAATTCTTGCAGGAGGGTTGTGCATAAGGTCAAAAGTTTTTTTACAGTGATTTTCGATTTTAGTTCGAATTACAAACAATAGATGGCGCTGTGATCAATAGACTCTAAATTCAGGCTCGATTTTTGGTACTTCGTGGCCCGCATAATACATTTCCATCTCCTTTTTCTGCATGGAACAAGAGAAAGGACCAAAAATCGAGCCTGTATTTAGCGACTGTTGCTTACAGCGCCATCTATTGTTCGTAATTCGAACTAAAATCGAAAATCACTGTAATAAAACTTTTGATCGTATGCATAACCCTCCAGCAAGAATTTTTTAAATATATGTCACCGTTTGGAAGTTATTGAATTTTAAAATCAGTCAGTCCTTTTTAGGACACCCGGTATATGACATTAAACATAATATATCTACTGGTTTAATAATATTTTTTTTATACTTAAAATGGCTATGATAGTGAAAATATCAATTGGTTTCAATTACGGACGCATGTGATGCAGTTAAATACACAATATTATACAGGGTGTCCATAAAAGAATTCCCCAGTTATAGATTTTAATATTATCAGCTGTAAGTGTTGTAGAGTATTGGTTCAAGGTCACAAATAAAGAGTAATTTAAACAGTTTTAGATAAGCACATGCGCGAATACTGCTTTGTTATTTACTCGCTTGTAGTGCCACTTACGCAAAATGGCAACGTAAAGCGCATTGCTGACAAGGAAGGTCTCCATACGGACATACTCAGAAAAATCTGAAAAAATTACAGAATGTTCTTCTCATATGGATATATACGTTTATATTTTTTTTTTTTTTTTTTTTTTTTTGCGGAACCCCGAAACAACGTCCGTATAAAAATAACGAAATTTTCGTTTATTTGGCGATTTATCACCGGTTGGCGATGAAAAAAAAAATACGCTTTTATGTAGGAAAAAACTTTTTATGTTGAATTTGTCTATATAAGTTTAACTTAAATAACTTTAGTTTTGTAATTTTTAATTTGTTTTAACTATATTTTTGACATTTTTAGCCTGTTTTAACTATAGTTTGGCATATATATTTATATGTATTTATAATAAAATTTAAATATCATATTTTACGATTTAAAACAAAATTTAAATTGATTTAAATTATTTCAAGCTCAAAAATAAGACAGATAGAACACTGTCGATTTGATTTTGTTGCTATGGAAACGACTTCGTCTTCGATATGGAAGTGTATTATGGCAATCAAATGTCAGCTGACTATAACTTAAAATAGATATTTGCAGCTTGCAAAGCATAAAAAATATTTTTACAGTGATAAAATTAGATAACTACAACAACAAACAACATACATATGTACTATAAAGAATATATAATAACCTTTTTCATTGATTAAGTTTAAATTCATTAAAAACCGTGCATTCTAAAAAACAATTAATAAACAATTTTCAGATACATTAAAATCGTTTGCTTTTGGCGTGGAAAAATCCTGCTCGCCAAATCGCGTGTCACTTTCGTATTTCCGCGCCAAATATTCGAAAGTATTTTATTTTTTTACAGATTTTCTACTGAAATTCCGCCGTTAAATTTGACTGATCCCTTATTATATAATGAGTAGTTTCACTAGCATTTTTGCAACATATTCTGAGTATGCCCTGTTAGGAGACCTTCCTTGTGAGCTAAAGATTTAAGGGGTCTCAGGACTCTTAAAATTGGAAAAAAAGGAAAAAAGAGACCATTTTCAACATTTAATATCTTAAACGGTATATAATTTTAAAACACAATTTTTAATGAGATGAAAGATATAAGTACGTTTTTTCATTTTATGTATTTAAAAAATTTCAAGATACAGAATTAGCATTTACAGGGGGCTCCAAACTGTCAGCCATTTAACCAGCAGAAAAAAGGTATAACAGCTTACGCGCAGGATTAGGAAATAACTATTGTAACTAGAATAAAAATTTTGGTGACTTCTTATACTTCAGATTATAATAATTAATTTGAACCTAGATAAATTTGTATTTAAAGTATTTTTATATTTTTAATACAACGTTGTATTTAGCTAATACAAATTTTTGAAAATTTCAACAGCATAATCACTTTAAAAAATAATTTTTTGAGCAACAAAACGGAAATTTTTGGTTCAGTATGTACAAATTAACATGAAAATTTTATGAAAAAATATTCAGAAGTATTTGAGATATCCTGCACGTTATGCCCAAAAACGTCATTTGGAGAAAAAGGACTTCTAAGCTTCGGAAACACCGCTTCAGCTATTGAGCGGGTATAATTCTAAAAGCCATAACTTCTGTTCTAATGTGAATTTCAAGGAAACAATTATATTAAAATGTTCAGAAAAGATAGCAGTTAACATCTAAAAAAAAAAATCGAAACTTTTGAAGCTTTAAGTGTCCTGAGACCACTTAAATGGCGTTAGAGCCATGCGATTTATTTGTTCGAAGCTTTATAAAAGACCGCAACTACGTTCCACTAATACCTACTGATTTTCCAGAAATGAGACACGGAATTGAAGAGGCTGTTGCTTTCATTACGACAGACTTTTCAACCGAAGTGTGGAAATAATCGGACTTTATTAAGAAAGAAAACAACGTATAAAGACACAAATATAAATATGTTTAAAAAGCATACAGCTGTTTCGGAACCTCTAAGGTTTCATCATCAGTACTTAAAAATCCAAAGTAAAATTAAAATTCTGAGTAAAAAGCGGGGGGGGGGGAGCCAGAGAGCCAGAAAGGCGTACCTTATAGCTCTACTGTCAACGGCAAAATGCCACATACGGCTGACAAACAACCACAGAGTCGATCTCACGTGCATACACAGGGAGACCAATCAAAATCGCCCAATTGCTCCGGAAGAGATCAAACTTAGAGGAGAAAAATGGGGGGGGGGTGAAGAGAACGAATTATAGAAAATTAAACCATATCGTTGAAAAATTGTTCGTACTGGATAAATCGTTAAATGAACTGTTTTATTTTTTTTTCATATGTGACAAGCTTCCCAGAAGTCAAAATCATAAATTGATGAGCATTTCTTTATCATGGAGGCTTCGGAAATTTTAAAATTATGGTTGTTGGATCAGCAGTAGTTGGCAGTAACGGAACGTTTGATCTCACAAATTTTAACACAAGTTTTATGCTCCCCAAACGGATCTTTAAGGCTCGCTTCGTTTGACCAATGTACATTTTATTGCATTCGCAAGATATCCTGTAAATACCCCAATTTGGAAAACTATCAATTGGATGTTTCAGATTTGTGAATTGGATTTTGTTAAAAGGAGTATAAACTACCGTAAAGTCAAATTTTCTCAAGATTTTAGGAATTTGATGGCTTGTTTTCGGAAAATATACAAGAATAATTAAATTTTCATTGCCGACAGTATTAACACTGGGGTGAGTACGTTTACTTAGTTTATTATGAATGGAATCGACGATTTCAGCTCTAAAACCTCGATCAATGGCCCTGAATTTAATATAATCCAATTTTGTTTTTAGCAAACTGTCGGAAGAACGAGTATTTGAACCCCGGTAGACATAAGTGTTAAAGGCAGCCAATTTTTTATTTGAATGAACAGTATTGGACTTTATGTTGGATGTGTACTGCATAACTAAAGAGGCGCATATTTAACGTATGTAAAGTAGGTTATTTTACCTTCAATTTGACGTATGATTTGTTGTAAATAGTCTAAATTAAACTTTTATGATATACCATTGAAACTGGGTCATTTTTTAATGGACACACTGGATTAAGTACATGAAAAAATATGTTTTCTTAAAAACTAATAGTTAACAGACAGGTAATAGAAATATTTTGTAATAAATGGTTTCTAAAATGTTTTTGAAAATGATGTTATAATGGGTTTAAATCATGCATCAACGTGTTTCGGATTTTTATTAGATAAGATATGTGGCAGATACATAAAAATACAAACAGACTAATCCATCTTCAAAGTACAAAACACAAGTATAATGTTATGAATTTTATAAAATGAAAAAATTTAATTGTTGTAAGTTTAATACTAATACATTAGAAAAAAAGAAAACAGAATTGTATTTAACAAAACCTTTTACCAATGAATTTGACAATGAAAACTTCATTGCTATGATTTTTCAGAAAATTATTGTTTTAAATTAATTCAGAAAGTTTTACTTTAGGAAATATAGTTTTATTACACGAGTCACTTATTATTATTTCTTTTTCAGGAACTAAACATCAAAGATTCAAAAATAATTTTAATACATAAAAGCGAAACACACTCTTTTCAATCATTAGTTTAAAAAAAAGCTTTAATATATTTGAATAGAATACATAAATATTTAATCCGAATGGATAACTCAAAAAGAACTCGTTCAGATAATTAATCTGTATAACAATGGTAAAAAGTTTTATTAGTCATTTTATTTGTCACCTTTTTCATTTCATTGACTTTAACTTTTTATTGAATGCATTTTTATTTCCTTTAGATGAACTTCGAAATAGAAGAAACAGCTCATTAAAATATTCATTAGTTAAGGTACGTTCTGCAAATTGGTTTTACAGAGTTAAATATTTATCATCGACAGTCAAAAAAGCAGCTTAACGAATTTTAATTGTATTAAAAGCGCCTATTTTTCTTATGGTATTTTCTTATTTAGTTAAATATAGTTTTTTTGCGGTATGAAAATACTTAAATTATTCACAACATTTAAATTTGAACTGTAATCTGGAAAAATACATATATTGATGGATTTATAACCCTCTCAGATATTGACAGTAATCTATTTTCGGAACATTAAACAAGCAATAATTTTCAAGGACACAAAAACTTTATGATACTTAAATAATTTAGTAGCAGTAAATCATTTCGTAATCAACTCTGATTTTATATCTTCCAAAATTATGCTATTCTGTAATAAACAAACTTTTCTATTTTAGCTAAATTATCCTACTCAAGATAAACAATTACATTAATAAATAAAATATGATTATAGATCATCCCACGCACGAAGCAAGAGTCTGACGACATCATCGAAAGGAACTTATAAACATTTCATATTATTTTGTTAGTTGGTTGTTTGTTTCTATAAGTATAACATGTAAAATTAATATAAGAAAAAGCTGCGATATGAAGCAGCAACATTTGTATTTTTTAAGATAGAATATAGTTTTAAAATGTTACTCAACAAATACGGAGAGCTCGTCAGTTTCATTTCTTTCAATGTTCATAAAATTAATTAGAAAAACAAATATTTTCTCTACAGCTAAGAAAGGATACGTGTTGACGGATTTACATTCGTGCGAAGCTGTATAATGAGGATTGCTGATGAAGAAAGATAAAGGTAAGAAATTACCTATATTATTATTATATTTAATTGTATTTTCATGGCCAGAATCAGAATAATATTTATTTATTTATCTAAGTATTAGCGCGCGTAACTTACAGTACAGAGCAGAGGCGGCTTTTTTGCCAATATATATCTTCAACAATACATAGCTATCAACTTTCACCATTTTTTTCTCAATAAACATGGTTTGATTTCGAAACTTCATTTAACATGACGTATCTCTTCTCTTTATGGTACTGAAGTGTTCCTTTGCATGATTATTTTTTACACAATGACACTGATGCGTAAAGGTGACATACAACTTGAAATTTTTCCAACTGAGAGAAAAAGAGTCCACGACGAGACTTGAACGCAAGACCAACAACGTACCAACTTACCAACGCTCTAACTAACTCAGCGAGCTCTACCGAAACTTGGGCTACATATTTCACTGACTTAAAATTATTGGTAATAGCATCTGGTCTACCATCTGGACAGCACAATAAAATGTACCGCAGGTAATAGACCTGCATTTAAGAATGCATATTTAGATACAGTTTATTATTTTTAAGTCAATTTTTCTGATTGGTAAATGTCTTTATCGACCATCAATTTAAGCCAAACGTCGCGGTTTCGATTCCCAGCATAGACACTTTTCCAATCGGTTGGAAAATATCAGTTCGTATGTTTATTTGTTAACTTATTTTTTGTTCAAAATATGAATGACTCAGAGATATTTTTTCAAGTTCGTATCTATAATAAGTATTAAAAAACAAAACAAATTTCGCAGATATAACTTTTTACATGTATTGCTTTTCAAAAGATATTCAGAAACCCTTACTTTCAGAAATAAATCTATAAAAATAGTCGAATAATATTATTTGTAATTCTCGAAACTAAAAATGTGAAACTTAAATATCTGTAGTTTCATTACTGAAAAGAAAAAAAAGTCCATTTTAATTTAAATGAATTGACATTGAGTTTCGAAAATAAAACAGTTAATATATGTAAAAAGACTACATAAATATTTAATCTGAAGAAATAACAAAAGTTTTCGCTTAGCTCGTTATTTGTTCGCATTTTAATTAATCTGAAAAGCAGTGGTAAAAAAATCCATTATCTTTCTTATTCATCTCATTGACTTTAGATTTTTTTTTTTTTTTTTTTTTTTTTTCTATCGAGAAAATATTTTTCTAACTTTTTGTGGTCTTAAAAACTAAAAAATATCTTTATATAATATTAATTAGTGAATATTTGCTTTCAATATAATTTTTACAAAATTAATTCTTTATCATGATGAGCCAAATATACTACTCTCAGTGGGGAATATTCAAGTTTGATTATTCAAAATTATATTAAGAAACACCTATTTTTATCCCTGTTCTTTGGTTCACATAGTTTTTAGTAACACGAAAATAGTCAAATTATTTATACATTTAAATTTTAAAAATTATGCTTAGAAATTATTCTTTAATGACATCAAAAATATTGCCCATTTATAAATTTAACACACAAACGTGAGTCATAACGTTCCATATATGTACTTTTAGAAGCGTAATTTGTTTTTGAATTATAATATTTAAAAATATAGTAAAAAAATATTACTTGTTTTTCATTATATAAGCACTCTCATATTTAACCTGCCAGTTTCAATATCGAGAGACAAACACAGTGCGTAGATATTTTATCTGAATGGATAATAAAATATTTTATTATTTTTACATCGATCTTTCTTATTGGCAGAAATCAATACCAATCAGCTATTAAAACCATATGTTGTTGTTCGGCTTCATCTTTGGATATTTTCAAGTCAGTTGAAAATATTTCAGTTTGAATATTTATTTCCAAACTTAATTTTTTCGTTCAATATTTGGGCGTTTTTGAAAATATTTGGAATTTGGACGCTATAATAGCAACAAAATATTCATTTTGCTATGAATTTAAAACAGCAAATTACGCAGTTATAACTTTTCACATTTATTGCTTTAAAAAATATATTCAGAAAGTTTTGACTTCAGAATTAAAACTGTAACAACAAAAAAAAAAATTACTTGAAATTTTAATCGCTTAAAAGGCGTATAGCCAACAGAGTGACAAAAAGTCCAAGCAAGGACTCTAACCCGGGTCATCATCCAACCCGAGCCGTTGCCATCGAAATACTCAAGGCCAGAGGGCACGATTTGCGACGTCATCACAAATCGACCGCCATCCACTAGTGTTGGAATTTGCGCCGGAAATTTTTTAATAGCAATTTTCTTTTATTTTATTTGTGGAATATCTATCCTATTACAAAACAATAATAAATATTTAAATTTAATGGTGAGAATTCGGATTCCCTGAATAAAAAATCAGCCAGATGCCGGGTGCCACAGTATTCTCGCATTTGGCTATTTTTTTTTTTTTTTTTTTTTTTTTTTTTGTGGGGGGATTCCAAATTCTCACCAGTAAGTTTAAATAGTTATTATTCTTTTACAAGATGATAAATATTCCACAAATAAAATAAAAGAAAACTGCTATTCAAAAATTTTCCGGTGTGAATTACAACACTAGTGAGACGTCGGTTGATTAGTGATGACGTCACAACTCGTGTCCTCAGGCCTTGAGTATTTCGATGGCAGCGACCGAGCGCGACGTTCTACCAACTGAACCATTGAGAACGACACTCAGCCTGACGCTTCTTACTATCACATGCTGGCAAGGCTTCAACCGCAAGACAAGTGGGGATATTTTTCGTGAGCCAGTGACTCTGGGGCAAACACGAAACTAAAGGGAATCTATCATCGATGAAAGTGAATAAATGTATAAAATTCTTGGACATTTTTTACAGAAAATTTTCCAAGAACTATATAGATTTATTCAAGTCGAATATTATTGTTCATAATTTTCTAAACTAAATACTGAAACGTTAATATCCTTAGTTTTAATAATTAATATTAAAAATATACATTTTAATTTAAATGAATCGACATTGAGTTTCGAAAAATAAAACCATTAATATATGTAAAAAGAGTACATAAATATTTAATTTGAATGAATAGCAAAAGTACTCGTTGAGATCTTTATTTGTTTGACTTTAATTAATCTGAATAACAGTGGAAAAAAATCGTTACCCTTCTTTTTTCATCTCATTGTCTTTATATTTTTTTATCGAGTAAATACTTTTTCTAACTTTTTGCAGTCTTTGAAACGAAACAAATATCTTTATATAATATTAATTAGTAAAAATTTGCTTTCAGCATATTTTTTACAAAATTAATTTTTTATCATGTTGATTCAAATTATCAGCTTGATGATTCAAAATTATATTAAGAAGCACCTATTTTATTGTTTGATTACTATTGATGTTGTTTGATTTATATAGTTTTTAGTATCACGAAAATGATCAAATGATTTAAGCATTTAAGTTTTATAATTTGTGCGTATAAATTAATCATTAATTACTTGAAAAATATTTTACCTTCAACACAGAAAAAAGAATCATAACTTTTCATAAAATTTGTTTTAGGGATTTAGTTTTATTTTTTGAAAATCTAGTCAAAAATATTGGTTGTTTTTCATGATTTAAGTACTCGCACCTAAAAACCGCCAGTTTCAATATTAAAAGACAAACATACCACTTTAATTCAAATGAATTCGGGCTTCTGAAAATCATTTGCGAATACATCTAAAGAGAGTACGTAAATATTTAATCTGAATGAATGACAAAATATCTCGTTCAATTATTTTATCTGAATAAAAGTGGCAAAAAAATCATTAGACGTCCTTTTAATCTGAATGACTGAGTTTTTATGGAGTGCAGTTTTTTCCCTCTTTACATTACTAGTACCACAAATCGTTTTAAAAAAGTTTCAAATTCATTAGTTGAATCTCTATATTAGAACATTTTTTAAACGTTGCGTTCTGCTGGAAACGACTTTTAAAATTGAAACAAAACTTCAATATAATATTCATAAACTAACATTTGATTTTAATTTGAATTTACACAATTAAATATTTGCCATTGTGAGTGTAAACAAGTAGTCTATTCATTTTTAATTATGTAGAAAAGTTTACATTTTTGACTACGCATGTTGCCTTCAATTCCTTTATATTGTCTCTTTTGATTAATATTGTTTATTTTAACGATAAGGTGCTTTAAATTTAAATTGTAATATGTATGATAAATTGTTTCTTTGTTTAACAGACTTTTCATTAGAAATCCCTGAAAAATTAGATATACTTATTTAAAAATTAAATATTCAATGTTTCTTTGTTTTTTTTTTTTTTATAACTGATATAAAAAAGATATTTTTTAGACTAAAAATATAAGCAGACACAATAAACATTTTTTAAATGTGCAAAACATATATACCACAATGTTATTAATTGGACGCTTGTCACAGTGTTTTTACTTCCAAATCTGAAAAATAAAAATGCTAGTAATTCGTAGTAAATGCTAGTAATTTTTAATGTCCAATACTAAAATCCCGAAAATCATACTATTTTTCATAAAATTGTTGTAAATATTTTCATATAATGCAGGCATTACCGTTTTCCTTAATCTACAGTACTTTTCCGGATAAAATTACAGGAATATCTCCATTAAATTCCCGAAAAATGTTATTATGTTACATTACTAAGAAAATGACTAAACAATTGATGAGCTCTTATTGGAAATCAAATTGCTTACTACAACACAATTCTAAAAGTTTTTCATCTCTGAAAAACATATCCTTCTTTAGAAAAATATTAAATTGTAGAGTGCAAACAATTTAATAGCACTTTGTTTTTCAAATATTATATTTCAAATTATTTTCACATTATATTTCAGCATATATATATATAATTTTCTTTTACTGACAGTTAATATCAATAAAAACATGTTTATTTATTCCCAGGCGTACTTTCACTTATTTTCCATGTTCATTAGTCAGTAATTTTTACGCATCAAATTGTTTCATTTTAGAAAACATGACACGTGTTACATGTTTTTACAACTTCTTTCAGTTACATTACGTTAAATATTGACAATCTTCTTTTAATAAATAACAGCGTGTGTGGCAGTTAATATTTCATGAGAATTGTGTTTCATTATTGAATAAAAAAAACTTTTACTGGTGAAACAATAATTCAAAAAGTAATAACATTTAAGTAAGCGCTTGTGTTTAAAAATATGACATTCACGCGCTCTTTTTTTCACACAAATAAATCTGTAAATTTTACTTTCTGTATATCTGATAAAAGATGTTATTCTTGTAAGCGTATTTAAAAATTTAGTAATGAAACTAAATAATAAAGAATCCCATATCACCGTACAAAGTCAGTTATCAGAAATGTGTTATGATAGAAACTTTATGCGAATTTGAACGGTAATGGACATTTATTTGTCACGCAAATCACAGTTATATATATATATATATATATATATTTTTTTTTTTCAAAATATAAAAGTTGTTTTTGAGGTCGAAGTTTTTGTCTTAAATTTAATCTTATCTGTGTTTTTGTAACATTAAAATTTCTATAGTTTCACTGATGATTTTATTTTTATTGTCATCAAAATACGTCCATTTCCTTATAGATTTATCAAATCAATTTGTATCTCTATCGCTCTGATGAAGTCTGAGGCTTAAGAACTTAGTATAATTTATAAAATGAGAAATTTGAAACGTTTATAAGTTTTTTCTCTTAAATTTATCATTACGTAGATTATAAAATCAGTTTTTCGTTGAAAAGACTTCTTTTTTTTTAGTATTATTTGTGAAACGTTATTCTGGAACCTTTTTAACACGGTGACTTGATTTTATTTATTTTCTCAAATTGCTTGAACTGACATTATACGTAAATAATACGCAAAACGTTTCAGAGCAATAAAATACGACATATTCTTAAATTTTTATACCGTTTAATATGTCGAAAATTAGTTTATTTTGAGGGTACTTAAAATTTTAATTAAATATATATTAGTTTTTGATGGTCTTGATATTTATTGTACATTTAATTGGTTAATATAGAATAGAAAAATACTTTTTAATGGCAGAGATTTTTTTTTAAAGAAATTACAGTCATGGTACAAGCACTTAATTTATTACAACGTGTCTTGTTTTATTGATTTGTTGAGAAGTCATTGTTACGAAAATATTGGACACTGCTCATGTCAATGATTAAACAGTTTAAATGTAAATTTAGCTACTTTTATTAATATATATATATTTTTTACATTAAAATAATGGACAAGCAATTGAGTAATATTTTGAAAAAAAGTATGACCACTTTAGATATGTAACACAGTTTTTACAATTAACAGGTTATGTGTTCTGGTTATTTTAAACAAGGTATTATCAAAGATAATGTATATAGATATTTTTTAAATCAAAAACGGTGAAAAGACCTGAAGTTAGAGTATCAGAATAGAAAAGGAATCGTGATTTTGAAAAATAGGTCATCCTCCCAGATTTATAATGATATTTTTATTTATTAACAAAAGAATGATGCCATCCTAAGTTGAACTACTATTCGCAAATTGTGATGGCATTGCCTCTTTCTCTTTACTTTTGCTAATTTATTTAAATTGCTTCATTTTAACCCTGTATGTACTGAATTATAAATTCTGAAATTTTTTTCTTCTAAAGCATTTTTGGTGAATTGTCTAAACTACATTAGAAGATTTACATAATCATTTAATAAATTTTAGAAGGATTTTAGAAGAATTGAAGGATTTAGAAGGATTAATTAAATTTCAATTCATAGGGATATTGTGCAACATTTATAACACCACTCAAATCTTTTATTTTAAATATTTTCTTAGAATTTTGTAGCATAAGGAAATGTAGAAATATAATATTCTTCAATAAAAATATAGAACTATTTTCGAATTGAAAAATCCCCCCTCCCCCCCCCCCCCGCGCACACACACCTCCAATGCCAAGAAAGCTGAAAAGATGAAAAGTCAAAAGAAATCATCATTTTAGAAATATTTTTGTTTTCTGTAACCAACAATGCTTTTGGAACAAGATAAAGTTATGTATCTATAACTCATTCTAAACTGTATTACAACTATTCGATGTTAAAATGAATTTTATAATAAGTTATTTTAATGGTACTTATAAGTACAGCCAGTAGACAAAAAGTTAAAAGTCCCGGTGCAAACGCATGTTTTTGTTGCGTCTCGCGTTCATAGATTAAAAATACTTGCTTCAAAATTATTTAAAAAGTCTCAAATAAATAATAAAATAAGTTACAGTTTTGAAAAAAAATATATATATTTGAAAAAAAAAATGTTATTTTCTATTTCATGAATGGGAAATTGAAATAATAAAATATTTAAAATATATGTGGTTAAATGTAAATATATTCTATTGCGCATGTAACAGCATCTAGGGTAACTTTTCGGCTTAGTGTTACGGACGAAGACGTTTCCGCCTTTCAATATAACAATTCTGTTTTATTTTCTTATTTTATTACGCTCTGACAAGAATTGTCATTAATCGATTCTATATAATAATTATTTTATTCCTATTTTATTATGCTGTGAGAACAAAATAAATTTTAAAAATTAAATTAAATTAATTTATCTTAGTCTTGGTAGTCTGAGATATAAGTAATATATACCAATAGGGTTTATTTTTCTAGATGCAAATGGGAATTTTTTTTTTTTTTTTTTCGTTTCATTTTTGACAAAACAAAACATCTGTATAGGTTATTTTTGACAATAACCTTGCTGATTTTTAGCCTAAGTATTTTTTATAATTTGCCATGCTAGTGTATATGCACAATAATACGTTTTTACTTAATTGAGTTTGTATCTATCACTTTATCCAACCATATTCATAAAACTCATGTTACAAAATTATTACCTTGCAAAAAACAGAAACAGCATAACTAAAAGTTATGTACACAGTACACATATTGAAATCACATGAGAAAACAGTAAAACCTGTTGCCTTGCATTTCCTTTGATCTGTCCCCAGTCTGTATCCTTCTACGCAGGAGCATTTGTAACCCGGTACTGTATTTTCACAAAACTGACTGCACGTACCTTCTGCTTGACATTCATCAATATCTAAAGAAATTTATATAATGATGTAGATTACTTTCACTAAATGATAGAGTATCATAAGTTGAAAATAATAAGAAAACCAATTTTATAATATTAAAACAAATATTGTAAGTAAAATGACCTTCCTGTATGTGTTACAATACTTTCTTACGCACAAAAAAAAAATCATACTTAAAGCAAATAAATAAATAAATAAGAATCAAGAAAGCAGTATTTAAAGATATATATTATAGCAATGCTAATTATGCCAATCAAATAAAGAAATATTGTATTATTGATAATATCCATTGGAAGCGAATCAAAGTAAGCAAAGTGTAACTGAGATTTCTTGCTAGTATATTTGCTAATACTTGTAATTATCTCTTCATTTCCAAATTCATTTAAAATGTACATAGATAACACTAAAATCTTATATGTATATATGTGTGTGTATGTTTGTTTATGTGTGTGTTATATTTTATTTTATTTTCAAATTAATTATTTATTAGCTATTTTTCCCATAATTCATGTTTCATGCTTCCTATAAAATAGAATGTAATAGTTAAAAACATTGAATTCTATATAAAAAAAATATTTAATAAACGGAAATAGTTATACAATTGTAACAAACTAGTGTTTTACATTCCTCAGTTTTTCTATATGCATGTTTTCTATCATAGATACTTACATTAATGTCAGTAATAGGCCCAATAAAGCACATTTTCAATAGCTATAGTTTACGGATTTTTCCCAACAGTGAAAACTTGTCCTCAAACGTCATATTTAGTAGTTATGAACTTTGAAATTTTTAAAATGTGAAAATTCTATGACATAAAAGATAACTCAGCATGAAAAGTATATAGTGAATAAAATGCCTATTTATTTTATGTTATATAAAGTATAATTTTTTTGAAATAGAAAAAATATACATTAATATAAAACCGAATGTATTATATAACAGAAAAAGTTATAAAGTTATAGCTATTAACAGTTATAAAACATTTTAACCATTTGATTTTTGTAGCTTTAAAACCCTATGAGCTATTCAAAAATTTTCGAATTATATCGCCTATAAACGCCTATAATAGAAGTAATTGAATAAGTAAAAGATTTTATAGATAATAAATGACAAATAAAAAATATATTAGACACTGCACGTGTGAATCTAGTAACGTACATGCCTGCAAAAATTATTAAATTGTATCAAAATATTTTCATATTTTAAAATGTATGTAATTGAAGTATCTTCACAGATTCCAACATTATCAACATAAAAGGTACAATGAAATTTCGGTACACGACAAGTATGGCGCTTTATTTAAATTTTTTTAAGTTAAAAAATAAATATGTACAATAAAATGCGTTCTGTATATTTTTCAGAATCTGTATTTTTAATAAAATTTAAATTTATAACTTTTTAAAAATATAAATGCAGTACAATGTAACTTGAATCAATATTACGAATTTTTGATTAAAAAAAAACAATCTAAATGAGCTATGTACACAATGAATAAAATCACGGAGTAAAAACTATTGAGGGGAAACAATACGCATGACTTGCCAGAAACGCAAACCATATTTTGGTAAATACCTAGGGCGCTGGAATTCGTGGTTGGCCGTTCATTTATCAGAATGTCATTGGATTGTATGCATGAGGCTAGTATGTTAGAATTAAAAAATATTTTATTTTATTCGTTTAGTTTTCATTATTGAGATTACATAACATGAACTAAGATAAGTGGTTTGTTCCTGGATTCAAAACAGTTTATGCTAGTGACGTCAAACAAAGAAAAAACGAGGCAAAAAATAAGTTTACTTTGTTCCATGCTCTCCCCCACCCCCTCCCTAATGTGTATTCTGGAGGAGGTGAAGGTGTGTGTGTGTGGGGGGGGGGTATGACTTGAATGATTTATTATTACCAAAAAGCAACAAAAAGGATTTTTTTTATTTATTTATTTATTTATTTTTAGATTTCAAATCATTAATTAAAGTATTAATATAATTTAAGTTATGAAAATAATAGGAAAAAGAACTCATTTAAATAAGAAATTTATTCTAAAAAATGGTTACTTATATATGTTTTTAATAACTATATAATTTTCAAATAGTCAGGCAGGCTTCTTACCTTTTTTATCTGTAACAGTGTGTATGAAGGATGAAACATTTATGTATGAAAAATAGTTTTTGTACACCCCTCTCCTTAGACATCTACCCGTTCCCGCCGGCAAAAAGAAGTAAAAATTCCTAACGGGCCAGCAGATTAAAGATTTTTTTTTTTTCACGGCCGGGCTGGGTTTATAAAAGATTAAATGGGCCGACGGCGAGACATAGAAATTTAAAAGTATCGAACTAAGCCGAAAAAATACGAACAGTTTTGAATGGACGTGACCGGGGCGAGGATAAGTATAAATGTGCTGCACGATCTGATGCTATATCAATATAGAGAACATGTCCAGCGTAGAGATCGGCATTGGGATGTTACATCGTGTCTGAAACGGGGCTTAATTTTTTTAGTAGATTGGAATCCGAGCGGGATCAGGCTTACATTTTTTTCTACATTGTCTACTTGGCAGGTCGGTAGTAGGCTTAAGACGCTTCTTTAGTCACGCGAAAACACTCTTTTGTCAATCAATGGGAGAAATTTTCCAAGAAATTTCATTTGCATTTCAATATTTTTAAATGATTTGCTTTTTTCATTGGACACGTGAGTTCGATCTCTCAAAAGGCTGTTTTGTACTTTTAAGTTTTTATTTGTCGTTATTTTTAATCAGGACAACTTCACTTTCAGAACCGAATTCGAAAGTGAAAGCATCCTCTTAAAAAAAATGTGTAAACATAATTGAAAAATAAATAAACGGTCGAGTGCGTGTATTACTCGTACTCAGAGGATTTCGTAGAATAAATATATTAATTATTAACTGTATTATTAAAAAAATCGCTGCTAGAAGAATAATAAGACTTTGTAAAAAACTATACAACGTAGGGTTGGGTATATTTGTATATACTAGAACAGTATGAATGGGTAGGTATGCCATAAAATTTCAAAAAGATATGAAGCCTAAATAATTTGAAATATTGCTATTCTGTATAACTCTTTTTTTAATCTTATACTAATATGTTTGTGATGAACTTAATTCGGTACTGACAGTAAAAGTAGAGTATAATTAAGCTTCATTTTGAATTTCATAAAACTAAGTTCGGCTTAGTAATAACCTTTTCTTTTTGCAGTGTAGCTGAAACAAGACTCTTGTTTAAAGTTTTAACTTGGCGTTGTGCTGAGCGCGCTTCGAAAGGAGGTCGTAAAGTTGCAACACCGTGTACGTCCGTGCCACTTTTTTCAAGATAGGTTTTTAATTAACTATTAAAGACACGGGAGGCATATTGAGGGTTCCCTCAATGCAAATTAGTCGCGAATTCCATAGTATTTATGTGATTAATTGTAATTAAATCAGTCTTATTTTTAACAGTTTTACGTTTATTGCTGTTATTGTGCTACTGATCATGCATTACACAGATATATCATTAAAAGTTGTTATCTAGGCTTTAAAAGACGATGGTACACAGAGTACGATGCCCCCGCCATTATGTATGTCCAAACCGTCCGGGTTTTTAAGGGTTAATATCTCGACTAATTACTGACGATTTTTTTCTAAAACCATAATATACAATGCTTTTATACTTCTGGTACTATAGGTACCTATGGCGTTTCTCAGCACTTTTGCTGAATGCCCGTAAATCGAAATTTGTGTGGAACGCAAAAATGCGTTTTTCTCAAAAATTATGTGGCCAAGGGTAATCGCTACAGTTTCCCTGAAAGGTTTAAATTAATGTCTACTACCTCTAAATTTTTCAAGAATTTAGTTTCAGTAGATACAGATATAGGGGGTGAAGGGGACATATTTTTGCACTACATTTTCGACGATAGTTCTGAAAATATAATGCCTAAAATTAAAAGAAAAGAAGTTTTGAGTTTGGCTTTACGAACGGTTTCATACGATACCCCACACGATATACAAAGAAAAGTTTTTTTTTTTTTTTTCAAGTAACTTAATTAGACCCTCTACATTTTCAACTTTAAATGTTCCATAGTTTACGAGTAAAATGGCAGTGACAGAAAGGCAGACACAGCAGTGATCTTATAATCGTTCCATTTTTACTTTTTAAGTACGACTCCCTAAAAACGGTCTTTATAGAGTCGACCTCAATTATCCAATGCAAAAAAATAAAAAATAAATAAAAATAGTATTGAAATGCAAACGAGCAAACGAGATATCTTAAAAAAAGTATCCCATTGGATTTACATTTAGCGAGCAGGTCTTTTCGCCTGACTGGAAGTAGCCTCGTCTTGCAAGCAATTTGTTTTGTCAAAATAATGGTAGTATTACTGAACTTTTGGTAACGGAATATTATGAAATATAGCATACACGGAATACATTACACATAAATACTTTTTAAAATGTCCTTTTTCAGGTGCGTTCGTAATTATATAGCACCTATAGTCGCCGTCTGGTCCGATAACAGCTCAAAAACTACCCAACCGAATGGTTTGAAATTTAATATATATAATCGTTGCAGAATTTTGTCATTAAAATTTTATGAAAATCGAAACAAAACTTAAAAATACATTAATAAAAGGTTCTTCATGGTATTAAATCCTATCGTGCGTAATAAATTGAATGATATCCCATGATATGTAATGATTCTAGGTTACCATGGTGATTATTCTATTAAATCCTATCATACTTAACTAATTCATTGATATCCCTTGATAGGTAATGATTCTGTGTTGCCATGTTGATGATGTCCTATTTAAGATGGAGTCCTATTATTTCCATATTACTGAATTGTATCTATATGATCGTAATAACTTTTGTATTCATGCATTTTTGCATAAGAGTGAGTCTAAGTGAGTATTAATGTTGCTATTCTGTATGCTCTACCTTGTAACTATACAGTAATTTAAACTATGCTGTTAATTGTTTCCGTAAATATTTATGCGGTATTCTAGAAAATAATCTTAACTGTATGTTAAAAAAATCTAAATTTTTTGTGGAAATTGAGTTGGGTTTGATTTTCTTTAAGGGGCGTAAACCGCGAAAATACAAACGTGTAGGGGCGAACTTTTAGGTTTTCCACACGCCTGGTCCGGGACGAGCCTAATTATTTCTCTTTCAGGGCGCGCCGGACCCGGGTCTGGAAATTTCGGTACTCTACAATACCCCCTATAAGTAAGATTACATTAAAAAATACCTTACGACTTTTGCAAAAATTAATTCCAGGACAATAACCTATAATTTACCTAAGTTTTCTTTCCCAAATAATTAAGAATAAAATTTGTTTTAATTCTACATTTATAAATTGCATAAATATCAAAAGTTATGAATTATCAAATTATTCAAAGGTTAGAAAATATACGCGATATTAAAATTTACTCCAGAAAATATTGAATAATACTTTAAGTTTCTAAAAGTCATAAGTCTTTTATTTCTTCGCGGTAGAATAATCCGTGATATTCAATGTTTTTAAATTTCCTGCTTTCGGTTTTTTGTAAGAATGATATCTGGTTTTAAGTGTCTGAAGAAGCAATTGAAACGTCAAGTGCCTTTAAAACAATATGTATCTTATGAAGAAAACTGTAAATACTGAGATTTCTATTTGTACGACTTTCTTAAAATTCAGATTTTCTATTAAACTTTATTTTTTAAATCAGTGCTTTTGCCATTGAAAAGCATTGTAGAACCATCGATAGATAGTCTACGATCTATGGTATCATCACTTAACGGGGAAAAAACCGCATAGCAAAAATTTAACACTAGTTTTTTCTCTATCTATTTTACTCCGTGAATAAAATATATCATGTTTTGCATTACTATTATATGTTATCCGGTTACACAAATGTATGATGAATTTAATAATAGCAAAACATTAAAAGTTGGATGAATTACAGAAAAAAGGACACAACTACAAGTCAGCGTGAAATTGGTGGAATAAAAAAAAAAAATACTCAAGTTTGATGCAATACTGAAGGTTTTATTTTTACTCTTACCACACTCATGGCGTAATTTTTGAGTGCATTCTAAGCACACATGTTCAATAGATGACCATTTGAAACGATTTTTTACATGGTAGTATTGACAGCACCTATATTTTGAATCACCATTCTCCTCGCTATCGGATTCAGAAAATTCACTCTCAGAGGAATGCGAACTTGCATTACATAGTTTTTCATCACAAACATTTTTAACAGAAAAATCACTTCCCACTTCATCTAGAAGTCTCTGAATCTTTTCCGCATAGCCCATATTAGAAGGATTGAAAATATTTGTCGGTTCGAGTTTCAACGAATTTTTCAAACGCGGAAAAAATACTGCGTTAAGGATACGACGCCGTCTCCTGGACCTCTCTCATATAAATTACCTTAATAAAAGAAAAACAAAACAAGCGGGAAAACACTTAGCCAATAAGGGAGGTATTTCAAGGTCACAAAAGCGGAAGATATCGGAAAAATCCATTCAATCGAGCAAAAGAAAATAGAGGGGTGATAGAATGAATATTACTAGCGGTCTGTAAGACCGGGCTATACCAGTTACGGGTGAAATAGAATTTGAAATTATTCTTCTACGTAAAAACAGTCCTCGTCGACATGCTTATCATAAATTTCTCTGTAAAACAAAAAGTTTTTATGTTTTAAATACAATAGGTTCTGCATTAAGAGCCGAAAAATGAAAAGATCAGAATAAATGCAATTAGGGTAGCATTTTGAACTTCGAACATAAAAAAAGTTACTAAACTTAATTATAGTTCACATTATCTTGCAGTCTCTCCAGAAAAATAATTCATGGAATATCCTAAAATATTTACACCATGCCAAACAAAATATATTAAAAAGCTTCATATTTCGACTTCCTTAAATGTAGAAGTTTTTCGAAACTTTTTAAGCAATAACTATATAAAATTTCCGTACTTAGCTCTGGGCACTTAACTTTCAAGCAGTTTCCACGTATCTTGATATTGATTTTTTGCCTCACTCCGTACGTGTCTACATTTCGAAAGTGATTTTTCTTGGTATTAAAATACACATTTTTTTCGTTTTTTCTGATTAAATTTTAAGACTGGAGTACCAAAGAATTTTTTTTCTTTACGATTATAACACATTCGATGCGAAAATTTTAAGAACAAATTCATTTTATTTTTTTCGCATTCCTTTTAAGACTAAATTTTATTTATTTTTGCTTTCATAAATTTTTTCTCTGTTCAAAGTTCTCATACATTTAGCGAAAACAGTCGTAATTATTATTAAATCTTCCCATTTTTATAGATGTAATATTTCTGCATCTTTCAAATGTTTAGGCTAATGTCAGACGAACGTCATTTTGCACGCTTTTTTATTTACATATTATCCCTACACATTGACGTCTGACATTAGCCTTAATGTATTTGAAAGTTATATTTGTTGTTCAATTGAACTAAAATTATATATATAATCTTACAGAGGCAACATATTAATTACATTAAATATGTAAAGTTTCATTCATTAAATTAATCCTTTACGACCGGAAGATTTTTAGTGGAAGTGAGAAGTTTTGGTAGCTTCCCCTAATTATTAGGACCATATCTGATTTTAAAAATTACTTTTAAAAATAAACGATGTCAGGTCATGCGAAGTGTGGATCCACGGAATTTTATGGATGCAGGCTCGACTTTAAATTGCACAAAAAGAGGAAAATGTTTTTTCTTTCTATTTATAATCACCAACAGAATAGGGTGGATCGCTCTTATATGGTGAAAAAAAAAGTTATAATAATCAAAACCTACCTATGCGAAAAGATGCTCTATTGCATGGAAATTAAGAGAAAAAAAAATGAATTTCAAATTTTAATAAGGCGCAAGGGGGTTGAAATTTCGAAAAAAATGGAAAAAAGACCTAATTTTGGTATGATTTTTGACTCAAAATAATTGTTTTGATAATAATAAAAAACTACCTATGTAAAAAAATACTATATTGTATGGGGAATCAGATGAAAATAACAAAAAAAAAATAGTTTAAAAATTTAATACTGCCACAAAGGGGTTTTAATTTCCAAAAAAATAATCGAAAAAGACCTAATTTTGGTTAGATGTTTTTTGAATCGAAATAATTGTTTTAATATTAATCAAAACCTAGCTATGTGGGAAGTATGTTAGGTTGTATGAAAATTAAGCGAAAAATACTTTAAAAAATAATTTTAATATTGAATATTGCCGCAAGGGGGTTGAATTTTTCAAAGAAATGGAAATTCCAACTTTTCCGTTTCCTGTTTTATCCTTCCACCTCTGCATAAGTCGGAAGTGCTACGTCATGGTATCTTTCCCACTTTATACGACACGCCTACATGAATTTGGATAATACTGGATAAACGTGTTCACACCGCTCGTGCGCTTTTACGAGCATGACTGCATACCGTTTGCACAGCACGGACCTATTCCTGGCGGTGAAATGCGGCATAATGACATCTTCCTTCAATTTCAAGAACTCACCAATTATTATACTAATTCGAGTGGAAGTCTTCGAAATGGCATCATCGAATACCACAAAAGCTCCTGGGATGTATTCAAGGCTTATACTGAGTGTCCAGATCTGGCAGCATTAATTAAGATAAATGCTCTTCTTTTTGCTATTGTGCAAGCTCAAAAACCCCTTTATTCTAGTGATGAAAATCTCAAGTTAGATCCTTCTATAACTAATGCTAATATCTCTCAAATTGCTAAACCTATCACCATAAAAAATGGCAATTCTAAAACTATAGAAAACTCTAAACCTTCTAAAACTAAAAAAATCTAGAAAAAGTATAATTATTGATGAAAATAATGATTTCTCTAAGAAATCAAGTAAAATTGCTAAACAAACCACGGATACTAGCGCGGTTAAAACTAATGAAAAATTTACTTCTGAAATTTCCTATAATGTTTAGAATTTTAATAAATTTTCCCCTTTCGCTAATGAAGATGAAATAGATCTTTCAGAAAAAACTACCAATCCTACTACTTCAAAGCTAAAAGAACTCAAACCTGAACCAATTAAACTTAAACTTTCTACTAACTGGAGAGAAATTGTCCGCAAAATAAAGGTTGGAAGCGAAGTCAATAAAAAGGTTATTAATGATGAAATTATTCGTTTTTTCGCTAATTCTATTACCGACTACCGCACTATTCAAAATTATCTTGAAACTTCCAAACAAGAATTTTTCCCCTTAACACTTAAAATAGAACGGCAACGTAAAGTTGTTCTTAAAGGTATTCCTAAAGATATTCCCTTACATGAAGTAAAAAATGAACTTATAAAATTAGGCTTCTCAGTTCATTCTATTGGCCAGTTAAAAAACTTCTATTGGTGACTGATTCTAATTCTGAAAATACCCCCCCCCCCTTCTGTCTTTCCTCTTCAAAATTTCGACACCATCTTTGAAATAAATACTTTCTCGGAGTCCTCATAACGGTTGATAAATACCGTTTTAAGGGATCAAAACAATGCTATAACTGTAAAAGTTTAACCATTCGTCTGCCGCGTACCGATTTAATTCTGTTTGTCTTAAAAGTTCAGGCCCTCATAAAACCTCAGATTGTAAAGTTATGGACCGCAAATACATAAAATGCGCAAATTGTCCTTCATATCATACGGCCAATTATAGTCAGTGCCCTAAAAATCCCAGAAACATTAAATCAAAACTATCCCTACAATAATAAAAAAAAAAACCTACAGCAATCCTAAAACTCCTAAAATTACTTCTAATACAACCCACGCCTTTGTAGCGGAAGTAGTCGACTCTTCCAAATCTAGAAAGAATGTTACCAAAAACACTAACTATTACTATTACCGAATGATTCCTCCTCTCAAAGATCTAGTATCACTGGTTTCGGAAAGATGGATTTTCGTGACCTCTTCAATAATGACTTTGATATCGATGTTTTATAATAAAACTCTAAGCTATTCATAATATACTAGAAGAAATGCTTGTACTTATAAATCGTTTGAAAGTTGCTGCTGTAACAAAGAACAGAAAGATCCGATGAAAGAAAGAGAATTTCTATTAGACCAGCAAACTGACAGAAAAATGGTAATCTAATCACTGGATTGGAAAGTTATTTTACAAATAACTAAGACCGAGAATTTAAAACTGAAGCAAGAGTGTTATATGGAGAGAAACAAAATACTGCCTGGGTGTTTCTTTAGATTTGAATATGAATATGAATATTGGGTGAAAATTGAAGCGACGAATGTACGAGCATAATGACTTTTCTGAATCATGAGCTATCACTGAAAGCGGGATCTAAAACGCTGACGAGATCACTGTCACACCTGTAGTGACGAGATTTCCAGCCGTAGCCAAAACATTAGACCGTTCTGGCATTTCGGACTAAGCTGGCTCTGGCATCGTGTCAGCTGCGCTTCAAGATGTAGACATAACCTCACAATGCTATGTATGGAACTTTGTTGACAGAAATAAAATTCGGCGTGAGAGAACAAAGTCAAGAACCTTTCTATAGTGTCATTCCGTTGTAAAAGAATATGACCATGACCAGTTTGGTTTACACTTCAATGGCCTAAAGGCAGGAGTATATCCCAATAAAACACTAAAAGAAAATCATAATAGAGGAACACGCAAGATTGGTAAAGGAACCTAGTTGCGAGTACATGAACCACGTATCTGTAAATTCCGGGAAAGCGCAAAACATTGGAAAACACATCGCAAATTTTTTGTCATGCACTGACAGTAATATAGGTGTAACAAAGTTGGCTGCGATCAGTTGCGACGGAACATTTGTTTATACTGGTGTCAAAGGAGGTATTAATCAAAATATGGAACTGATCCTGAAGCGGCCACTAGAGTGGTTTGTGTGCCTGTTACACGGCAATGAGCTTCCACTATATCATCTTATCGCGCACGTGGATGGAAAAATCACGACAGGGCAAAGGAAAAATTTTCCTATTTCACCAGTGAAGAAGCTTCACTGGTGAAATAGGAAAATTGTTGACTGGATGTGAGAAGCAACCTGTAGTTTCATTCATGTAAATAGAATGCACACTATGTGAAATGACTAACAAGAAATACTTAAGTACTGACAAACTGTACTTAATGGAAATTTGTGAAGCTCTCAACTGCGGATATTGCAGCGAAAATTTATGAAAGGGAAGCCCTGGAAATGTTTGCCATTGAACGTGGCTTACAACCGGAAACAGAATTCTCAGGCTCTATGTAGCTTACGAAAATCCATCTGAGGATTTATAGTAATATTAACGACATTCATCGTAAAAGTCTATGCGCCAATGTTGTACAAGATCAAAACGAAACATCGGTAATCTATGATGCACAGCATTTGCGTCAATCAATCGTTCTCTCGAGTTATTTGTCGAGTAATCTGAAGTACGTCATAAACCCTATTATTAGAATAAATGCGTTTTTTGGAAAATCCTGAAAATATTCTGATATCGATATTAGCTGACGCCAGAACTTACATACGGCAATTGGCCCTCCGAAGAATTCTAAAAGCGCGCGAAGTCAAACGGTTTACTGCATTCCCGACCATTGCAATGAATAATATCCATATTTTCATTTTACCAGCTTTTTGCCTTTCTGAAATGGAATATGTTGATTTGATTAAGTGAGAAAATGTCACGGAACCTCCACAAACTGAACAATTTAGTGACGACATAGTTTCAGAATCAATAGTAAATCCAGCTATCATTCCGGCTGCAATAATATCTACTATCAAGAGGTTTCCATGCCAGACTCAAACTACAGAACGAATAGTCAAAACAAACGCAGAAGCATCTTCTACTGTCTGCTTCTCTTCTACTGTCTGTGGACCACATAGAAGAGACGGTTTTATAAAAAATCGAATGGAATCACGAAACCTCATGACAATTTTCAACACCAATGTGATTACCACCCGCTGTAATTTCGACGATTTTTTTAGTTTTTTTCTTGATTTAATACTAAAGAAGCTGTTAAATAAGAAGCTCCAATTTTTCTTGCAATCAAATAAGTGTCCTCTCATTGCAATAACTAATAAAAAGTACTAAAATATTGGTTCAATTAACAAAAATCACTTTGACTTTTAACCGTAAAAAGACTCAAATACATAAATTTCAAGCACCTTGCGGCGGTATTAAATTTTGGAAATATATTTTGTAATTATTTTTCTTTTAATATCCATAAAATAGAACATATTTGCCGCATATGTAGGTCTTGATTAACATTAAAACATTATTATGAAAAATTATTTTGAGTGAAAAACAATCTAGCCAAAATTAGGTCATTTTTCCATTTTTTTCCGAAATATCAACCTCATTGCGGACGAATTAAATTTTGAAATTAATTTTTTTCATTATTTTTCACTTAATCTCCATAGAATAGAACATCTTTTCCGTATAGGTAGTTTTTGAATTTGTGAAGAAAAAAAATTCGATCCACCGTACTACACAACTGTGTATGTCAGATCTTAAAGAGATAATATTGATGCTGAATCACCCCCAGTAATTGAATATATATTATAAAAAGTAATTTTAGATGATTTACATGGAAATTTATTGCTATATTTTTTTCTAGGGAATTTTAAAGTACCTTCATACAACGTAGTAATATTTTCGTTGGATTTATACTGATTTATTGGTATCTGGAATTCAATAAGGTTATTACTGTGATCGACTTAATTTGATATTAATATTATGAACTTCAATAACTGTCTAGAAATAAGTAAAATTAAATTGAGTTCACTATTATATCATCCATTTTATTACTCTATGTGTATACACATATACATCAATCAGTATGTGAATATCTGATAAAATTCTTATCCCTGACGATATCTTACGTTATATCACTAAATATCGTACCTCTGCAGGATCTCCTGTCCAGAGCAAGTTGGTATCCATGTTTGCAAGCGCAGCGTGGCCCTGTCGACGTGGACAGACACAAATGCTGACAGGGAAATCCATCTTCTCGACAAGGGGATCCTGTCTCTGAAACAAATGAGCATATCTTAATACCCGTGGGAACCAAAATTGTCTCATTTTAAACTGTATTATATATGCTGTATTTACAAAATATACCAACAATTTAGTTGACTTTAACAAAACATAATAGTTATGTTTTTTCCAAAGTTAATTTTGGTTGTTATAGGAACTTTTTATATGAATGTCTTCAAAAAGAAACATATTGTATTTGACAGTAACAATTTTTTTTCTGTTTTCCTATCACGTTAGATAGTATGTTTATGTAACATTTGTCTGTAATCATTTTATGAATAAAACATATGGCGGTTAAGCTCATAGTTGTGTGAGTCACAATTTTTTTAAATACGTAAAAACTGTACTACTATGTTTATTATATCAATCAAACTCAATTTTTATGCTATCTAGAGTCTCTTTTGTGAAAACATTATTATTGCTGATTTGCATGTCAACAGCTTCACAGTGTAAAACTGTTTCCATACACTTTTTCTAATAATAATAATAATAATAATAATAATAATAGATAATAGATAATAGATAATAATTATATCATTAGTGTCCATTAATTTTCATTTAAACTTGTTTCAACGGCTTGTTTCAAAGATTTTGACCTTTTTTTAGAAAAAAAAATATATAAGCCAGGCAAGAAGAAGCAATATGTATTCAAAATAGGGATGCATTATTTTGTGTTTCATAACACGAGTCAGTATACTTCTTTTCAAGGGGTCATTTCTATGTTTTTTAAATTTTTCTCTGCACACAACAGTTTCAACAAGACGGACATTCAAAACACAAGATTTCACTACCAATGGCTTATGCTCTAAAGAAAATTCTAGTTTATGAATAGTTTTATTAACGTTTAGAAATAATTTATTGTTTTTTATTGTCGATTTTCTATTTCTGTTGAAATAGACATACAAATTGATAACATGACCTTTACTAACGTTTAAAAATACCTAAACACGCATATGGTGTGATTAAAACAATTTTTACTAGAAAACTTTTAAATGCACGATAAAGTATTTTTCATATGGAATGTTTGTAAAATTGGAATTTTCTTATTTTCTATCGCAATGAAAATATGAAGTTAGATAAACTAAACAGCCAAGATAATGATATATTTGTCTTTTATAATCATATGATAAACAATTTCCAACATCATTTGCTCATACTTCTGTGTGATGTTATCATATATTCCTTAATAAAGTATTTGAATTACAGTTTAAAACATAAAAATAGCCTAGCTTAGTTTTTAATCGTATATGGAAACGGAATAAAGGGGGGGGGGGATATAATTTTCCAGTTAGATTTTATATATTGTAAAAGTATATTTTGCACATACAATCCGTGATACAGAGTATTTGGTTTCAAGCGGAGAGATGGTACAAGGGAGACAAGCGCCGTATATTTCACCATTTAACGCTCAGCTTAAATGAATGATTATATTTCTCCATTTTTAGGTAAATTTGTCGTAGTACATACAATAAAATTTTTGCAAAGGAAGCTTCTTGCGATACAACGCGCACCTAAAATGATTGAATGTGTTTCTTTCTTTTTAGGAATATTTGCTCTAGAACGGAAAATCATTTTATTATTATTATTATTACTATTTTTTTTTCTTTATAAATAAAGCATCTTGATACATGGAACATGGAACGCATAAGTAAAACCGGAATTTATAATAAACAGAACGAGCATAGAGGAAATTACAAATGTTTTTTTTTCTTTTGTAAATAAAAGAAACGTTTCGGTTTTAATTCCAGTTTTTAATAAGCACTTGTTATATTTGATCATTTTAGTTTATCAAAATGTCTTTTATATGACCCGAAATTTTCGGCACCGATTAGAAAAATACCATTTAAGGCGCTACTCAACCATTACTTATCAGTTTTTGTTTTTTTTAAAGTAATGTTTTAGGATAAAAATAAATGAAATATAAACAAAATTTTAGAAATCTTTTTTAAATTACATTTTAAAGATTTTTCCAATTAAAAGTTTATAATAGAAATTATACGTGAAATTATTTAAAATATATTGGAATCCGCTTTATCTTATTTTATTTTATTTTATTTTATTTTTGTAGTATTAAAAATTTCTGTAATTTTTCTAGTTACCATTGTATTTTACAATTTTTGTAAGACTTTTGATTATTAATTGAATGAGCTTTCTATTTCTATTGTCTCTGTATATGTCACAGGAAGAAACTTTTGCACGAGAAACTACTTCAAAGTATATATATATATGACTGTCTTAAACTTTTTTAACCTAAAAAATACAGTCGAACCCCGTTAATACACGAATCAAGGGCCGTTCAAAATTCGCGTATTAAACGGGTTCGCGTATTAACCGAAGTTTGCGAATTTTGACCTGTGGCCCATATAATAACAACCTATACGTATAAAAGACGTCTTTATGACAGTTTTAGCGCTTTTATGACATAAAATGACATTTTATTTGTTTTTATCACTATGCGTTTATTAAGCAGGAACGTTCGATATCTGGAAATTCAAATAAGTTATTCCCTTAAGTAAAAATCCTATAAGTCTTTTCAAAATTACATTTATTATATACGTCACATAAAATAGAACAAAACGAACATAAAAATCTGTGCTAACCATGTAAACTAAAACTAAAATCCTTGTTAGCTGTACAGAACAAATAGAGATCAGTGTCGATAATACTAAAACGTCGATAGAAAGAACCAAAAGTTAAAAGTTAATAAAGTTAATAATGACATAAAAATTTCTTTTTGTCAATGTGACATGAGGGCGCGCCATCAGCATGATGTGTTCAGCCCTATTCAGGTGGTGAAAAACCCCTCTCTGAACGCCTCTGTAATTTTGAAGAATAGGGAAATGGGGCAGGGGACGCAGGTTCATTCTCTTATTTCTCCTCATGCGGTTTACGAGTCGTAATTGATGTCATCCACACTTCTGAATTCTGAGATTACTAGATCTTTGTTGTTATTAATGAACGACAAAGAAATGAAATCGACAAAATCTTTCCTTACAGTTTCTTATTCACCAAGCCAGTGTTCTTCAACATCAGGGTGCTAGGTCATCTCTTTACAAATGATGCCATCACTACTTCCAAAACCCCCTTTTCTAAAACAATTTGCAATCGTCGTTGGTGTGACACTTTCCCATGATACAGTAAGCATGTGAACGTCGAGGGCTGTAATACAGCGAAACTTTTAGCAGGAATGGCTGCCGTGTTCCATTTGGTGAAGGTATCATCGTACTACGCGAGTCTTGTAATTTACCTTTGTCCTCAAGCGACACATGGCGAGATTCTTTTCCCATACGCCGGTCAAAATTACGAACCCATGTTAAAAAAGGCTGCTCGTCATCCAAGCTCTGCCCTGACTTTCGTACAGGCAATTTTTGGCATTTGTAAATCATTGAAGGTTGCGTGATTTCCTTATGACCATGATGGAAGCACATTTGTTTTCCAACAATCGACGTCTTCATTGTTGACAGTTGCTGATTCATCACACACTTTCTTGAATTTTATGCCGTGGTGAGCTTCAAATCGATGCACCCATTCATTTGAGGCATTTAAATCTAATAATCCCATTTTTGCTGCAATATCAGGTGGCTTTAACTTGTCAGATCCATCAGATTTGGCATCGAGAAGAAGAGTAACACGGCCTTTACTTCATTTACCCCCACGACATGTTTCTCCTTTTATAGCCGTTGTTTCGATCGATGTCATTTTGTAAAAACTCCCAAATTCGTGCACGTTGTAAATATCACGGCTTAAGTAGATTTTTACAAGCTACGGAAGCACATTTGTTTTCCAACAATCGACGTCTTCATTGTTGACAGTTGCTGATTCATCACACACTTTCTTGAATTTTATGCCGTGGTGAGCTTCAAATCGATGCACCCATTCATTTGAGGCATTTAAATCTAATAATCCCATTTTTGCGGCAATATCAGAAGCCTTTTTCATGGATTAGCATGCCGATTATTGGGATATTCTTAGATCGCACCGTGAACAAACCACTCGAGGAAGGCCTTCTCCATGTCCCCAAACTTGGTGGCTTTCATTTTCTTGTTCCTTGTTCCCCGAACAACAGTTTGATTAACGATGACATCCCTAATTTTCAACAAAGTCCTTAAAGTTGATTCCGTATGCCTTTTTCTTTGGAGAACGCCGACTTATTTAGGACTGCCTGGGAATTGTACTGATTTATAATTTGTAACTTCTCAGTGACAGAGAGAGCCTTTCTTTTAATATGTCTTGCTCCTTTTGCCGTCTAAAGATTAGATTAAACTTTTAAAAGCACACGTGATATCGTAGATGAGATTCTACCAGGAGCGACAAATAATCCTCTTCCTTCGTAATCACATCATTGACCAAACAACGAATCGGCACTGCTCTGAGTTAGGATGGGGATCGCATCGTTAGCAGTAAAATTTTCTCTTCCCCTTTTCTGGTTTGTTTGCGCCGGGAAAGATTTCTCCTTCAAGAAAGGAGAAGTTCAAAACTGATAACTTTACTAAAGCTATTCATGGATGTAATAAATTTGGACAAAAAAAAACATTCCTAGTTTAAAGAATTGTCGTAAGTAAAGCTTGGGACGTTATTCCCTCTAAAACCTCATCTGTTTCAAACCAAGCTCATTCGCGTATTTAACGTAGGTTTTTATTGCCAAGGGACTGATAAAATTTCGCGTCTTAAGCGGTTTCGCGTATTAACCATTCGCGTATTAAGAGGGGGTTTTTAATGTAAAATATAGGCGTTTTTCAAGGGACCGAAGAAAATTCGCGTATTAAGCGGTTTCGCGTATTTAGCAGGGCGCGTATTAACGGGGTTCGACTGTACATGAAAAATTTGAAGAAAGTAAGTTCAGATTTAAAATTTTAAAATCTATAAATCTTAAATTAAATTACTAAATGAAATTTGTAAATAGAAAATATCCATGTTTCTATTACTGACGTCTCACAGAGCATATAAATTGACATGATGACATACACCTTTTAAATTTTAAAACAATGATACATGGAAGACAATTACCGATATTGGGAAATGGAAAAAAGAGAAAAGACGATGTGACAGGGTTCGTACGGGTCCTTGAATTTACAAACTAAGAAATTATTCGGTACCAGTATTTTCTTATAAAAAATCTCTCCGTAAATAAGGCGAAATCTCGCGCATTAAAACTAGTTTTATTTTTCTATAAAAAATTACTGATATTCCGCATTAAAATAACGGTATCCTTACGAACCCTGTGTGATGGGGAGTAATGGCTACTTTAAATGGATAAAGATGAGAAACTTAATATACTTACTGTGTAGTGCGTTATCCATATGAAGAAATTTTAGTGTCCAAAGCTTTTCTACCAACTTTTAATAAGTTAAAAAAATGAATTACAATATCTGTGAATATTAGCAATTTTAACGCTAAATGTCTCTCTCCAAGATATTTTATGAATATAAATATGCAGATCATATAACACTTTTCTAAATTATCGAGGTAAGTTGGAAAACTTCAATTAAATTACGAATTGACTTTTTAAGTAATAAGAAACATAATTTACAGTGTGAGAGGAGGAGGGGAGGAGTAGAGAAATTTTACAGATGCATTGGTGGGGCGTGGCCAATAAAAGGTTGGTAAACATTGCCTTAAGTTAATGATAAAAATTTTAGTGGAACTTGAAGGCTACAAATGTAATCTTCTCGTACTCTAGTATCTAATAAAATAGAAGCTACATTCGGCTTGCGCAGCGATTTCAGGGTCTGGTGTCAGATCTCAATTAACCAGGGTGCAAAATTAGAAACATATGACAATATCTGCAAATAATTACATTAAAATAAGCGCTAAAATCTTATATAAAATTATTTATCAAAATTGCTTTCATAATCACTGATGGATTGAAAACGATTTCCATATTTTTGTATAAATGTTAATTGTAAAATATATGAATATAATTTTTTAATACCATTTAATAAATTACTTATAATGCTGTATATGCAATTAAGTGTAATCCTTAGATTTCACAGAAAGTTAAATATATTTCTTGAGGTTACAGATATAAAAATACTGCAATTTAGAATGGAAATTATCGCTGTACACATTTCTTTATGATGATTTTATATCACCCATGAAATATATCTCTTTAAATAATTAACATTTATGTAAATTTACATCGACATCCATTGTTTAATATCAAAATATTTTCTTTTCTGATCATGAAATTTCTTATTGTACATTCTTCGTTTACTTTAGTATAATAATCCCTATTTTCAGTCTTAAATACTGATTTAAAATAATGTTAGTTTTGTACAAATGTTTTATATTTTTCTTTGTGCGACGCGCTTTCTCATATTATGCGCATATAAAATTATAGACTATATTTTTCTATTCTTAGGCACGCGCAGTTCTTTCGTTTCAAAATAAGTTTCATAAAATATGTGTAATGCAAATTAAAAAAATCGTTGAAAGTAATAACTAGTAGAAACTTCACAAAAATTGAAAAAGTGTGAAGCAAGAACATACGATATGTTCAATGTTCATTAATACAGAAATGTCAATTCTGTTGCTCATCTTTTCTTTCATTTTTACACCAAGCACAAGAAATACACATGTAAATTTTTATGACTTGTCTTACATCATTTTCTTTCATGTTATACGGCGGAATGTATGGTATGTAATTATTGAACTTTCTTCTATTTTTACCTGACAATACATTTCCGGAAACATAAAATAAAAAAAAAAAATCTATAAATGAGAATCTGACTCTGCTACAAGAAAATATATTTTTCTTATTAAACGTAATTTAAACCAAAATGTATAAGAAAAAGAAAATATAAAGCAAGATTGATAGAATTTTCTTCACAGTTGGATGATTTCAATCATATCAGATGAAGCTGAATTTCTCTCTTTGGATAATTTTATGATAGATAAATGGAACGCGGAAGACTGTAGCATAAAATTGAATGTCAACCATGACAAATCCATGTATGCACTGGACGAAAATAATAAAAAATGTAGAAGAGGCGTTCTGCTTTGATTTTTTGAAGAGCCATAGTTTTTCGGGAGTTCTATAAAATTATCTGTACGAAACAAAAGGTTATATTAGAGAAGACATGTTCATTTCAAAAATGGATTTTCGTATCTCTAAAAAATCATTTTGAAATGTTTTTGTTTGACTATCAAGCTGTCACGAAAAATGAGAAATGGAAAATAAAACATAAATAAATTTCATAAATAAAACACCGAATATATATATATATATATATATAATACATCCTATCAGACTAAATAATGTATTCATATACATTTTAGTTATAATTCATGAATAAAAGATTTTACATAACACCAATGATATTATTTGTATTTTGTGGTAGATATTATTACCATGCGTTAGGATCAGCATCCGTTTTATACGATATTTTTTAACAGAATTTGTGGATAATTAATAGATAGTGTGGGTGGGCGGGACGTACCTTTTATCAGAGTAATAGATTCTATTGTGTATAGTGCTGGACAATATGATTACTTTTTACACATCATAAGAAAAGGTACAGACAGCTACCGATAGAGGCTAATGTTTATAAATAAGTAACATTTCATGTAACATTTCATCAACATAAGTAACATAGTTATGCTTCAGGAATCGTCTACATACTTCAATTCTACAATTTAATTCTAATAAAAAATGTACAAAATGGTAATAAATTTCTTTCACTTTCAAAATTTAACATTAAAATTTGACGCACTTAAAGAGTGACATAATTTTTAATTTTTTTTTCAAATTTTCATACAGTTATTATAAAAAGGACTTTAGGATTTTTTACATAAACATAGAAAGATTAAGATTTCACACAGAAAAATGTCTTTCAATTTTCAACATGAAAAAAATATCGAAAATTGATATAGTAAGTGAACTAATAAACATATACAAAATTTGCTTAAATTTTCTGGTTACTACGTACAATTTTCTTGCCTATCGATTAAAATATAACAAAAATGGGCACTTTAGTATATCAGAAAGTAATATTACTCTACAACTCGAAAATTCTTAATAAGGATGAACCGTAAATTTACATAGCAACGTTTTGACAATGTTACTCCTTTTATGTAAAAAACAATGTTGATTATAATTAGTATATTTCTGCAAAATGAAAGTATTCATTCATTCTATACTTAATAATTCGTTTTTGAATACAAAAATAGATTAAATTATGTTTAGTTGTATTCATTTTATCTCATGAGAAAAGGCACATTTCAAATGGATGGTGTTTTGAGTTAAACACAATCTATCGCATAAATGAAAATGGGCCATGTAGATTTTTTATTAGTTACCTCCTAAAAAAGAATTGCCCGTTCTAACTTTATGAATATTTTTTAAGAATCATAATCTGTATAATTTCTGGGTAACCTTGCGTAAATACGTGTTAGGTTCTCTCAGAAAAGAACCCACGGAGTGCACCCACTCCTCGACCTATACCTCTCAGGTAGGTAATTGCCTGTAAACAACAACACCAACCAGATTTAATTTGATCTGTAGAACTCAGTAATCAAAAGTGTGAAAAGTAGATGCTGCCATTTAAAAAATGAAAGTTAGTATGTTTTAATAATAAATTCAGTATTTCATAAGTTAATTCATTATTGTTTTAATTATTTATATAGATAATTGCCTGTAAACACCAACACCAACCAGGTTTAATTTGATCTGTAGAAGTCAGTAAACAAAAGTGTTAAAAGTAGATGCTGCCATTTAAAATATGAAAGTTAGTATGTTTTAATAATACTAAATTCAGTATTTCAGAAGTTAATTCATTATTGTTTGAATTATTTATATAGAAAGCTGTTTATACACGAAGATGTTCCAATAGATGGATTTCTGAAGAAATATACTTAAAAGTACTTTAATAATGCTGCAGATATGACACAATCACTTACATGTAAAACACATTATTATTATATAAAAAAGGCTCAACAGAATAGAAACATTTACTAAGCAAAATAAAAAAATATAATTATAAGCTTTTGACAAACAACATTTGAAGCAACCTTATGCAAATGATCAATTTATGATGCGTTAAGACTTACTGCATGTTCTGTTTTCGAGTTCATCAGATCCATCTGGACATTCATATTCTCCATTGCACACGTGCAGTTGGCTTATGCAAGAACCATCGTCGCAGCGAAACTGCCCGGCTGCACACTCATCGGCAGCTGTAAAAATATATTTAATAAATGAAAACTTGCTATGTAACGGTGTTTCAGTCTAGAACTGTAGATGATGTTTTATCCTAGGTTTTTTTAGTCTAGGTATTGATCTCGAAATTTTATACTTCGCTCAAACTTTAAAAAATTGATTGTAACTTACGTACCCTTATTCTATTTTCTTGTAAGATTCCTGTATAAGAAAAAAAAACGAAAATACAACATAATGATATAAAAAAATATAACTTTTATTTTACATTTAATACTAAATTAATATGCAACACTTTTTTAATGTGATACATGGACTTGTCTACATTTCACATATAGAATTTTCTGGCTTAGCTTGCTGAGGAGAGACGTAAGTCATCTTCGACATATAGTGTGTTTTTATAAGTTATTTTTTAGACGGTCAATGCCATAACAAAACTAATTTAGCTGCTTCATGCCGCGGTTTAAACAAGTTTTTTTAGAACTCCTAATAAAAGCATGGCGAACCTTTAGACACATGCTTACTAAAAATTCATAAACAATATTTTTCACTTTTGTAGAGCATTAAAATTTTACATAAAATATTATGGCAACTTCTGCTAATTATACAAAACACTTAATCCGTCGCTTCGTGTATTAAATAACTACGAAAAAAAAAAGTATTTTTTACTTTTTTATAAGAAATAGTCATTAATTTAATAAAAATCGAAAATATAACTAATTTAAGTGGCATATACTTGTATAAGAAAAAGTAAATATGAATTTTTTCTCTTAGTAATTTTAACATTGCATTAATGTAAATTGATTTTTTATAATATACCTTGCATTAAAAAGGTATTTTTGCTGTTGTACGCCCTTTTAGGGCTATAAAGCTCATAATTTGTTTTTGTTTTTTTTATTAATATGAATAGCAAAAATTTACCATGCGTTATTTTATCGCCTTATTCGTTAGTTAATATTTTTTTAGATTAACTATCTAATAAAACGACTTAAAATAAAAATTAAGGAATTTTGTATTAGTTTTTTCTTGCATTTTAATTAATATTATTTTATATTATAATAGCAACAGACTAACGTAAAAACAAATAAAAGCATTGTTAAGATAATTTTCTAATATTATATATTAGTGGAAAGATAATTTAAGGAATAATGTAATGAAATAAATTTCGATAAATTATTAGTATTTAACCCCTTGCGGGCCAAGCAATTGCGTTTCTGTAATATCCAATTCACACCGGAATCTGCAGAAAGATTTATTGCAAAATACGAAAAAAGCAATTTTACTGCTTTTTTCCATTAAAGTTAGATAAGTAAATTTTAATAAAAATTTTCTGGTGCAAATCTTCATTAATCGTAGGTGGGATAAAATATATCCCACCGCCCCTGAAGTGGTTAATCAGAAGTTATTGACAAATAAACGGAAAAAAACACCTCTTGCTTAGGTTAGCATGACGTAGATTTCCTCTATTTGAATCTGGTCATCGAGCACACTGTAAAAAAATGTAAATATTCAAAACTAGTTTATGTAAAGCTACAGCTACTCTATATGCTTACTAAAATTTTATCTGTACATTGTTAAAATATATATATATATATATATCTACAAAACTAGTCTTTGAAAACCCACAGAAATCTGTATGCTTACTAAAATTTTATTGGTAACCCGTGTTAATTATATGATTTTTTTAGTTACAGTTACACAAAACGTTCTAGACACCCCGCTTTCATAGAAAACTCCTAGTAACCTTAGAGATTTTTTTTTACAGTATAAACATGAATCTGTTACATTAATTTCTTTTGTTGCAGTTAACTAACAGTTTTAGGCATGCCAGATTCCTAGAAAAATTTTACTAACATCAAAGATTTTTTTTTATATAGTGCATGCATGGTTACTGAGCCAGTCTAGTGTCATTATGCTTTGGTAGTGAGTAAATGAGGTAACAGTAGGATTCAATTGTTATGAGGTTTTGGAGGACATTTCATGACGGTGAAGAGGATATTTCCCAACAGCAACGAGAACCGGCTAAATTTTGACCTGTTACAAGATTTGTCGGTAAATGAACAGTAGTCGTAAAAAGAGATAGAAACGATTTCGCCTGGATCATAACTAGGGATCTCTCTAGTTATATGTCGAAGACAAACTTCGGCAGGACATCAGATTAATGATAAAAATACATTATTTTGAAAAGAGTCCTAGTATCCCGATTGAACAGTATCCCAAAATTGCTAAAATTGAATAACATTATTAGTAGCATATTCCTTGTTTCCACAGTACCAGTCAACCCTGTTGTGAAATTTGACACGTGATATCAACCCACCAACACACTTCAAGATCTTTTCTCACAACCACTCAAAATACTCTTTTCATGTTTCAAGGACAGACCAGACCAAATTTAAACAGACAATCAAAGGAAGCAGAATGCAAAGCAAATATACAAGACACAAATTTGTCCGAAGGGATGTTTTGGTGACAATAAAATGCATACTTGCAAATCAGTAATTCTTAATTTATTAAAAAATTAAAAACAGCAAGATAAGTATTATAAAGAAATATGACAATTTGAAACAGTTTTTTTTTCTTATAATTATGTATAATTATTCATATTTATAAATATACTTTGATAAATGGAATATAATTAATTAAATTTACTCATTTGTAATAAATGGTTAGAAAGACTTGCTGTTTTATGATTTATAGTATTTGCAAATTGAAAATATAGAATATAGGATGTAGAACATAGATGTTATGCTGATTTCGGTAAATTGCAGTGATTAGATGTAAATAAATAAAAAAAATGAAACAAATGAAAAATTTGGGAAGTTTTTTGAGAATTTTGTCTAAATGTTATTAAGTAAATTGTCTTATACAGAAGTAGATAATTTTTTTTCTCCATATAGTAATGAATTCACTTTTAGACTTTTAAAAGGAAAAGTGACTAACCAAATTTTCGCTAAAGTAATTAGATGGAAAAATAAAAATAAATGTTATTTTTTAATGCATACTGTAATTAGAATTTCAAAGAATAATTCGGAAAAATATTAAGGGAGAATTTTTTCATCCTAAGATGCGAATATGGTATAAGTAATTAAAATTTATGAACGCTCATTTTAATTCACAAAATAAATGTCATTAAATGGTAATATTTCCATTGTAAAAGGCAGAAACATTTAGCTATGACCAGTATAACTAATTAAGACGTAAGACATTTCGTTTTGTTTAAAGTCTAAATATTGATTTTAAATGATTTTGTAATAAAAATTTCAAGAAATTACACTTACAATTTATTTAAAAATTAATTTTTTCTTTGAAAGATGCAAAAATATTTATAAATCAATAGTATAAATAACTAATAAGTAAGAACGTAATTTTTAAATTGAAAGAAATCGCTATTTGCATATTTCAATCGAAAATTGATTTTAATTTTAATTTTAATTGCGATTTAATCTAATTTTTATTGAAAATTCATTTTAGAGCAATATTGAGCTATTAAAAGCCACTTTTTTACGTTTTAATTATAAAATCGATCTGTAATTATTTTGGAATTTTTAAGGAGAATTATTCTATATTACCAATATTTGTGCCTTGACCTTTACGTTTAAATACTATTTTCGCATATTACAAGTTTCCTTATATGATATCACTAGCTAATCAACAAAAGATCATATAATATCACACATATATATATATACGCGGCAAAAGATTACCATCTTCAAAATTGTTTCAATGGTTGTCTGGATACAATGATCGGAGATATTTTGCCTTGCGGGCAAGAGGCAGAGGGTAGAATCCCCTGTACAAAAAACTGTCTAATTATACATTTGGCCGCAGTTAAGAGTGTAATTATTTGCTGTTTGCGTTTTTTAGGGCTTTGCATGTGTTATTGATATTAGATTCGGATGTAAAACATAAGAAAATTAAAGAAATGTCACAAAGAGACTACTATAAAGCTATGTGAAATAGTACTATTAAGTGAACTAGTTGCAATTATGAACAAATTAGAATGTAATTTGGTGCAAATGTAAACAAAGGTGGCATTTCTAAATTTTTGAAGCTGGATAAGGAGATTATTTCACAACGAAACTAAACTGGTAAAGGTAGAAAATCATGTAAAGCAACAAGTTATGATAGAAAAATTAAGATACTATTTGTAGGGGATTGTTGTAGTCACGATGGCACGATATGTAGTCACGATAGTAGTGGCGGTTTGCCTTTTTGAGCTGGCAACCCTTGCCGTGCTCATAATCTGCGGGTTTCGCTAGTGCCGACAGAGGATCTTGCAGGATTGCAGAGAGGTGTTTGCAGTGCCTCGTATTTTTCGAGAATACGTTTGGGATGCCGCTGTATTATGATGGATGCTTATTGTCAGTGAAGACGACTGTAAGAAAGGGTGCTATGCTTATTATCATTAAATGATTGTATTACCTTATTCTTTAATATCTGTACAAAGTGTTATGCTTTTTCGTTTCATTATCATGAGGTATAAGTGGTATCGTTTACAGTGTTTTTAAGGGTTCAAATTTTATGCTGTTATGATCATGATAATCCAACATTTTTAAATTTTTATTTTGCATTCTTCATAAATTTTAGGTATATTAGTCTTCTTTTGGAAAGTTATTTTTTTATATGGTGCACCAGTTCAAAATTTGCTAGATCATTTTCCTAGTACCTTCATTGTGAATTTCATTATTATAATCTTTTTTTTTTGTTAACTAGTAGAGATTACTTAGTTCTTCAGTTTCTAGATATGTGTACCCTAAAATATTTACGTTTATAATGATCACTTAAAATGTCAGTTATATATATTCTGAACATATATATATATTTTTCTTAACAAAAGGATATATAGAGAGTAAAACCTAATGATGCTTTTATTTTTATCTACAGTATTATGGTAACCTTTCTGTGTTCGCGTACTGGTGTCAGCCAGTGTTGCACTGACTTACTACTGTATCATGATTTCTTAATGATTTTCTCCTTCGCGTGCAGGTGTTGTGTGGTCAGTTGAACACAACTTGTATTCTGTTTAAAGAAAGTTTTTTTTTTTGGTTCATTAGAAATATGGACTACTCTTCAGCTAGATGGTTACAGTTAAATACAGAATTTTATATACTTTACTTTTAGTTTTTTTAAGTAATGCAAAGACATTGTGGTGGAACACCCCTCCCTGGTTTTGGTTTTCTGTTTAAAAAAAAAGGAAAATATTTTTTTTATTATTTAGCTTCTTTTCTTAGCATTCTTTTGTAATTTTCTCCTTTTGCCTTGGTGGTTAGCGTGGCTTTGCTTTTCAATATATATATATATATATATTCTTCATGAGTGTAGGCGTTACCTTCACTCATTCATTCATTTTTTTTTCTCCGTTGTCCTGGTGTATGTCGTAGTCACGACCTAGATAACTTGGTTTCCCCCCCCCCCTCATTCAGTTTTGCGACTTGAGTTCGTTTGAATTCAAGCTAGGCATACCTTTTGTCGAACAATCCTCTTGGTTTTACCAGTTGTCGCCCCCGTGAGTCGTTCCTTTCGCAGTCCTTGCGATCTGCCTTTTTTCCTTCTTTGACTTTCACTTTGCGTAGCCTGTCTGTCACGTTTGGCGTGATAGCCTGCGAAGGTTGGCGTTTCCGGTATTTCCATGTATTTTCATCAATACCTTGGCGCACGTTGTGGCGGTTTGCCTTTTTGAGCTGGCAACCCTTGCCGTGCTCATAATCTGCGGGTTTCGCTAGTGTCGACAGAGGATCTTGCGGGATTACAGAGAAATACTTGCAGTGCATCGTATTTTTCGAGAATGCGTTTGGGATGCCGCTGTATTATGATAACAGTTCATCTATAAAAGAAATATCCTATAGGTCCGAGTGAAGTGCCATTAATTTTAATTAAAATATTGCAATTTTAGAGTTTTTGAGCTCATTCTTTCAAGTTAACCTAGAGTTAACACTTAGCTGATTTAACCAAACATTCTTCGCATTCTACGAATACATGTTTTACCTTTTTAAGTTGATTTTCAATTATCGACGCTTAATAAACGTCAACTGGTACTGGCTCAACCAACCAACCAGTCTAATTTTAACACGACAGGGACAGAAAATCAACTGTATTTATACAAGGTGAAATGGCGCAACCCACTGTAGTGTTGAGGGCAGTGACTGCTCGGAGCAGACTGCATTGATTTAGTTTAAATGATAGAATTACACGAATAAAGCTTTTTTTTATATTTCTAACTAAGGTTCAAAAATTAAACCGGTATAAAACTCATTTTAACTAGTCTTCGGATAAATGAAACCCTATTATTTGGTATGACGTAACAAAAATCCCCTTCTATTGTAGTGAGGGCACAAAATACGCAAGGAGACTAGTCTGAAAAGATTTACATCATTAATTGCGTTACACACACCGTAAAGCACTTGGTTAGTATTAAGATATGGAGTTTTATAATATCAAAAGATGTGGGCTAAATTTGTGTGATTAATGGGAATATCAATGCCCAGAAATACAATAAATTAAACAACTTCAGCCTTCTGCATGTGAACATTTCCAACACAATAAAGCATATATATTTAAACAGGATTCAGCTCCATGTGCTGTTGCTAAAGTGTACAAAAAGTGGTTTTATATTAATCATATTCCAGTCTTGGAATGGATCAAGAATAGCTCCGACGATAACCACTTTACAATATATGGGGCCAACTAAAAAACCTTTTACACAGAAGCACTTCAGCAATAAAATAGATTAAGTAGAACCGGAAATTCAATCTTGGTATCATATTATAACAACTTCGTAACTAAAAGCTGGTAGATGGGAGGTGCTGGGTTCGATCCCAATCGCGCCCGTCGGCCTAATTGTTCGGAGTTTTCGTGGTTTTCTTCGAACCTTGGATTTCCAAGCGTTAATACGGGTTAGGCTCCCTTAGAAAGACCCCCACGAAGGGCACTCCCCCCCTGGGCCCATATCCCTCGTGTAGATAATTGGCCGTCATAAATACAACCAACCAACAACCACGGTAACTAAAAGTTCACTACATAATAATTGATTGTACGGTCACTAATTAAGATTAAAGGTTACCCAGCAAATTATTAACTGGCATTGTGATAATTTTTGTATGTGGTTTAGCCTTTTGCTCGAATTTTCGGTATGTTTCACTTTTCTGCTTTATAACTGCTGTTCTACTAAATATTCCTTCAGGAAATTAGTTGCATCATACTGTTGATTAAATTATCTTTTCACTAGTTTTTAATATTATAGTATTACGTAAAGATAAAATAGTGTTATGCACCATCAATCTTCAAAAATACATCTTTCAAAAATTGTTTCTAAGAATTTGAGCACTACTGTAAATGCGCCTATCAGCAACCCATATATGTTGATAAAGGTTAGGTTCAAATGATTTAAACTCTACGCACTATATATAGCAGAGATAATATAGTGAAAAATGTCAAGAAAATGAAATAAAATTTTTAAAACCAATTTACTATAAAAGTAATACAGTTTTATATAAAATTAGAAGTGTTCGAATTCAATTCGTTAAAGTCAATCTGTAGCAATGTGTCTTCGCTAGGCAGTCAACAACAAATACCAGGTATACTCATACCATGGTGTCATTAAGAATCATTGCTTTAGATTTAGAGTATCACAGAAAGTGAAAACTTTCTAATTTGTTAATTCAGTCAAAAGTAATTGTATAGTTTCTGAGGGTCTGTATGATTTAGGAAAAAGAAAATTTAATTTTTTCTACACTGCTCAAAACAATATGGGGATATTAAGATTTTTTATATAAACTGCGGATGACCAAATGTTTTGTTGACTGTTATATGATCTGTATATTTTGTAAGGTATATGAAAAGAAAAATAATCTACGAACATGCGACAATTAAATGTTTATCTGTCGGTAAACAAAAAATGTGCAATTGGTGCATATCATACGAAAAAGCAACAAATGTGATTTATCGGGTACTAAGAAGTTTCAACTAGGGGCATAGTTTCCATTAACCGAAAACAATATCGCACAACTTTGAGACATGTAACCAATGAGGTTATAAAAGCGGTATTAAGGTAATCTCCCCTACCCCGGTATTTAAGTATTGCACGGCAGCGCAATACTTATTTATTTCCAGTGTCACTTCTCAATGTTAATTTAACATGGAAAAGCCTATAGAGATCATAACTTTTTCATTTTTTCTTCCCACCTTTTTGTCCCTGATTCCACTCATTTTTTATTCTTTACTAATTCTAATGATATTATAAATTTAAAGTGTAAAAACGTTTGCCTGACATCAGGATCAAAACGAATGGTAAAATGCCTTTGCATATGGATGAATTATAACCCAAAGAGAAACATGGGCTATTTTTTTTTTTTTTTTTGCATTAATCAAATATTTTTCTTAATAATTCCAATTTTCGCTTTTTTCATTGAAAATTAACGGACATTTTTCTTCATTTTTCAACATTTTTACTTCATTGTTTCAAAAATTTCAAAAGCCGTAATAATAATTTATTTCTTTTTACTTGAAAGATTTTCACGTGAAATAATAAATTGAGCTAGTTTTTTTTTTTTTTTTCAAAAATTAAAAAGGTGAATATGGTGTCATAGTGGAAATAAAAAGTATATTTTCAGAATAAGTTTTTGCTTTGGTAAAGTTTATATTTTAGTAAAAAGTTTCTAATGGATAGCTATTTTTACGCAGATAGCGAACTTAGTGGGGGTATTACATAACTTAAATTTTAAAATGTATTTTTTTCCCGAAATGAGAACTATTTATAACCCAAGTTAAGCTTAGGTAATAATTTTCTGATAATAATTTACACCACCCCTTGGGAGAGAATAAGGTTTTAAATTTAAGTAAAACTTTTATTTTTTATTTTTAACTGTATCACAGCTATAAAATTGTTAAATATTAGCAGTAAGGATTCAACACAATTTACATGTACTTTCATAGCGTTCCTAAGTGGGAAATAGGGTATCTTAATTTAAATTAATTTTTTATGTTTTGATTATAGATTTTTTACGTTCACATTGGAAGTTTTTGTCCAAACTACCGCACCCTGCATTAGTACAGTGGTGAAACATTTTGAAATACACATTGGTAAACTGCATACCACATGTGATGAAATACAGCATACATCAAAGCCTGATGATGATACTCTCTATTAATTTTGAAATGCGTTCGTCTGAGTGCTGTAGTTATTAAAAAACTTGACATATTAAACAAAAACATAATTTGAAGAACAAATTAAAAAAAAAAAATTATTTCCTACATTGTTTAAGCCCGAGAAGGGACAGATATTAAGCTATTTCATTTAATTAGTTTTACATTTAATGTTAAATTTTATAAAAAATTATTTAAGCCAATTGAAGATTAAAAAATAAAAATAAAATTCATACAATATGATACGTAAAACACCCTAAAAAATTAGATTCCGTTCAAATGAAATCGAAATAAATCTTAGACTTCTTTTTTTAACTTTTGTATTTTGCATGCATCTTATCATTTGATGCACAGTTGTCATGCACATAATACAAAATCTGCAATACAAATATTTTCAATTAAAAATGGAAGAAGTCTAAAATTTATTTCGATTTCATTTGAACGGAATCTAATTTTTTAGGGTGTTTTACGTATCATATTGTATGAATTTTATTTTTATTTTTTAATCTTCAATTGGCTTAACTAATTTGTTACAAAATTTAACATTAAATGTAGAACTAATTGAATGAAATAGCTTAATATCTGTCCCTTCTCGGGCTTAAACAATGTAGGAAATAAATTTTGTTTTTTTAATTTGTTCTTCAAATTATATTTTTGTTTAATAAGAGAGTTTTTCAATTGCTGAATTTTGGAAAGAAGGTCCGCTAGTCTAGCATGATGTGGCTTGGCGTTATAATCCTTGAGAACGAATTCATCGCCAATTGCGGGAGCGTAATGGACCATAATAGGTCTGAGGAACCAGGACATTTTGAACCGCCGTTTCGGTCCTGGCATTTTGGTACCGCCGTTTCGGTACCGGTGCCATTTCGGTCCCTATCCCTTTTGGTTCCTTGCCATTTCTGTCCCATGCTGTTTTGGTCCCTTGCCGTTGTTGTTGGATGCAGTTATATTGTTAAATAAGAAAATGAATATTTTTTTATTAAAAGTATTTATTAATATCAATTCAATTTTTTTTTCATTATAGATTGTTTATATAATTAATTTATCAATTACTTGTTTAAAGACTATGACATGAAATAATCATAGTTATTACATGGTAAACGCAAATATATATATATTTAAATTGCGGTTACTATATTGTTAATAACTTCATTACGATGTATAAAAATGATAAGGATTTTGACGATAAATATGTTATTTATTTATTAGTTAGTTTATAAAAGTTTTCTTGATCTTTAAATATAACTAATTATAATATCTTGCTCTTTGTGAATTGTACACTAAAACTGTGCTTAAAAAAACAAAATTCTACATCTGGATAATAATATCACCTAATACTGTTAAAAATTATTTTTACCTATTTGAACAGTGTTGCATTATTATTATTATTATTATTATTTATTTATAATTACTTAGGCTTTATGTTTTGGACTGATTTTTCAAAAAGGTTCTTTTTTATTTTTTGGGAATAATAAATCAAAAATTTAGTATACAACTTTAATTAATGAATAATTGCTAATAATTAATTATTAAAATACTTAGTAATTTTAGTATAAATTTAAATTAATATTTTATTAAATATAATTTTAATTTAATATATTCCATTTTTTAAAAATAATAACATTATTAATATAAATTACAAATTTTTACTTTAAAATAAACTCAATACATAATATATTATATAGTCATTTCATCATTATATTTTAAATTATCTATAAATTGAAATATATCCTTTACCTGTTTATTTACTTTATATTTAAAGTTACTGAAATTTACAATGCAAAACACCTTAGTATTTTTTCTTTTAGAAAATTAAAATAAAAATAATTGAAATATTACTAACACTATTACATAAAATAAAAATTTATTATTTTATTAAAAAGAAATATGCCCAGTTTCAATAAAATTTGGTCACAAGAAGATGGTTAAAAAATGCAAGGAATAATTATTTATTTAAAAAAAGAGGAGTGGGGAGGGATATCTAAAATGTCTTCTGATAACAAAATATCTTTCATAGCACACCTAGTAAGCATACTGCTATTGATTTTTTAATGTTTATAATGGTAAAGTAACTCATTAAAACTAATTTATAAGATGCAATAACATATTGTAAAAATAATAAGAAATATGAAATATTTGTGCTTCAATAAATATATGTCAATACTGATTAATTAAAAACGGAGTTGTAGAATAGTTATGTTAGGAAATATTTACATATAATAGCTTATAAGTGTCTAACTGAATTACTGAAGACATTTATTATTAATGAAATCGGAGGGAAAAAATAAGCACGTTTTTGTATATTATTCAATTGTTGATAATTTAGCTCATCTAATTAAATGTATGAAACCCGTCAGAAAAAAAAATGTATTTAAGGTATTTCATAGTATATATAAAATACGTAATAATAATAATAAGTCAAAAAAACTTAAAACATCCATTCTCTAAAATAAAAAAAGGTCCCATGTAAAATTGTCACATTTTTTGAATCACACAAAACTCTTTCCCCGACTCTTATATTCAGCTTTTTTTTAAATAAAATTTGGCAAAGGGGATGATAAAAAATGATAAATGCCTCAAATGATGTTGAACCATATAGCGTTTGGTGGGCTTACGACAATTAGAGTCAAAGTTATAAAGTGGTGGACGCTGAAATAGCTACGGATCGATATGGTTAAGGACGGAAATTGAAAGGGATCGAAACGTCAGGACCGAAACGCGAGCACCGAAACTGTGGGACAGAAGTGTCGGGACCGAAATGACGTGTACCCACATCTGAGAACCTCATATCTATATCGCTGAGCCGCCAATCCTCTATACCTGATAATGTACTGGTCGGTAGGCCAATGATAGGCATACCGCTCCAGACCATCATTCTGCCTCCGCCAAATAGGACACTTTCGTATACAAATGCAGGATATTTCGGAGTGGTACTTTCGCTCCAGATCGTAATCAGCATATTATCGGGTTGTACACTAACGAGTGACGTTATAGCAGAGCACGTTACTCCCCTTATCACGTCCCCATCTAAGATGCTCTTATGACCACTTCTGCGGGCAGCAATGTGGCCTGCTGTGAAAGAAACACAAAACATAGGTCAGCAAGCATACAAACCAACATGATGGAGTCGGTTTCGAAAAGTTTGAGTCGGAAATCTTGTCATCTTCCGAAGGTGCTATTGCAATAGAATGGCGTTTAAACTGCAATTTCTCCTGGTAGTTAATGTTAAACAGTAGTCGTCATTTTGTGTTGTTGCACGCGTTCTATCTTGTCCTGCACTTCAGCTAACATTTCTAGTTTCCGAAAATTGATTTTATAGTCTAGAAATGATGCTTTTCAAAGCTCCAAAACTTTCCGTACAACGAATTGCGTTTGACCCACCTCTAAACGACCGATGGACTTCCGGGCCACCAATTCAGATACGTCATGTTGCTGAGACATCGTATTTACTGTTACAAAACATTAAACATCAACACTTCTCATTTTTTTAAAATATTCTCTTTATAAGGAATGGTACGAATCACTTTTTACTTCTTATCTAGAACGCGTCGTTTTCTACGTGACAGACAAAATTTGCATATTCCCAACTTTGTAAATATTTTAATTTCCCTTTTAAACATTTTTTATTTAATTTTCAATGAGTTGACGATAATAAGGTCGTTTTCTACCAAATTCACTACAAATATCCCCTAATTGTTTCGAGCGACGCCTATAATGTGCACCAAATTTTCATTTCCGTGTATTTCATCAACACCCCCTAGATATTTGAGAAAGCTTTGACACGCGTCACAAGAACGTCACACAAAAAAGGCAAAGCAAAGTAAAAAAAATCATTCATTGGCTGGTGGATATCCACGAGCCGATGAAAGATATGTTTTCTTTGTTTTGCCTGCTTTGTTTGACGTTTTCGTGACGTCACGTGTCAAGGCTTTCTGAAATATATAGGAGTGTTGATTTCATCCGCTTCATCTCAAGCTTGCCTGCCACAGGTTCACCAACCCAGCACTAAAACATCTTTGCGTACACCTAAATGATACAAGTACATTACTCTATGCAACGCTGGCTTTAAGCATGTAATTAGTTTTATAAAAATGTTAAATGTAGTTTTCCCTTTTGACAAGTTTAGAAGATTTAAAATTCATGGAGACAAACAAAAATGCTTTGAAACTCGAACTATGCCAACTAGAATCTAGCAAACTATTTTCACTATTATAGAAATTAAGGGTAGTATTCTAAAATTATATAATATCTAATATGCATTTCGTTAATAGAAATCATCTAAATAAATCTGAAATAAATGTGTATTTATATTTGTTCCGAGAAAAACAAATTCCTTATTTTAAAAGTTTTGCTTACCTTTAAAGACATCTGTCACTTTTCGACATTGTTTTTTAGAGCCTACATTACCCTGAGAAAGCCCAAATCTGCGAAGGCTTACCTTCCTTTTTCTAAAAACAAGGACTCTGTTAAAACAAGCAATTTACTCATTAAGAATGATTCATTATTTAAACTGCATTAAATTTTCCCCGCTTATTACGAACTATAATAGTAAATTCACGGTAACTCGATCCAAATGTCATTCGCTTTAATTGAATTTTGTTTAAACTATGGTAGAAATAATAAAATAATCCGTCACATGACTGTAAGATTATTAAATGCATTTCGTTTTTATAATTCTATATTTTTTATTTTATTTCTCATTTACTAATTTCGCTTTATGATTGCATTAGTGTCTTTTATCTCCTATTAAACGTTAGTAGCTGGGTGTTCGGCTCGCAGACAACCAATATGAAACCGCCAACAATTACTCTTCATATTTAATTTTTTAATAAGTTTTAAATAACATGGAACATTCTGAGATTAAATTTCTTTTACCATTAAATTAATTAGAGCACTTAATAACGGTTATTAATTTAATTTTTTGTGTGTAACATTCTTATTACCTTCCCGGGTAATTCTTCTAACGGGTAATACGAGGGTTTTTATAATTACTTTATATTTCGTATTAACCGAGTTCGACTGCATATATTAATCTAGAGATTTCCTTTTTAAAACGCTTCTTTTTAACTGTGTGTCTGTTTGTTTTCATGTTTGGAGGTTTGGATCAAATCACGTAATCGAGTTTTGACCCAGTTACGCCACACCGCCTTTTCTAGATTATTCCACACAAAGGCACAAAAGCTCTAAATATATTTTAAAATCGCATAATTCATTTCTCATTCCTTCAAAGTCTTTTAATTTCTTTCAGAAAATATTTATTTTTGTTGACCAATGTTGATCATTTATTGCAGATGTTATTTTATATTGATCAAAGTATGAAAACCAAATGCTTTTTAGAAGTATAAATATCAAAAAGAATGCAGAATTTTCGCATCATCATAAAACTGAAAGCGTAATTAAGTCGGTAAAGTAAAGAAAAAACAAAACAATAACAGGCGTCAGCTAATGATATTCCTCGAAAGTGATTATCATTAAGACCGCAGAAATAACTATTTTTTTCCATCAGTTGTGGATTTGCTCAAAATACATTAACTAAATTTAAGCTGGTGAAGTGAGTTTATATATAATAAATAGAAAAAATCGCTCTTGTATTTTTACAAATGGTTTAAAAAAAATAATAACAACATTATATATACTGTGGATTATAAAATTCTTTTCTTACCGCAGTTGTTGTTAGTAAATATAATTTGAAAAAATATCAATTGTTGTATAAAATGTACTCGTATAGAAATCCACTGTGAAAATATAAACAGAAAAGGTGAACTAAATATATGCATTTAGCTCAATTAAATGACACTTATGCAGCAAAGGAAAAAGTCGTGTAACTGAGAAAGCACTGTAAATAAATAAATAATTTTTTTTTACGTTAATTTATTTTATATGAGCATTATAACATATTTAATGTATTATAATAAATTTTTGGGAAAATGTATTAGATTAAATAAAGGTGGAAGTGGCAGAATCAGCATTTTAAGAAATCAGTTAAAGCTCCTTTTATTGCCAAATGCCTATTTTATATAAAAAAATCTCTATGGAATTTGTAAAAGTAAAAGAGTTGTTATATAAAAAGCGGTAAGAAATGTCGGCTTTAAATACCAATTATTTATTTCCATAATTTACATGTATTTATAACTCTGATTTGGTAAAAATGCATCTGCATTTGTTTAAAAAAAGTATCGCTTCGATTTCAGCAAAAAACTCGTCTTATCCTTAATCTACTAAATGCCAACTGCATTAAATAAATTGAGTTTATTTGCATACTTTTGTAGCACACAGACTGCTATTACAAAACAGGTGATATCTATCTATATTATAAAGGACAAACATATATGTGCGTAACGTATACGTCATTTTGCAAATGGCAACAGTTGGAAATTTGAAATGAAATTTCAGTTTTGCAATTTTCGCTGCTGCAAATTTTTAAACTTCTAAACATCGCACATTTTAAATTTTTACACCGTCGTACAGGGAAAAAAATTTGCTTTTAAATGCAATTTGTTTGAAAGCTGTATCTCAATTTATTTCTGACATATTAATTTTATGTAGTTTTTAAAACAAATTTTGTAATCGTGGCAACAGAAGTACTCGATTAATATTGAAAGTAAAGGGAAAATAGTAGATTACTGCATCTTTTTATTGCCATTTTCTCATAAAAACTGAAAAAAAAATTTATATTAAAATACATGTTTATGTTAAGAATATCATCTATTAATTAATCAGGTGAATTTTGGTTTTAATTCGTTTTGATTTATCACTTTAATAAATTGTACACTATTGCAAACTTGCTTTACAAACGATACACAGCTGAATGCATGCAATTTTATTATTCCGTGAACTGTTCATTTGTAAATGTACCTGCAGTGGCTGTTTTTTTTTTTAATATCCCCATTTTTATATTTTAATTTTAATAGTATTTTATGAGATTTATTCAAAATGGCTGTAATTTGGTAGCTTTCATTATTGCAGAGAGAGAGAGAAATAATGATGTTTATTCATCTTTATTCGTGCCATTTTCTGATAAAAATTCAAAACTGTTGATAAAAATTGTCGTATACGGTTTAGTGGCGCAAAACGGAAAATGATGTATACTGCATTTGAAAACACGCATTTCTTCTTATAAAGTTTCCATATATTTTTTTTCCCCTTCAGCATGTGTCCTGATGCTAAGTTTCAGACACTAGGTGAAATGCTTAAGTAAGTGAAAATGATGTCCTATTTAAAAAAAAAAATTATCATTTTCTTAGATAAAGCTAAATATTTTAGCACAAATGCGCCTAAAAACATAAATCAGGCAATTTTTACTTTCAGGTACTGAGATTAGAATCTAAGTTAAGAGTGCAACTGTTCACATGCAAAGGTGTTGCTGACAGTTGTAACTTCAAATTTTCAGTTAAAAGGATTTTAAAATGCTCAAATTAAAATAACATTTATTAAAAAAGGTGAAAACGGACATGAGAAATGCGTATGTACATTTTGAGAAGGTGAAAATGATGTCGGGTTTAGATTTCAAGGGGGAAAAAATTCTATGATCGTGTCAAAGTGGAATAAATTTCGCTGTTTTTCATTCCGAAATACCAAGAATAAGAGCCTCAATTGTTAACTTCATCATAATAACTGATCGTTATTATATTTTACTGATTACGTATCTATCTATCTATCTATATTATAAAGAACAAACGTATCTGTGCGTAACGCTGACGACATTTTGCGAATGGCAACACTTCACGATCAAATTTCGGTTTTCAAATTTTTGCTAGTGCAATTTTTTAATCTTCCGACCATCGTACATTTTCAATTTTTAGAACGTCGTTTAGGAAAAAAATCTACTTTAAAATGCAAATTGTTTAAAAACTGTATCTTAATTATATTAGATGTAAATTTCCAACTGGGCGTAAAATGTCCGGACCAGGATTCGAAACCGGGACCTCCTGGCTGAAGCCGCCAGTGCTCTGCCATCTGAGCTATCCCGGACGATTCTGGTCGAACTTGGAGACTTCAGCCAGGCGGTCCCGGGTTCGAATCCTGGTCCGGACATTTTCCGCCCAGTTGGAAATTTACATCTAATATGATTTGTTTACCAATTAGAATAATTGTGTTAATATTAATCTAGTGTAATTTCGTATCCAGCGATTTATGGAGTTCCATTACCTGAGATTTATTCTGTTGAGCTGAACCAGGTTTCAGACCAGATGCTGTAATCATCAAGGTTAGCTGGGTGAAAAAGTTCGACCAGAATCGACAGGGATAGCTCAGATGGCAGAGCACTGGCGGCTTCAGCCAAGAGGTCCCGGGTTCGAATCCTGGTCCGGGCATTTTTCGCCGAGTTGGAAATTTACATCTAATATGATTTGTTTACGAATTAGAATAATTGTGTTAATATTAATCTAGTGTATCTTAATTGACTAATTTATTATGTTTTAAAAATAATTTTTAAGCATGATTTTTTCTCATATCTTATCACGAGCGGGTTTCAAAACGTAATAATAATAAACATTTTGAAAATAAGGCAATAAAAATTGTTCAGCATTTATTTCTGACTAATTTTCCACAATGAAATTAATACTTCCTCTATAGAATAATATTAAAAAACACATTTGTAATCGGACAACTTAAATTTTTACACAGCCAAACAGGGAAAAAACATTCAAATGGAATTTGTTTGCAAAGTGCATCTCAGTTTACAGATTGTCTATGGTTTTAAAAACAATTTTCAAGCATGATTTTTTTTTTTTAAATTTATCTCTACTGCGTACAGCTCGATTACGAAAGATTAATCCGTATGCCTTTAAAACAACACAAACAGTTCATCATTTTCTTACGGCTAATATTCCATAAAAAAAACTCCCTCTATGAATAAATAAATAAAATAATATAAACAAAACACAAATTTAACAGACATGCAATTGAAGTACGCGCTTAAAAGCTCTGAAATTATCAGAATTCTAAAGGATGCTGCAAGTAGAAAAATCTTGGGTTAATAACTCTTAGAATGCAACTAATATGTAAATATCGCTTTTAATAATTTTCAAAACTTTATTCGATTGTATAATTCATATTTAACATATGAAAAATGCTTTTTTATTGTTAATGGGCAATCTAAAAAATATACTGCATGTAAAAACAAAATTAGCTTTAATTTTTAAAAATGTTTTCACCTATATTCTGTAACCCGGGAAGCCCGGGTACAATCCCCTAGTATTTTTAACGGCTGAAATGATCTAGAAAAAATAGCTTTCTCTAGTAGAGGAAGCTTTGGTGCGTAACATGGTGTTTGAAACTTTCTCAGGTTTTAAAAGAAGCAGGCGTTATTTTCTCTTGCATAAATTTAATTGTATTTAAAAAATATTAATAAAAAGGATTTTTTGTATGCGGTAAACAAATTGAAAACATTTTTCAAAATACATATATTAAAAATTTATTTTTCAAAATATATAATTAAAATAAAAAAAATGACATCACTGTCTGCAGAAGTGGCTACAAAAGAAATTTAGTTTTTACGAATGCTTCTTTGAATCTCTAAAATATATTAGTTTCGGAGATTCATACAAATAAAGAACACATTTCGAAATCGTAGGTGGGGCATTCTCACAATCTTTTGACTTTCGGGGGGAAAAAATCTGATGAAATTAAACTTGCTTAAATAGCATTTTAATCTGATAGACGAATGCCTTAATGATTCAAAATAAAGAAAAAATGGTCAGAAGGGAAAAAATATTTTTTTTAAACTGAGGTTTAAGTTAAACTTGCGAGTTTAATTTTCCTTACCATTTTACCACTATAACTTTTTATTACTTTCTAAATTTTTACTTATAATGAATTTGCATAGTACCCACAGGACATTCAAATAAGAAATAATAAAAATTTAGTACTTTTAATACAGAATTTTTGTATAACATTGTCTTAAAGGGGTGTTAAAGAAGGGACGGTAAGGTAAAAAATGGGGACGGTATAGGAAAAAAGGGGCGAAATGTGGAAAAAAGGGACGGTAAGGATGGAGCGGTAAGGAAAATTACCACCTATCTTTAGGCAAATCATGTTAAGACTAAGTGATAACCCCAATGTTCATTGATTTTTAGAAACAGTTGTTAACATTGGATTAAATTAATTTTTTTTTTAATTTACCTCGAAAATGCAGAAATAAACCTTGGAGACGGTAAGACTACCAATAAAGCCACGATCTTCGAATTGATATTTAAATGCTGATTTAAATTCTGCAGTAAATTTCCTGTCAAAGAATTTTAGACATTGTTTCTCTAGCTTCTTCTATATGAGAAAAAACTTTAAAAAAATTCTGTGGCTGCATCTGAAGTGATTTTCTGTATACGTTTAGCAAGAGGGACGGTAAGGATGGAAAACCCAAGGAGGGTGTTCAAAAAATAATATCAGCTGTAAAAATGTGTGCAGGTTAATTTTTTGCTACATATTTATATAAAACAATTGTCCTAGTTTCGGAAAAAAATTACATCGAATTACTTTTATTGAAACAATTTTATACAGACAGCTCCAAACTTAAAAATCAGCATCAGAGACACGGGACGGTATACGAGTTTTCTTCATATTTGGACCCCCAACATCGTCCAAATCTTATTTATCTCGTTAATATTGTTATGCAATCATGCAATGGGGTGTTCCCCAGTATATGAAAAAACCCCACAAAAAAATGTATTAAAATAAAAATTATTATTCAGGGACATGAAAGTCAAAAGATTGTGAGAATGCCCCAGGTATTTGGAAAAGGTTTTTGTATGTTTTCGCTGGTGAATATTTCATATTTTCTTGAATTAAGGGGGTCCGGGACACATTTTCAAATAATATTTATTTATTGACTAAAAATTTTGAAATTTTTTGTGATCGTTAACCGTTATCATTTGTAAATAAAATCACATGATAAAACTTCTCATAACTTAACAAAAAATAAAATTTAAATTTCATTAAAAAAGTAAGGTAGTTTAAAATCGTTATAACTCGAAATATTATTTGTAGAATTTAAATTTTTTTGTATTTAAATAAACAGAAATATATAGGTTTTAAGTTAGATTCAGCATTTTTTAAAATATTAATTTAAATAAAAAATAAAAATATTTAAAATAAAAATTTGAAAAAAAAAAGGACGTAACTTAAAAAAAAATCATATTTTGAAAAGTAAATTTTTTTTTCAAATTTGCTGAATCAAAATTAAAGTAGAATAATTGAAAAATACATGTTCCAAATTTGAACCATTTATCTTTAACCGTTCTTGACTTACAAAAATTTAAATACGAGAAATGGTGAAAAAACCCATCATGATGAAAAATGCATTTTCGCAAAAAGTCGTTTTCATGACAACCTAAGCTTGAAAGCTAGATTTTGAAAACAAACCGAAACTTAAAAATGAATATTTCCTGTTCCAATTAAGATAGAAACATTATTTAAACTTCATTTTAAGTAGAAAAAACAGAGAAATTTTTAATGCAATAAAAAATTTTGCGTACCGGAACCTTTTTTCTTTTTTTTTTTTTCAGTGTATTGTCTTCTCTCTTTCAAAAGTGGTTGCTTTATTATTTAGTTTCTTGTTACAAGGAATTGAAAAAATTCTATTTCAATGTTCTAATAATAATTTACTTTTAATAATAGAGCAATCATACACCATATTTTCTGTTGTAGTTCCCATCATATGAGATACTCTTTTTTTTTTTCTAACGATTTAAAAAACGCATAGGCATTATCCGTATATCTGTTCTTCCGTTAAGGAACTATCTACGTGTTTTATTAAGTATAATCATATTTTTAAAAAATCTATTTTTTTCGTATACACTCTCGTCCAAAAATTAAGGATAAGTGACCGGACGCTTGCGATTTTACACTTTTGTTAAATACTAAAACATACTGAAATTATTGATGAATTGTTCTTGAACTTCTAGGCCGAAAAAAAAAAAAAATATTTCACTTCATATTTCTCAGCGAAAATTTAGTGGGGAGTACAGTTAGAGGGCTAATAATAAATTTAATAATAAAATGATATTTGCGATCATCTATGAAACAGAAAATGGTCTGTCACTGTGTTAAATGACTATATGGGTCCTGTTCAACTTTTGTGTGCAGTTATGTAAGAATAGCACTTATATTCGTGAAGATGTTAACATTTCTGTGAAAAGTTCAAACTTTTTTGTTTATAAAATATAGAGTTTTCAACGAATAAAAAACATTCCAAAAGTCTTGTAAAGAAATGTAGGAACAATAAACTGCAATTAAAACATGAATATATTGAATATTTGAAGAGATATTTCAATGAAATTATTTTAATTGCGCATAAACTTTTATTTCATAATTTAATGGTCAGCTATTTAGGTAAACTTATATAAAGAAAGTTCAGTTAAATATCGCCAGAATCCAGAAAGATAGGAGCGATATAGTGAATTGGTTTCTAAAATCAGCTTTATTATAAAAAAAAAATTCCGTAATTTTTTAATAAGTTCACTGTATCTTTCTGAGTTTTCGCAACATTTGACAGTAATTTTTATAGACGTTGGCCGAAATAGCTGAATACGAAATTATGAAATAAAATTTTGAAATCTTCCACGCATTTGCAGTTAAAAATTATATCATACAAATGCATATATCTCATAAAATACTCAATATAATCATGTTTTAATTACACTGTACTGTTTCTAGTGTTCTTTGTCATATTTTCAGAAAATTTTGTTGAATTTCGTTGAAAACTGCATATGCTACAAAATAAACGTTAACACCTTCAGGAATATGAGTGATAAGATTACACAATGCACACAAACGTTGAACAGAACCGAAATAGTCGTTTAACACAGTGACAAACCATTTTCAGCATTTTCTGATACATTACTGATCGCAAATATTATTTTATTATAAAATTTATAATTAGATTAAATTATTAAATTTATAAATGATTAAATTTATAATTTAAATTTATGATTAAATTATAAATTATTAAATTTATAATTTACATTTATGATTAAATTATAAATTATTAAATTTATAATTAAATATCGGCTAAATCTTCACAGAGAAATATGAAGTCAAACATGTTCTTTATATCTTAGAAGTTCAAGAAAAAATTGTCAACAATTTAGGTAGGAATTCGACAAACAGTGAAAAATATCGAAAGCATCCAGTCCCTGTCCTCAACTTAATCTTAATTTTTGACATGACTATAATATTTCACGTAGGCAATAAAGTGACACTGATATACACAGATGTTTTTAAAAATGGAATACAAAAAGCCCTTAAAAACATTAAAGTTCATTGGACGTCATGTAGTCTCCAATCAAGTACTAAGTAAAAATTTTTTTCTTTGACCATTATATGTAAAAGCATACTTTATTTAATGCAGCGTACTCCAAGAGAAAAGAACGGTAATGTAATTTAAACTATTTTATTCAGCGGATTCTGATTATCTGCTTAATTAAAATGCTCTTTAAAGTATGTTTTGAAACTAAAAATCTAAAATTATATATTTTTGTTTGTTTTATTCGTTTCACACATAAGAGAAAATTTTCTGTTTTTATGTGGAAAAAATGAAAAATATTAAAAAAAAATTATAACGTACTCCATGCAGTTTGTTGTCATATTAAAGTTATTGATTACGAAGTTATTGAAAAGCTTATTGGAGAAAAAACGAAACAAAAGTAAATGTTCCAATAAAGAGAGATTTGGCTTTAAATGTATTTAAAACATAACGACATGCATCAGTGTCAAATAATTAGTTCAGTACAGAACCTATTTTTCGTATCCATGAGCAAAGTTTAACAGAAATTTAATATTTGCAGTTAATACTGTATATAAAATGTAACTCGTTCTTCTCAGTAGTTTTCACCCCTGTACTTTAAGGCACCATATAATTTGAGAGCAATGATTATTTTCATAAAAACTACTAAGAACGGCACACCGTTTCCAATTGTTTTTTGATGGAAAGCTTTAATGATTTATTTCGCCTTTTTGTAAAGTAAATGACATTTTCTGTTAAGCAGTACTAATCGAATTCGTACTACACCTGAACCTTACGTCCTTCGAATTTCACTTTTATGGTTATCTCCAGAATTACTAGTACAATTTTAAATAAGAATAATTTCGAAACTTTTATAGATTAGACTTTAAAGGGCCAATGTTTCACGTCTCAGAGCATTTTCATTCAATTGTAATTTAATCCTTGAAGGATGGTTTATTGCAATTTATACAACTTAATTTTAATCCCCAAATGCCAAATTTGTACGAATATGTTTGAATAAATTTCTGTTTTATAAATAAGCGAAGAAAATAAATTCTGGTGCAATTCAACAATTTCAGCATTTTAACAACATAATTATTTTCACCATAAAAATAACAAAAACCTGCACTGCGATATAGCCCGACTTTAGTCATTTTAGGAAATAATACGTTTGTGATGCAAATCAAAGCAAATTTATCATTTTGTCCAGTGTCTTATTGTAAGAGCGACTAGACCGCCAATGATTTCGTTGTACAGTGGTGATACCGTGTGCTTATTTTTAACTGCAGGGCTATTGCTTGGTCTGTAGTAAGTGTTGGAATATGTAACCCCCTGAAAGTGAAAACCAGAAATCATTTTCTATTATTCAAGATTGAAACTTTGTCAGCTTCAACAAGATGTGGATTCTTACGGTCGCCTCGCCCCTTTTCCTTACACCTACACTGCAAGGGTTGCAGTTCTGTTGACGTCACGGATTACAGACTTTGAACTCCTTTTCTTTTAACTCTTTTAATATATTGTATTCAGTCTCCTTTTCGCCGCTGTTAACCCATTAGTGCCTGATTTTTTTTTTCAACTCAATATTGTGCTTAATTATAGTAAATGGTGTAAAATGAACGTGAAAAATAATAGAAAAATTCTCTTTGAAAAAATATTTATTTAACATATAAAAATCTAAACGTCCCAATTTTGGGACACTAGGAACGAAAGGTTAGGGGTTTTCTCCGTTACTGTCTAATCATTATATCTATGTTTTATGCCATTTAATATGTTTCAAAAAGGTTTTATATCATTCGAGTTATTATTTGACTAAAAAATTTTCTTTATTATTACTATAAGGGAGAGGGAAGGTTGGGGTCGGCTCAAGAACAAGACCCCCTTCCTCCTCACCATTGGCCATTGGCATAGTAAAAATTTATATAGTAAAAATTAAAAATTTATAATAATCAATAATTTCTAATAGAGTATATATACCGTATATACTCGCATATACGTCGACCCATTAACTTTTCAATGCAAAACTCGCGTATGTTGACCCCCTAACTTTTTACTTCAATTTCGCACAAAATCAAACCAAAGATTTCACTTACTAATGCGAAAAATTAGTAAGTAAACAAAAACAAATCATTGAATTTTTTTTAATAATAAATTATTATTATTTGTATATTTTATATATTATTTTATTATTTATATACATAAAAAATCAGACTTTTGCAGTATTCGAAGGTTTTTTTTTTTTTTTTTTTTGGCTTATGTAATTGACTCGCGTATATGTTTACCGCCCAATTTACTTGCAGAAAATTGTCAAAAATTCTTCGTTTTACACACGAGTACATATGGTACTGTAGAGATTCGATTATTCGACACTCGTGTAACCGGAACTCTCTTATTATTTTATTATTTATATACATAAAAAATCAGACTTTTGCAGTATTCGAAGGTTTATTTATTTATTTTTTTGGCTTATGTAATTGACTCGCGTATAGGTTTACCCCCCAATTTACTTGCAGAAAATTGTCAAAAATTCTTCGTTTTACACACGAGTACATATGTTACTGTAGAGCTACGATTATCCGACACTCGTGTAACACCGGAACTCTCTGTAAACCGATGTCGATAGCCTAAATTTTTTCCAACCTTTTTTTTTTTTTTTTTTTTACATTCCTTGTGTATGCAAGTGCTCCCTTCCAAACCACGAATAGAGATAAGCATTTTGGTTCCCCTTTCTTCGAATTCCATTGAAATTAGCTTGAGCTCCCGCAAGATCCGATCCCGTGAAGATTACCCCCCCCCCCCCGTGTACACGCCCTGTTCTAAACAAATAAAATTATTTTCATGTATAATTTAAATTTAGATGTTTATTAAGCAGCTTAAATAGTCGTAATAGCAGTTCGATGACGATGTTGCACATTAAACTAGATGATTATTGATAAATTCTCGATTATCTGGAAATTTGATTATCCGCTGTCGGTTCGAACCCAATTACGTCAGACAATCGATGTTCTGATTTATATATTTAAGTAACCTTAGGATTTCAAATACTAAACTAAGTAGAAAACATAACGGTATGATATAAATTTTTACTAAGCCAATAGCTAAGGGTAGGAAGGGGTGGGTGTCTTGTTCTTGAACAGAGCCCAGCCCCTGTTCCCCCTATAGTAATAACAAAGAATAGCCAAATAATAATCCTAATAATAATTTTATAACCAAATAATAATCCGAGTGGTATGTAACAATTTTATAGCAAAATAAATGGCATAAAACATACATTTAGTGCATAGACAGTAACGGAGAAAACCCCTACCCATTCGTGCCTAGCGTCCCAAAATTGGGACGATATATAAAGGTTCAAATTCGAGCAAAAAAATAGAAATCTGAAAAAAATGAAAAAATACGTTTTCTAAAATAATGTTTCATCTTATAAATAATACCACTTATAAAATGATTGATAAAAAGGTAAAAGAAATATCTTGCCTTTTCTTACGCGTAATTTTATTTCAAGAAAATCCAACTTTGCGCAACAACAAACATTTATTTCACCATTTTATTCTTAAAAATGCACTGCCATTTATGGATAAATATTGATAACAAATACTAAGGATATATTTTACTAAGGATATCATAATTCAATTTGTAATGGGAATTTTTTTAAGAAAGCGTCCCAAAATTAGGACGCCAGGCACAAATGAGTTAAATGTAGTTGTTGTTTCAAAGATGTGCCGATAGGTTAATATCACGTTGCTTAAATATCTGATAATCAAGGTTGTATTAAAAGTTTTCAATCGAGAATGGAAGGAAAATGTTCATCCATAAGTCTACAGTGAATAACACACAACCATAATAATTCAAAATCTAATTTTTCTTTCCATACACTTTAGCTCATTGTGAATATGCACCAGCGTCTGTCTGAAGGAAGATATAGACGTATATACGGGTGACAGTACCGGGGCTGCGTTATCGAGAAAACAGGTAAGAAAATTTTATCATTCCTGTTATATATATATATAAATGATAATATATTTGAAAAAAGTCACACAGATTGAAAGGAACGTTAAGTATATACATATTTTTCATAAAAGATAATGAGTACTGACATAGTGCTAAATTAACATTAGAGTGCCATATTATTGGAAATGTCTGTATAATAAGAAAGTGTAAGCACACTCGATTAAATATTTTTGCTACACGGATTATTTGAAAATAGAATTGTTATATAATTATTATATTGAATTGTTCTACAAGTTAACATTTTATTACTCACTGCATTATTGAAATATAAGATATATAAGATTATTTTGCAATCTATATAAATTTGAAAAATATTAGAAAAATAAAGAAATGAAAATGAGCATACTTAAGGACACTGTAATAGAGAAATTGAATGTAAATAAATACGATGTGTGGAAATTCAGAGTAGAGAATTATTTACAAAAGGAAGATCTTTACGATGTAATCATAAATGATCCCCCAAATCCCGTCACTGATGATTTTACTAATAAAAATCGTAAAGCCAAAGCTATAATAAATTTACTAATAGATGACACACAGATCACCCATACTAAAAATCTTCAGACAGCGCGCGAAGTTTGGAATGCGCTTAAAATGTGCATGAACGAACTAACCTTAGCAATAAATTATACCTGCTAAGAAAATTATATTCTAGCAGGTTAGCCGAAATCGGCAACATGATTGATCATCTTACTAACATTTATCAGCTTCGCGATAAATTAACCGCTATTTGTGAGAATATAAACGATGAACACCTAGCGTCCTTATTACTGTGTTCCTTACCGTGAAGTTATGATACATTAATATGTGCTCTTGAGACACGAAATAATGATGAACTCACACCAAACTTTATCATGGAAAATTAATAGATGAATACAACAAGAGACAGAACAATCACGAAAATTCCAACCACAACTCTGCTTTAAAGGTGAAATACTCCCCACATACAAGCAATAAATTCTGCAGATACTGCAAGAAGAGTTCGCATAATATTGACGAATGTTGGAAATTAAAGAATAAAAACAATGGAAAATCTAAGCCGAAAAATTTCGGACATAAAAATAACAATATGCCTAACAGGTCAGCAGTATGCTTTCAAGACAACGTAGGTGCAAACGGTTCTAAAACCAAAAATTTTGATAAGAAAAAACGCGTGGATAAAAACTTAACATTTTTCATTGGTAATGATTCAAAGGATCTCTGGGTAGTAGATTCAGTGTCTTCAACCCATATTTGCAACGATAAAAATAAATTTCATGACTTCAATTATGATACATCGAATGTCACTATAGAAAACGGTCAAGAATTACATTCTGACGGTTACGGGTCTGTGATATTAAACACTGTTATGTCAGATAATACGAGTAAAACCATAACATTAAAAAAATGTTTTATATGTTCCGGAGGTAGAAACAAATCTAATTTCCATCAAACAAGCTACCAAAAATGGTTGCGTAGCTATATTCGAAGATAAAAAGTGTAAAATAACTCACGAAGGCGTAACATACCTTGAGTGTTACATAAATAACAATTTATATGAAAGTAATTTGAAATCCGATTCAATTCAAAATGTAAATATGATAAATCACTTTGAAAAGAAAAATTGCGTACATAAGTGACATGTAAGGTTGGGTCATCGAAATGTTAACAACATAAAAGAATTAGTTGATAAAAACATGGCATTGGAGATTCAAATTGATAACTGTAAGCACAGTAATGAATGTGAAGTTTACTTCGCGTCAAAACTAACCAATAAGCCTTACCCCAAACACGCTAGTTTTAGAGCTACGAGAGCAATTGAGATGGTCCATAGTGACCTGTGTGGCCCAATGAAAACAGCAACGGTTGGGGGGAAATATTATTTCTAACCTTCGTTGACGATTTTAGTCGTTTTACAGTTATATATTTGCTAAGAAACAAATGTGAAGTTTTTTCAAAATTTAAGGAATATGCAGCAATGACTGCTAACAAGTTTGGCAGAAAGGTGCAGGCAATTCGGTCCGATAACGAGGGGAGTATTTGAGTCAGGAATTCGAAGATTATTTGAAAAGTGAGGGAATTGATCATCAATTCACCGTACCGCACTCTCGCCCCAAAACGGGGTTGCAGAGCGTAAAAATCGCACCCTAATGGAGATGGGACGCTGTTCTTAAGGAAAGCAATCTTCATAATTCGTTCTGGGGGGAAGCGATATGTACAGCGACGTACATTCAAAATAGGCTCCCAACTTCATCCTGCAATCGGACTCCGTATGAAAAATGGACCGGTCGTAAACTAGACCTTTCTAACATCAGAACTTTTGGTTGTCGCGCATATGCATCTATTCAAAAACAAATAGGAAAAAGCTGGACTACACCGCGCAAGAAGGTATATTTGTCGGATACGACAACGGAAGTAAAGGTTTTAGAATTTGTACGGACGGAAGGAAAATAGTTATAAGTCGGACAGTAAAATTTTTAGAGGATAATAATTATGACTTAGTTAAAAATGATGCGTCAAATGAAAATAAAGAAATACTTAGCGATAAAAATCCGCAACCAAAATTAGAACTAATTGACGAGGAAGAGAATAGCACCGAAAATGTTATGCAAAATCAGAATGCGAACAGAAATGTATCAGGCACCCCACAGATTTTACCACGTAGATCTAACAGATCTAATAGAGGGGTTCCCCCTAACAGATTCGCGTTTTTAATAAATGATGTAAGGACAAATGGACCACCAATTGGAAGAAGGGAATAAATCCAAAAAATAAGAATGGAGATAATTAAAAAAAACTTTATAACTTTTTACTTTCAACTTATAGGCTCATGTGATATCAATAATAATGAAGAAAATATAAATTCTGATTTATTTACTAATAGAGCTGGCTGAAATATATAATATTCATTTATATATGTACATGTAAATGTGTTGGATTTATTCCCTTCTTCAAATTTATCATATACTATATACAAAATAATTTGAAATAATAAACTATATAATGACTAAAACTATTTATTTATTAGAAAAAAATGTAAGGACACTCTATTATTCATCTATTTCTTCACTTTCGAATCTTGTAGTTGGCCATGTCAGAATAATATCGTAAAAATCTTTGAATTCGTCAGGAATATATTGGATTATTTTTTGTATGACGTTCATTTTTTCTCATTTATGAGTATTTTAGTAACATATGCCGGAGTTTCTGGTATTTTCGGGTTTGTAAAAGGTTTATGGAGCAAAAATGTAGCTTTAATGAAACCATCGATAAATTCGGAATTGGTCAAGTAACCTTTATTTCTTGAACTATACTCAAAGCTTCTATATTGCGAAATCTTCAATGTTGTTGCCTTGTCTAATGACTTACAGCTTTTCTTGAAACATCGCTGCCATGAGTTTTTAAAATCAAGTATGTCGTTAGAAGTAATGTGTTTAATTGAAAAACCCCTGTTTGTTACTGCCAAATTAAGATTATATTCATTTGGAATGTAAATTCTGTCCTTTCTCCTTATGAGTCTTTTAGCGGTCCCGAAATTTCTGTCACACTGTAAAAACGAATGACCACGCACAGGAAAGTATTGATATATATTCTCAAAACGATTCATTGCAACAAGAGTGAGAAAGAATCTTATAAGGGTGTTATTTCTATTTTGTCCCCCGCAATCATCGCTAAAAACGTGCAGTTCTTTAACAGAGGGATCCATGTTCTGCATAGTTTTCCACAGTAAACTGCATACTCTATCAGGGCCCCGTTTAGCTTCACCCTCATGGTAATTGTAGAAATCAGCTGAGTTCGTTTTTCAGTCGTGAACACAAAACACATACAGCCATAGTTTTGTTAAATAAAACATCTCTTGAACGGGATCTTAGGAATGGGCAGATTTTGCATGTAATCAAATACAATGGCTTCTACATTTTCTCTTTCCTGGCACGAGCCAAAATTTCTTTCTGTTTATTTACTTTTAGCACGTTTAAGATGCATAATTTTTTTCCGAAACCGCCACTATCTTCGCATTCTCATTGAGAGATGGACTTTTTATTTTTGCATCGAGTTCTTCTAGTCCAAGAGCTGTTAAGCATTTTAGGGAAGGTATTTGAGGCACCCTGAAAATTTGTGCAACACTTCTTTTGTAATGGCTGAATACAAAATCGAATGTCTGGCTGAGGGATCGTGGCCCAAAAACTGTGCCAGACACGTGTCAAGTGCCATTTTTTTTTTACTACCCCAAAAAAGGTATTTGAGGCACGCTGAGATTGAGACAGAATAATATTTATACTTAGAAAAAAATATTTTGAAAACGACAGACACTTTAGTCGGCCCTAAAACTGTGCCAGACACGTGTCAAGTGTCATTTTTTGACTATCCAAAAAAGTATTTGAGGCACGCTGAGATTGAGACAGAATAATATTTAAGCTTAGAAAAAATATTTTGAAAATGACAGACACTTTTGTCGGCACAAAAACTGTGCCAGACACGTGTCAAGTGCCATTTTTTGTCTGGCACAGTTTTTGGGCCACGATCCTTCAGCCAGACATTCGATTTTGTATTCAGGCATTACAAAAGAAGTGTTTCACAAATTTTCAGGGTGCCTCAAATTCCTACTCAAAAATGTTCAACAGCTCTCCTACTATTCGCAAGTCGAGCAAACGTCTACTTGTGGCCGACCGATTCTGTAGCCATGATCTGTAGACCTTACCAAAGTTACCGACCGATTGTAACGCAGTATGAAATAAATATCGAGGCAAATTGTGACGTCAGCTATAGTTCAACAGGATAGCTTTCGTTTGTGCCATTGTTGAATTGTAGCTGACGTCACAATTCGCCTTGATTTTTATTTCATACTGCCTTACAATTGGCCGGTAACTTTGCTAAGTTCTGCTGAACGCACTCTAAAATAGCGGCTATTAGATCGCTAGTATGGGGTCCCCCATCAATAGCGATGCGTTTTTGTTTATCAAAAATAAACACAGGAAAAAAGAAACACTATTTCTATACTCATACAGTTGATAGTTGGAAGAAGGGAATGAAGAAAGGATTTGTTTCCTTCTTCCAACTAACTATTTTTATGGCCCCATGAATCTATACGAAGCGAATGGTTTTTGTTCTTTTCTTCGAACACACAATTAAGCCCTACGTCTAAAGAATGTAAAAGTGTAAAAAAATGAATTTGTCAAAAAGTGGCGTTTATTCCCTCCTTCCAATTAATGGTTCAAATGAGCCAAAGTGCTGGAATGATATACTAAAAATAGAAAATCCCCTGGAAAAGCAAAAATGGATAGATGCTACTTTGGACGGATTTATGCGATGCTAATTATTATTTAGGTATAAACATTAATCGGCCTAATCAAAATACAATGACCCTAGATTAGATTAACAAAATTCATAAACTAGTAATTAAATTTGGCTTGGAAAATTCAAAACCAACCGATATTCCTATGCAACCGGGCTATGCTAAGTTAAATGACGATGAAAATCTTTTACCGGATAATGTAAACTATAGACAGGCGGTCGGCGCATTACTATACATTTCAAACGTTTCCCGACCAGATATTAGTGCAGCCGTTAACATTCTATGTCGTAGAAATGAACGTCCCATAACTAAAGACTGGGAAGCCGTTAAAAGAACTATTAGATATTTAAAAACTACTATCGAATTAAAGTTAACGTATACCAATTTCGAAGAACCTGTCTTGAGGGCATGCACCGACTCTGATTGGGCAAATAATCCACAATATCGGAAATCTGTGTCAGGTAATTTATTTCTCTTTGGGTCCAACCCAATCTTATGGACATCAAGACGTCAAAAGTGCTTAGCAATGTCTTCAGCTGAATCCGAATTTATATCGGCTTCCAGTGCTGCGCAAGAAATTTCCTGGTTAATAAATTTACTAACAGAACTGGACATGCTACAGCAGTGTCCGATAAGTTAAATGGATGATAACCAATCCGCAATAAAACTTGCGGAATCCGACAAATTTCATCACAAGACCAAGCACATAGATCTGAGGTACCACCACTTAAGACACTTAGTGGACAAAGAAATAATAAAACTCCGCTACATTAACACTGACTTGATGACTGCTGATCTTCTCACCAAACCCCTTACCAAATCTAAGTTTGGTTTCCATAGGAAAACAATTATGGACATTTGATACAATACTTCAGGGGTTAAAGGGGGGTGTTGGAATATGTAACCCTGAAAGTGAAAAAACAGAAATCATTTTCTATTATTCAAGATTGAAACTTTCTCAGCTTCAACAAGATGTGGATTCTTGCGGTCGCCTCGCCACTTTTCCTTACACCTACACTGCAAGGGTTGCATTTCTGTTGACGTCACGGACTACAGACTTTGAACTCCTTTTCTTTGAACTCTTTTAATATATTGTATTCAGTCTCCTTTTCGCCGCTATTAAATGTAGTTGTTGTTTCAAAGATGTGCCGAGAGGTTAATATCTCGGTGCTTAAATATCTGATAATCAAGGTTTAATAAAAAAAATTTAAATCGAGAATGGAAGAAAATGTTCATCCATAAGTCTACAGTGAATAACACATAACCATAATAATTCAAAATCTAACTTTTCTTTCCATACACTTCACCTTTTTGTGAACATGCACCAGCGTCTGTATGAAGGAAGATATAAACGCATATACGGGTGACGGTACCGGGGTTGCATTATCGATAAAACAGGTAAGAAAATTTTCTTATTCCTGTTATATATATATATAAATGATAATATATTTGAAAAAAAGGCACACAGATTGAAAAGAATGTTAAGTATATAAATATTTTTCATAAAATTAGGTATTTAATAGGGTCTTTATATCAACCAGACACTCAATATGCGTCCGTTTAACGGTTCTGAAAGCCCAGGTACGGCCTCGAGGAATGTTAGCGTTACCGGCCGTTAGTATGGTGAAGTTAAGAATGGTTTAATATGGTGAAGTTCTTTTAGACTGTGAACCTTCCTGTTAAACTTTATAAAATGCTAATCACTAAAGTAAGTTCCGAAATTCCATGCATTCCGGTTTTCGCACTGAAACTTCCTGATTTTTATGACTTTGGGGAGTCTACTTAGGATAAACATCATTATTCTATGATTCAAATCAGAGGAGTTTTCATTATTGGGATGCTGGCAATTTGTAACCCCTAGTTCTAGGTATTTTATTTCTTGGATTGCAACATGTTATAACTCAGGGATATATCTTCGATTATTACAAATCTGCAACCGTCGGCTAACCACCACAACTTAATCCTACACTGCGCATCAATGCGTGTTTGACAAAACTGAAATTTATCCTTTTAGGAATCTTGGGACTCCTAATATTGGAAAACAAGTTAAAAAAAGTCCATTTTCAACATTTTATATCATAAAAAGTATATGATTTTAAAACACAATTTTGGGAAGGATGAAATATATAATTATTTTCTTTCATTTCATATATTTGAAAAAATACAGGATGCATATTTAATATTTATGGGAGGCTTCAAATCCTCACCATTTGTCGAACTTGGTATGACAGCTTACGCGCAGAATTACAAAATTAATTTTGCAACCAGGATGAAAATTTTGGTGCCTAATTATAATTCTGATAGTTGTAAGTATTATAAACCTAAATAAATTTGTATTTAAAGCATTTTTATATTTTTAATACAAAGTACTCGTAATATTTACCTAATACACAATTTTAAAAATTTCAATAGTGTAATCTTCTAATAAATATTTTTTTGAACAATAAAAGGAAAATTTTAGATTCAGTTTTTACAGACTAACATGAAAGTTATGTTTTGAAAATTTCAGATATCCTGCAAAAACGGCATTTTGAAAAAACTGACTTCAAAGTTTCGGAAACGTCGCTTCAGCTATTGTGCGGGTATAATTCTAAAAGCTATAACTTCTGTTCTAATGGGAATTTCAAAGAAACAATTATATCAAAATGTTCAGAAAAGTAGCAGTTTAACATATAAAAAAATTAAATTTCGAAAATTTTGAAGCTTTAAGAGTCCTGAGACCCTTTAATAAATAAATTCAGTTCCAGGCTTCCCCAGCATTTAAATAAAAATATTTGTGTTATACTATCACAGAAATCTGCTATTAAATAAAGCTCAGAGTTACCTTAAAAAATTAGTAGTACCTAACCATAATAATAGTATAAAAAACATTCTTCCCACAGTTGTAAAGTGTAGCTTAAAATAAAAACACAGTTGAATATTGCATTTCATAAATGTCACAAACACATCTCCACAAACACACACACACACACACAAACATATATATATATATATATATATATACATATATACTCACTGCCAAAAGTTAAGCACATAACGGCAACTGCGGAAAAAATGGCAAGGAATTGCTTGGATGCTGTCATAGTACACCGTCTGAAAATATGCAAGTTTGTGCGATATCCCAACAGAATCCCAGCCCACACTATGATTCTTCCACCTCGAAATGCGTCAAGTTCAGTTATGTTCTTGAATCAATTGCGTGTGCCTACTTCTCTCCATGTCCTTAAATGTTTGTCATTTGGTTGCAGGGGAAATCTCGACTCATCTGTCAAAATAACGTTGTCCCAGTCAGACACAGTCCATTTGCAATGCTGCTGACACCACTTTATATGCACCCCTATGGACTGTAAGGATAAAGCAACACAAACTAGGATTACCCGTGTGTGCATGTACAGTCCATTCACGTGTAGCCTTCGGTATGCAGTACTGGAAGATATCGTCATACGAATGGGCGCTGCAACCACAGGTGCTACACGGGTGGAGGTCTCTCTTCGACTCCGCTTGGATACAACTGCAATATATCGATCATTTGCGGGGGTTATTACACTTGGACGACTAGCTACAGGTCTTCGGAAAACTGTTTGGCTGGTTAGGAATTGTTACCATAAACGTGAAATTACGGAATGTAGAAAAAACGAATATAAAGAAAAACATGTGTGATTGCCTGTCCTGCTTAAATACGTCTGACGGCATGTCAGCGCTAAGAATTATCCATTTGTCTTATGAAAGCCATTAAAACACGTCTGTCTTGAAAACAAAACATACGAAAGTCTAATTACTTTTATAAGCACTTACATGCAACCCGTGAAACCATTGATAATGCTGGCTTCTTATATGCTTTTTTAGAATATTTCTCAACATGAAATTATTATTGACTGTTACATAACATATTTGCATACTTTCATCTAAGTCCGCACTGAATTGCAGCATCCCCAATTCCGATTGGCCTCCGGAAATTAACATTTTATTCTGCCTGCTAAACATTTGGAAGTGGGCGTATATATATAAATAGATATGTAATCTGTAATTCACTAAATTAGATTGAATATGGATAGATCTAGACAAATTTCAAATATCATTTTATGAAATATTTTCTAAATTTTCAAACATAATATTATATTCCATCTGCTTACCACAACCGTCTTCATCACTATTGTCCGCGCAATCAAACTCCCCGTCACAGCGCCACTGCCTCTTAATGCATCTACCCGCTCTGCACTGGAACTCCTCTTCACTGCATTCGGGCATTTCTGTATGAAAAGAAGCGTAATTTTAATAGATATACCATGTAAGCGTAATATTAATATCTTGACAGAGATTAATAATACCAATAGTAGAAAAACTGTGCTTCCACTCATGTTTCACTGTAGATAGTTTTAAAGATTTTTGCCAAACAAAATCGGAGTTAAATCAAATAAAAAATACGCTGAACAAAGTTTGTGCAGAAAATAATTTCGAACTTTATCTTATTAATAAATCACTGGTTTGTCATAAAAAGAAAATAATTTTATTACATAATGCTACATAAAATTACTACTTTATACTAATTAATTTTACAACCAGACCTAATTTAGGATTGATTATGTTTATGAAAACTGATTTAAAAAATTTAATTAAATAAAATTTTTCTCTTAATCCTACAAATATTTATTTATAAAATTTTAAAAGAGCTTTACACATTTCTGTAATTAATTAAACGTAATTAATTAATTTTTAATGAAATGTTCCTTTAGTACTGTATTTATGTATGATTTATGCCTCAGTGTTATTTTCTTTAGTTCATTTAATAAGCGTTCACCTGGTTTTCTTTTATAGTTATATATTTTCTATATTTTAATTTTCTCAAAAGACTTTTAACATAAATTGAAAAACATTGAAAATCTATTGAAATAAACAAAATTTGCATAAGCCTAGCTACTTTTTTGAAGAAACTAGTACGAAATGTATGAAAAAACATACTAATACGTACAGAAAATATATACGGTAACCGAATTGTAAAGAAAGAAGTTTTAAAATAGATGTCTTCAACCTTCCTAATTGATTTAACTGATATTAAGCATAGATAAATAATAAACTCTTCTTAATGAGTAACTTTATAACGAAAAAGATTTATAAGCACGCAAAAAATGAAACTTATTACAGGGAAATTAATTGGCGATTGACTTTAGATTGGCGATTGACTTAAGTAGATAGGTTTACACATGTACGAAAAAAGGTATACACAAGTTTATCTGATTTTATTTTGATGACATTTATCTTTTATGCTGCCCGGATGAAGTGAGACTATTCATACCGAACATAGTATATTGTCCTCCTATTTTTTGTGAGTAAATTTTATTTTTAAATAGCAAGGAGTTGTGAAAGTAAAATGCAGTTTAATGAAATAAAATGGACTCGCATTTTTTTTTTTTTTTTTTTTTTTTTTTTTACTTGAATTATATAGTTTTTAACATACAGCGTCAGTATAATTTTCCGACTAGATTAATGATATTTAGAAGAACGTAAACTTTAATTTTATATGATTCTTTTCATTACTTCTTTTCCTTTTAAAAATGATCTGAATAAAATAGGTAATCTTTTTTATATGTATGTATATATGCTGGAATGCTTTTATATTTAAAGTTTGTCGTTTAATAGTAACACATAAGAACAGATTGACATACATTGCACTACTCATCGGTAAAGAATTCATATTAGCAAAGAGGAAATTCGTCTTATAAATGTTATTGGTATCGTCTGAATAATTTTTTGATAGCACTTTTATTCTACAATAGAATATATAATATAATGCAGAATACATTGTATAATATACTGTATTTATGCTATAATAGAATGTATATAGTAGAATATACTGTAGAACAGGTGTTAAATAAAATTTTCATTGTGGCAGGTGTACTGTGTTAGAAATGTCTATATGAATAATTGGTTTAGGAAAAATATCAAGACAATTTACGACTTTAACATATCTTGTTGAATAAGTAATGTTAAGGATTCGGAAAGTTAAGATCAATTAAGTCTTTTGTCATATTTATAAAATTGGTAAATGGTAATGCTGGATCCGAATTTATAACACGTATCATAGATGACAAATGATGTCCGTCAATGCGTTGCAATAAAAAAGATATTTGTGGCAAATTAAATGATAAAATAAATGCAATACACATTTTATAAATTACAGATATCGGCCGTAGGAGATAAAACAACAGTTTTACAACAAATAATCTTTCATCTTCAAAACAATCCAAAAAGAGAAGCAGAACTACTCCAAATATTGCTGTGGTTACATATTCTGGCAAAAAAAAAAAAAACAGTATTTCATTTTGTACCTCATTAAGCATAATATAATATTATTCAGTATAACAAATGTTAGGATTACTAAACATATGCTCATTATTTCAATCCATCAAAACATTTGCATACTATATACTGTGTGCACATCACTTTGTGAGCAGTAATACAAGAAACGTAACATTTAAACTTGAAATTCAGGTTGTGAATAATCTATTTTGCGTATGATACAATGTGCATTGTAAAAAATAATATAACTTATTATACAAGAAAGATAAAATATAAAATAACTAAAATATTCAGAATTAAAAATAACTAAATGACTCAGGATAAATAAATTGTGCTTTTCTGTGCGTCTGGGAATTCATTTGGCGTGGATTAAAAGTCTTATCATTTATCTGTAATGAGGATTTCTTCTTGAATACGAAGTGTTTTCTTTTAAAGTGGTACAGGAAATAACACTATTTTTTTCAGTTTAATTAATTTTTAAATCAAGATGCGTTTACATGATTTAAAATAATAAATACTCGTGGATATAGAAAGACCATAGTTAATCCACATGTGAAATGGTATAATTATTCTGTTTAATTTTACATGATTTTTTTATTATGTAATTATTTATTTCATTTATATAATTAGAACAGTTACAGCCGAGTTTATTGAATTACAATATTATTCTCTCATGCTATATTAATGACCTTTCGAAGTATATATGTATGTTATACCAAAGATATCTCACATTTAAGACATTGCAAAAAAAGTTAAGATAATTAGTACAATTTAAGGTATAACGTGAATGATCAGATTCTTAAAAAATAATAAATCACAAAGCTATGTATATATCTAGTTAAAAAACAATTATATCATAATGTCATTTTAGAGAAAACATTGTAAATAATAAATCAGCATTTACGTACTATGCATGTCAGTAAGTTCTGTCATTATATAATTATAATTTCTGTATCATTATAACATTCTGAACATTTGTTTTTGCATCTCATAAAATTCCTTTCGTATTTTTTTCCATAGTAATTAATATGTAATTTTCTTTCTTTAAAGAAACTTATCTAGAACGGTGGAAACAATATATATTGAATTTCAACGAAAATAATTCGAATAGTGCATTTTATAGACATTTTTCATCCTTAATAGCAAAAATTGGAAAATCCATATAGCTAAGTGCTTTTAGAAAATTTGTATTAGTAAGCAGTTTAGTTGTTTGTTAATTATTATTGTTAATCCAAATTAATACAAAAAATGTAATATGCTATTAATCGCATTGTATAATAACATAACAATTTTCTATATAATCTGTTTCATTATTGCTGAAAATTTAATGACTTTGCATGCATTTCAAAACAACAAGTAAGTATATAATTCCTTCAGTCCTTTACAGGAGGAAATGGTAGCTTCCAAATTTCCTTTTCTTTAATTTAGGTAAGTTTATTCAAACACACAAAACCAAAACGAGTGGTATATTCAATACTAATTTCCGTCAATACAGAATTTGAATGAGAAATTCTTCATGCTAGTCAGCTATGTCAATGTTGCATTCATTTAGGGCGATTTCTTTTTCTATGCCAATTTTCGCGTTATCTTGAAGTGGCCGCCATTTTTAAAACAACATGGTGGACGACATTGGCCAGCAAACTCGGCAGTGAGCTTAGTAAGTCTTTTACACATATTCAGTAACATCGAAATAGTTTAATATATATGTATAACAAAACCAGATTGCTTCAAAAAAGTCAGATACCCTTGAATGTCAAACTGCTATGCCTCAGACATTTCTTTTGATAAAGACGTAAAAAAAGATGCTCCAGAATCCCTGTATCAAGATCGAACACATAAATATTTTTTTTCTACATTTTTGTACTCTTTATGAATAATAATAATAAAAAAGTTGCCACTATTTTGAAACAAGATGGCGCATGAAGATCGTGAATGATCTCGATCGAGGCCATGGTAAGTCCTATGAACATGCTCATTCATATCCAAATTGATTAATAAATACGCGAGCTACAGCAGGACAAATAGTAGATTGTTTCAAAATTTCAGCCACCCGAGAAATTCAAAGTGCTATAACTGAGCCATTTATTAAAATAAAGACCAAATAAAGAATGCTCCATAATCCTACTACAGAGGTCAAACTATTAAAAAAAAATCTTTTTAAATTTATAATTTTTTGTTTATCATTTTGAATTAAAATATTACACACATTTTTTAATTTATTAATTTTGAAAATAGTTGACGGATGAATCTGGCTAATGAACTAGGTCGTAACCTTCCTATAATCTATGAACATGCTCAGTCACATCAAAATCGGTTCATAAATAAGAGAGTCACAGCACTACAAATATCAGATATATAATATGTCTTTTATGTGTTCAACATTATTTAGCTGGTGTTTTGTTTTATATGCCTTTAATTTTTTTATTTTATTTTATTTTTTTAACAAAAAAATTGGTGGTTTTTTCATATGTTAATATGAATTAATCGTATGCAATGTGTTAGACTATTGGTGGATTTTGCTTAATTAGTATTAATTGTATAGGGTTCCATCTGTAATTTGTATAATGTTACAGTTATAATTTGCTGCTAAATTTATTAATTTATTGAATTAATTATTGTAATTGAAATAGATAATGATTTGTAATTACATTATGGCTATATATATATATATATATATATACCAATAATTAACGCACATAATGCAAAAAGAAATTAAAAATAAAAACGCAATTAATAACAATATGAAACAGAAATGAAAGTATTACCCATTTATTACGTTTTCACATTTATTACGTCCATGCGTGAGACATTTGTCTCAATGACTGATCAGTTTGAAATTCCATAAGAAGTGTTGCAACTATCCTCTATTTCATTCAACATCGTTCAATTTTTTCTCTCCTGTGACGCCGTCGATTTCATCAACAAATGAACAGGTTGATAAGGACACTGTTCTCCCAGATACCGTTCCCCCGCTCAGTTTAGAGGAAAATTATACTGCTAATAGAGATCTTGTGATTAGTAATTTAAATGCAGCGTTTGGCTGTGAAATCTGAACATAATAGGAACTATATTACACCATCTGCTAACCGATAATTTCATTAATAGTAATTTTCTATTCTTTACGCCTTAAACATGGACCCTTGTTGTTCTTGAAGATAACGTGGAAATGTTATATGAACATGGAGAAATGAACATCAGATATATTATGTGGAAAATAAAATGAAGCATTTATTCTTGCACTTTAAAAACAGTATTTGTTCTTAAGCTGTTAATGAATATAACTTAATTGTTCATTATAACATAGTCTTCATGTTTTAATTTAGACAAACGGCATGCAACGTGGTAAAACAGCGTTTTCTATCGCATTAAATTCGAACGACAACAGGTAAAGTATCTGCATAAGAGAATTAAATCCAGTGAATATTGAGTAACCATAGGTTCCGTGTAAAGGTCACGTATGGGTTCATTGAATAAATGACTCGATATGTCTTCTCACTTTGATATCGGTAAATGGAAGAAAGGTAACGAACCAGAAGATTTATTTTCCTAACAGAAAGAAAAAGAATTGCGAAGAAATTTCAAGACTTTTTAGTCTCCTAACACTGGTGTATCTTATAATTTGGAAACTGAACCCTCTTCGCACAGCTCGTTTAGAACCTTGACTTTTCTTATTGTCGATTATGGGCGTCACTAGCAACGGATATAAATTACAGATATTAAAAAAATTGCAAAATATACTTACGACAATCTCTTTCGTCAGTCATGTCGTCGCAGTCGTTTTCACCGTCACACTGCCAATCTTCGTTTATGCATAACCCATCATCACATTGAAATTCACGATCTCGGCAGGCCGCTTCACCAGCTATTTGCGTTAAATACAAAAGAGACCGATATTAAAATCTACGGGTAGAACAAATATGAAATATTGGATATTATTCCTTACATAAACTATTATTGCAATACCTTTTATATACTTATAATACAATATCTGCATAATACAATATACTACAATATCTGCAAGACTATCAAACTTCTGTGTCGTAAAATTAAATTAACTTGGCAAATTTCTCAGATTAATTTCAACACAACTTATCTAAAGCCACCGGTAAACAAAGTTTATTAAAAATATAAGAACTATTCTGAATAATTTGCTGGAAAAAGAGTTGCAAGAGCTTCCTGTTAAAACAATTAGCATTATACATTTCTTCCATTTGATGAGATATGTAAATATGATAAGGCGGTGTTGTTACATTCTTTTTTTTTTTACCCAAGAACTCAAAATCATTGTAGATTGTAGTACCTTAGAATCCTAGTAGCAAATGGAAAAATTAAGATAAACACAGTTTAATTGTTTCCATAAGTAATTTCATTTTATTGTACACGGGATAATGCATTAAAGATCTGGAAATTTACAAATTTAACTTCATTATTTCTTAAAGTTTCTCAACATAGTCATCACAATCCTAATGGTAAATAATTACATTTATCACTTATATTTAAAATATTATGTTCTATACCATAAAAAAAGTAAGATACATTTTATTACTTTTTTTTTAACATACTACCAATTCCTCTATCTAATAATTATTCATTTATTCTGATAGTTTTCTGCATTAATTTTCATTTTTAGCGTTGTAAATAAATAGTCAATAAATAATTAATAATATTTTAGAAAGAAAGTGAAATTTTATTTATGTTTACAAAATATCAAGTATGCGATACATTAATTAGATAAACTCAAAAAATGATACAAAATTTGCAACATTTTATTATGTTAGTGTAAAAATGTTATCCTTAAAATAATAAATCTAAATACTCGCTCTTGGTTGAAAATGAAACCAAGTATTCATGAGAGATGATGTTAAAAAATTTCTGCTTTTATTTTTAATTTTTAATGTGATAAAACTGTGCTTAGAATTCATTAATAAACATTTTAATTATATCATATTGAAGAGAACGATTATTTTTTCCAACTGGATTAAACCATATTCAAGGCTGGAGTGGAACAGTTGAAGTTTATTCCAATAGAGCGAAAAATGTCCAGGAGACCAGGAATCGAACAAGGATACTTGGCGTGCCGTGCCAATGCTTTACCTGTTAAGCTATCAGGACGATACCTGGCTGGATATCATACATAAATGGATAAAAGCAGCTAGGTATCGCCCAGTTAGCTTAAAAGGTAAAGCATTCTCACGGCACACCAAGTATCCGCGTTCGATTCCTGGTCTGGACATTTTTCGCTCTGTTGGAATAAACTTCAACTGTGCTACTTGTACTGTACTACTGTGTCCTTGAATAAGATTTTAATTATAATTTGAGTTTCTGGAAACATGTTTAAAAAGTGCTTTTTTATTTTTTTATATTAAAATTAGAACAACCAACAAAAACAGAAAAATTATATAATAATAAAAAGCAGACATTGTATGTTTTTATCTGTCATTAATCTCAAAAGAAAGACAGAGTTAAAGAAAGGTGATACGTTTATCGTAAAAGCAAGAATGCAGTAAAAACTCTATCAACAGGGTATATACTTATTCTGTTAACGGATGCGGCGACAACTAGTTTATAATTAAAAAAAAAAAAAACTGTACAGTTTCTAGTGTTGTAAATTTAATAATTAGTAAAATTCACTAGTTATCAATGTTTATTTGTTTCGTAGAAAATCCAATCAGTATAAAAACTTAAAATCTTCCCTTAAAAATTAATCTGATCCCTGTGAAGTGTCGACCTCTGGAATTAACTTTGCCAGCTAAAGAATAAAATAAAGTTATAAAAGCTACTGTAGAATTATAATTTAATAATTTCGTATTAAATGAGCTAATTTTTTTAGGTTAGCTATCATTAAAGGCAAACAGAAAGTCTATGTCATACGGTCCTTCTTCAGCTGAAATACATTAGCATAAAGTTTCTATGTTTGCACATGCTATTTTTAAATTAACTAAAACTTTTATACTCGCATGTTCCGAACTGTAATTGTAGGTTTTATTATAACGGATAGACAAATTTTCTACTTGTTGTATGATAGGATCTGTAATCTACCAATCTTACCATATTTACAACGAAATATCTATCATTTTCACTATGATCGCAATGTTCGCAAATTAAGGTCGACAAAATTATCTTTTTCATATGTCGCAGAGTTTATTTAATAAAGTATTTTAACAAAAATTTTTTACGAAGAATAATATTTGAATTTAAAATTTCACTTCGACGAGATTAATTTAGCCAATGAAATTCCTTTTTCCGATGTAGTTTGTTTTCGAATTCGTTAATATATTCGATTTTCTTTACCACTATATAACTATATATGTTGCGTATGTATGCATTCTTATGAATAAATGTTTTTTACTTTCATGTATGCTTAAGCATTAAAAAATGAAATGTGTAAACGTTTTATCAACATATTTAAACATCAAATTTCAGGATTTGTAATGTAAATATAAAATGACTTACGGCATTTGCTTTCATCTGACCAGTCACCGCAGTCATTATCCCCATCGCAAACATAAGACTCGGAAATACATCTGCTATTGACACAACGAAATTGACTTGGAGGACAAGTTTTATTAGGATCTTCGTCCCCTACATGGAAGAAGAATTGTGAATATCATGCAATGGTTAGTAAATCAAATATTTTTATACAGAAATATTAAAAAAATTCCTTTTATAAGTTTCTCAAACTTCAGAGTATTATATTATTATTTTAAACTCAAACATACTGATTGGTAAAGTTATCGTACGAATTTAATTTTATCCAACTGAATGAAAAAAAATGGCCAAGTCGGAACTCCAGCGCAGAATTTTTGACTTACATTGTCAATGCTCTACCGTTTGAGATACCTGGACTGACAACAGGCGGGCATATTTCGCACAGACAACCATATTGGCAACATCTGGTCTTTCATGTAGACAGCTAAACAGAATAAGCCGCAGGTAATGGAACTCCGTTTAAACGACGAGTACGTATATGGATTATCAGTTTAAACTCAATAATTCTGATTTTTAATGTTATCATACGAATTCATTTTTTCCCAACTCAGTGGAAAACATCCGTAACCGGGACTGACTCGCGGTCATCTGAGTGAAATATGCCCGCAGGTTGTCAGCGCAGTTAGCTCAAATGTTGGAGCATTCACAATGTAAGTCAAAGGTTTTGCATTCGAGTCCAGCCTTGGGCATATCTTCGCGCAATTGGAAAATTTTAATTTGGCAGAATTTTCGCTTCTACTTATATAGTATGACATATTTATTTAAATTTATTACTATTTTTTTTAAATCTATAGATATTTCAGAAAGCTAAATATCGATTTATCATTTTTTAATTCGTTTTTATCCAGATCTCTGAACAACTGGCGGAAAAATTAAATAAAATTTAGACTCATAAAATGTCCAATTTATTTACAATATAATGCTTTTTCAAATAGTAAATTGTTTCGTAATATGTACTCTATACTTTACCATTTAGTTAAAAAATTCGCAAACTTGCTACTATAGGCTGCTGGGGCAACACATATAAATAACAAAATCAAATACTTAGCAAGTCTGTATTGGTTTCCTTTTTGCAAACTGCCTATACGTAAGGCGATGGTACAGTGACCTATTATACACCATATGGCCAAAGGTGACCGGTCACTTGCGATTTTAGACGTTTTGTTAAATATCTAGAAAAATACATGAGGAATTAAGCTGAAACTGCAGCGTGTAAACAGTATAGTATAGGTCATATATTTCCGCGAAGATTTTTTCCCGAAACTCCATAAAGGACAAGTCAACAAATTGAAAAAGAACGAATATCTTTTGGATAAACCTACAAAAACTAGTGTAGCAAAAGCCTTCAAATTCAAGATATAATTAAGTGATTTATTGTACTATACTGTTTTCATTTTTAAGAGGCTAGCATGTATACACTTAAAGATTCAGAAATTAAGGTTTTTATAAAAACAGTCCCAAATTTCTACACGATTTTGTCTTATAATTTACAGAGTTTTTCATATAAAAAAAAAAACGTTATTTTTAGAAAATCTAACCAATATCGTACAAAACACTCTGCAATCAGAATTAAAAAATATTAAAAATTGGATGAAAACTGAGCAGGTTTACTAAAAAATGTTTCACTGCGCATGCGCGAATGCAATCAAAATATAAGGCGCATAATATATTAGCTAAATACATAGAGCAACTTTTGTAAAAGTCCCAAAATCATAGCTTGAAAATTCTGAAAATTATCGTCGAAAGAATAAGCTCGCAATCCGTTGTTCTCAAAAGGCAGAAAAAAGATGAGGGATTGTATGAAATATCTGCTGATTAGGGCGATGATAGCGTACACAATATTGCACGTACTACTATATTTGGATACAATCCCTCATTTTTTTGCTTCCTTTTGGGAGCAACGAATTTCGAGCTTATTCTATCGGCGATAATTTTCAGAATTTTCAAGCTATGATTTTGAGACTTTCACAAAAGTTGCTCTATATACTTAGCTAATACATCATGCACATTATATTTTGATTGCGTTCGCGCATGCGCAGGGAAATATTTTTTAGTAAATCGCTCATTTTTCATCCAATATTTATTACTTTTTTTAAATTCTGATTGTAGAGTATTGTGTACAGTGTTGTTTGTCAGGTTTTCTGAAAAGAACTTTTTTATTATGAACTCTGCAAATTATAAGCAAACAACTTGGCGAAATTTGGGACTGTGTTTATAAATACCTGAATTTCTCAATGAGTATATATTCTATCCTCATAAAAATGAAAACAGTATATTACAATAAGCCACTCATTACTAATCTAGAGTTTGAACGCTTTTGCTGCATTAGTTTTTACACAGTTATCCAAAAGTTATTCGTTCTTTTTCAATTTGTTGACGGTCCTCTATGATGTTTCGGGAAAAAATCTTCGCAGAAATATATGACCTATACTATACTGTTTACACACCTGCAGTTTCAGGTTAATTCCTCATGTATTTTTCTAGATATTTAACAAAACGTCTAAATTCGCAAGTGACCGGTCATTTTTGGCCATATAGTGTAGATTGCGCACATAGAGAGTGCTTCAGTACAACGTATAGAAACGAGAAGAAATTACAAGAAGAAATTTTTGTATAGGAAACCATGATCGCAATCTACACATTTAGCCATAATTATAAAGAACTTCAATTTTTTCTGATCTGGATTTTTTAACCATAATTTTAACAATAATGAAACTTTTTCAACTATATTTATGGCAGAATGAACTTGTAATGTGTATAGTGGCATGAAATCACTAAAAGTTGTAGAAGTGGATATTAATTCGGTTGGTGCAATGTATGCATTTTAAAAACCGGCTCGTCAAATTTACCATTGCTTGGATGCATATTTTTTGGACTGTATCACTATTTATTTGTATCACAATACGATGACAGAACACTCTGGTCGCCATCTTACTTTCACAACAACACTCCGTTCACTTTTAATCCAGGTGAATTTACGACGCCCTCTAACGGGACTTATGATCTCAGTTTTCAACAAAAAACATTTTCCCCCGGATTAAAATGTACAAATTCCAATATCGCAGAATTTTTACATAAATTTACATAGTACAATTACAGAAAAATTTTACACAGCAAACAGATATACAAAACATAAAAATAATTAATTAAAGAATTTTCTAAAATTTCATCTGAAAAAGTTCTCTGGAATTTGCCCCCGCAAAATTCCTAGAATTATCCGTAAAAATCTTAGAATATTTTTCACGTCTAGCCATAAAACGCCTAAGAGTGGCAATCAGAGCATCTGAGGTTAAATCTGAGAGAAGCGTAAGATGAATGGCTCGAGTTACAAAACATATACAAACACAAATAAATATTTTGTTCAATGAACCCTTGCGCTGATTTTTATAGGTTACATAAAATGGATCACATAGATCTAAACCGGAACAATTAAATACTGGTGACTCATTAATACTTTGATAATGTAATTCACCCATTAGCTGAGAGGGTGGAGTTGGTTTTACCTTAAAACAAATAACACAAGAATGCACCGTTTTTCTTGCAAAAATGTCTACCCCATAGAGGCCAAAATTTTAATCTAACAGAATTCAAGAGTCCTTGGGGACCAACATGAAAAAGACGGTTATCCATAGTAATAAAATAAATCTTATTTAATTTATAATTTTTTAGCAAAATAGCCGGATCTTTCTGCTCATAAGATACGGAAGCTTTGATGAGCCTTCCGCCAACACGTAAGATTCCCTCATCATCTATAAAGGGATTTAAAATATTAATATTTCCTTTCACAGCCTTTTTACTACATAAACATTTTTGTGAGGCTTTAATCAAAATGTTTTCAGCTTCCTTGATTTCTTCAAAAATCCTCTTTCTTTTATCAGCATCTCTACAATTGTATATAAATCTGCAAGCAACGAAAAAATACCTAAAAGTTTAAAATAGTCATTACTATGATAAAAAAAATATCAAAAGAGGATAAATTCTCGGTGGCTAGAAATAAAGTCGTTTCACAGTTAGTTTTCCTTTAGGAACATTTCATTTCGATTAAATAGTTCTGACTTTCACTTTCAGTTAGTAATTCACTTTCAGAAAAAGTTAACTGCCAATAACTTGAGGAAAATTCTGGATCCATCAAAATTTCGGGGCTGTAAACCACTTGGAATTGTTCACAAGGGAGCCCTCACATATTCCTCGTGAAAGAAGATCTACTGGGTTGTCTTTACCTGCATAATGAATCCATGTTTCTGGTTGAGTTGATCTTTGGATTTCATCCATACGATTGGCTACGAAGGGTTTCAATTTTCTGCTAGATCCCTTAATCCAGAATAAAGATATTTTTTAATCTATCCAATGATAGATTTTAGAAGTATTTTTACTGTCAATTTTAATTTCTGATACTAAGCGAGCTGAGAGTAAAGCACCAATCAACTGTATGTGCGGCAAAGTTATTCTCTTTACTGTGGCAACTCTGGTTTTAGATGCTCAGAAACTTGATCGTAATCTTAAACTATCAAATAAACAACAACACCACAAGCCTTTTGACTTGCATCAGAAAATCAGTGAATTTCAACATTGTTTGTATCAATTAACAGGAAAACAAATCTAGGGATTTTAGTTTGATTTAATTTAAGGAGTTCTGAACACCATTGTTTCTATTTTTCGCAGATGTCAATGGGGAGCTCAGTATCTCAAGACAGCTTGTGGATCTATAAATCTTGGAAATGACATTTAAGTGTTATAGTGAATGGAGATAGGATATCAGTAGGGTAATAAATTCTTCCAGAAGTCTGTAAAACAAACCACTTAGTGTTTTTCTTCAAAAATTCTATTAAACTCGAAATGTCTATCCAAATAGAATCTTGTTCAACATCCCACGATATTCCTAATACTTTCAATGAATTTATAATTCTATGATTTTGATCAAATGGATAAAACTCGAATCCTTCTTTCTTCCACCGTTCTAGAAACGATGTGTCATTTATTAACCATTTCCTCAAATTGAAACTAGCTTGATTCATGATTATCTTCGCCTCATATGAAATTTTCAAAGCTCCTTCAATATTATCGGTGCCACTCACCAGATCATCGGCATAAACACAAGTATCGAGGATTTCAAAAGTTTCTAGATATTGATCTTTAAGTTTTCGTATATTCTCTTTTATTCTGGCAGCTAGGAGAAATGGGCAGACATTTAATGCAAAAAGCAAACGTTTAAAACGATCCACTGGAATTTTCAAATTATCAGACTCTTTATTTGACAGATCTTCGGAAACTTCCACAAAGAGAAATCTGACAGTATCTCTGTTCTTTTCTGATAATGAAATTTGGAGAAATGCTTTCTCCACACCCGCTAAAATTCCTATCTTATTCAATCTAAAATTAACGAGAAACTGGAAAATATTAGGAACTAAATTGATACTAGGCCACAGACAATTGTTTAAAGAAAGTTGACCTACATTGTGAGAACTAGCATCAAACACAATGCGTGTTTTCGTGGTGACACTATCTTTTCTAAAAACTGTCCGATGTGGCAAATAGAATATGGGTATGGGTCTGTTTGGTCTAGTTGAATCTAATACTTTTTCAACAATATCACAATCAAGATATTCTTTCAAAATCTCTTTATGATGAGAAAACAAATTATCATCGTTTCTTATTTTATTAATTAAATATTTAAATCGTTTCTCAGAGACTTCATAGTTGTCGTTCAAATTTATCAAATCCTTCTTCGATGGAAGGACTACTTCGTAACGATTATCTTTAAAGGAAACTGTTTCTGTAAAAATTTACAATGCCTTATCTTCATCATTACAGTACGAATCATCCCTAATTCCAATCGATTCTAAATCGAAAAAAATTACTTAATTCTTCTTCTACATTGCAAATTAATCCACAATAATTATCATTATTATAAGTATTCGAATCAGAGATGCAACTTCCCACCACGTACCCAAATACGGTATTCTGCAAAATGGCGTTAGAACTTGTTAAGCGAATTTGACCAGTTTGCAAAAATTCGTAGAAACACTCATTGCTTAACAAAACATCTATTTTATTAGGTTCGTTTAATTTTGGATCTGCCAATCTCGCATCTTTAGGCAGCTCGGAAAATGGAAATGTAAAATAATGCCCTGGTATAAAGTTTGTTATTTTGGAACGATAAAAAAATCTACTGTTCTCTTATAATCAGCCTTATTCAAAACAGTGGCCCTAATTTTCCATTTGACACTTATTTGAGAATCATTCAAACATGAAATAGAAACATTAAATTTATCTCTTCTAATTCCTAATAATTTTGCAAAGTTATCAGAAATATGAATAATTTGAGCCGACATCTATTAATGCATGTGCAAGTATAAATTCACCAGACACATTCTCAGTATTATTTAAAGCAGTAGATAACATAGTGTTTTTCCTCTTTTGACATGAATTATTTACAGAAGTGCCTGAAATCACTGTTCTTATTTTCAAAACACTTAGCTTCGGGATTTAAGTTGTAGTTTCCATCCTGAATGGGAGCAGATGAATTCGCAATCACATCTGAACCTCTTGACTGTTGACTGAACTCCATTGGATGAGAATTATTTATTTTTTCTCATTGTATGTGAAGGAGAGATGAATGACGTTTAGAGCAATCCGTACACGAATAATTAGATGCACAGTTTCTCGCAGAGTGGTTTCAGTATGATAAACAGTTGAAACATATTTTTTTTTTTTTTTTTTTACAAATTCAATGCGGTCATTAACAGACATCCTCTGAAATACATTGCATCTAAATAATGAATGTTAATCACTTTTGCAGCAAATGCACTTAGAATTCTTCGCACTGATGTAAAAAACAATGCCGCATTTTCTGTTGCTTGCTTTTTTTTGGCTGACGGTGTTAAAGTTTGTTTTAGAAGCTTCTAAAGTTCGAGCATGATTTTTTAGAAAGGAAATCAACTCTGAAATTTTCGGCAATTCATCTGTTTTTGATTCTCGTTCCCACCAAAGCTTACAAAAAGAATCTAGATTCTGAATTAACACGTATGCAAATATGATGTCTGAAAGTCCCTCTATTTTTAGCTCGAGAACTTCTAATGACCTAATGCATTCAGTTACATTGTCCACTAAGTTTAAAATAGAAGACGGATTGTCAGTTTGCATGGAGGGAAAAGACATAAAACGCTTCAAATGTGCAAATACTTGATTTCGTCTATTCGAAAATCTATCTTATGAAAGATCCATGCTATTGCATAATTAGTATCAGTAATTGGTATCGACTGAATGATCCTTAAAGGATCAGCATGTAGTGATAATTTCAAATAGGAAAGTTTTTGCGAAGCTGATAAAGCTGAATTATTATGAATACTAGAAATAAAAATGTCTCTAAATTATATCCACTCATGTAATTGCCCACTAAATATTGGAAGATTTAATTTAGGTAAGCGGATTGTATCGCTAACATTTCCTTCGCGTTTCGTTAAAACTGGAGCTAATTCACATAATTTTCTTTTTACAATTAAATATATTTTGTCTATATTCTCCTGAATAGATAGTTGTTCAGCAATATATTTATCATCATGTTTATCGTCATAAAATTGAAAACAATTCCTAAATATCTCTGCAAATTCTTTTTCGAACGCAGACGATTTTTTCTCGTAAAGTTCTAACTCAAATTTATCCAAACCACTTTTATTCGTGAGCTCATTTGTTGCCTTAATTACATTGGATTTCAATACTTTTTTCTTTTAAAATAGCTTCCATATTTAAACAATATTTCAGAACAAATACTAATTATAAACAAGCAATAATGAGGTAAGAACTTATCCCTTTTCATCGTATCCAAATTCCATATTAACAGCACTTATTTCTTTTTTAATAATGTTCACAAAACATAGATACAAATGTTCGAAGCTAATTTTTTATGAAAACGATATATTGACGAAATAAACTACTTATCCATCGGGATCCGTCGCGCTCGTACAACCACAAAATGTTGAATTTTGCTCATTAAACACAAAATATTTTTTGGACTGTATCACTATTTATTTATATCACAATACGACGAGCGAACACTCTGGTTGCCATCTTGCTTTCACAACAACATTATTCTCTACTCCGTTCACTTCACAGTATTAATCCAGGTGAATCCGCCACGCTCTCTTACGGGACTTACGTTGTCAGTTTTCAACAAAAAACACCGTTGCTACTTCCACAAGTTTAAATGAAACAATACCACAAGATGTGGTGAAAGTAGCCTTCATTCGAATCCAATAAGTACTAAATTCGGAAAAAGAGGGTCAATAAAATTAGTAAACTAAAATCACCTAACCATTTTTGAACGAATGAATTTGTTTTCATGAAATGCATTGTATTGAGATTTTACTTTCAAAATTTACTCCCTTTTTAAAAATAAATGTTTAATTTTAATAGCTGTAGAATTGCGATATTAAAAGGTTTACATTTTGCGTCAAGTCGTTATATGTATTGGCATCCGATTGGCAAATAGAAACACAATGGACATTATTGTCCATAACATTCAAGCTCTACGATATTTTTTATTGCGATGATAGTTTTTCCAACATTTGCTTAGAAAGAACCGCACACGGTCCATCCAAAATAATTATGTAGTCGTAGTTCCAATTTATTACTTAATGAATAATTGGTGAGGAATTTTAAGAATATTTCACATGACGAATTTACTTATGTTCCTAAAGGTTTTCAAAATAATTTCAGAATAAACGCAAATTATCAAATTTTATCAATTAGTTTAATTTCACTTATCGTATCGATAAAATAAATGTAGAATTTCGTCCTGATTTTATAAGAATATTTAAAACCTCATCATTTTCCTTCATAATAAAATTCTCTTTTCAGAACATTAGAAATGTTTTTCTTGCAAAATGTATCGAGTTATACACAAATAGTCTTTAAGAAATAAGAGTAAAATACAAATTTAAAAAAAAAAAAGTTTAAATATATATATATATATATATATATATAATTAAGGGTATGTGTGTGTGTGTATTTATGTTAGTTGAATTAAACTAGATCGAAAGTTAATGTTAAAGAGGACTGAATGAAGAGAAACGAGCGTATTTTTTCTTCTCGCTTCACCATTTTGTTTCATGCAGATTGAAAATTTTTTTAATCTATTCATCGATGTTAAATTTATAAATCCCGCATTCCATTAGAGGTCTTTCATTTGAAAAGTGTTCTTTCCGTTTGTTTTAATAATTTTTCATACCTTTATAGTTTATATCCGAGTAAATACTGTTGCATGATGTTTTATTTATAAATTAATAGAGTGTAATATATATATATATGTATGTATTATATTCATTTTACGAAATTTTACCTAATTAGTTTACAAATTAGACTTACTTAAAATTCAAGTTGCGTAAAAGTTTTCGGAACGCATTACTTATGTAAGTCGGGGGATGCCTGTATATACTTATATATATATGAGCGGTTCTCAAAAGGTGGGCGCTGGACACACATCATAACTTTAAGCCTTTAAAAAATAACTTTAATTATCATTGACTTTAATTTATTTTTTTTTTAATTACACTGGGTTTTTAATTCTATTCAGAGACAGAAAATGACATAATTTATTGTAAAAGCTTTGTATAAATATCTTAAAATTTTATTATTTTATGCTAAAAAGGCCAATTTTGGACATTCATAACGTTAACTGCTCCAATGTACCACCAAAAAAAAATAGTTTTAACTTGCTTCCAGGTGGTTCTAATGGTAAACAACGAATGCATAAAGGAAACGGATGATTTTTGGATAATTTCGTTAAGAGATGGCAGGCTGATTTATTGCTCTTTTGAATATAGAAGGACTTTTCTATAAAGAATTTTCCAGTATTTTGTTATGTCCAAAAGCAACGAACGCCACAGAGCTATCATTTCCACGAAAAATACATCAAGTAAGTACTTTAAACTCTTTTATCTAACTTTAAAATCATTAAAAAAAATTAAAGTATTTGTATTTGTTTTTGTAAGATTTTTTTGCAATAAATACACTTTTCTCAAATAAGACAGTGGAATGTCCAAATCGCGTAACGATGGAAACGCCGATTTTATTTTCGGTAAATTTATTTTTAAAGATGATTTGGTGTCCTCAAACGTATAAAAATATATATATTATAAAGTTTTATCGTAAATAATTACCGTGTTTTGTATAAATAAAGTGTATTTAGTACGTGTAATAATATAACTTGACTTGAAGCATGCTCAACTAATGTGTTTAACGATCGACACAAAATGACGACCGCTGCGATCATTACGAAATTTCGGACATGCTTACTTAAAAGTATGATTTAAAATTAATAGTAAAATTTCTTTTTTTATTTCAAAAGTAATTCTTCAGTGATCTTACGTGTTTTTATGTTTTTTGCAAAGTTTTCTTTGTAGCAAATGTACCCCAAAAGATTATTTAATAACAATGTGCAAATCGTGGAACGATCTAAACATTAATAATTTTAATTTTCTAAATACATAAATAAATAAATTATAACAGAGTCCATTGTTCTAACATACATCTTAAAAAATAAAATAAATATATTTTTTGTTAAATTATTGTACCTCAGTTTTTTCTTTAATTCAAGGTTTAAGAATCCCCCCTCCTTAAATTCCATTCTTCCTCTTTGCTTCCCCACCAAAATGCAAGGCAAATAAAAAGTTTAAGCCATTACTTTCTGTAACTTTGGTTTAAAAAAAAAAAAACAGAAATTGACAGTACTCAAAGTATAGAAGACAGCCAGCGAAAATTGTTAAAGGCACTCAAAACATTCACTCCTTACAAACGACAAACAAATTTGCTACTATTCAAATTAAAATAGATCTGATTTTTGCAATCTCTGTAAAAAAGAATCAAGAATGCATTACCAGAGAAGCTGGTGAAAAGAATATTGTTTCTACAATTGACTCCTCACGCAGTATATTAATTAATGATGAAAACTTATGCCCAGGTATTATTGAAAAGATCAGCATTGATAATGGTGAACAAATATTTTCTATAAATTTTTTGACTCCTCAGGCAGACATTGATTTTAACAGGTTTGTTACCCATCTAAAAAGACAGCACAAATTTAAAATATGAAGATATTTTGTTGATATCACCATATCCACCTCACCCGGTGACAGCAAGAGGACACTTTTCTTTTGATAAAGAAATTATAGATATGTGTGTAAAAAAATGGCATTATAACTTTTTTTTTTGAGAAAATAAAAAGAATAAATTATATGTTCGATGCTTCTAATATTGTGTAAAGGTACGTTTTTTGCATAATGTGTAATTCCTATAAAATTAAGATATTACTTCTAAAAAAGTAGTAAATATTTTAATATCAAAGTTTAATATTTGATTTTATTATTATTATTACTGGATAACAAAAAGTTAATTATATATATACTAGTATTAAAAAATGCTCTGACGAGCACCAAAAAAGATTAATATGTTTTTAAGTATGAAAAACAGTTTGACAAGTGCTTCTAATTGAGCGTGAAAAAGGACAAGGGATCCCTACTTGGCTGCAGCTCACTGTCAATGCCAACTTTGAAAAAATCATATTTGCCCTTTTTCCATATAAAATAAATTCGCGGTACTTTAGTAAAACTTTCCGTCGTGCTTTACATGTTAACTGCACTGTTGCACTGTTGTAATGCGCATGCGTCTGCAATGCAACTTTGTATAGTGCACTGTGTACCATTATTTCTCTATAAATTATACTACACTCTACATTCTTATTATGCTTTTGATTTTTGAACCTCAGCGCACACTCACGCTGTGCTTTTGTACTTCCGCATTAAAGGTGTATACGTCGAATGTTCGTTTATAACTGAACCACCAGTTGGGAGAAGGGAATAAACGCCACTTTTTGACACATTCCTTTTTCTACATTTTTACATTCCATAGATGTGTAGCGCTTAGTTGTGAGTTCGAAGAAAATAACAAAAACCATTTGTTTCGTATGCTTTTTTTATTTTCTTCGAACTCACAACTAAGCGCTACGTCTAAAGAATGTAAAAGTGTAGAAAAATGAAAAATGTGTCAAAAAGTGGCGTTTATTCCCTTCTTCCAATTGGTGGTTCAATTTACATCCATTGCTGTACTACATAGTACATTGTACAACCACAGCCACTTGCATATAATTTCAACAATCAATGAATGCATTATACTGTTATCCGTGCACATGTGGAATTGTTCATGTGCAAAGTGCTGTAAGAGTCTGCACTGCACTACAAATCAGTTTTCTGTACAGTTCTACACTGAGGGCGTGCATGGTGGCCCTGCATGAGTGTGTAATGCTGCAGGAACTAAGGTTTTTGGTACTATGTCGCCAAGGGATGTCAATACAAGGGATGTCTATAGGAATTTGGCGATATATCGCCAAATTGGTGACAAAATAGGCGGTATTTGGCGACAGAACAGGGTCCCGCCTATGGTAACCCCCCTATAGGTATGGTGATGCATTAAATACTGTTCTATAACCAATGAGATGCGTTTCATTCGAGCGTTGCCATTAAACAATTAACGAATAATCGCGATTTCTGTGACACATACGATAGCGTAATATATATATATATATATATATATATAGATTATCGTAGAAATCGAAGGTTAACGCCACATCGTATTGTTTAGCTAGATCGGTTATACTAACATCGTTCTCATGTTTTTCTAAAATTTCTTTTATTGAACAGTAATTCGCTTAAGCTTCTTACTACTGCTATCACTAAGCACTTTTTCATTCTTTGAAGCCATAATAAGAGCTAAAATTAGCGCAAACCTGAGTAAAAGTAAAACAAAAAGTTAATTTTTTTTTACAGTAATAAAGGTACACAAAGCGCTCTGATATGCACACCTTACTCCAAACTTGACTAATAACAAGAGTTATGTGAGGGTTGCCAACTGAACTATTCGGCAGCCTTGGTCGTGAACCGAGATATTGTACGTCAACCGAGTCAAATTTTGATCACCGAAGTTGGACATAAATCGCACTGTTCATAAACAGAGGCGGTCGTTAACCGAGGTTCCACTTACATTTTGACCTACAAGTTTGCAAATATGGCATTATTTATGTATTCAATGGCGATGATCATTAAGCATCTTGGCGATTTTGGCGATGAAACTCATCAATTTCAAAGTAACGTTCCGAAGTGTACTTGAACCGCCACAGGGCCACAGATGTCATATACGCTCCACATTGACGCGATTTTTTTCTGACGCTAATGTCATATACGCACCGGGGTACTTAACTGGCACCAAAGTTTTGTTATTTTGCTTGATATGGTAGCCCGGATGTTGTTGTTTATTTATTAATAAATTGTTTATTTACTTTTATTTTCTTTTTAAAAATTATATAAATTGTTTTGTTCTATAGTTATTAATTAAACTTTTTTTAATTTATTGTTAATCCCTTTTTAAAAATATATATGAAACTTGTATTCGAAAACGAGGTTTTAGCCAAATTGGCGTCAAAAAAAATATCGCGCCAACGTGGTGCGTATATGACATCTGTACCATACTTGGTACAACTTGATTATCCTGTCGACCAAAAAATTATCGCCAAACTATAAGATTAAATGACAATAATGGATGACAGTAAATGTTACATTCACTTGACATTAAACACGATACACGTGTTTGTTACGTCATCAAGTGATTTTTAATTCAAGTTTTGGCACAGATGTCATATACGCCGCATATTGGCGCGATTTTTTTACGCCAATCTCATATACGCACCGTGTACTTAACTGGCGCCAAAGTGTCATGATTTTGCTTGATATGGTAACCCGGGTATAGATGATATATGAATGAGGTTTTCGCCAAATTGGCGTCGGAAAAAATCGCGCCAATATGGAGGGCATATGACATCTGTGCCCAAGTTTTTATTAGTATTTTTATTAATGTTTTACTAATTTATTTATTCTTCCGTTATTTAAAATAAAAATTATGTCAGTGTGTATCATTTGGCGAATAGTTTGGCGAAATTGGTCTACGGGATAATCAAGTAGTACCATATATTATTGCTGTACATTTTCGACAATATCTCAAGCAAAAGTACCTAAAGTTACGAAACCCTAATTATTTAAGGCACATATGTCTTAGATGTCTTATACACAACGGTTTTGGTGCGGTTTTTTTTTTTCTGACGCCAATTTGACGAAAACCTCGTTTTCGAATAGCAGTTACATATATATATATTTTAATTACTTTCTATTATTTTAAAAAAGAAAATAACAATAAATAATGAAAAGTTTAATTAATAACTATAGAACAAAACAATTTATATAATTTTAAAAAATGAAATAAAAGTAAATAAAAAATATAATTAATAAATAAACAACCTTCATAACCTTCATCAGGCTTATTTTGCCCGATACTCAGTTACCGTATCAGGCAAAGTAACGCCATTATCGCGCCAGTTATGTACTCTGGTGCGTATATGACATCTCTTCCTTATTTAAAATAGATGGAATGCTATTTTTCATTCAATTCCTACTATTAGTTCACACTCTCCCTATATTTATTTATGATCATATATATATCATTATAATATTATAAATGCCAATGTGTGTCCGAAAGTTTGAATGAATTCAGCGTCTAAACGGATGAATTAATGCTTTTGTATTTTTGGATATAGATGGATTACAACCCGGAAATGAACATAGGCTATGCTTAATTTATTTTATTCAAATATTTTTATTAATATTTCAATATTTATTATTTTCATAGTGAATTCAATTGACATTTTTTTTTTACATTTAATTATATTTCTTTTACGTTGCCAGAAAATAGAAATCCGCAATAATAACTTCTCTCCCAATAATTAATTTTTAATTGAAAGATTTTCAAGTGAATTGAAAAATGAAAAAAAAAAAAAATTAAGAATAGATGCTTTTAGTGTGACGTCAATCATAGCATTTTGCTTGAAACTAACTCCAAAAAACCGGTTGCCACGTTGCATTTTCTATTTAATCTGTATATTATAGTTATAATTTTTAGCTGTATCTCACAACTATGTTTTTAATACTTTATAAGCAATGGTAACATTTTCTGCGAATTATATTAATAAGAAATGAAACATAGCACCCGTTTGTTTGGAGGTTTATCGTCTGCAAATAGATAATGTAAAGATTTAATTTTTAATTTAAAATGAAAAAAAAAAGCTTTTAAAAAGTTTGGAAAGAAAATTGATAGTAAGACCAATGTCAGACGGGCGTCTTTTTTGCTGCTTTTTAGCTTAAGTATTATCCATTCACAATGCTATAGCATTGTGAATGAATAATACTTAAGCAAAAAAGCAGCAAAAAAGGCGCCCGTCTGACATTGGTCTAAATGTTAATAATACGTACCATAAAATTAACCATGTTGAAAATGACGTCGTGATTAGCATCAAAACCCAGAATAACTAGTAAATCTGCAGATCAGGAGCCTCAACGTCATCTTTGCAAGTCATTGTTTATTAACACTCATTGCGTAATGTTCAACTTCCTACAAATGGCTTTTTAAAGTTTTCAAATTACATAAATATACAAAATACTTCGTAAAGTTTCAGAAATTAAAAGTGTTAAACAAGTGGTTATACATTGATGTTCTGTAATTCTGATGAGCTATTTATTCTGGTAACTTTTTAAATCAAAAATTGCATTTCTTCAGGGGGGCTCCGCCCCTTGAACCCCCCGTAGTCTGTAAATTTACATTCGTAATTTTTTATTGATTGTACGGATTGCTATAGTATATCTTAGAATTTTTTTTTTTTTTTACGCTGTGATTTATCAGGATAAGCATAAGTTTTGTTTTATTAATTAATAAAATTTAAATTTAAAATAAAATCTTCATGTTAACCGTACGCAGATAATAAATCTTGAAGTGACGCCAAAAATGTAACCCTAAAATCCGCTACATTTGGCACAAACACAACGACGTGCTTTAAAAAAAAAAAGAATGATATTTTTAGTAATACAGTTTTTAATTCATAATACAATGAAATGCTACCTTAGAATGCTTAAATATAAGCAGATATCATTTTCATTTTACAGAAAAAATGCACGGATGAAGTCAAACAATTCGGTCCCTGTTCCACTTGTTTGTTTTGTTTGGGCCGAATGAGGCATTTAAATCTGAGTGATAACGCACATCAGCAAACTGTTTTTACGGCATACCGCATCTCTATCTATCTCTTTCCTCCGTGAATAATAGTTAATTTTACTTTACTCAAGATCTTTTTATTCCAGAATCTTTGTTTTCGATAAATGACGTCTAATTCCCCTGCTATGCATACTTACTCAGAACTTTTCATCTTGTTATATTAAAAAATACTCGAGAGTTTTCTTTTCATTTCCAATATGCCGTCATATTAATTTTTCTATTCTTATTTGTTTTTTCATTTTCCTGTTTCACGTCAAAATATTTCAATTGAAAATTGTTTAAGAGAAAATATTATTCCGGGTTTTGATTTTCTAGGCAAAAATGTCACATTATTCTCTATAAAAATAATGAATTTTTGTATTTTTAAGCAAAATATTTGAATAAAATAAATAAAATATTGCCTGTTTTTATTTCGGGGCTAAAATTCATCTATATACGAAGACAAATGCAATAATTCATCCATTTTGACGTTGGCTTTACTCAAACATTATACACGCAATTATAATAATATTATTAGGACCAAGTACGTTGCTAGGCAACAGATGAAAGAAAAGAAAAAAAAAATGAAATATGTATTATGTCAAATTGATAAAACAAAATGCTTTATATTATTGGAAAACATGCATAAAATTCCTCCCAAAATTATAAACCTAATTTAAACAAATCTCGCAAATATATTGACAAAATTTCAAACTAATTCGAATAATTTAAAAAACCTTATTTAAAAATTTCTGCATCCAAAATTTATCACTTAAATCCATTTTTCATATGAGCCATTTCTTTAAACAAATGAAAATCTGAAAATCGTCTGACTTGCCATAGAAAAGCATTATAGAGCGAAATAAAATGTTCTATATTTCCCGAACGAATGAACCAAATTTAACCAAAAACTATACAGCTAAGTCCGAGTACCTCATCAACATACCCAGTTAATTTCAAGCCAATCGGATGCTTTTTGCTGTAGTTATCGCGGAACAGACAGACAAACAGACAAACAGACTAACAGACAGAAACCAAAACGTTTCGTGTCTCCACAGTAAGCCTTCACTGACGTTTCGTCAAAAATTTCTTTTCAGCAATTAATTTTCTATTGAAAGATTTCCACGTCAAAAAGGAAAATGAATTAAAAAGTTAAGAATAAAAAACGGATGAATATATCGCCATATTGTAAATAAAACAGAAATGTTCAAATATTTCTTAATAATATAAGTTGTATGAATTTGAGTAAGTACGGAAACAGGCGAATATGACGCCATGGAAAATAAAACGGATATGATTTGATGTTAAAAGAAAATGGTCTTGGGTTATAGTATTAAATCCCATTATTTAAAGAACATTTTTAGCAATTCCTGATGGGTTACCGTCTGCGCACGGCTAATATAAAGATTTAACATTTAATTTAACTTTTAAAAAATGTTAAAAAGTGCTTGAAAAGAAATTGGATTTTAGATTTCAATAATATGCACCTTAAAATGATTCGTGTCGAAAATGACGTCATGATTAGCGGAAAAAATTATTCACGTGAAAATACTTTTGCTGTTAGAAGGAAATATTATTTGCGCTGTCTTCGAATTCACGATAATAATTGAAAAGATTATCTCAAAATATCTCGCGCAAATATATTTTTCAATTTAAATTGTTTTGCTATATTTTTTGCCATTTTAAATATGACGTAATTTCCTCAAATTAGAAGTTTTAACGCATAATAATGATTTTTGTTTTATTTTAAGATTTCGTTTCTCTTTTTAAATTCAAGTGTAAATATGGTTCGGCACAGATGTCATTGGCGCAATTGTTTTCTGACGCCCATTTCATATACGCAACGGGTACTTAAATGGTGTTAAAGTGTCGTTATTTTGCTTGTAACCCGGATGTTGTTGTTTATGCTATTGATGTTTTCGCCAAATTGGCGTCGGAAAAAAATTGCGCCAATATCGGGCGTATATGACATCTGTGCCTATGGTTCTTATGGCGTAATTTTCCTGCTTTTAACATGTAATCATTTAATTCTAATTTAAAAAAAATTTTTTCTGTTTGTAATAGTCACGTGTAAATAAATTTTTAATTTAAAGTAAACATTATTGTTTGCACTGTTTATACAGCTGGCAACAGTTTAAATTAATAACTTTTTCTAAAATTTGTAAAAAATATCTCTCGAAATGCTGAAAATTTGAATTTAAAATTGAAATAAAACCACAAAAATGAGTCAAATAAGAAAAATAAATGCAATCTCCACACGGGGATCTTATAACGTATAAAATGATCAAAAAATGATTAAATTCTCATGTATAGTTTTTGCTCCAAGAAAACTTTTTTAATGGAACGATTTTGTCCAACTTTAGCATTAAATATATCTTAAAGTAATTCTTCGATTTGAAAACTGTCTGCATCAGCGTATTTATCAAACATTTCTCTATAATACCACCGATATTCATATTTTTTTATGCAACAGTTTTTTTTAATATTAATGATGAACGGCCATGATTAAGCATTCAAATTGGATGCCGATCTACCCGGAATATCTACGCAGATTTTCATTGGTCCATTTCCAAATCAAAACTTTCTTTTATATATAGAAGGATTTAAATAAAGTTATATGCGCTTTTAGTGTGACGTCGGTCATGGCGTTTTGGTTGGAAACGGACTCAAAACAAAAGATTGCTATGCGTCATTTCTTTTTAAATATACTAGGGGGGCACCGCCCCCCTGCTCGCTACGCTCACCAACCTCCCGTGTAATCGCTTAGCTATTCCATTCGGTATAGCGAAGCAATTCCTATTTTCTAGCCAACCCCAGATTATTGTTTGTGCTTAAAAATAATGTAAATAGTTCAATTAAGCTCTATTCATAAGCTAATATTAGTTTTTGTTGCATTGAAATATGTCAAGTTGTTGATTTCCTGCATGAAAGTAAACCCTAATGTATTTCAATGGGAGTCTATGGAAATTTGTTGAAATACTGGAAATAGCGCTAAGTTATCGTCACTTTTGGTGACAGAGAGACGGGTCTCCCCTTGGTAACCTCCCTTATAACATCATAAAGCTCTGACCAATCAGTTGCATTTCACGGTATCTACGCAGATTTTCATTTTTCCATTTCCAAAGCATTACTTTTGCAAGGCATACTTAGATACTACTACCGGCAGACCAATTTGCGTTTAATGTATGAAGTTGCTCGCCAGAGGACTCTGATACGCTGCCCAAAACAGAAATTTGATTCTGACTGTAACTTCAACGACGAGAACCAATCAAACCGCTCTGGGCAAGGTTCAGAGAATTCCAATGTGTTTACATTTTTTTTCGTATAGATATGATTCAAAAGAGTTTAATAAAAATATTAACTCTTATCATCAAATAAAAAAAACAAAAAAAAAATTATAATATTAACAATTATCGGAATAATAAATGCTGCGACCGGAGAATACTTCCAAGGTTGCTACTTAATACCAAGTTAATACTAAATACAAAGGTTGCCACTTTGGCGCATTTAACGCCAGGTTGAGGTTGGGGAGAAGTAGAGTATTCTACGATTCACCCCAATAAATAAAAACATGCATAGTCTAAAAACATCAATGTCACAAATTTATTTGCTATCTTCATAGCTGAAACAATAAATCTAATGGAATTTCTTTTAAATATATTAAAGTACTCATAAAATTCCTTGTAATAATTAATAAATATAATTTATTAAGTAACAAATACACTTACATGATTTAATCAAAATTGCTTGGATAACATAAAATACTGCAACGATAGTTAAATCTGCGATCACCATTTCTTTCTATGATTAAAAATAAGAATATTTAATGTTTAAGGAAGATCGTCTTTTTTTTTTTTTTTTTTTTACTATTATTATTATTATTTAGTTCGGACGATATCAAACACAAACATTTTACGGGTAGCAATAAATTCGTCAAAAATAACTGCTTCAAGCCAATTGTGAGAACTGTAGTTTGATAAAAACCAAATTTTAATTTTAAAACGTGTATATGAAACACAAGCTATTTTTATGTAAATACGGGACATTCAAAAAAGAAAAAACAGAATGAACCAAACGATCAAGTAAACAATAAGTAATTTAGCTTATCTTAAAAGTATGTGAACACTAAAATACTACAAGCTGTGTAAAATATCCTTTTAAATCGAAGGAAATTGAAGAATATATTTAATTTATTATTCTGAAAATACGATCAATAATTCTGAAACTTCGACGATGAGAAACAAGCCGCTATCTGGGTAGTGTATAAATGTAAACAAAAAAGAGCCCGTTGTGATGTTTTGGTTCAGGGTTTGAAGCTGAATCCGACTTCACTTTTTCGACGGTTTTCGGCGAAATGCGTGGGCCGTATATATCATAGTAGGCTATGCTTTTTGGTACTTTTCCGTTGTACGGACAGCATTGGCGCAAAGCACAATAGTTGGCGCAAAATGAAAATCACGTGAATTGAAACATTTGAAAAATAAAAGAAAAACATTGTCGATAGTAAAGTGAGCATTTTAAAAATATAACATTTGAAAATTACAGAATTTTAAGAGCTATTTTATTAAATCACAAATACATAATTAAAATAAGTGAACAAATAACTGTTATACAATAAAGTAATAAAATAAAAAAATCATATTAAACTGCTGCCATAAAATTACAAATCTCTTTGGCACAGATGTCATATTCACCCCATATTGGCGCGATTTTTTTCGGTTGCCAATTTGGCGAAAACATCAACAGCATAAACAACATAAGTACAGATGTCATATACGCCCCATATTGGCGCGATTTTTTTCTGACTCCAATGTTATATACGCAACGGGTATTTAACTGGCGCCAAAGTGTCGTTATTTTGCTTGATATGGTAACCCGGATTTTGCTGTTTATGGTGTTGATATTTTCGCCTAATTGGCATTGGAAAAAAATCGCGCCAATATGGGGCGTATATGACATCTGTGCCACAACATAATCCGGGTTACCACATCAAGCAAAATAACGACACTTTGGTGCCAGCTAAGTACCTGTTGCGTATATGACATTGGCGTCAGGAAAAAAACGCGCCAATATGGAGCGAATATGACATCTGTGCCGTATCTTTTTGCTTTGTAGTAAACATTTCATTTTTTGAATGAAGACGTCACCACATAAACTCTATGAGATACGACTCAAAATGATGACGAACTGTTCTCCGATGTCTTTTGTTGCGCCATTTTGCGATGCCCCATAATCTCTGAACATTTTGAGTATGACATCCAGTATTAGGGTCCACAAAACTGTATTTGTTATTTACTGTGAAATGATTATAACCAGCACTTCGCAGTTCATCTGTTTTATATCCTTTCCAGTAATCTGTATAAATAATACTTCCATCAGCTACATTGTTTTCTATTTCCGCCATTAAAGTTTCAGCTGTGCGATCGAAAATAGGAGTAAGGAAACATCCCCGTGTTTCACGGCATAAACCATCTAAAACCCATTGAGGAGGAAGAACATGTCCTACGTTGCTTTTTCTTCTGGTAAAAAGACTTTCATCTACTTCTATAATTTTATTAGGTCCACCGATTTTTCTATTTGGTCGTGAACATAAAGCATTTGCACAAACTTCTCTAAAATAACTATTCCAGTCCACTGTTGTGTTGTGGTTCATATCAAGTTTCAGCTCACAAAGCTCAATCGATGTCAACTCTTGGCACCATAAATATATAAACCTCAAAGCATTAAGAAAAGACAACCGCGATCCTTCAAACCATGTTTTTTGTCGTATTCCTACGCTTTCTTCGCATGATCGTAAGCTACATCTCCATTTCGGATTTCCAGAACTCATCCATAATTTCATTTAATGGTTGTTTGAACACAACCTTTTATTATGCAGAATTCCAAATTCCCGAAACAGTTTTATCGCAACTTTCTCATCATCTGGTAATTGACAAATGGTAAAATTCATCTCAGCGTCAGCAGTAAAAGTAAATTATAATTTTATAAAAAAAAGCAATTTTTATTTCGAATAATAGCAAATTAAAAAGGTTTCCAAGGTTAAGGTTAAATAATAATCATTCACGTAATTCACGTTTCATAAATAACAAATAACAATGTTTCGCATGGTTTACAAGAAAAATTCTTTTCACGATGAGGGCTGAAATAATTGGCGCATTACCATACATTTTGGCATGCTGTCCGTATAACGGAAAAGTACCCTTAAGGTTGGCGAAATACTGGAAATAGTGCCAGGTTGGCGTCACTTTTGGCGACAGAGAGACGGGTCCCCCATTGGTAACCTTCCTTATAGTGTCATAAAGCTCTGACCAATCTGATGCATTTTACGGTATCTACGCAGATTTTTTATTTGTCCATTTCCAAATCAAAACTTTTTTTTATATATAGAAAGAAATTGTAGAAAATGTTACCACTACATATCAAGTATTAAAACACTTAAATGTGAGATATAAATATAAGATATAGCTATAATATAGAAACAAAATAGAAAATACAACATAGCAACCGTTTGTTTGGAGTCAGTTTCCAATAAAAATGTCATGATTGACGTCACGACTGAAATCTTCTGTTGCTGAATGCAAGCATGTCCATTGTCACAGTGCCTTTTCTAGCAATCTACTCTAGCATAAACTCAGTGTATTCTATTTTAATTTTGCTTATCGCGATACAAGAATACGAGAGATCATGTTATTTTATTCTAGAACTATTTTTATAAGCTTAATGATTTTGTCTTAAAATAGTAGCTCTATATTGATGTTAATGTTTGATTTATTTCATGATCGTTATTAAATTTCTTAAAGTAAATTCGAAATAATTCCTTTTCCACAATAAAAAAATGGCTAAATCTGTAAATTTTCAAGTGAATAAATGCAATAATATTGTCACGATTAATTACAGTGCTACTCCAAATGGTAATGTGAGTGCAAATCCAAGTTCTAGTGATGATGTATCAAACTATATTCAAGTGACTAAGCAGAATTTGGACAGATACTCGGTTCACGGATCTGGAGCCCTTATTAATTTGGGTAATGAAATCCAATCTGGAAAGCCATCGGAAATGCAAGGTAATGAACGTGGAAGAACGGAGTTTGAATTTCAAGGACGCCATTCAAACTTCCCTTATGGTAGCTATCGAGGACGCGATATATTTAATGAATGGCGCCCATCATATGATAGACCGAGCAGACAAAGTAATTTTGAGCATCGCCGGTATCCTGCAGAAGAGAATTTCCGTGAAAATAACTACGGATTTCGCCATCGAGAACCATCGCCATCCGCATACAACGACCGTTATCCGCCTGAGCAAGATATGAATCAACGTGGTGATTTTGATTATGGAGTGAGAGATAACAGAAGGTCTGGAGAACATTTTAATCATCGTAGCCGCACCCAACCAGTACCTGAGCGATTGCATGATGATATTCGCGATAGATTCCGCGAACGTTTCTCTGTGGACATCCGTACGGATAACTGCGACTACGAATGGACTCGTGTTGTAAGACTTAGGAGCCCCCGACGAGAAGGAAACCTGGAGAATATGAGGTCGGATTCATCGACTGTTCAGTCGTATCCTCGAAATTGGCGTTAGAACGATTTCAGATATTTCATCCCCCCATCAATTTAATTTACATGAAGGTGGTGTAAAGGGATAAAAAAAAAAAACATTTTTTTATTTAATTTTGTTTGTCAGCTGGTTTACATGGACAAGTTCTACATAAATGGTTATCGTACTCATAAATTATTTTACTTGTATGCATATGTTATTACCGAAGAATATCTTTGTTGATCACAGAATAAATTCTAAATTAACATAATTTGTGGGTTTTTTTTTTTTTTTTTTTTTTTTTTTTTGGTACCTTTCCTTTATACGGACACCATGCCAAATGAAATGTGTACTGCAATAGTAAAAGATAATGTAATTTAATATCAGCTGTTTAGTATGTGTTTTACCTTAAAACTTTATTGTGTAACAGTTATTTGCTGACTTTTTTTAAGTATATATTTGTGATTTAATGAAATAGTATTTTTCAAATGGTATATTTTTTAAATGCTCATTTTACTATGGACAATGTTTTTTCTTTTAATTTTCAAATATTTCAATTCACACGATTTAAATTTTGCGCCAACTAGTACGCTTAGCGATAATGGTGTCCGTATAACAGAAAAGTACCCTTATTATACTTAGCATATATTAATGGCGCTGAAAGTATTATTAAGTAAGTATTATTATGTAAAGATTAATTTGGCACAGATGTCATATTCGCCCCATATTGGCGCGATTTTTTTTCTGACGCCAATGTCATATACGCAACGGGTACTTAACTGGCGACAAAGTGTTGTTATTTTGTTTGATATGGTAACCCGGATTATGTTGTTTATGCTGTTGATGTTTTCGCCAAATTGGCAACCGAAAAAAAATCGCGCCAATATGGGGCGAATATGACATCTGTGCCATTAATTTTTAATCTACCCCAAGGATGATATTTTAAAGATTAGTTTTTAGATTTTGATAGAATCCTTTCACCTGATCAACCACTAGGAAAATAGGAATTGAAAATACTGTTTATTTATAGTTTTGTTGCTGTTTAATTTCAGCGGATTCCATTTTTTTCCATTATACAATATTTATTAAAGATATTAGGTTTGGTCACCCTGTTTAAAAAAACATGCGTCAATCTACTGCTTTGAGCTTGCGAGATAAACAAGATTGGCAATAAAAAAACATTTTGGTACTTAGGTATTATCTGAGACAGGTGGATAGGTCGCCCAAAATTATTGTTATTCGCCAATTTTGTTCATCGTTGTCAATTGCCAATAGTGTACAAAAAAGAAATTTAATGTCCACGCAATAAATATATAAATTAAAATAAAATGATAAATAATATGAAAGCAGGCTCAGAAAATACAAAAAAATTATTTAGTGTATATATAATAAATACGTAACATCAAATTGACTACTTTTATCAATAAACGATATTAACGAACTAGCCGCCCTTGGCGACCAGTTTGGTATCCTTAAATACATGTTTAGCATTGTATCACCATAATTTTATTCATAATTTAATTTATTTGATCAATCCTTCGCCAAATCCGAAGATTCTGATACAGAAATCATGAACTTGGCATTTTTATGTTAGCCGGGCGCAGGTGATAAATCGCCAAACATTGTTCCCGTTGTATTTTTTTAGTATTTCATTTAAAATATAGTAATTTCACTCATTTTAACTAAAATACATAACTTTAATTTAAAACTAAAATATTTTAAATTTATGACTCTCAATTATTGCTTAAAAAAAGAAAATAATATAAAAAAGCAATAAATAATACCATAAACCATGGCATTTAATTTCAACATCAAAGCTTTGTTTTAATTTACCACTCGAAAAATTGTTTATGACAGTCGCATGAAATGGACTATTATAATATTGATGACATGATGGCGATGGAACAATATTTGGTGATTTATCACCAGCTCCCGGCTAACATTAAATTGCCAAATCGGCCGCCTGGAATACAAATTACGAAGCGTCATCCCGGAACTATTGATGACAGTCGCATGACTTGAGCTTTTATTATATAGATTACTATTGTTTCCAGTGGTTTGTTATGTTCACTAGGTCGAATATAATGAATCAAAGAATATTATAAAGGCATAGATGTCATATACGCTACACCTTTGGCGCAATTTCTTTCCTCCGCCAATGTGGCGAAAACATCGCTTTCGAATACGAGTTACATATATTGTTAAATTATTTTCTATTAATTTAAAAAGGAAATAGCGTTAAATAAAAAAAGTTTAATTAATAACTATAGAACAAAACAATTTATAAACTTTTAAAAAAGAAGGAAAAAGTAAATGAAGAATTTATTAATAAATACACTACAATAGCCGTGCCGGGATTCCATATCGGGCAAAACAACGCCATTTTGCCGCCAATTAAGTACCGGGTGCGTATATGACATCTGTGCCATTATATATTACTAGTAGATCGAACCCGGTCTTCCCGTGTTAAAGGAATAGGTGAAAATAGAGAATAGGTGAAAAGTATTTTTTTTTTTATTTATTTAAAATTGAAAACTCTAACAAATTTGATAATTTAATATGCTTTTTAGGTTTCCCACTAACGCCAAAAAGCAATTTTATTTAAACAGACTAGCCGCCCTTGGCGACCAGTTTGGTCTCCCTAAAATTAAGTATTCTATCATGTGTTGTTTTTATTCATAATTTAATTTAATTGCTCAATTCTTCGTACAATCGGAAGATTCTGATAGAGAAATTAAGAACTCTGTATTTTCATGTTTGCTGGGCGTAGGTGATAAATCGCCAAACATTATTCTCGTCGCATTTTTTCGTATTTCATTTGAAATATTATTTTATTCATTTTACTTAAAATACGTAATTTTTTTTTTTTTTAACTGAAACTTTTAAAATTCATGACTTTCACTTATTTCTTAAGAAAAGAAAAAGAAAAAGAAAAAAAAAAGTAATACCATAATTCATAAACCATGACATTCAATTACAACATCAAAGTATTGTTTTATTTTACCACGCGAAAAATAAAAAATGCTAACTGGCGAGTTAAAAAATGCTATTATCCGGCGATATTTTCGCCCGTCTAACATAAAAATGCCAAGAATTCTTTGCGATCATGGCAACTTTTATGTAGTTTTATTTGATAAAATAATTTTGATTAAAAATGTCCGCCTTCCATATGAAAGCGAAAGAGTGTGCCTGTAATGGTTGATGACAGTCACATGACTTAGACTATTATAATATGCATCAAATGATGGCGATAGAACATTATTTGGCGATTTATAACCTGTTCCCAGCTAACATTTGAGTCCAAAATGGTCGCCCCGCATGCAAAAAGCCAAGTGATTAGCCCGGAACTGTTGATGAAAGTCACGTGACTTAGACTATTATAATATAGATAATTAATTATGCAATCAAATAAAGCTCTGAAATTTATGAAAAGTAATATTTCCGTATTAGAGGCATGCCGATCTATAGATAAACTATAAGATTAAATGCCGATAATGGTTGAGCGTAAATGTCACATTCATTTGACTTTAAGCAAGTTACGCTTGTGTACCTCATCAAGTGATTTTTATTTCGACGTTTTATTTGTATTTTTATTAATGTTATACTAATTTATTTATTCTTTCGTTATTTAAAATAAAAAATACGTCAATTTGAATAATTTGGTGATTTATATAATTTGGCGAAAGTGGTCGACGGAATGATTAAGTAGTACAGTATTCATTTATATAGGTATTAGGGGCATCTGCCCCCTGCAAGCTACGCTCGCCAAACTTCACTCAGACACTGCAGAATTTAAAAGCACGCTAATTTGATCGATTTTTAAAAGATTAGAGAAGATTGAATTATAATGAAAAACCTATAGCGATTTCCCTGTAAATGGGATTGAAGGGATTGCATTCAATTCCCTTTGAAAATTTAAGGCCGAATCAGTTGTCTTATGACATCCAATGGTTGTTTACGTGTTTGAGTAAAGAAGATCAGTTAAACATTTGAAAGGAAGCTAAAATAAAAGGAATTAATTAAACAGAGTATTTGCCTTCCGGTATTTTTTAACAGCGTTATAAAACGATTGACATAATATAATTTACTACAACAATTACTACAATTTTCTGCTTTAACCCCTTCAAGGGCGCTGGTTCATTTTTGAACCACATAATTTTAATTATTAAATTCCACATTGGTACCAGAATATTCCAATGAAAATTTTCCTTAAGGTACTTCTAGAAGTCGTAGAATAATGAAATCTCACAAGTAAGTCGGTTTTGCAGCACAATTAACCAGAAAAATCTGAAAACACAGAATTTCCGCCTCTAAACCCTTCAAACAGGGGGTGTTGATTTGGCCGTAAACAGTTCCTTAACACATTCAATTGTGCCAATGTTGGTCGCCAAAACTCGATTACAGAGTTTTGAAGGGGGTCACGTGATTTCAAGCAGAATAAAATTATATATATATATGCTTTTCCAAAGATGTTTGTTAAATAGAAAAAATGAATATAACCTAAAAATTTTAATCAGTATAGGTTATGATATATTTACGATATTAAAACATTTAACAAATATAATCGCAATTCGGTACGTTTCCGATATAGTAGCCTTGGCGAAATAGAGAAAATAGTCTTGACGAGAAAAGGAATTTGATAAATAACGTATTTTCCAGCAACCTATTTACTGTGTCATATACAGAAGCAATTTTTTCCATATGTATACATTTTATTTAATGTAAGGAACCCGTTTATTTATATTTATATACCAACATAAATAATTTGGGCACATATGTCATATTCACCCCATATTGGCGCGATTTTTTTCGGTTGCCAATTTGGCGAAAACATCAACAGCATAAACAACATAAGTACAGATGTCATATACGCCCCATATTGGCGCGATTTTTTTCTGACTCCAATGTCATATACGCAACGGGTATTTAACTGGCGCCAAAGTGTTGTTATTTTGCTTGATATGGTAACCCGGATTTTGCTGTTTATGGTGTTGATATTTTCGCCTAATTGGCATTGGAAAAAAATCGCGCCAATATGGGGCGTATATGACATCTGTGCCACAACATAATCCGGGTTACCACATCAAGCAAAATAACGACACTTTGGTGCCAGCTAAGTACCCGTTGCGTATATGACATTGGCGTCAGGAAAAAAACGCGCCAATATGGAGCGAATATGACATCTGTGCCGTATCTTTTTGCTTTGTAGTAAACATTTCATTTTTTGAATGAAGACGTCACCACATAAACTCTATGAGATACGACTCAAAATGATGACGAACTGTTCTCCGATGTCTTTTGTTGCGCCATTTTGCGATGCCCCATAATCTCTGAACATTTTGAGTATGACATCCAGTATTAGGGTCCACAAAACTGTATTTGTTATTTACTGTGAAATGATTATAACCAGCACTTCGCAGTTCATCTGTTTTATATCCTTTCCAGTAATCTGTATAAATAATACTTCCATCAGCTACATTGTTTTCTATTTCCGCCATTAAAGTTTCAGCTGTGCGATCGAAAATAGGAGTAAGGAAACATCCCCGTGTTTCACGGCATAAACCATCTAAAACCCATTGAGGAGGAAGAACATGTCCTACGTTGCTTTTTCTTCTGGTAAAAAGACTTTCATCTACTTCTATAATTTTATTAGGTCCACCGATTTTTCTATTTGGTCGTGAACATAAAGCATTTGCACAAACTTCTCTAAAATAACTATTCCAGTCCACTGTTGTGTTGTGGTTCATATCAAGTTTCAGCTCACAAAGCTCAATCGATGTCAACTCTTGGCACCATAAATATATAAACCTCAAAGCATTAAGAAAAGACAACCGCGATCCTTCAAACCATGTTTTTTGTCGTATTCCTACGCTTTCTTCGCATGATCGTAAGCTACATCTCCATTTCGGATTTCCAGAACTCATCCATAATTTCATTTAATGGTTGTTTGAACACAACCTTTTATTATGCAGAATTCCAAATTCCCGAAACAGTTTTATCGCAACTTTCTCATCATCTGGTAATTGACAAATGGTAAAATCCATCTCAGCGTCAGCAGTAAAAGTAAATTATAATTTTATAAAAAAAAGCAATTTTTATTTCGAATAATAGCAAATTAAAAAGGTTTCCAAGGTTAAGGTTAAATAATAATCATTCACGTAATTCACGTTTCATAAATAACAAATAACAATGTTTCGCATGGTTTACAAGAAAAATTCTTTTCACGATGAGGGCTGAAATAATTGGCGCATTACCATACATTTTGGCATGCTGTCCGTATAACGGAAAAGTACCCTTAAGGTTGGCGAAATACTGGAAATAGTGCCAGGTTGGCGTCACTTTTGGCGACAGAGAGACGGGTCCCCCATTGGTAACCTTCCTTATAGTGTCATAAAGCTCTGACCAATCTGATGCATTTTACGGTATCTACGCAGATTTTTTATTGGTCCATTTCCAAATCAAAACTTTTTTTTATATATAGAAAGAAATTGTAGAAAATGTTACCACTACATATCAAGTATTAAAACACTTAAATGTGAGATATAAATATAAGATATAGCTATAATATAGAAACAAAATAGAAAATACAACATAGCAACCGTTTGTTTGGAGTCAGTTTCCAATAAAAATGTCATGATTGACGTCACGACTGAAATCTTCTGTTGCTGAATGCAAGCATGTCCATTGTCACAGTGCCTTTTCTAGCAATCTACTCTAGCATAAACTCAGTGTATTCTATTTTAATTTTGCTTATCGCGATACAAGAACACGAGAGATCATGTTATTTTATTCTAGAACTATTTCTATAAGCTTAATGATTTTGTCTTAAAATAGTAGCTCTATATTGATGTTAATGTTTGATTTATTTCATGATCGTTATTAAATTTCTTAAAGTAAATTCGAAATAATTCCTTTTCCACAATAAAAAAATGGCTAAATCTGTAAATTTTCAAGTGAATAAATGCAATAATATTGTCACGATTAATTACAGTGCTACTCCAAATGGTAATGTGAGTGCAAATCCAAGTTCTAGTGATGATGTATCAAACTATATTCAAGTGACTAAGCAGAATTTGGACAGATACTCGGTTCACGGATCTGGAGCCCTTATTAATTTGGGTAATGAAATCCAATCTGGAAAGCCATCGGAAATGCAAGGTAATGAACGTGGAAGAACGGAGTTTGAATTTCAAGGACGCCATTCAAACTTCCCTTATGGTAGCTATCGAGGACGCGATATATTTAATGAATGGCGCCCATCATATGATAGACCGAGCAGACAAAGTAATTTTGAGCATCGCCGGTATCCTGCAGAAGAGAATTTCCGTGAAAATAACTACGGATTTCGCCATCGAGAACCATCGCCATCCGCATACAACGACCGTTATCCGCCTGAGCAAGATATGAATCAACGTGGTGATTTTGATTATGGAGTGAGAGATAACAGAAGGTCTGGAGAACATTTTAATCATCGTAGCCGCACCCAACCAGTACCTGAGCGATTGCATGATGATATTCGCGATAGATTCCGCGAACGTTTCTCTGTGGACATCCGTACGGATAACTGCGACTACGAATGGACTCGTGTTGTAAGACTTAGGAGCCCCCGACGAGAAGGAAACCTGGAGAATATGAGGTCGGATTCATCGACTGTTCAGTCGTATCCTCGAAATTGGCGTTAGAACGATTTCAGATATTTCATCCCCCCATCAATTTAATTTACATGAAGGTGGTGTAAAGGGATAAAAAAAAAAAAAACATTTTTTTATTTAATTTTGTTTGTCAGCTGGTTTACATGGACAAGTTCTACATAAATGGTTATCGTACTCATAAATTATTTTACTTGTATGCATATGTTATTACCGAAGAATATCTTTGTTGATCACAGAATAAATTCTAAATTAACATAATTTGTGGTTTTTTTTTTTTTTTTTTTTGGTACCTTTCCTTTATACGGACACCATGCCAAATGAAATGTGTACTGCAATAGTAAAAGATAATGTAATTTAATATCAGCTGTTTAGTATGTGTTTTACCTTAAAACTTTATTGTGTAACAGTTATTTGCTGACTTTTTTTAAGTATATATTTGTGATTTAATGAAATAGTATTTTTCAAATGGTATATTTTTTAAATGCTCATTTTACTATGGACAATGTTTTTTCTTTTAATTTTCAAATATTTCAATTCACACGATTTAAATTTTGCGCCAACTAGTACGCTTAGCGATAATGGTGTCCGTATAACAGAAAAGTACCCTTATTATACTTAGCATATATTAATGGCGCTGAAAGTATTATTAAGTAAGTATTATTATGTAAAGATTAATTTGGCACAGATGTCATATTCGCCCCATATTGGCGCGATTTTTTTTCTGACGCCAATGTCATATACGCAACGGGTACTTAACTGGCGACAAAGTGTTGTTATTTTGTTTGATATGGTAACCCGGATTATGTTGTTTATGCTGTTGATGTTTTCGCCAAATTGGCAACCGAAAAAAAATCGCGCCAATATGGGGCGAATATGACATCTGTGCCATTAATTTTTAATCTACCCCAAGGATGATATTTTAAAGATTAGTTTTTAGATTTTGATAGAATCCTTTCACCTGATCAACCACTAGGAAAATAGGAATTGAAAATACTGTTTATTTATAGTTTTGTTGCTGTTTAATTTCAGCGAATTCCATTTTTTTCCATTATACAATATTTATTAAAGATATTAGGTTTGGTCACCCTGTTTAAAAAAACATGCGTCAATCTACTGCTTTGAGCTTGCGAGATAAACAAGATTGGCAATAAAAAAACATTTTGGTACTTAGGTATTATCTGAGACAGGTGGATAGGTCGCCCAAAATTATTGTTATTCGCCAATTTTGTTCATCGTTGTCAATTGCCAATAGTGTACAAAAAAGAAATTTAATGTCCACGCAATAAATATATAAATTAAAATAAAATGATAAATAATATGAAAGCAGGCTCAGAAAATACAAAAAAATTATTTAGTGTATATATAATAAATACGTAACATCAAATTGACTACTTTTATCAATAAACGATATTAACGAACTAGCCGCCCTTGGCGACCAGTTTGGTATCCTTAAATACATGTTTAGCATTGTATCACCATAATTTTATTCATAATTTAATTTATTTGATCAATCCTTCGCCAAATCCGAAGATTCTGATACAGAAATCATGAACTTGGCATTTTTATGTTAGCCGGGCGCAGGTGATAAATCGCCAAACATTGTTCCCGTTGTATTTTTTTAGTATTTCATTTAAAATATAGTAATTTCACTCATTTTAACTAAAATACATAACTTTAATTTAAAACTAAAATATTTTAAATTTATGACTCTCAATTATTGCTTAAAAAAAGAAAATAATATAAAAAAGCAATAAATAATACCATAAACCATGGCATTTAATTTCAACATCAAAGTTTTGTTTTAATTTACCACTCGAAAAATTGTTTATGACAGTCGCATGAAATGGACTATTATAATATTGATGACATGATGGCGATGGAACAATATTTGGTGATTTATCACCAGCTCCCGGCTAACATTAAATTGCCAAATCGGACGCCTGGAATACAAATTACGAAGCGTCATCCCGGAACTATTGATGACAGTCGCATGACTTGAGCTTTTATTATATAGATTACTATTGTTTCCAGTGGTTTGTTATGTTCACTAGGTCGAATATAATGAATCAAAGAATATTATAAAGGCATAGATGTCATATACGCTACACCTTTGGCGCAATTTCTTTCCTCCGCCAATGTGGCGAAAACATCGCTTTCGAATACGAGTTACATATATTGTTAAATTATTTTCTATTAATTTAAAAAGGAAATAGCGTTAAATAAAAAAAGTTTAATTAATAACTATAGAACAAAACAATTTATAAACTTTTAAAAAAGAAGGAAAAAGTAAATGAAGAATTTATTAATAAATACACTACAATAGCCGTGCCGGGATTCCATATCGGGCAAAACAACGCCATTTTGCCGCCAATTAAGTACCGGGTGCGTATATGACATCTGTGCCATTATATATTACTAGTAGATCGAACCCGGTCTTCCCGTGTTAAAGGAATAGGTGAAAATAGAGAATAGGTGAAAAGTATTTTTTTTTTATTTATTTAAAATTGAAAACTCTAACAAATTTGATAATTTAATATGCTTTTTAGGTTTCCCACTAACGCCAAAAAGCAATTTTATTTAAACAGACTAGCCGCCCTTGGCGACCAGTTTGGTCTCCCTAAAATTAAGTATTCTATCATGTGTTGTTTTTATTCATAATTTAATTTAATTGCTCAATTCTTCGTACAATCGGAAGATTCTGATAGAGAAATTAAGAACTCTGTATTTTCATGTTTGCTGGGCGTAGGTGATAAATCGCCAAACATTATTCTCGTCGCATTTTTTCGTATTTCATTTGAAATATTATTTTATTCATTTTACTTAAAATACGTAATTTTTTTTTTTTTTAACTGAAACTTTTAAAATTCATGACTTTCACTTATTTCTTAAGAAAAGAAAAAGAAAAAGAAAAAAAAAAGTAATACCATAATTCATAAACCATGACATTCAATTACAACATCAAAGTATTGTTTTATTTTACCACGCGAAAAATAAAAAATGCTAACTGGCGAGTTAAAAAATGCTATTATCCGGCGATATTTTCGCCCGTCTAACATAAAAATGCCAAGAATTCTTTGCGATCATGGCAACTTTTATGTAGTTTTATTTGATAAAATAATTTTGATTAAAAATGTCCGCCTTCCATATGAAAGCGAAAGAGTGTGCCTGTAATGGTTGATGACAGTCACATGACTTAGACTATTATAATATGCATCAAATGATGGCGATAGAACATTATTTGGCGATTTATAACCTGTTCCCAGCTAACATTTGAGTCCAAAATGGTCGCCCCGCATGCAAAAAGCCAAGTGATTAGCCCGGAACTGTTGATGAAAGTCACGTGACTTAGACTATTATAATATAGATAATTAATTATGCAATCAAATAAAGCTCTGAAATTTATGAAAAGTAATATTTCCGTATTAGAGGCATGCCGATCTATAGATAAACTATAAGATTAAATGCCGATAATGGTTGAGCGTAAATGTCACATTCATTTGACTTTAAGCAAGTTACGCTTGTGTACCTCATCAAGTGATTTTTATTTCGACGTTTTATTTGTATTTTTATTAATGTTATACTAATTTATTTATTCTTTCGTTATTTAAAATAAAAAATACGTCAATTTGAATAATTTGGTGATTTATATAATTTGGCGAAAGTGGTCGACGGAATGATTAAGTAGTACAGTATTCATTTATATAGGTATTAGGGGCATCTGCCCCCTGCAAGCTACGCTCGCCAAACTTCACTCAGACACTGCAGAATTTAAAAGCACGCTAATTTGATCGATTTTTAAAAGATTAGAGAAGATTGAATTATAATGAAAAACCTATAGCGATCTCCCTGTAAATGGGATTGAAGGGATTGCATTCAATTCCCTTTGAAAATTTAAGGCCGAATCAGTTGTCTTAAGACATCCAATGGTTGTTTACGTGTTTGAGTAAAGAAGATCAGTTAAACATTTGAAAGGAAGCTAAAATAAAAGGAATTAATTAAACAGAGTATTTGCCTTCCGGTATTTTTTAACAGCGTTATAAAACGATTGACATAATATAATTTACTACAACAATTACTACAATTTTCTGCTTTAACCCCTTCAAGGGCGCTGGTTCATTTTTGAACCACATAATTTTAATTATTAAATTCCACATTGGTACCAGAATATTCCAATGAAAATTTTCCTTAAGGTACTTCTAGAAGTCGTAGAATAATGAAATCTCACAAGTAAGTCGGTTTTGCAGCACAATTAACCAGAAAAATCTGAAAACACAGAATTTCCGCCTCTAAACCCTTCAAACAGGGGGTGTTGATTTGGCCGTAAACAGTTCCTTAACACATTCAATTGTGCCAATGTTGGTCGCCAAAACTCGATTACAGAGTTTTGAAGGGGGTCACGTGATTTCAAGCAGAATAAAATTATATATATATATGCTTTTCCAAAGATGTTTGTTAAATAGAAAAAATGAATATAACCTAAAAATTTTAATCAGTATAGGTTATGATATATTTACGATATTAAAACATTTAACAAATATAATCGCAATTCGGTACGTTTCCGATATAGTAGCCTTGGCGAAATAGAGAAAATAGTCTTGACGAGAAAAGGAATTTGATAAATAACGTATTTTCCAGCAACCTATTTACTGTGTCATATACAGAAGCAATTTTTTCCATATGTATACATTTTATTTAATGTAAGGAACCCGTTTATTTATATTTATATACCAACATAAATAATTTGGGCACATATGTCATATTCACCCCATATTGGCGCGATTTTTTTCGGTTGCCAATTTGGCGAAAACATCAACAGCATAAACAACATAAGTACAGATGTCATATACGCCCCATATTGGCGCGATTTTTTTCTGACTCCAATGTCATATACGCAACGGGTATTTAACTGGCGCCAAAGTGTCGTTATTTTGCTTGATATGGTAACCCGGATTTTGCTGTTTATGGTGTTGATATTTTCGCCTAATTGGCATTGGAAAAAAATCGCGCCAATATGGGGCGTATATGACATCTGTGCCACAACATAATCCGGGTTACCACATCAAGCAAAATAACGACACTTTGGTGCCAGCTAAGTACCTGTTGCGTATATGACATTGGCGTCAGGAAAAAAACGCGCCAATATGGAGCGAATATGACATCTGTGCCGTATCTTTTTGCTTTGTAGTAAACATTTCATTTTTTGAATGAAGACGTCACCACATAAACTCTATGAGATACGACTCAAAATGATGACGAACTGTTCTCCGATGTCTTTTGTTGCGCCATTTTGCGATGCCCCACAATCTCTGAACATTTTGAGTATGACATCCAGTATTAGGGTCCACAAAACTGTATTTGTTATTTACTGTGAAATGATTATAACCAGCACTTCGCAGTTCATCTGTTTTATATCCTTTCCAGTAATCTGTATAAATAATACTTCCATCAGCTACATTGTTTTCTATTTCCGCCATTAAAGTTTCAGCTGTGCGATCGAAAATAGGAGTAAGGAAACATCCCCGTGTTTCACGGCATAAACCATCTAAAACCCATTGAGGAGGAAGAACATGTCCTACGTTGCTTTTTCTTCTGGTAAAAAGACTTTCATCTACTTCTATAATTTTATTAGGTCCACCGATTTTTCTATTTGGTCGTGAACATAAAGCATTTGCACAAACTTCTCTAAAATAACTATTCCAGTCCACTGTTGTGTTGTGGTTCATATCAAGTTTCAGCTCACAAAGCTCAATCGATGTCAACTCTTGGCACCATAAATATATAAACCTCAAAGCATTAAGAAAAGACAACCGCGATCCTTCAAACCATGTTTTTTGTCGTATTCCTACGCTTTCTTCGCATGATCGTAAGCTACATCTCCATTTCGGATTTCCAGAACTCATCCATAATTTCATTTAATGGTTGTTTGAACACAACCTTTTATTATGCAGAATTCCAAATTCCCGAAACAGTTTTATCGCAACTTTCTCATCATCTGGTAATTGACAAATGGTAAAATCCATCTCAGCGTCAGCAGTAAAAGTAAATTATAATTTTATAAAAAAAAGCAATTTTTATTTCGAATAATAGCAAATTAAAAAGGTTTCCAAGGTTAAGGTTAAATAATAATCATTCACGTAATTCACGTTTCATAAATAACAAATAACAATGTTTCGCATGGTTTACAAGAAAAATTCTTTTCACGATGAGGGCTGAAATAATTGGCGCATTACCATACATTTTGGCATGCTGTCCGTATAACGGAAAAGTACCCTTAAGGTTGGCGAAATACTGGAAATAGTGCCAGGTTGGCGTCACTTTTGGCGACAGAGAGACGGGTCCCCCATTGGTAACCTTCCTTATAGTGTCATAAAGCTCTGACCAATCTGATGCATTTTACGGTATCTACGCAGATTTTTTATTGGTCCATTTCCAAATCAAAACTTTTTTTTATATATAGAAAGAAATTGTAGAAAATGTTACCACTACATATCAAGTATTAAAACACTTAAATGTGAGATATAAATATAAGATATAGCTATAATATAGAAACAAAATAGAAAATACAACATAGCAACCGTTTGTTTGGAGTCAGTTTCCAATAAAAATGTCATGATTGACGTCACGACTGAAATCTTCTGTTGCTGAATGCAAGCATGTCCATTGTCACAGTGCCTTTTCTAGCAATCTACTCTAGCATAAACTCAGTGTATTCTATTTTAATTTTGCTTATCGCGATACAAGAACACGAGAGATCATGTTATTTTATTCTAGAACTATTTCTATAAGCTTAATGATTTTGTCTTAAAATAGTAGCTCTATATTGATGTTAATGTTTGATTTATTTCATGATCGTTATTAAATTTCTTAAAGTAAATTCGAAATAATTCCTTTTCCACAATAAAAAAATGGCTAAATCTGTAAATTTTCAAGTGAATAAATGCAATAATATTGTCACGATTAATTACAGTGCTACTCCAAATGGTAATGTGAGTGGAAATCCAAGTTCTAGTGATGATGTATCAAACTATATTCAAGTGACTAAGCAGAATTTGGACAGATACTCGGTTCACGGATCTGGAGCCCTTATTAATTTGGGTAATGAAATCCAATCTGGAAAGCCATCGGAAATGCAAGGTAATGAACGTGGAAGAACGGAGTTTGAATTTCAAGGACGCCATTCAAACTTCCCTTATGGTAGCTATCGAGGACGCGATATATTTAATGAATGGCGCCCATCATATGATAGACCGAGCAGACAAAGTAATTTTGAGCATCGCCGGTATCCTGCAGAAGAGAATTTCCGTGAAAATAACTACGGATTTCGCCATCGAGAACCATCGCCATCCGCATACAACGACCGTTATCCGCCTGAGCAAGATATGAATCAACGTGGTGATTTTGATTATGGAGTGAGAGATAACAGAAGGTCTGGAGAACATTTTAATCATCGTAGCCGCACCCAACCAGTACCTGAGCGATTGCATGATGATATTCGCGATAGATTCCGCGAACGTTTCTCTGTGGACATCCGTACGGATAACTGCGACTACGAATGGACTCGTGTTGTAAGACTTAGGAGCCCCCGACGAGAAGGAAACCTGGAGAATATGAGGTCGGATTCATCGACTGTTCAGTCGTATCCTCGAAATTGGCGTTAGAACGATTTCAGATATTTCATCCCCCCATCAATTTAATTTACATGAAGGTGGTGTAAAGGGATAAAAAAAAAAACATTTTTTTATTTAATTTTGTTTGTCAGCTGGTTTACATGGACAAGTTCTACATAAATGGTTATCGTACTCATAAATTATTTTACTTGTATGCATATGTTATTACCGAAGAATATCTTTGTTGATCACAGAATAAATTCTAAATTAACATAATTTGTGGTTTTTTTTTTTTTTTTTTTTTTGGTACCTTTCCTTTATACGGACACCATGCCAAATGAAATGTGTACTGCAATAGTAAAAGATAATGTAATTTAATATCAGCTGTTTAGTATGTGTTTTACCTTAAAACTTTATTGTGTAACAGTTATTTGCTGACTTTTTTTAAGTATATATTTGTGATTTAATGAAATAGTATTTTTCAAATGGTATATTTTTTAAATTCTCATTTTACTATGGACAATGTTTTTTCTTTTAATTTTCAAATATTTCAATTCACACGATTTAAATTTTGCGCCAACTAGTACGCTTAGCGATAATGGTGTCCGTATAACAGAAAAGTACCCTTATTATACTTAGCATATATTAATGGCGCTGAAAGTATTATTAAGTAAGTATTATTATGTAAAGATTAATTTGGCACAGATGTCATATTCGCCCCATATTGGCGCGATTTTTTTTCTGACGCCAATGTCATATACGCAACGGGTACTTAACTGGCGACAAAGTGTTGTTATTTTGTTTGATATGGTAACCCGGATTATGTTGTTTATGCTGTTGATGTTTTCGCCAAATTGGCAACCGAAAAAAAATCGCGCCAATATGGGGCGAATATGACATCTGTGCCATTAATTTTTAATCTACCCCAAGGATGATATTTTAAAGATTAGTTTTTAGATTTTGATAGAATCCTTTCACCTGATCAACCACTAGGAAAATAGGAATTGAAAATACTGTTTATTTATAGTTTTGTTGCTGTTTAATTTCAGCGAATTCCATTTTTTTTCCATTATACAATATTTATTAAAGATATTAGGTTTGGTCACCCTGTTTAAAAAAACATGCGTCAATCTACTGCTTTGAGCTTGCGAGATAAACAAGATTGGCAATAAAAAAACATTTTGGTACTTAGGTATTATCTGAGACAGGTGGATAGGTCGCCCAAAATTATTGTTATTCGCCAATTTTGTTCATCGTTGTCAATTGCCAATAGTGTACAAAAAAGAAATTTAATGTCCACGCAATAAATATATAAATTAAAATAAAATGATAAATAATATGAAAGCAGGCTCAGAAAATACAAAAAAATTATTTAGTGTATATATAATAAATACGTAACATCAAATTGACTACTTTTATCAATAAACGATATTAACGAACTAGCCGCCCTTGGCGACCAGTTTGGTATCCTTAAATACATGTTTAGCATTGTATCACCATAATTTTATTCATAATTTAATTTATTTGATCAATCCTTCGCCAAATCCGAAGATTCTGATACAGAAATCATGAACTTGGCATTTTTATGTTAGCCGGGCGCAGGTGATAAATCGCCAAACATTGTTCCCGTTGTATTTTTTTAGTATTTCATTTAAAATATAGTAATTTCACTCATTTTAACTAAAATACATAACTTTAATTTAAAACTAAAATATTTTAAATTTATGACTCTCAATTATTGCTTAAAAAAAAGAAAATAATATAAAAAAGCAATAAATAATACCATAAACCATGGCATTTAATTTCAACATCAAAGCTTTGTTTTAATTTACCACTCGAAAAATTGTTTATGACAGTCGCATGAAATGGACTATTATAATATTGATGACATGATGGCGATGGAACAATATTTGGTGATTTATCACCAGCTCCCGGCTAACATTAAATTGCCAAATCGGCCGCCTGGAATACAAATTACGAAGCGTCATCCCGGAACTATTGATGACAGTCGCATGACTTGAGCTTTTATTATATAGATTACTATTGTTTCCAGTGGTTTGTTATGTTCACTAGGTCGAATATAATGAATCAAAGAATATTATAAAGGCATAGATGTCATATACGCTACACCTTTGGCGCAATTTCTTTCCTCCGCCAATGTGGCGAAAACATCGCTTTCGAATACGAGTTACATATATTGTTAAATTATTTTCTATTAATTTAAAAAGGAAATAGCGTTAAATAAAAAAAGTTTAATTAATAACTATAGAACAAAACAATTTATAAACTTTTAAAAAAGAAGGAAAAAGTAAATGAAGAATTTATTAATAAATACACTACAATAGCCGTGCCGGGATTCCATATCGGGCAAAACAACGCCATTTTGCCGCCAATTAAGTACCGGGTGCGTATATGACATCTGTGCCATTATATATTACTAGTAGATCGAACCCGGTCTTCCCGTGTTAAAGGAATAGGTGAAAATAGAGAATAGGTGAAAAGTATTTTTTTTTATTTATTTAAAATTGAAAACTCTAACAAATTTGATAATTTAATATGCTTTTTAGGTTTCCCACTAACGCCAAAAAGCAATTTTATTTAAACAGACTAGCCGCCCTTGGCGACCAGTTTGGTCTCCCTAAAATTAAGTATTCTATCATGTGTTGTTTTTATTCATAATTTAATTTAATTGCTCAATTCTTCGTACAATCGGAAGATTCTGATAGAGAAATTAAGAACTCTGTATTTTCATGTTTGCTGGGCGTAGGTGATAAATCGCCAAACATTATTCTCGTCGCATTTTTTCGTATTTCATTTGAAATATTATTTTATTCATTTTACTTAAAATACGTAATTTTTTTTTTTTAACTGAAACTTTTAAAATTCATGACTTTCACTTATTTCTTAAGAAAAGAAAAAGAAAAAGAAAAAAAAAAGTAATACCATAATTCATAAACCATGACATTCAATTACAACATCAAAGTATTGTTTTATTTTACCACGCGAAAAATAAAAAATGCTAACTGGCAAGTTAAAAAATGCTATTATCCGGCGATATTTTCGCCCGTCTAACATAAAAATGCCAAGAATTCTTTGCGATCATGGCAACTTTTATGTAGTTTTATTTGATAAAATAATTTTGATTAAAAATGTCCGCCTTCCATATGAAAGCGAAAGAGTGTGCCTGTAATGGTTGATGACAGTCACATGACTTAGACTATTATAATATGCATCAAATGATGGCGATAGAACATTATTTGGCGATTTATAACCTGTTCCCAGCTAACATTTGAGTCCAAAATGGTCGCCCCGCATGCAAAAAGCCAAGTGATTAGCCCGGAACTGTTGATGAAAGTCACGTGACTTAGACTATTATAATATAGATAATTAATTATGCAATCAAATAAAGCTCTGAAATTTATGAAAAGTAATATTTCCGTATTAGAGGCATGCCGATCTATAGATAAACTATAAGATTAAATGCCGATAATGGTTGAGCGTAAATGTCACATTCATTTGACTTTAAGCAAGTTACGCTTGTGTACCTCATCAAGTGATTTTTATTTCGACGTTTTATTTGTATTTTTATTAATGTTATACTAATTTATTTATTCTTTCGTTATTTAAAATAAAAAATACGTCAATTTGAATAATTTGGTGATTTATATAATTTGGCGAAAGTGGTCGACGGAATGATTAAGTAGTACAGTATTCATTTATATAGGTATTAGGGGCATCTGCCCCCTGCAAGCTACGCTCGCCAAACTTCACTCAGACACTGCAGAATTTAAAAGCACGCTAATTTGATCGATTTTTAAAAGATTAGAGAAGATTGAATTATAATGAAAAACCTATAGCGATCTCCCTGTAAATGGGATTGAAGGGATTGCATTCAATTCCCTTTGAAAATTTAAGGCCGAATCAGTTGTCTTAAGACATCCAATGGTTGTTTTCGTGTTTGAGTAAAGAAGATCAGTTAAACATTTGAAAGGAAGCTAAAATAAAAGGAATTAATTAAACAGAGTATTTGCCTTCCGGTATTTTTTAACAGCGTTATAAAACGATTGACATAATATAATTTACTACAACAATTACTACAATTTTCTGCTTTAACCCCTTCAAGGGCGCTGGTTCATTTTTGAACCACATAATTTTAATTATTAAATGCCACATTGGTACCAGAATATTCCAATGAAAATTTTCCTTAAGGTACTTCTAGAAGTCGTAGAATAATGAAATCTCACAAGTAAGTCGGTTTTGCAGCACAATTAACCAGAAAAATCTGAAAACACAGAATTTCCGCCTCTAAACCCTTCAAACAGGGGGTGTTGATTTGGCCGTAAACAGTTCCTTAACACATTCAATTGTGCCAATGTTGGTCGCCAAAACTCGATTACAGAGTTTTGAAGGGGGTCACGTGATTTCAAGCAGAATAAAATTATATATATATATGCTTTTCCAAAGATGTTTGTTAAATAGAAAAAATGAATATAACCTAAAAATTTTAATCAGTATAGGTTATGATATATTTACGATATTAAAACATTTAACAAATATAATCGCAATTCGGTACGTTTCCGATATAGTAGCCTTGGCGAAATAGAGAAAATAGTCTTGACGAGAAAAGGAATTTGATAAATAACGTATTTTCCAGCAACCTATTTACTGTGTCATATACAGAAGCAATTTTTTCCATATGTATACATTTTATTTAATGTAAGGAACCCGTTTATTTATATTTATATACCAACATAAATAATTTGGGCACATATGTCATATTCGCCCCATATTGGAGCGATTTTTTTCTGAGGCCAATGTCATATACGCAATGTATACTTAAGTGGCGCCAAAGTGTCGTTATTTTGCTTGATATGGTAACCGGGATGTTATTTATGCTGTTGATGTTTTCGCCAAATCGGCGTCGGAAAAAAATCGCGCCAATATTTGGCGAATATGACATCTGTGCCATAATTTGTCTATAAAAAACAATATTTTATACATGTATAAATAAAATGTTTATATGTATACCAGCCGCCCTTGGCGACTAGTTTGGTCTCCTTTAAATCTATGCTAAGCATTGTATCATGTTACTTTTATTCATAATTGAATTTACTTGCTCAAATCGGAACATTCTGATACAGAAATCATGAACTCGGTATTTTTATGTTAGCCGAGTGCAGGTGACAAATCGCCAAACCTTGTACCCGTCGTATTTTTTGTCTTATTTCATTAATTTCATTTTAAATATAATACTTTCACTCATTTTATTTAAAATGCATAACTTTAATTTAAAACTGAAATACTTAAAATTTATGACTCTCAATTTTCTCTTATTTCTTAAAAGAAAAAAAAAAGAAGAAGAAAAGTGATAAATAATACCATAAACTATGACATTTAATTTCAACATCAGAGCTTTGTTTTAATTTACCTCACGAAAAATTGTTTATGATCGTCGCATGAGATGGACTATTATAATACCGGTGATATGATGGCGATGGAACAATACTTGGCGATTTATCACCTGCACCTGGCTAACATTAAATTACCAAATTGGATGTTTGGCATATAAAAAGTGAACCGGTCAGCGCGGAACTATTGATGACAGTCACATGACTTAGGCTATTATTATAGAGATAAAAAACATAAAAGTTGATCCGGTTCGTTTTCATAGTTGTTTATATCATTTGGCATCATTTATCAGTTTCTGAAGTCCGAATTGCGCCAAGATTTTTAAAAAAGCCAAGGTCCCTATAGTTGAAAAATATCCCAATTCTCTCATGAAAGTTTAAAAACCTCCTTTTAATTAAATGTGATGTGTAACTAATAAAGCTGTCTTTATCGATGCGCGACAGCGTCCGAAGACCGCTGCTAATGTTATTATATTGCATTATTAGCCAACTTACTGTTAATTTTAAATCTGTAAAAGAAAGATTATAGTTATAATATATGTTGGTCGCCAAAACCCGATTACAGAAAATTAGCCTGAGTTATAAAGGTCTTACATGATTTGAAGCTGAAAAAATTTTTATATGCTTTTATAAAAATCTTAAGGCAAATCTTTCAGTTTATCTGTCCATCTTTCTATCTTTTACTTCCTTAAAAAATTTTTTATTAAAGACCGGGAGGCGTCTGCACAGATCATCACCTCATCGAGTTGACAGCTGAAATTTTAGGTTTAGTTAAAAATCGATTAGCGTATTAAAATGTAGCTGGTCTCCCGAGTCATATCTTTGTGGAAATCACCTACAGACCCGATTTTACAGGTTAATTGGTGGATTTTCCATTGTGTTTTCCTGCATCCATTCCTCTGTTTCCATACTTTTGGATGCAGGAACATACAATAGTAAACCTATCAGTCAACCACTAGGACTTCAGGTGGTTTCTACCAAGCTATGACTTAACAGACCAGTTGCACTTTAATATGCAAATCTAGTTTTAACTAATCCTAAAATTTCAGCTGTAAACTCGATGAGGCGATGTGCAGACGCCTCCCGGTCTATTATAAATGTCGAAATTCTAATCTCAATAGCACTCTGTTCAATCTGGCAAATATCCTTACTATTTATGGAACACTATTCCTTTAAGTGCGGTTTAGTGATGTTAATGAACTTTATGCAAATGCAGGGGTCGCAGCATATAGGACAAATTTTATTGTTCTTACCAGTAACTTTTATCAATAATCTTCATGGTATAGTCCTAATGCATATCTTATAAAAATGTCTCTTGACGATTATTGATAAAATATACTGATAGGAACAATACAATTTGTCCTATATGCTGCGACCCCTGCATATGCATCATACGTAGTATACATATGCATATAATACGTAATACATTTCCTTCATACGTATTATAGGTATGTGTATAATACATAATACATATGCATCATTATGACGTCAGAATAAACAAAACATTTTTTGTCGCTAAATTTGAGAATTGACATGATATATTACCAAATTTGACGACACTTCTTTAAATGTCGGCAAGATTGGCGAGTATTTGACGCTAGTGGCTATTTTTCAATGAGTTAATTATTAATTCGAGTCATCTGTTTATATTTTTCCGCATATCATGTGAATAGTTAAATGGTATAACGTACAAATATTTCCAAAGTGCCAATAGTTTTGTCACTGCACAAACTTCTGCTATTGTTATGATATTGTACTCCTATTATACTTACTGTGATTATGTTGTTAATTTTTACTCTGCTAAAACTTCTGTATTATATAAAGAGAATTTACGGAAACTATTAAAGCACTGAAACTGCCAGTTCTCCTTATTATTATTATAATTCTATAATATGTAACCTGTTAATCGATGTGTGCGTTAGAATGAATCTTCTATAATCCGGTTCCTTGCATGTTAGTTTTCAGGTTTCGAATAAAATTAGCTTAAATCTTAAAACCATGGCACGTTAGCTAACTCTTCAACACGATCAGATGAGAAGAAAGGTAGATTTTCAAATGGATCATGGCAGTGAGCCCGTAGACCTTCTATTCTTCCGTAATCGAGTCTATTGAAAAGGTTAACATGAAACATAAAGATATTAGCATCAATATGGTTTAATGCAAATGCAAATATTTTTCAAAGGATTTCATAACAACCATTTCACTTGTACCCACTCGTATCAGTTAAAATACAACAATTGGCAGTGAGTCCAATTAGAAAAGATTACTTAATAGGATTAAAATTTTTCGCATTAGAGAACGAATCATAACTGATAAGGAAACATGCATAAGTGAGTTAAGAGATATTTGTCGCGAAAGATGAAATACATAACAACACAAAATATATGGTGTGCTTCCATGATCGTAAAGAGTTCTTGATTTCTCTATCAAAAGCTTCCGACTTGGCGAAAGAATGGGTAAGTAAATTAAATTATGAATAACAGTAACATTATGCAACGTTTAACATGCAATTAATAGAGTAAATAATGCTTGCTAGACGCGGCTAGTATTTTAATATAAAAAGAAATAAAGTATAAATTTGCAAAGCTCAATAATATAAATTTAGGTATTTTCATGTTAGCTGGGCGCAAGTGGCAAATCGCCAAATACTGTTACCAACTCCATTGTTCATACTGCATTCATTTCATTTAAAAATATAAACTTTTCAGTCATCTCATTTAAAATAAATGCATTTCCCTCATTTTATTTAATAGAATATTTAACATAGAAATAAATAAATAAGAAATAATAACATAATATTATGTTATTATTTCTTATTGTTCTTTAATTATTCATGTATAATTTCTAATTTACACATGTGAAAAATGAAAACTGCTATTGGTGAAAAAACAAAATGCTAATGAGAAGATTTGCTCCCGGCTAACATAAAAGTACCAAAATTTAATTTTTGTTTTAATATTAATATAGTTTAGACAAACAAACTTGAAAACACATACAAAAAGTACTGATATCCCAACAAAAAGTTTTCGGTAAAAAAAAAAAAAAAAGCGCCAAGTTCTCCTTAATGTTTCGACCAGAAAAACTAGTGATATCTGAAGTTCACAAAAGTTAAAAGCCAAACCTCCCAAATCTTTCATTGAAAATGGCTTCCTGCGACTTGGCCTTTAATGCCTTCAAGAGGGTTTTTCAAATTCTAAAGTAAGTACTTTATGCGAAATCCATATTTTGAGGATTTTAGGCATTTTGTTACACAAAGTAGAGAAATAAAATACATATTTAAAGAAAGCATATAAACCACTTCAGTCTATTTAAATGCTTAGAAGTTAAAAATAAGAAAATAACTGTATTCAGAAGATAATATTCCAACAGGACTAATTGGTAAAACACAATTAGTACAGGCTTTTAACTGTTTAACCCTCTCAAGGGCGGTGGTTTATTTTTGGATAATTTAAATTTAATCCCTAAATGAGACATTGACACCGGAATTTTGATTTGAAAATTGTCGTTTTAGTTAGTACGTGCAAAACAGTCAACTTATTTTCAAATACATTTGTTTGTAAATTCCGGTGTTATTCATTCCTTTCAGTATTTTATTAATAGAAGTGTTTTGCCCCTGAAAGGGTTAAAGCGAATAAGTGCATTCTAAGGTTATTCCAATACCTCTTAATATATGCAAACAAACTATAATATATGTTCAAATGAAAAAATCTCTTTCGTCAATGCACAAGATTTCAATATTATACATTAAAATATAATGTAACACATTATGAGACTTGAAAAAAGTAAATTTTATTTTAATATCTTGGGTTTCATGTTAATGACTTTAGGTTTAGACCATACAAAATAAATTTCAATTAAACCATAAATGAACTAAATGATTTGTAATCAAAACTAATGTTTGTTGAAACTCAATAGTATTTTTGAGAAATCTTTTACTTGTAATGTCTTCATGTGAATTCGCCTCTTTGCATTCTAATATTACTTTTAATATTTAAATAAATCATAAATGCGTAATTTACATTAAATTGAAAATGCTATAGAAGGCATTAACGGCCAAGTCGCAGGAAGCCATTTTCAATGAAAGATTTGGGATATTTGGCTTTTAACTTTTGCGAACTTCAGATATCACTACTTTTTCTGGCCGAAACATTAAGGAGAACTTTGCGCTTTTTTTTTTTTTTTTTTTTTTTTTTTTTACCGAACACTTTTTGTTGGGATATTATTTTAAAGTTCCATTTATTAGCCTCCGGTACGGCATGCTATTTCTATTTCCCAGCTTATTTTGTGTCCAAAAAATAACGTTACCTTACTGACGCTAGCTGTAAAACAGAGCATTACGATTAAATAATCTTTAGCAATTTTTTTAACTTCTAAGCATCTCGTCTTTTCAATTTTTATACCATCGTATTGAAAGAAAAAATGTTCTTTTTAATGCATTTTGTTTGAAAACTGTATCTCTATTTATTTTTGAAATATTAATTTTTATTTGTAGCTTTTAGAACCCTTTGCTTAATATTGGCAACGGAAGTATCCCATTTCTGTAGAAAGTAAAAGCAAAATAGTTTTAAAATAGTAATTATTTATTTTTGTTGCCATTTTCTCGTAACAACCGAAAAAAAAAATGTAATTAAAATACGTACTATTTTTAAAAAAGATAAACGAATGCTTTTTGTTAAAACAATGGAGCTATTATATACTATATTTAATTGTAAGTATCTATGAATCATTAGATATCCGTTTTTTTTTTTTTTTCGATTTTCTTGAATGACGGCATCTTTTTGCCGAATTTGTGCATTATTTCGCGATAGTGATGTGCTATGTATGCTTTACTATAGATGTTTATAAGTAGATCACAAATGTGGAATTCTTAAGCGGATGCGAATGACGTCATTTTGCATAAAATAAAACGTGTGCTTTAAGTCTTAAAATTGAAAAATGTTTTGTACTGTAGTAGAATCCCGCTTAACCGAGTTATTTTCTTCTTGACTGGTGGCTTCTATTATTATGAGACAACCATTACAAATGAAGTGCTAGGTAGAGATAAAAGAGCAGCCGTAAAAAAAAAAAAAAAAAAAAAAAAAAAAAAAAAAAAAAAAAAGGCCATTTTATCCCCCATTCTGATCAGAAAATTAGAGTTTCTAACTTTATACGGCTGCACTTTCGTCTTCACCTAAAACTTCCTTTATAATGGCTGTTTCATAATAATAGAAGCCATCAGTCCATCAGAAGAAAATGAACTAATGGAAATGCCGGGGGCGACACTAAATTCTGAAAATTCAGAAAATCAGAATTCCTGTTCTCTAGTATTAATTTCTTTTTAGTCTGTAAAATGAAATTGGTTCCTTTCCAGTATAAGGGCCTTGGCGAGGTAGAGAAAATAGGTTTGGCGAGACAAGTAAGCTTTTTATGCATATTTCTCGGCAACATATAGTACATTGATTCATATGCTCAAGCAATTTTTAAAAGATTTATACAATTTATTTTGTGTAAACAAGCCACTTACCTATTTTAATATACAAACAAAAGTAAATTGTATATAAAAATATTGATATTATTATCGATAATAATAAGGAAAGAAGATTGTGTTTGAGTGTGTCGAAGGTGTTCTGAAGAGACCGCTGCACGTAGAGCTACAAAATTTGGAGAAAAGGTATGTCTATATATGAAGTTTTGCATCTCGAAGCCCGACTTTCGATTTTTTGATTAGATTTTTTATGCGTTTTTAACGCTTTTTTAAGTTTCGAGGCGATTTTTCTCCATTAGTGAAAAGAATAATCTTTCTTCTTAAAGAATCTTTTAACCCAATATAGTAAATTTTGTTCTCCTTTCAAAAAAGTTTATTCGGAATTCGTACAGCGATTTTTGAACTTTAGCGAATTTATTTTGCAATTATTGAACAGCATTTAATGCACCATACCTATAAGGGGGTTACCGTAGAGGGGACACAGTTCTGTCGCCAAATGCAGCCAAGTTTGTCACCAACTTGGCGAAATTTCACATTTTGCTAACGAAAGTAACTATTCAGTTAATTTACGAGTGAATTGTGGGCGATTCTCAAAAGGTGAGCACTGGAGACACGTCATAACTTTAAGCCTTTCAAAAATAACTTTAATTATCATTGACTTTAATTTTTTTTTACACTGAGTTTTTAATTCTATTCAGAGACAGAAAATGACATAATTTATTGTAAAAGCTTTGTATAAATATCTTAAAATTTTATTATTTTATGCTAAAGAGGCCAATTTTGGACATTCATAACGGTAACTGCTCCAATGTACCACCAAGAAAAAGAGTTTTAACTTGCTTCCAGGTGGTTCTAATGGTAAACAACGAATGCATAAAGGAAACGGATGATTTTTGGATAATTTCGTTAAGAGATGGCAGGCTGATTTATTGCTCTTTTGAAGATAGGACTTTTCTATAAAGATTTTTTCTGTATTTTGTTATGTCCAAAAGTAACGAACGCCACAAAGCTACATTTCCACGAAAAATACATCAAGTAAGTACTTTAAACTCTTTTATCTAACTTTAAAATCATTAAAAAAATTTAAAGTATTTGTATTTGTTTTTGTAAGATTTTTTTTGCAATAAATACACTTTTCTCAAATAAGACAGTGGAATGTCCAAATCACGTAACGATGGAAACGCCGATTTTATTTTCGGTAACTTTATTTTTAAAGATGATTTGGTGTCCACAAACGTATAAATATATATATATTATAATATTTTATCGTAAATAATTACCGTGTTTTGTATACATAAAGTGTATTTAGTACGTGTAATAATATAACTTGACTTGAAGCATGCTCAACTAATGTGTTTAACGATCGACACAAAATGACGACCGCTGCGATCATTACGAAATTTCGGACATGCTTACTTAAAAGTATGATTTAAAATTAATAGTAAAACTTCTTTTTTTTATTTCAAAAGTAATTCTCCAGTGATCTTACGTGTTTTTATGTTTTTTGCAAAGTTTTCTTTGTAGCAAATGTACCCCAAAAGATTATTTAATAACAATGTGCAAATCGTGGAACGATCTAAACATTAATAATTTTAATTTTCTAAATACATAAATAAACATATTATAACAGAGTACATTGTTCTAACATACATCTTAAAAAATAAAATAAATATATTTTTGTTAAATTATTGTACCTGAGTTTTTTTTTTTTTTTTTTTTTTTTTTTTTATTCAAGGTTTAAGAATCCCGCCTCCTTAAATTCCATTCTTCCTATTTGCTTCCCCACCAAAATGCAAGGCAAATAAAAAGTTTAAGCCAGTACGTTCTGTAACTTTGGTTAAAAAAAAAAAAAAAAAAAAAAAAAAAAAAAAAAAAAAAAAACAGAAATTGACAATACTCCAAGTATAGAAGACAGCCAGCGAAAATTGTTAAAGGCACTCAAAAGTTTCACTCCTTACAAACGACAAACAAATTTGGTACTATTCAAATAAAAAGTTGATCTGATTTTTGCAATCTCTGTAAAACAGAATCAAGAATGCACAAAGATAAAGTCTTAATTTGAAAGTATTAAAATTGAAGCTAATATATATATATATATATATATATAATACCAAAAAACACACACTACACATCCAAACCCAAAACTACTGAACTATAGAGAAAATTAACAAAATAACCATGGAAAAACTTACTAACTAAACCATGAATGAAAAGAAAACAACCAATGGAGACAGATTGCAAGGCTAAAGACTTGCATGCTGGGTTTTACCGGCAATTACTCATGAAACTTCCCCCATATCTGTCAAGACCATACTGGCCAAAGAAAACTTTAAAACTGGCCATCCAAAGCAGTAACCGAATTCGAAAAGAACACTTTAAAACTGTCCATCCAAAGCAGCAACCCAATTCAAAAAGAACGACACATCCAGAAAGAGCTCCTTATAAAGCCTACGATTATTTGGCGATATTTTTAATCGCCAAAAGTAAAGCATCGCAGTAATCTTTATCCCTGACGAAATTGTTTGCCAAACTATTTAACAAACTAATAGGAAAATTCTGATCCATTGCATCTTGATAGAGATTTATAATGTCATTTATTATACTATTATGATTAGAATTTAACATTGCTATCCTTATTAAACTATTGATAATGATATTTCTGAAAATGGAAATATGCACATTGGAATTAAAATTTAATATCTTAATAGTTTCAAAGTTGTAATCCTTTCTCTTATCATAAATGCAAGTCCGTAATCCACCCCTCTCAATGTCGATAGTGAGATCCAAATAATTTACATGCTTTTCGTCATATGAAGTTTTTTTTAATATCAAACCTTGGGGATAGTAGTCTAAATTTAAATCGCTATTGGAATCGTTAATCCCTACTAACAATACATCATCAATATATCTGAAACTTAAAAAATCCTTATCCGTAGTCTCTTTAACCTCGTATAAAAATAGATAAATATCTGCAAGTACCGAACTGCAACTACCCCCCATAGGTATACCCCTAATCTGCTGAAACACATGCTTACCATCGAATAAATAATTTTCATTAACTACGAAATTAAATAAATTTGTCAAATGATCCAAATTTTTACCCAAAATATTGTACCTCTTAAAAAATTCGAATACTTTATTTTTAAGATCATTTAAATCAATGCTGTTATATAAATCTTCAAAATCATAAACATATAGACCTTTAATATTACTCAAACCTTTCAATCTGTTAAGTAACTCAAAACTATTTTTTATAATACATGTGTAATTTTGTTTTAATGCCGCTTCAAATAAACTCTGCAAAATATCCAAAAACTTTTTATTAGCTACTTCCAAATAAGTGCCAAAACCACATGTAATTGTACGATAGGCAATGGGGTCATTATGAAATTTAGGAATCAAAACCATATAAGGCAATATATATATATATATATATATATATATTCCTTTATGTATAGCTGACAAAACACAGTAATTTATATTAAATTCCTTTCCGATGGACATTCATCGAAGTAAGCCTGATCCCAAAACGATTCATTTAATGAAACAATATCAAAAAAAAAAAAAAATAATCGTAAGCCGACGATGTTTAAATGATATCATGATTCGTCCAAGCATATTGCATTAGAAGCTCTCTTGAAGAAATTTAATAGCGATTCTGATTTATTTTACAACTCAGTTGGGTTCACGAATGACTTTTCACAAATTGTTTTTATCATTTTCTTTAAAAAGTGAATTAAACATTAAGGTATCACCTACGAGAAAATACTTTAAATACAATGAAGCATTTTTCGATGTGTCTAATTTTATGATTTTTTACGATATTTCTTTGTTTTTATGAAGCATTCTTTGGATATTTAGTATGGTTTCTCCTCATTGCTTTATAAACTACAATGCAAAGTAAATCAGTTCCGTATCTTCGAATATTTTGGGTTTTGGACGCTGGATATAAGAAATATCTCTTTTGCATTCTTGAGAGTTTTAAAGATCTCAAGTTACATAATTTAATATTTTGAATCATAATTATTTAAAAGAAATTAGAATTTAAAAGTAAGATGTAAGTTCCACTTCTTATGTTATTAGATTTCATATAAAAATGTTACTTACAAATTACCAGTTAAATGTTCATTTAGGAAAATATTGATAATTATAATGCACATTAAAAGGATGAAATGTGAATAAGTCACAATATTAGGTGTCAATTGTTAATATATATATATATATATATATGTATAATAGTTGTATCACATTTTTATAAAATACAGCTATTCCGCAGAATTCCAAACTACCGAATTTCATAGTAAAGTCTTTGAAAAATATGCTGATCATCTTAATATGATAATATATTTAATATGATATTCAACTCATAAAAGTAAGGCAAATTTATGAAAATTATTAAACTATATCTCTAAACCTTTCTGTCAAAGGAAAATGTCTTAGGAGTTTAAGACTTAAAAGATTTATTCATATTCAAGGTTGGAGTAGCACAGTTGAGAATTCCAACAGAGGGGAAAAGTTCAGGCTTGGATTTCATCCTGGCTTTTTGGCTTGCCGCTCCAATGTATTTCTTACTGAGCTATCCGGACGATATCCTGGCTGCTATAATTTACTTTTATTTGTTAAACATGGCTGCGAACAGCAACGCTAGTTTCATTCATCCGAGCTATAAGGTGATTTTTTTTCCAACTATATAAATCATCTTCAACGTTAGAGTGGCTAAATTGAGGTTTATTACAACAGGTCGTTTAATTCATATTTTCAACAAAAGTGAGCGAGTTAAGTGCTCAAATTGTAAATATCGATACAAACTTACATATAAATGATATTTTTATTAATGACTTATTAAACAATTAAATAAAATGTATTTACCGCAATCATGTTCGTCTGAACCATCTTGACAGTCCACAGAACCATCACATGTCCAGTCACGAGTTATACATCCACCGTCATTACACCGAAATTCTTTAGGTCCACACGACTGACTGGCTATAAAGGAGAAAATATATTATTTCTTTTATGTACGTTATTGTTAATGTCTGAATACTAATATATATCATATAATATGTTCATAATACAAATTCTTGTACAGCCTCTTCAAACCTGAATTTAACATAACGCAACAAATATATATTAAATGGTAATGTAATAACAAATTGATATCACAGATGACAGAAAGTGATGTTTTTCTTAACCCATTACAAGGTGGTGTTGCGTTCACGCAACGGTAAAAATAAATGTACATATTTAAGTTATTTACATAACCACCACTATTTTTTAATTTAAAAATTAGCCTTAAATAGAGACATAAAAATTTAAGGTCATGTAAAGCGAAAATTATCTTTCAGAGTTTATCGAAAAAGTCGAAATTTTCAAACTCATAGTTTTGGCGATTAATGGGTTAAATTGATACTTTAGAGAGATGGTAATTTAGATTCACAAATATGCATCTAAAATTACTGGCCCCCTTAAACTATCAATTTAAATATAAAGAAACAAAATACGCATAAAAAATGTTAAAAGCAGTAAACTAGGGAATGAATTACAAATCCTCTATTTTTTATTATTAAGCGTCTAAGTTTAACAACTATGAACATATCTTACTTTCTCGGCCGCACTGTTTTAAAGGAATTTTCGAAATTCAGTTAGAAATAACAATTATTTAATGATTAAACAAGCACGTTTGCTGCAGTTTACTGGTGTTGCAGCAAAGCAAATATATTCAGCTACATAGAAGTAAAGTGAAAATTGAAAAATTATCAAACAGTTTAGTTTTTATAAGGGAAATAATATATGCCCACATTTCTTTATCTCAGGTCTGAGGGGGAAAGGAAAATTGCAACTTATAACATTCGATTTTTGAAAGAGTACTAGTACATTTTCAGGGGTCTTGTGTTTCGCAATTGTGGCTATCACTAGTTTCAAATAATAATCTTTATGGAAGATCTTTCTTGTAAATGTTATATAAATCTACTTCGTGGGATATTTTTCTTGCAGATGGTTTAAAAATTTACTCGATATTTATTATTGTTGAATTATTGTTTGGAAATAGTGGTAACAAACCACTGATTACGCCGATCGCTGGATTCATCATATAATAAATGATTATACAATCATGTGTTTCGAGCCTCGTTGTAACGTCGCTTTGTAATTTTTCTATTGCTTGAACTTTTCAATAGTAATGTCAATATAAATCTAATTGTGCTTAAATTAATTGAATTAAAATTTTGATAAAGAGCTCTATTCAATATATCTCCTCTTTTTCATTGTTAAAAAAGTAATGTTATTTTCATTTTAAAACTCTATTTGTACTAAAAGCTGCAATGATCTAAATAAAATTTTGACACATGGAATAGGAGAAGTGGCATGGGACTACTTTGGTATGTGTAATTTTGGAGACTCGTATATACACGTGTATTCTCCCCGTTCAATTAAAATTGTCCTCTACAAATATTTAGAGGTTAATCTTTGACTATGAGAGAATCATAATCCTTTGTGTATCATAATACTCTATTACCGTGAATTTCGTCACACGAATCGTATTTGATGCGTCACGATTTTCCGGAATTGACTGAGTAAATCGTATGCATTTGATCGGAAACAGGCTTGACTCCAACAATGATAAGTGATCTGTAATCGTATACGATGGTATTGAAATAATAAGAATTCTTGTAACAATATTCTCGCTATGCTGGAAGGTGCTTAAAAATAAATATTTGTACAATTGTATTATCTGTTTGTATATGTTCGTATTATTGAAGGACTTGCCCCATTAACCCATTATACGCTGAAACGATATGACAGGGATATTCAACTTTTTTGCTGAAAAAAGTTTTCCATCACAAATTTTAAAAGATGATCTTCGCTTTATTTAATGGTCAAAGTTCCTGTTATTAACTAAGCAAAATTTTTAAATTCAAAAAATAGTGGTGGGTTTATAGTTAATTTACGCATGCATATTTATTTTTACCGATAAGTAAAAGCACAACCGGCGGGTTATGGTTTACGAAAACATGCAGGAACATTCAATATTGGCTAACTGTATTAAAGTAATATCTTGTAGTCCGATTAAAAATAACGAATTTTAAAGTTAGTGAATGGCTTGAGTTGTGCTTTTATTTTTGCCTACATTATGGAATCTCTGAACACAAAAAGAATCTTTTTTATTCCAACATTTTGTTTTCTCTTCTCTGGTCATGCAGAAAATCAAGAACTCACACACCTATTCTATCATGATATTGTTATTGTCTTTTAAGAACATTTTTTTTACTAAGTGTAACGGCGTTTGAAAAGTTGCCATGGATTCTTATTGTATTGTAATGCAGTAAAGCAAGTAACATAAATAAAATCTTGCAACAGGGAAAAAAGTTAAAGAAGTTTTAAAAACTAATTAATGTCTTTACAATGCAGTTGATGGCATTTATGTTGAATTTTTACCAAATCTGAATTTTAAAACAGTCAATCAGAGTAACTTTGAACCACGGGCTGTAACTTTGCACCACCTCCTATTTTTCAATATTTTTGACTCTTAAAGACTAAATAAACTCCAGAACTGTGCTCTGTTGGCAAGATTCTAAACTGGGATTTCTACTCTTTATTTTAGAAAATAAATTAGCAACATTATACACAATTAAATGCATCATCTAGCTATTTTTGTGAAGTACTGTTTTCAAGGTAATTTTAATGCTGTTTTGAAGTTGTTATAATCCAATTAAATTTTCATAGTAAGTAACAATATACTCATTTATCAGACATATTATTATCTAAATGTTGTAAGTGTGTTAATATTTTGTGATTATTTATTTATTAATAGTTAATAAAATGTAAAATAAGAAGGCACTAGCATTTTACCTCATTTTCAGGGTAACTTTGAGCCGGCTCAAAGTTACACTGATGCTTATAATTTACTGATTATAGGTGCTACTGTCGAAAATTTCCCATATTTGCACATATATTTTATATAAATGCCGAAAGTGTGCATTAGATATAACATGTAAATATTTTCACAAGTATGTGTAAAATACATAAAATTCATTTAGAGGCGTGATTAGGGGTGGAGCTACTCAAATTTGACATTTCATACGTTCGACGTTTTTTATTCTTGTTTGAATAATACTAGTACTTGTATGTATTACTGTAACTATGGATATATTATTGAGTTAAAACATTGAAAATTGTTTTTCACTGCATTTTTATGTTTTATATGAACAATAAACAGGTTTTTTTTTTAATTTCTAAATGTTCATGGTTATCTTCTTCCACTTTTCTTATGCCTGATATTTGTTGTAATAACATAAATTATACAAATATTGTGATGTTGGGAAATGTAAATTCAGAGTCTTTACATATCTCAAAACATTTTTGGGGTTTAAAGTTGTCCTGACTACAATACTTTTTTTATAATGAATTATTTTATATAAAAATTTATCATATGGTGCAAAGTTACCCTAAATGCACTGAAAATATTACTGAAAATGTGACTGAAAAAGTAATTCAGACACTTAAATGTCTGAATATGAAATTTCAGACATCAAAGATGTCGGAATTTAAGACACTTAAGTGTCTTACAAGGATCATGATATAAATGAACTGGAAAAAATGTGTGAATAAAGATGACAAGTCTGAAATTAAGACATTTAGAAATTCAGTCACTTAAGTGTCTGAATATAATGCAGTGACTATATATACAATTTTTTTGCAATATATACTATGCCAGCATAATCAGAAAAACTTTACTATTGGAGGAAATGTTTTAAACGTGAATATAAACATGAAATAAGCTAACTAAGATTGTTTTCAGAATCATTGTACAAGATAATTTTTATTGTCTTATGCACAATAAAAATTCCTAAAACAAATAGAAAAATTTTATACTTAAGAAATATTAAGTATTCAAAAATTAGTATTTAACATTTCTCAAAATAAAGAGCTGAAACAAATATTTTTTTCTGTCCTGTACGATAAAAATTTCTAAAATCAATAGAAAAATTTTACAATTAAGAAATATTAAATATTCAAAATTAGTTTTTAATATTTGTCAAAATAAATAGCTGGAACAACTTTTTTTCTGTCTTGCACAATAAAAATTTCTAAAATCAATAGAAAAATTTTACACTTAAGAAATATTAAATATTTCAATATAAAATCAGTTTTTAATATTTTTCAAAATAAATAACTGAAAAAACTTTTTTTTCCCTCTGGCAGGCTGCTCTGCCCCCTGAGCCCTCCATTTAAGATAAATTAGAAAATAATTACAAAGAAAACAGAATTTAAAATTGTTTTTTACGAGACGTTCAGGAAGGGAGGGGAGGGGAGTGATGAATATTTCCCCTTTTCCTGTTAGTATTTAATTATTCTATAGTCAGTTGGAAACTGAAATTACTTTTTTAAAATTCAGATATATTTAGAAATAATAGATTTTAAGTCATATAATCGTATCAATCTTAAATGTTTTTAAATCAGATATAAAGAAAATTTAGCCCCCCCCCCCCCCACACACACACACCATCACCACACACAAATACGCACACGAAAAACATTGATATCAAAGTATCAAAGTTCGATTAAATCAAGGTTTGTCAAAGTTGCGCGCGCACGTTTTCTCCTACACCGCTACACCGGAAAGAAAAGTAATCATATAGTTGGGCGGGAATTCTAATTTCGTTTCGTCTTGTGCTTGTGTTGATTTTATTTCGAGAATACAACATGTCGGATAACAAATTAAAAGGTATTTATTTATACTTTTTATTATTATCGCAATAAAAATGTGTGTCCATAACATACAAAACTGATAATATTCTAACTTCATAACTGAAATCATGACAGCAGCCATTATGTTGTACCTACCGTACCTACTTTTTGTTTTTCTGCCAATGTATTGAAATATATCGATTATATCTTAGTCTGCGACGTTTTTTTATGTGAAGTGTCAGTTATTTTGTGATTTTATGTGCTAAATATTTAAACTAGTTTTTAATCAGAAATTTGTACTACATTTTAAACATTTTGTGGTTTTAAAAAAGAATATTTATTCAATTATGTATTTATGTGTTCATATATGTATTCTAGAGCATTGAATTCCTTTTGATAAAATAGGAAGAGGGGACTAAAATTATAACATGTTCTGGGACTCTGCTTATATCTTAAGTAATGACTCTAAAGTTTATACATTATAAAATATTCATTGCAAGATATTTTAATATAATGAATATAATAAAGGATTAGTGTATATTTAAAAATAGTTATAGCAGTACTAATAAGTATAATAATTATAATTTAAATAATAATAAGAAAAAATATTAATGTATTTGAAAACTTTGATTTATCTTTAAAGATACATTTCATTAGATTTAGACTTAGTTAAAATTTCGTTACGTTCTTGTTAATTGAAATGTATTACATGTAAAATGATGTTAGCATAATATATTTAATTGTAGTATTAGAAATTATTTAGTGGATTAGGCCTGTCGATTTGATTAAAAAACGATGGAGAAACCACTATTTAAAAAAAAAAAAAAATAAATAAATAAATAAACGAGCTGCGTCGTCTACCTTCTGGGTAGTTTGGAAAAGGCGACAACATTTATTTAAAATTTAAATGAACAATTCATAATTATTATTAAAATTTATAGTTAACCACTTAAAATTATTTTGCATAAAAATATTGAAAGATTTCATTTCTGTAATATTTATGTTACTCATCATTATACATTGTAGATTTTCTAATTGAGGTACATTAAATACAGGTATAAATGGTAAATTATTTAAGCATGTTTTATTACTATGAGTGAAATAGTTATTTTTTTTTGTAGTGCATTTAGAAAATGTGTGGTTTATTTATATTTTGAGGTTATGTTTGTGTCTTTTAGTATTATTTGCATTTATCACAACTTACAGTTAAAATGAGACTTTTTTTAATATGTATAATTATAAGTTGTAAGTAATCTTAGTATAGGATTTTTGTTTTTAAGTATTATTTACATTTATCACGCTTTTTAGTTAAAATGTTTTACAAAATTATAATTATTAGTGCTGTAATGAATAATGATTTTGTCGAACACTGTGTTTTTGATTAAAACTTGGATACTCAAACTTGGTATGAAATTTTCTTAAAATTGATTTTTTAAAATTTGTTTTGACCTTGTGCTGATTACCAATACTCTGTACTTGTATGGTATAATGAGGTTAAAGAAAAAAGATGTATCAGTCGAAATATTTATTTATATCTACATATATATGTATTTTAGGACACTGAACGTTTCTTTATTTGTGAAAAGCATGTGATTGTCAATGTAGGGGAGCGGGGTGGTAAATTTATATTAGACTTAAGCCATGGGGCCCATTTTCTATACTGTTACCAAAAAATTAAACATTTTCGTTGTCTTAGAATACATATATGAATTATAAATACATATTTAGATATTAATTTTTTTGTTTTTAATGATTTCTTAATCTAAAAGTATAATATATTGATTGTAATCCGAATAAGATGAAAACAAAGTTAAAATATCAGCTTTATGAAAATTTAATGCTAAATTTGAGCACCTGTAAAACAAAATCAAAAGCTTAAAAAAAGGTCAAAGATGGCTGCCTATTACCCCGGTAAAAAAAAAAAAAAAAAAAAAAAAAAAAAAAAAAAAAAAAAAGACAGCAATTCAGACGCTTTAAGTGTCTGAAATTCAGTCGCAAAAAGTGTCTGAAAAAATTCAGACATTTTAAAATGTCTGAAAATTGAACACTCCGTTTCAGACACTTAAGTGACTGAATTTCAGACATTTTTATTTGCAGTGTGGCTGAGTAACTTTGAACCAGGCTAAGAATCCATTTTTTATTGCTTTTATCCTTATTATTCCTTAATTTTTGATAGTCAAACAATAATTTAGGATTATTTCTTCTCTTTTATGCCCCTAGTTGCGACAATATTCTTCAAATAAGAGTATGGCATACGAAAATAGAGAAAATGCGGATCAAAGTTACCCTGATTGATTGTAGTAGTTCCCCTGAAAGTCTTTTATAAATTGGTGTTCTATTCGGGTTTCTCAAATTTATGCATTGAGAAATATCTTTCAATGTGCGATTTTAATATAAAATGTCTTACAATCTAAAAAAAATATGGACAACATGATATAAATTCATTTTCTGTAAGGTAGAAGTCACGCCCTTAGTCGATGATGTTTTTTGAATGAAAACCAGAATTCTGCAGGGCTCGTAGCGTTCCAAACATTTTCAGACTTTGGTCCACTATTTCAAAAGGACGATCTTTATTGCAGAATTCTATTGTAGATAATCAAGGAATGTACAACGAAGATTTTTTATTTAAGGGGGTCCGGGACACATTTTCAAAAAAAAAAAAATTATTTATTGAGTTAAAGTTTTGAATTTTTTTGTGATGGTTAACAATATCATTTGTAAACAAAATCAAATGATAAAACTTCTCATAGCATTTAAAAAAAATTTTTAAATTTAAAATTTATGAAAAAAGTGGTATAACTTAAAATCGTTATAACTCGAAATATTATTTGCAACATTTAAATTGTTTTTCATTTAAATAAACATAAATATATATTTTTTTTTAATTTAGAGCCAGCATTTTAAAAAAATATTAATTTAAAAAAAATAAAAATATTTAACAAAAAAATTACAAAAAAGTGGTGCAACTTTTTTTTTTTTTTTTTAAATCATATTTTCAAAAGTATATATATTTTTTCAAATATGCTGGCTCAAAAGTAAAGTAAAATAATTGAAAAAGATATGTTCCGAGTTTCAACCCTGTATCTTTACCTGTATTCTCGAGTTATAAGAATTTAAATATGAAAAATGATGAAAAAACCTATCATGAAGAAAAACGCAATTTCACAAGAACTCGTTTCCTTGACAGCCATAGATTCAAAGGCAGATTTTGAAAACAAACCAAAACGAAAAAATTAATATTTCCTGTTCTAATTAAGATAGAAACATGATTTAAACATCATTTTAAGCAGAAAACGGAAGAGAAAATTTTAATCCAATTAAAAAAAAAAAAAAATGAAAATTTGAAGATTTTTGTGTCCCGGACCCCCTTAAAATACTGATAGCAAAGTGTGAAAATTTTAGGAACGCTGCGAACCCTTATTCTCGTTTCCGCCTCACCAGTGGCTGAGAGTTTCTGCTCTCGAAGCTGGTAGACGGGAGGTGCTGGGTTTGAACCCAATCGCGCCCGTCGGCCTAATCGTTCGAAGTTTCGTGGTTTTCTTCGAGCCATGGATTTCCATGCGTAAATACGGGTTAGGTTCCTTTAGAAAGACCACCACGAAGGGCACTCCCCCCTCGGGCCTATATCCCTAGAGTAGATAATCGGTCGTCAAAAATCAACCAACAAACCTTATTCTCGTTTCCCGTCTTGGATGTGTTAAGATACATTTATATTTGATTAAATTGAACATATTACTTTTTATCATATAACGATTTATGCAAGCTTTTTTTATACTAATATTCTTGCCATCTACTGTAAGCATTTTAAGTTACATTTCACTTCCGCCTATCAAATAGAAATAAATATATATATATGCATATCCTTTTGTTGAAATATATAATTACTTGGAATCGTGTAAAGTTTCTTCAAAGTAATGATTCATTAATTTAAATTATCTACATTTAATAAGATAAAGGCGAATGTAAATGGAATCACAGGTAGGTTTACGACATTAAATATTCTCAATATTTTTAAAATCAACATTTTATTAAAAATATTTTGATGTATATATTTACTTATATGCTGATAAATTTTATGACTGCTTTTATAGATGTAAACTTCAAAAGATAACTTTCGTAGAAACATAACTATTTTAATACGAGTGATAATTATTAGCACACTATTTTCAAAATTCGCACGCTTTTGAATAGCCGAGGTCAGCCATAAAGTTCTGTATATAAAATCCTTTAATACACTTTAACTAAACCGTATTATTAAATTGAAAATTATGCTTAAATGTATCAAAATCAAAAATCGAAACTCTCATTGTAGATTGAATTTAATTATTTTTGGTGCATTTTATTACAATAGCAGTAAATAAATAAAAACACAAAAATTTAATAACTTAGTATTGCAATACAATTACCGTAATTTCAGGTGTATAGCCCGCAGATCAAACAATTCAGTTTGGACCTAGAAATTTTATTCAGTATTTGAAGACCAATATTTACCGTGATCTAAAAAGTTACATTTTATTTTAAAAAAATTCTGGGTTTGATCCGCGATCTATTCACCGGAAATTATGGCATATCTATTCCGCATGATGTTTAAATTATTTAGAACAATAGCAACAAAAGACGTATGCTGTTACTTTTCAAAACTTACAAGTTTCATAAAAATTCTATATATATTTTACAGTAACCTTTATATTTCTTAAGATGCGGAATTTATATACATATAAGAACATCTTCAGTATTCAAGAAGCATTTTTAAAAAACTCGAAGACTACGTGCCAGGGATATATACTTTTTCATATATAGGTTTTCATCTGTAGGCACATTTCTGACTTTTTTCTTTTCAGTAAAGTATTTCTTACAAAAGTGGAACGTGACGATAAAAATCCTTTTCTCCATTAGAACCAAAATATCAAGTTTATATCTGAAATGAGCTAAAACAAACATGGAATGGCTTTCAGCAATATCCTTTCTAATTGGATATGTCATACCTTAAGGACTTAAAAGCATATAAGTGCAGATCCACTGGGAAATATATTTCCCTTCTTTTTGCTAGTAAATAGCGTTTTCTTTTCTCTTATGTTTCAAAAAATATTTTCAATTTTTAACTTTGTGATTACTACTTCAAGCGCGCTTTTATTTTATCACATAAAGGAAAATCTAAATTTTTTATTATATACTAAACATATTTTGCTACGTTGCTTTACATTCAAAATATATGGTCTAGTGTACGAGAGGTATAAAAAGCTCTTTTTCAGAAGATAGTGTATACTTTTTAAGAGATGCTTTGTTTTTCATCCTTTTTGATATCGTATTTTATAGGTGCAGTTTCGAATGCATGAAGAATTTTTTTCGTATTTTGGAATAGGTTAATTTTAGTAAGCTTTCCAACCACGTTTAACACTTTACAAAAGAGTAATTGAATCTTAAACTCAAAGTAATTTTAAGAAATTTCGCTGCAAAAAATGTATAACAAAATATATAAAGATATAACACAAAAAGTTCCAACGAATATCTAATTTAAAATAATTACAAATATATTTCATATAACAAATCAAAATATAACAAATGAAAATGACACAAAATTTACTATTGAAACTCCCCTCTTACGGCGTAATATTACCAAATTTAACTGGTACATGATGCTGATAGTCAAAACCTTATATATGGAATTTTGGTTCACTTTTATGCATACTTCAAACACTTTTCGATGTTACACTGGGGACACACATACACACGGATACATAGGTACACGGACAGACAGACATTTTTAAAAACGTGTTTTTCGGGATCTCTGACCTCTAAAACTTATAAATCCATCAAAAACCTGAAGTCGAAAAAAATTTCGATTACAACACTTTCCTCTATTTTAGATAGAATAAGGAAAACAAGCAAATTAACTTCATTACGATTGGAGTAATTGCAGAACAGAAGTTATCATTTATTTTTAGCCTATTATTAGCTTATTATTGGCTTTGTTTAAAAACAAATCCCTTATGCTGATGTAATTTTGAATGTCTTTTCTTTAAACACTTATCAGCCTCTTCGATTATGTTTATCGATATCCTTTTTACCCGACTGAAGAGAAGGGTTATGTGTTTCACGCGTATCTCTGTATGTGGATTTCTTTATACCCTCGAAACATCCCAATGGCTGGATGGAATTTAATGAATGAGGTCTCTATCAATTCGTCTTAAAGGCCCAATGGTTACACGTTAGATTTTGTTTTTATAAATTCTAAATGGCGGCCGTAAAATACAAATTGGCGGTAGAGACGAAAAACAAAATTTACGCACCCTATTGAGTGACATATCATTAGATAGGTATTTCAAAATGAAGACGATGTTTCATTGACTATTTTACCACTCCGTTAAAATATTATACAACCTGGAAGTTGTGTATGTAGGGTCTCTAGATTCACTGTAACTCTAACCATCATAGACATCTATAGACCTCATGAAAACAGTGTTTATAAAAAGGAATTAACAATTAATCACAACTTCAAAGTCATCAATGCAAGTAAATAAAAAAATAGGTAAGTAATATAAACAAGTAATATAAAAACTATTTTAAGTCAATTTCTACTTAGGTCAACAAGAGAATTTTTTTCTCCCATTCTTCTTTCCCCTTGAGTGGCGCTTAAAATGCCTTGATCAAGAAGAGGGCTCTCTTGGTCTTAAAATACATTGATCAAGAAGAGGGCTCTCTCGATTATTGAAAATTAATTAATTTAATTTATTTAATGAATGAATATTTGAAAAAAAAACTAGATTAACCAATTGCCATCCACTACAAGTTAAAAAAAATTTATATGAGTTTGATTGGATGAATAATAAGTATTTTATTAACGATTGGAAATTTGAACAAGATATATATAGCGAGAGTGTGAGATAATAGTAAGAATTGAAAAAAATAGCTCACATTGATGAGAAATAATTAATTAGTTCGCTTTTTACTCAGTCAGGTTTTTTTTTATTTTTTAAATTTAATTGTTTATTATCCTAAGTAAGATCTCCAACCCATGCCAATTTGGATCGGAATACAAGCAGTAAAAATGCACTTTTAAATTCTAGAAACTTTTTAATTGTGGGTACAATTCCTTAATTAAATATGGCTTACGTAATAGCATAAAAAGTTTCAATAACTTCAAATATGTTAATATTTAAGAATTTTATAATAATAAAATAAATTTCTAAACAGAAAAATTAAATAAATTCCAGTTTGGAGATATCGTAATGTCCGCTGCATCTCCTGCCTTAAACTGGGTATTACAACTATTTCTCGCTAGACGGCTTCTCAAATTAACTCAAATCTAAGATATTATGTTTATCCTACTTACCTCTATATTCGAACGCAAATACAGATATGTAAGTATATTTTGTGGCATATATAAAAATCTCAGTATCGTACATAGGGCTTAATAAACTCATGCATCACCCCCTATGGGTGGTAACTGCAGAAAACGTATTGAATATAACGAAAAAGTCGAAATTAAAAGAATAAAACGAATAAAATATATGAACCTAGAATGTATTTAAACTTACCACAGTCTTCATCACTGTTGTCCTTACACTGGTTCGTTCCGTCGCAACGCCAGTCGGATGGTATACATCGACCATTGTCACAAGCAAATTCTTTTCTCGAACAATTTCTGGGATCTAAAAATATACATATAAGTACTAAGTATCTAGATATTTAAATTTATATTTAACCCCGCTGTTCTATTCGCATTATTTATGCGCAAGTAAACTATTAGTTAATAAAATAAAACCTATAGAAAATATATAAGAGTGAAAAATATTTTCAGCAGTATAACTGATAAAAGCGCAAAATGCATATAAAATAATACTTTACTGTCATATATTATAAGCACTGAAAACTGTCTAAACATTTTAACACGGAAATTTATCTAACGCGGAACTATTTTAAAGGCCCGAAGAATAATTTTGAACTACCATTCTGTATACGTCGACCAATTTTATCCTACCGAAACGTACCCTCACCAGAGTTTACTGTAATTGAAAAACATAGTGACGTCTTCTCTATGTTATTTATTTTAACTAAAATATTGTTTTTAAACAGAACTTCATTAAAATAAGCTGTTTTACATAATTTCTTTTTTTCTTTAATTTAAATATCTATAATAATTTATAATAATAAGGAAATAAGTTTATGTGCGTGTGTGTCCGTCGACGGTGTTTTAATCAGGCTGCTGCGTGTAGAGTTACATATTTATTAGGGAGATACCTCTATGTATGCAGTTTTTCACATCTAACTCCAATTTTGGATTCTTGGAATACATTTTTTAAATTTAATTTATTATGTGCTTTTTCAGGTTTTCAGACGATTTTTCTACATTAATAAAAGTAATCCGTTTTCAGTCTTTTAGCCCAATACAGTAACTTTTGTCTTCTTTTCAATAATGTTTATTTCGTAAAAATGAGTCTGTAATTAGTCCCAAAATTAAATAAAAACTCATTGAAAGACTCATAAAAGAGATTTATTTTCTAAAACGGTAAAATAATCGCACATATGATGGACTTGATTTCCAAGTGAAAATAAAAGACAATGTCAATTCTCATTAATTAGCTTAAATTAGGAAAACTAATCAAGCTATCGATTTGAAAATTTAAGAGCAAATGTAGATTTTTTTTTTTTTTTTTTTTTTTTTTTTTTTTTTTTTTTTTTTTTTTTTTACATCCGAATATTCATTTAAAAAAATAGGTATGTAATTTTGTTAATATTTGCAAAACACTAACGACGACGATACGTACATTGAGACAAAAAAAAAAAAAAACAGACAGGGACAAGCATTCATTATAAACTGAACTAAAAAGAGATACGTTTCAGCAGATAAGTCGACCCCGTATCTAATTTTCGATATGAAAGGATATAAATTATTAAACGTTTTCAAATGCTAAAAACATAATTTAAAAGGATTTTACCGACTTAGTCAAAATTTATTAGTGCGTTCCACTGAGTTCCATAATAGTACCGAGAGATAACTCACCGATCCACCTTCTGTCATGATCACATCACAATATCAATGCGTGCAAGTATTAAGTCAGGCACTTTCTTACTATTAGAAATATATTTTGCAAACGTTTTTGCATACTTTTTATTAATTTTTGCTATTTCTACACCTTTGTGTGATTTTTATGAGCAATACTTAAAATTGATTTTCCTGTTGTTCACCGTAAGTGATTTTACTTTTAACTAATATCAATTTAAAAAATTCTAATGAATTTAAGTATAATCTAGAGTTTTTTCAAAAAAAAAAAAAAAAAAAAAAAAAAAAAAAAATCAGTGAAAATTGTAGTAACTTCGTCATATTTAAAAAAAAAGAAAATCTAATATAAATATATCTACCCCATACTACTCATTGCGAGGAAATGTATGTTTAGCCAAAAATTTTACCCGAAAAATCTTTGGCATTGTATTCATGGGCGGACCGCTGTATTCAACGTATCAAAATAGGGAGTTAGCCCTCCATACTTTTGTGGATGTTCTGAGGTAAAATTCCGTTGATGTGAGTTAAGCGTTTGTTCATAAGTGTCCCCCCCTCCTTTATTTCAATTTTAAAATGTGTTTTCCGAAGTATAGGCTTCAGTTACTACCATTTTCGAATATTAATGGAGCATTGTTTACTTGATATCTTACAGTTTTTAGTGCCACCCACCAAAAATCGCATTCTTATCTCGGGTTGTATGATGCCGATTTGAACAGAATTTAGTTCATTCAACTTGGTTTTCGACTGTCTCACAGTTTTTAGTTCCACATTATACCACCATCGAGCCCATCCTTATCTCGGGTTCTATAGGCCCAATTTCAAATGAATTTGTTTCTTTTAATTCAGTTTACGATTCTCTTCAGATTTTTCCGGTGCGTGCGCAGTATTCCAGCTTTACAGTGTTGTAAACAGACGTGTCCGTTCCGGAGGTTCACACCGAAAGACGTGTACACTGCATAGAACGACCGGTGTACGCTACCGAACTCTACTGGGATCAAAATCAGAGGTTTATTTCGAGAGATTCGTTTTTTGAAAATTTTAATGAATTGAAATTTATGAATCGGGATTTTTATCATTCATGGTTCGTTTGAAAAAATGAACGGGTCCGAGCAACGGCGGACGAGTCAGCTAAATGAAAAAATATGAGCGTCTTTTTTTTATATAAAAATAAAAGATCACTTAAAAAGGTCCTATCAAACATGTTATTTAAAACTGTTCCAGTTATTTAAAACTAGTCGCATTAATTTAAATAATATATACGACAAAAATGGTAAATTTAAGGATTTTGTATTCGCACATTATGCGGCCAAAGTTGAAAACATTTTATAAAAGTCTCCATGATCATGAGTAGTGTTAAACCATGCATCGGAAGGAATGATATAATTTTTACGTGAAAGTATTAACCGATTATTGAGATTGTCATATTGTGTTCATAATTTAAAGAATGCAATCATCATTCAAATACTTCAAAAATGCAAAATGAATAAAATTAATGAAGTAAATGCATATTAAATTACTATGTTGCTTATCACGAAGTTCGCAAACAAATTTACCTCTTCAACATTTTCGTTTCATATTGTCCAAAGTTTTTCAAAAAAGTCAATGGTAAAACTCAATAATTACAGAGATAATTTTCATTGTTTATTTGAATACATTTAGTGAATAGATAATGAAACAAATTACTGAACATTGAATGCGGAAGTATGCAAATAAAATTACGAATGCCTTTGTTATATAAGTTCACACGGACGCTATAAGACATTTATGCTGTGAGAAATCATTTGAGAATTTGAGAAAAAAGAAAACTGCATTTTTTATGCTTTCTGAGAGAAAGGGGAAAACTTTATAATTTTTTTGTCAGATTGTCTTTTCAGGTATCGATTTAAAAAAATGAAATTGAAATAAATTATCCGATATAGAGCGAACGAATCAATAACAATAGATCATTATTATTACAGATAATATAAGCAATTAAATATCCTTTTGTGCATCTGTTATTTTTAACTCTATATTATTAAGCAAAATCATGTCCATGAGTAAAATTGACGTCATATGACTTGTGGCAACAATGCGTTAACCTTATTTCGAATATTTAATTTCTCCTAAATATCGCGTAATTTTTCCACTATTGGTCTGTAATTGGTATACCAATTACTGTAATTGGTATACCAATAGGTTCTGTGGGGTGTAATGCATTTACTTACTTCGTTGTAATGCTGCGCCAAAGCAAGTCTTATTACAAATTACGAAATCATTCTCAAAAAGTTACTCTAAAACAGTGTCATTTAAATAAATTTAATTAAAAACAAAAATAAAAACCATCTAAATGGAAAACCCTATCAAGATACAGCGGTATAAGGGTAAAGAACGAATATTGTTGACCAAAAAAAATAGCAAAGCAACAATAATTTAAAATAAAAAAACATGCTTGTTCTAAAAAACTAAAGAGAACTCCTTAAGTGTTTCCCTAAGAAAATTCCTAAGAAAATTACTAAGAAAATTCTGTCAGAAACCAGTTTCGTTAAACCAGAAAGAAAAATCATTCGTTAAGCATAGATTATGAATCTCTTTCCAACACTTCCTCAAATCTTTAACAAAACTTCGTTATTTAGGGAAATAAGATAAATAAGAAAACATTTTAGAAAACAGATAGAACATTTAAAAATCGGATAAAACATTTAAAATTTCAGCAGTTGCCTTCCATAGCCAAATATGTATTCCAATTCTTTTGAACAGTCCTGTCTTTTATCTGTAGGTTGATATATATACTATATAGTAGGGAAATTTATTTTAGCAAGAAAATGCATAACAGGTTGAAATTCCTCTTTCAGCAATTTATACTTATAGATGAAAACATACTTAAATATTTTGTTGTGCTCTGTTGTTTACCTAGTATCTCTATTGCATGCCACCATTTAGCTAAAATTTAATTCAAACTAAAACACTCTTAAAAATTCTGAAATCAAATTTCCAGTAATTATCACCCATAGGCGGCAGTTTATCCAATTTTTTGCGTGGCCATGTATATCATTTTATCTATATTCTACAAACATTTCTTAGTAAACTTAATGCCGTTCAACGTAAAATTCCTTAACACATTTAAAAACCATTTTTAAGGAATTTACAATCATACTCAGTAATCTTTATGAATTCTTTTGTATAGCCCTGTATATCAACTAAGGTATTTATACACACCATATAGTATGCATAAATATAGTGAAACTTATAAGCGTATATCATAATTACAAATGCATTTCCCGTCTTCACCGCTATTATACAGTACTTCGGATAGAACATACTATCTAAAATCTTTCGCCTTGTCCTGTAAATGCTACACAGTTCGCATTATACATAAAATAACTTATAGTAAGCCGCACCGACGTATAACAATTTCCTTATACATAAAATAGTTTAACATAATTAAAATAAAGCGCAAACAATTTCCTCCTACGGCGAACCTATGGCGCGCGTACCAAACTTGGCACGCGATGGAATATTTTCGGCACTGTACGTTGATTGAAATTCTAAAACAAAATAGAATTAAGTTAAACAAAACACGCAAACTTATACAAGCTGGGCTTTTCTTTCTTTTCTTTTTTTAAAATTGGAAATCAACTAATTAAATTTCTAAATTATTTCAATGTGGGTTCAATAAGTTATCAAATTAAGAGAAGATTGAGAGAATAGCAAAAAGAAAAAATATCAGGCATTATAAGTAAAACTCTTAGTGATGAAACTAAGCGACTTGGTATAAAATATGTGCTTTTCACAATTGCTCGGTCATAATTTATTCCTGCGGGTTATTATTTTTGGAAATGCTACGAAAATCTTAAATATTAGAAAACCAAACCAGTTGTTAGATAACTTGAATTCAGCTTGTATCCTATTAAAATTAAGTAAGTTGAACATCATATTAATATTTGGCATAACCGACATCGCATTCACCAATTTACTACTTTATAATATATGTTAGTCTAATTATTAGATGTATACTGCCCCATAATTTTAAATCCCAATGAATAAAAATCCAGAAACTTTGATCCTCTAAATTAGTTTTTGGTGCTTGGCCACGTCATGGTCACGTAAAATCTTTTTGGAAAAAAATTCGACAAGCGGATGTAAAAAGGTTCACCGACCCTGTCCTATGCCATTATGTGACGGAAAACTTTTGTGTGGCCCTGTAAATGGATAACAAATATTTTTTGCATCGCATATTATACAGAATGCACATTGTAGTACACTTCGTAAATTCATATAAATTTTTGAGAACATTTTTTTATCAATTGAAAGGGTGTAACGTCATTTAAATTCATTTGGAATTATATTTTCCCATTGGCCGTAATGTAACGGACAATTTTTGACAGTCCCTGTAAATAAAATAAGCATGCTACAAAGTTACTTAAAAATAGGGTTCGTGCTAGGATAAACGTAATTAACATCCAAAAAATTCAGGGCAATCCGAGCATATTCACGAGTGTTAGACCGCGGAGACGGACAGACAAACCGAAGTCATAAACACTTTTCAACTTTGTGGGAAAGCGTTAAAAATGACGAATAGTGGGAAGCGTATAATGAAAATACAGACACATGAGGATATTCTCCCGAAATAAAAGATTTTTATGGGTGATTAACGAATATCGAATTTGCACACGATCCTGCAGAATATCAGTTTTAACACTTTCCAACAAAGTTGAAAAGTGTTTATGACTTCGGTTTGTCTGTCCGTCTGTCCGCGCTCTAACTCTCGTAAATATACTCGGATCGTTCCGAAAATTTTGGAGGTTAGTGACCTCTACCATAGCAGAATCCCTATTGCAAATGAAGTTTGTAGCATGCTTAGTTCATTTACAGGGACAGTCAAAAGTTTTCCGTTACATTACGGCCTATGGAAAAAAAAATTGGTCTAAAATGATTTCTAATGATGTTACATGCTTTAAAACATACTAAAATTGATATGCTTTTATCAAGTGCACTAAAATACGCATTCTATAGAATATGTGGTGCAAAGAATAGTTATTATTCATTTACAGGGCCACACAAGAGAAATACGTTACATAATGATATAGGGTAGAGGGAATTTTTTCCGGCGTATTTTAGTTATGTTAAATTATTTCATGTATAATCAAATTGATATACGTCGATGAAGTTTTTCATGTATAATACGAAGTGCATAGCATTTACAGGGACACATAAAATAGTCCAGATACTATACTATATCCGAAGTACTGTACAGTAGCGATGACTGCTGGAAATGCATTTTTAATTAAGTTATGTGCTTTTGTGTTTCACTATATTTGTGCATTGTATATGGTGTTTATAAATGCTGTAATTCATATACAGGACTACACAAAAAAATTCGAAATGGTTACTGGGTCTGATTTCAAATTGCTTAAAGGTGGTTTTTAAATGAGTTATGCATTTTTACGCTGAACTGCTTTTGCTTCACTAAGAAATGTTTGTAGAACATAGATAAAATGATATACATGGTCACGCAAAGAATTGGATACATGAACGTCTATAAATGATAATTTCTGGAAATGTAATTCCAGTAGTTTTAAGACTGTTTTAATTTAAATTAAATTTTAGCTAAATAGTGGTGTTTAATAAAGGTTCTAGGTTAACTACAGGGTTTTACAAAAGTATACAAGTATGTTTCCATCTATTAGTATAAATTGCTAGAAGAATTTCGACCTGTTATGCATTTTCTTGCTAAACCAAATTTCCCCACTATATAATACATATATCAACCTTCAGATCAAATACAGGGCTGTTCAAAAGAATTGGAATACATATTTGCTATGGGCGGTAACTGCTGAAATCAGTTTTTCAAAATTTTATTCGTTTTCAAAAATGTTTACTTAGTTCTCTTATATAACTTATATCTCAAAATAACGAAGTTTTTTTAAAGCATTCAGGAAGTGTTGGAAAGATTTTTCATAATCTATGCTTAACGCATGATTTTCTTACCTGTTTATGGATAACTCAGGTGACAGGTCGTGATTGTCGGTTTCATATGTTGAAGTTTGCTATTATACTATGAATCTCAACTTTCCTGCTACTTATTCAAAATAATTTGCTTTTCTAGTATTTTAACATCTGTAAATGGAATATGATGATGCAAATGAGTAAAAAGATGTTTTTCGCCCTCGTTTAGTTTTTTCATTTCCAGGAATCCTGTATGCTGAAACTAGTATTGCTAAATGACACGATTTACTCTGGGTTCCTGATTTTCAGAGGCTCCAAAACCTGTACTTGCATAATCACTGCGTAAGATGCCAAAAGTATCGATTTTTTAGGATGCGCAAATTCTTTTTAATTTCTATTCGTTACCATGCTATTCGTTAGTCTGCATCGGGTGGAACTTAACATAGTAAAAACTGTGAATGCAGAACCTGTCTATAACGGAAATTTTTCGTACCTCCCCCTCCAAAGGACTACCTTTAAAGTCTACCTACCAATTCGCAAAACTGTCTAACAGAAATTTATTGTGTTTCCTGGCAATTCTGTTTTTACGAGTTTTACTGTACTTTGTTCGGTAAATTTTACGTAAGTGGAATCTGTTTATAACGGAATACTGTTTCAAAATGTTACCCTCCATAAAATTCTAACAATGTACAATTATACCTGGTAAATTGGAATTTTGTCCTTTTGTCAAAAACGATCCCACTTTCAGAGTTTTTTCTGTATACGAATGCTTTGTTTATTTAGTTTAATGAAAGCGGGAGACGGAAATCGTAAGGGAAGGGAAAAATTAATTTTAACAGCCTTTTCTCTTATCAGATTGCATGGTATTACTAGCATAGAGACAGTGAAGTTTTACGCTTAAGACAGGGTTCCATTATAGACAAGTTCTGTTTTCACAGGGTTTTCTGTCTTTTTATGTACCGATTTAAAAGCTTTGTCCCGATTTCATTGTCTCCCTGTCCCACTTTTTGTGACACTGGACCTGCCAACACTCTCTAAAACCCAGCGAAACTATATGCAGGGTTAGAAATCTGCACAGACCAATTTCCATTCAAGTAACTCGTACCGGACCGGGCCTAACTGTACAGAGCCGGGATTGGTTTCATTCCTAAGCTTCACGGCCCAAAATTTTCAGTCCTAGTTTTGACCTAGCCCGTATGAAAATCGTTGCCTCAGAGTGGCTTGGTCCATTCAAAGGTCAGTAAAACTAGGCCTGGCTCAAAACTTTTTGCAAATAATGCATGCATTTTAAATCGCTGTTATTCTAAACTTAAACATTAAAATTTATTCTTTTCAAGAGTAGTAGCTACGCTTATTAAAATATAACTAAATTAAAATCTAGTAAAACGAAATCTAATAAAACGTGTGAAAAAGAACCTGCCTACGACGGAAGTCTGTTTTAAACTAAAAAACGTGTTGATCCACTCAAAATTAATATTCCAATACGTAAAAAAAGAGAATATATTATACATTTACACTTGCTAAGAAGAGAACATGTCTATAACGCATTTTTTCCCTTTTCTATGCAATTCCGTCTTAGACGATTTTACTGTGTAGCATTTTCGAGTTTTTTAACGTACATTAAATATGGATTAACAATATTAATGATAACTGGTACATTTACATACAAGAAATAGAGATTTATTTAAAAAAATAAATACCACGGACTGTGGCACTTCTGTAAAAATGAAGTTTATAAACATGAAAAAAAAATTAAGATAAATATTCCATGTCAGAACTCCTTGTACAAGACAAATATTTAACCAAATCGACGTAAAAATCAATGTTTTGTGGGTCAGGTAGGGCCGGGCTGGACTGGGGCCGAACTTTTAAGTTTTTTATCGGGCCGGGACATTGTTTTTTTCTACGGGCCGGGCCGGGCCGGGCTCAGGCCGAACTTTTAATTTTTGTATCTGGCCGGCCCAGACCGAACTTTTTGTTCTATTAGTCGGGCCGGGAATGGAAATTTCGGCCCGTGCAGTCCTCTATGCAGGGTTACTATAAATGGTTCATTCATTACCAAAAGTCTATATATTCTAAAGTATTTCACGTACAAATCTGATTCATGCATGAAAATAACCAAGTTTTCTTCACACTCTACAAAGGTTCTATGGACGGCCCCTGAGTCACACGATACATGTCCATGCTGTAGCTGAATTCGTTCCACACACCTTGTAGCATCAACCTGTCAATATCATCACTGTGGAATCGATCCATGTCTTGTGATGTTCTAATTATTTTGGCAGTGGGGGTACATAAAAAAGGTCTTTAATATGACCATAAAGGAAAATTTCGCAAGGCGTGCAATCATGTGATCTGGAGGAAGGTGGGAGGGGCAAAGTAACAAAGCAAGTTCATCCTCACTGCTGCTTCTTAGAGGATTTTATCGCACCAATGATATTTTTGAATCTGTGTAAATGATGAATTGTTTCCAATGACTATCACCAATAAAGACTAAATTGGAGAAAGAAGTGCAAATTATAATGTAAACTTGCATTTTCGTAAAAAATGCCGCTGCTTACTTTTTTAGTAATCTGTGTTTAGATCAACATAACTGTAAATAATTACTGTAGTTTATACTATGTGCCGCAAAAGACGTTGAAAAACAGCAGAAGCCAAGCTGTTTTTGTCAACCGTCGCTTAAGGGGGAAATGCAATACTGTAACTCATTTTTATTTTTTTTAAAATAGCTTTTACGTATAGATTTTGCAAAAATGTATTTCTATTACGAGAAACTATGTTAAGGAAGTTTATTTAAAAAAAAATAGAAATAGTTCAGTGCTTGTTTTCGGCTAACACTTCATAACGAAATTAATACTTCATCATTAAATAAATAAACAACTAAAATAATAAAAATAAAACACAAATTTAACAAATACATAATCAAACTACGTGCTTAAACATTATAAAATAATCACGGTTAAAAATATGCTGCAACTAACAAAATCCTTGATGATTTCTCAGACTAACAATTTGCGGTATGTTGTTCATACTAAAATATCGCTTTTAATAAATTTCAAAACTTTATTTCAATACATAATTCATATTTTTAATGTAAAACTGCTTTAGAATGTTTTAATGGGCAATCTAAAAAATATGTTTAATGTGAAAAATCCATTAGTGTTTCGAAAAATAATGTTTGCTTGCAACTATTTAATGTGCACCGGCAATAAGTTCTGTAACCAGTCCAGCTTTGGTTGTATCCTGGTTGTATTTATAAAAGAGACAAATAAAACAAGGAGAAAATAATCTAATTTTCATAGTAACATATTTTTAATAAATGCCTTAGACGTTTTTAAAAGCTGTACTTAAAATCGAATAAGTCTGCTTCTACCATAAAAATCTAAAATAAGAAACTGAATAACATTTCTTATTGAAATGACAAAATCTTTTAATTCTTCTCCTTTCATTTAGATAGATATGTGTAGAAATATCGAGTTTATGAAAATTCATGCTGAGAATCATTTAATGCACTTCTTACTACAAATGTAATAGCTTCAAGTTAATACTAACAAACAACACATTAGAAATATATGGTGTACAGGGGAACTTACTGCAATCAGATTCATCAGAGTAGTCTCCACAGTCATTTTCGCCATCACACCACCACGATGTTATAATGCATTTACCACTTGTGCACATAAACATATCTCTAGAACACACTGCAGAATCTGCAATGAAATAACAATCAATTTTATGCCAAGTATACTTAAAAGCATGTTTTATCTATATATTCGTGTTTAACGAGAAATAATTTATTGGGATTGTTGCTGTATGTAATTGTGGATAAGATATAAACATATAGTAGCCAATTTTCAACTCAAAGAAATATATAAATTAATTTATCCTGCGATGTCTCGATGTCTGTAAAAAGCAAATTCAACGTTTAATGTATGTGTTTCATGAAAAGAAAAAATTCTGTAAACATTGAACTTTAACAGCCTCATTTGTATGAACTTGATGACTTAGTAATAACAGTCACAAATTGCATGCAAGCAGTATTATGAATGCGCATTTCACTTGATGAAAGTGCGCGTTAAGGAAATAAGGAATTCTATATACACTGCTCAAAAGCATTAGGGGAGCACATGGTTTTAACGAAATTAAGCACATATTTACACCAATAAGTAACGTAAAATAAAACATCCATAATTTAAAGTGTTGTAGAAAACAGATAAAGAAAACTTCACATGTAAATTAAAGTTTATGATGTCAAAAACTAGAAAAAGGAGATAAGTGCAGAAATCGGGATTTTGCAGAAATGTCTGTTTCACTACCTAGGTTGAGAAATTCAATTGCTCAGCTTGTGTTTTGAGAAGAGGTGGCTTGAAAATGTCACAATAACATGATTTACCGCAATACATGAGTAGGCGTTTTATCGGGACAGTTGAATTTGGGGAAACACAACGACGTGTAGTGGACGATGTTATATCGCAAGAAGTGTCCATGAAAGGCTGTAGAATCGACTCCAAGACACATGGACCGGTAGTCATCGACAAGTGCAAGGTCGAAAATGTGCTAACACAGAAACTGATGACCGATATATCCTGCTAGCAGCTCGTCGAGACGGAACGGACAAAGCTACTCAGCTGCATACACAGGTTGTTCTGGGCTCTAGGACGAATGGTGTCCAGCCAAACAGTCCGATATAGGCTTCATCAGGGTGGTCTCTATGCACGTAAGCCAATAGTCTGTATTCCGTTGACCTCAAGCCACTGTGCGGCCTAAAGAAGTTGAGGAACTGAACATCGAGTTTGGAGGCAACGTTGTTGGAGTCAAATTCTGTTTACAGACGAGTCCCGATTCAGTCTGGATGCGGCATCTGATGTGTTTTGGCATGGGTAGAAAGAGGCACTCAAAATAATCCCACATTCGTTCGTGAAAAATCACATTACAGACGAGGTGGGTTGATGCTATTGGCTGGAATCAGCATAGGTGGACGTACGGGCCTGCATATTATTCGGAATGACAATTTGACAATCCGAAGTTATACAAACGTGGTACTGAGACCTCATGGCGTATTTTATGTTGCAGAAATTAGTGATTTCTTTTTTTCCATGCATGATAATGCCAGACTTCATACAGTTCGTCTTGTGGAAAACATGCTTGAAGCTAAAACAATACAGCGTATGGAATGACCAGCATGCTCTTCTGACCTAAATACGATCAAGCATGTTTGGAACACACTCAGGCGACGCATTGCTGCGAGACCGAAGCCTCCTTTTACTGTACGGGACTTGGAGATTGCAATTATTGAGCAGTGGAGCAGTATTCCCCAAAGTCTTATCCATAACCTCGTCGCATCCATGGAAAACAGGTGTGCAGCAGTCTTAGCTGTTCGAGGAGACCACACGTCATATTAAAAATCTTGCATCATTTATAAACAATACTTTTTTTTATTATTTACATGAAAACAAATTGTTGCCCTAAACCATCTTTTCAAAGAATAAAAGTTCCCTTACAACATTTTTTGCGTCTTTTTTCTATATTGCGCATTGATACACGTGTACTATCCATTTTATGGCCATACATGGCTGTCTTGCACTGTTCTCTTCACTTTTTTGTTTGCTGCTGTAATTTTTTTTTAGCAGTGTATTTAAGCCAAATACACTGGTTTCCAAAAATTAAGGAAAAATAACAAAAGTAGCGATTACTCAAAATGTTACAAGTAGATTTTAATAAAACTGAGACACAATTTATAACACATAGTAAGGTATAAAATAATATTAAAAGAAATTACCAGACGATTGTGGTGTTTCAGAAATTAATACATTTATAAAATAAACAAAATAAATTTCTCAGTTTGGTATAGGAAAAGTACCTTTAATATGGAATATAATCACCCCTAGAAGCAATACAGCACATTCAGCGAAGTGTGATACACTCAATTATGCGATCGATAAGTTTGCTTGGAAGTGCGAGCCATTTCTCTTGTAAAGCAGTTGTAAGCGTGGCAAGGGTCTGAGGAGGGGGATTGAGAGCAGAGATACATCTTCCTAAAACATCCCAAAGATGCTCAATGGGATTCAAGGTCAGTGATCGCGCTGGCCATTCCATGCGTGGAATTCTTTGGTGCTGAAGATAATCTTCTACGATGTGAACCCTGTGCAGTCTAGCGTTATCGTCCTGTAATCGTAATCCTGTGTATCGTCCTTTACCTATTGCACCTGCATAAGGGTGCACATAAGCATCAAAAATGTTATCTCTATAGACGTGATTATTCACAGTTCCACGTGGAAAGACATGGGGGGTCGGTATGTCCGCCCAAAGAGATACCATCCCAAACACAGACACTGCCTCCTCCATACGAATCTTTTACGAATGTTTGATGGATGATAGCGTGTTCCCTGTTCACTCCAAATCAAATAATGCCTACTATCGCTTTGGAGAGTAAACTGGAACTCATTTGTGACGAGAACACTCCTCCATTGATCAACCGCCCAGTGGACATGTTGACGTGCCAACCTTAAACGTCCACTCCGGAGACATGAGGTGAGCGACACCTTCATGAAGCTTTCTACGCACAGTAGACGTTGATACCAAGCTTCCAGTGGCTGCAGCAAGGACGGATTTAAGATGAGAAGGTGTTGCTGTTCTATTCCTTCGTACACATAACCGCAAATATCGGTCATCGGTGCTTGTCGTAGCTCTTACTCGTCCTTCGCTGAAACTTCTGGAGGCCGAACCAGTGGTTTGAAAGTGTTACCAAAGCCTATGAGCAACAGAAGGACTCACATTTAGACATCTGGCCACCTCTGTCTGAATTTGACCTACATCCAATCTTCCAATATCTCTATATCGCAGTTATACGGACAAATGATACATCGAGGTCATACAAATGAATTGGCTATCTCAGTTTTCTTATCTCATAATCACATACAACAGCAGCCGTACTCTCTAGTATGCATTTTTATACTCCGCACAGATGACGCAATCCGATAATTTGCATTTTGTAATTTTAATCAGCATCTTTTAGTTAACAACATATCCAAATTTCATATGGATAGGTTAATTTTTGAACGAGTTATTGCTCTTTTTGTGATTTTTCCTTAATTTTTGGAAACCAGTGTATGTTGGTTGCTACTTGACGCAACGCTCAGAGAAATTTGCGAAGCATGTATTTATTGAACAACGGAAAGTTGATGTTGTTCATTATTAATAATCTAGTTATATGCCCAATATTTAGTTGTAATTTGGTAGTATATTGTTAATATTTGTAAATCAAGAATATCCGTTATGGTAAAATTACTCATTACTCGTTGTAATACCACAACTATATATGCAATATGCAGGATAATTATTATTTAAATTTGCTTAACGTATCAATGCTTTTGATTAATAAATTGTCACACAGCGTCCATTTGGTACACTTTACATAAAACTACAAAAACTATTGCCTTTCAAATACTTGATGTTTATTAGAAACATGATATATAATAAGCTTTGATTTTCAAAATATGCTTTTAAAATATTTTTAATTTTATTTCTTTTTAAACAAAACATATTATATTACTATTATATGGCATGTTTCTAATGATCATATATAATTTTTTAAAAGATAGGTTCTGTATTTTTTTAATCAATTATAAAAATTCAACATTATATGGTACCAAATCGAATGAAAATCCGTTTATCAAAAGTATTTAGAAGTTAATCGAAATTATTTTAGAAACATGTTTAAGTAATAATAATTTTTCGTGTAATATATATACTAGAATATAAATAATTTAAGGAATAAGAGTTCAAAGATTACAGATTTGTCATTTTACGAAGTACACACTCTTAAACATGAGCCTCCTTTTACAGTCTCTTTTGGGCAAAAATACAATTTTTAAATAGAAAATATCATTATTCCGTACCACAATCAATCTCATCACTTCCATCTCCACAATCATCATCTGAGTCGCACCTCCACCGTACAGGGATGCATGTACAATTCCCATATTGCGGCGTCATGCATGCAAAATGGTTGACACTACAGCTGCACTGTTGTGTTCCTCTGTTTGGTAGTCCTGAAACATAATACAGAAAATAAGATTTTTGATATGATAAAAATATATGTAAAATCATAAGCATTCCACTCTATCAGTTCTATTGTTAGGTTGCAAAATAAACGTTTTTGGTAGCAGTTTTAATAAAAAAGGAGCATGGAGACAAACTTTAAATCGAGATTTTATGAATCTGTTAATACAAATTTCAATGTAAATATTATTCATCTTTTTTTTATAAAAATGATAATGCGGTAAAACTTGCAAAAATGGAATAGTTAATTACTGAAGCAGCAAAAATCAGTTTTAGACAAACTTCTATATAATAGCATTATGTTCCTTCCGCCTGGAACATAGGACTATTCCGAATTTTAGATCCAATATCCGTATGAGGTTCCGTTTTCACAGGTTTTACTTTATATAATTTGTACATAGTACTTAAATACTGAAAAAGAAAGTAAGTTTTTTTTTTTTTTTTTTTTTTTAACTGCTTCAACATGAATAAATATTGTAGTTATCTTTTAAACATTTGTTATTGGACATATTTTTTTAATGATAATTTATTATTGCCATATATAACATAATATATATTTGGTTAGTAAAAATAACGTTACAATAAATGTATATGTTTTGAAAAAGATTTTTCTTATTACTGCTTTTTCAGAAATCTGTTCAATGAACAAAGCTCCTCCGCCCCTCCCCCTACTCCCTTTTTGCTAAAATATTCCATAAATATTCGGAAATTATCTTAAGATTAAAAGATATGTATAAATGTTTTTTTTTCGTTTTTTTTTTCTCATCTGTGAGAAAATAACACAATCCAAACATCATTCATCTTCCCTTACAGTCACAAAAAGAGACAAACGTTAATTTTCTGGAAAACAAAGACAACGTTTGAAAAAAAATCTTGTTTGTTTTAATTATCCTCCAGCAATAAAGAATTTTACTTCTTTATGCTGAACTATGTCGCATAGTTTTTCTTTCTCTTGCTTCTTTCAGAGTAGAGTAACAGTATCGTTGCCATTAAGGATGAGTTAATTATAATAAAATTCCTTTGGGTTTTAACTATAAATTGAATAAAATACTATATACGTTTTAATTTCTGCCAGGAACATAATGACTCTTATCAAAATTTGAACCGAATGTTCTTGCATTCTAAAATATTCGATTAATTTTATTGCATGAATACATACTTTCTATAGAGTATGTATATTTGTCATTGACACAGGAAATAATTTTATATATTTATTGAAAAAAATGCAAGGAAACTGTTAAAAAGAATTTGCGTATATCTGAAGTAAAAATTATTGTGATTTTTGTATTTTCATAAAGTTTCGTTTAAAAAATAGAGAATTGCTAGTAAAGTGAGATAAATTCTATTTTATACATATATCTATTGTACCAGGTATACTTGTATTTATTTTATAGGGACCATGATATCTTTTTCAGACAGGTCCGTTTTCACAGGTTTTACGGTAGATAACTTGTAGCATTTTAAGTTGGGGGTGTCTTGTCAACAATTTCAAAAATATTCAAGAAAATAAAATTACTTAACGTTCGCCTGAGAATAAATCTCGTTGTAATTTTTTTCATTTTTTATTAAACATAAATTGTTTGTTAAACCCTTTTCCCTCATACAAAATTTAACGTGTTTTAACTTATTTAAAGTATTTTATTAGAAAAAGTAATGTTACGTCAAAGGAATATGATCAAAAAAGAGTCTTTGAAAAAATTATGCTTTTATTAAAATTTAGAATTCACTGAAACTTATCGAATAATAAAAATGCATTTCATTTCTATGAAATATACCATAAAAATTCCGAAGCTATCGTAAGATTAAAAGATATAAATGTTTCCTTTTCATTTCGTTTTCTTTCTCATTTGAGAGAAAATATCACTATCCACAAGTCATTTATCTTCCCTTACAGTCGCAAAAAAAGATAAACGTTAATTTTCTACAAAACAAAGTGGAAGCTGGAAAAAAAAATATCTTGTTTGTTTTAATTATCCTCCAGCATAAAGAGTTTTACGCTTTTATGTGGAACTGTTCGCAATAGTTCTTTTTTCTTACTATTTTCAAAGTCAAGTGATAATGTCGTTGAGATAAGGATAAGTTAATTACAACAAAATTCCTTTGGGTTCTGTGCATAAATTGAATAAAGTGCAGCTTACGTTTTAATTGCTTCTAGGAACTTGATGGCTTTTATCAAAATTTGAATCAAACGTTATTGCATTTCTGAACATAGTAATATGAACATGAATATTAGGTATAATACAGTTTATCTACGTTACATATATCTATATATATATGTGTGTGTGCGTGAGAAAGTAATTTCATGAATTGTAGTAATTGGAAAGTAACTGTTAAGGAAATAATGAAGTAAAAATTTTATATTGTGCTTTTCACATTTCCATAAAATAGCTTTATGCCAAAGATATTTATATAAATGTTGATTATTTGTACAAAAAGTCATTTTCTTCTGTCTCCAATTTCATGCATCTAACTTAATTTTACACGTGCCTATGAAGTTTTAATAATAATTGCAATTAAAGTATCTCATTATCTATTATAAATTAATGATTAAGTAAATATATTAAATAGAAGTTGTTCTTTGTATTCCTAAAGTTTTAGTTTTTGTCATAACTTATATCATTTGAATCGAATCATCCCAGTTCGAGTTAGATTATTATTTCTGATTATGAGAAAATTTTATTTCTTTTAGCTAGCATTTATGTTCTATAGGTCAAATTTAAAAATATATATATTGTTAGTAAACATCGAAATTATTGTGTACAATGCTAATTTGTGTGGAACATCTGTTAAGGAAGAGCGCAACAGACACTTGTAATGATGTCTGAATGACATTATCTCACAAAAAGAAATCGTAGTCATGGATAAAAGATTATTCATTTACAAAATCTGGAGATTTTGTAAAAAGTATTTATTCATTGTTTCTTCATGGAATACTGCGCAATTGTGTGTAATGTTCATAACTAGAATTTTAGTTTGAGTGAACGAGACCTACAAATATACACAAAGTCAGATGTATATATTTCTACCATGAATTCATATTTTTAAGTGTAACAGCGTAAACACATTTGTTTAAAATATTTTATTTTTCTCATTTCTGTGTATCGATGCGTTAATAAGTCTGTGATAAATAAAAAGACACTTATCAAACATTTCTTTGTAAGCATCTGTATTAAAAAATCGTAGAGGATAACGGGTTGTCCGCCGGGAAATTTTTCCACGGGTTTTTTACTAATAATGTTTACAATTTGGAAAAAAACAACTACAGAAGATAAGTAGTAAAGGTATAAAATTTTAAATAAACACGCAATTCATCGAAAGAAAATGGATAACTAGTCCATGAGTTTTTGCTGTATTTGAAATAACAGCGTCATCTATTAGCTACACAGTTATACCACCGCTTGTAATTCTAGGATGGAGGAAAAATCGAAGAGTTTTCATTTTTTTTTTTTTTTTTTTTTTTTTGAAAAATACAGTTGGTTATAGGTATAAAGAAAAAGAACGATGTACAAATAATTAATGATAAATGATAAGTTTGTAAATGAAATCTTATTTTCCCTTCACCCTTCAGCTGTTCAGATCATTGCAAATAATCAAATCTACGCATACCAATAAAATTGAAAAAGTTAAATATATTTTCATAAAATATAATTTTAATATCTTGCGTTATCCTAAAAAGTTATCAAATAACACATTAATAATCACAATCGTGCTTTTTTGTGAATATGTGCAATGTATAGCGTTTTTAGGCTTAATTTAAAACAACTCATTTGTCTAGACATGTTGTACATTTTCAAATAGTATTAATTTAATAAATAATATGTTTGACTATCGATTTAAAACTATTTGGTCTGTAACAAAAAAAAGCTAATACAACATACGGCATGAACATCAATTTATTAATAATTGAAAAATAATAATAATGGCTTGCCTTCATTTTCTTGGGGGGAGGGTCCTACTGCCATATATTTTGAAAAAAAAAATGCATGTTTAAATCTAAATGCGAATAACTATTATGACGAAATTTTAGTGTTTGGATAGAAAATAATTTCACAAATGTGAAAATGAAGAGAAATAAAAATTGGTGCATATGCTTAAATTTATATTTTTTAATTATTGTGCCCTGTGAAAGTTTCATTGTAACTTTTATAATCTTACAATAATCACAGTTATGCATTGAGATTAAACAACTTCTAAAACGATATTTTTAGGGTTCTGTACTTAAAAAGTAAATACGGAACCATTATAAGATCACTCCTGTGTCTGTCTGTCACAGCCATTTTATTCATAAACTATGGGACGTTGATCCACATATTTACTGATTATTAAACATTTACAAATAAATTTAGGAAACTTGCAGAGGGGCTAATGAAGTTACTTGAAAAAAATAATTTTTTCTTTGTATACTAGCAGACCGGCCCGGCGTTGCCCGGGGTTTGTAAATAATAACCTTAAACAAAACTCAAGTTTGTATGATTTTATACCTTTTGAAATTCTTTTGAATGAACCTAATATCGGAGGCACCCATTGCATACCGCATCGTCTAGTGCTTTCCCAACAAACTTCTTTCCGAACGAACCTGTAACCTGGGTCCACGCTACATAAGGCAGCATGCACCGGAAGTGCGCTTACGTGCCGGAGACAATCGAAAACCAAGTTGAGTAAGCCAAACCTCGTAGTAATCAAGCGCTTAGAATCGGAAAAAAAGAATGCATCATAAATGTTAGAAAATGCTGGTAACTGAAGTCTAAGATAAAATTTCATAATACAGAAAGTAGTTGTAGTTGTAACCTAAGTTGAATTAACCAAATCCCGTTGAAATTAGGTCCTTAGAATTGGAGGAAAGAATGCGCCCCCCAAGCGGTGGAAGATGACCTCTCCCCTTGTAAATTTCATGAATTACTTTTAACATTAACACGATATTTATTAAACTGATGAAATCCACTTTCTAAAGTTACCTTTAAATTAACACGATTTTAGGAGGAGATTAATGTTCGAAAAAAGTGGTAACTGAGGTATAAAGAAAGACCGGTCCTTGGGGGCCAGGAGTGGTGCAAAAACTTCAAGGAAGGCCAGGGACATAACTGGCATGTAGTTGGGCATAAAATTATTGTTAGTAGCTTTTAAAGCAATCGGATAATAGACGCTACAACTATGTTAAAATAAATTGCAAGCAATTCGGAAAATTTTTAAAGAAGCTGCACCAAGGGCCCCAAGAAGGCGATTAATATTCAAAATTGGTGGTAGCTGAAGCCTGAGAATATTTTTTTGTCTGTCATATAGTGTCTGGAGGACCTAAGAAGTTGTTAGAAAAAAAAGCAAATTCTGAATTGGACCATTTTTAAAGGAGCTGTAAAAGGGGGCCCAAATGGGGCCAATTGATAATTAAAAACAGGGCCCTAACATGAAACATGTTAAACTGTCTTAGTACTTAGTGCTTTAGATCTTCAATTAGTTAAAATTAAGCATAGGGAATAATATAAATTTTTCGTTAAAATGATATTTTAAAGAAATGCACAAAAGGGGGTAAATGTTTGAAAAAGGGTCCTGGGGCCTCAATAAAAATATGAGGGTATTGGTCTGGGAAGAACACTCTAAGACTCAACTTTAAAATTATGCACTGAGAAGCCCATAATAATATTCTTAAATAAACCGGAAATTTGTATCGCAGGTCGGTACAGAATGGGGCGGGGGAGGAGGTAGAGACTTTGCAAATTACCAGGGCCCGACTCATGTTTAGTTGGAAAGTTGTGTAAAGTAACAGGTTAAGATTTTGAATTTTTATTTATCTCACATTTTAAACTCTTTTATTCAAAATTAATTGGTGAACTCAATTAAAATTTAATTACGTTTTTAATATTTTAAATTTTTATTTAAAACCTTTAGATGAAAAAGTAATTACAAATGCATCCGAAACTGTAATACTGAAAAAGAAATAATAAAACTGCAAGCAAATATACTATATAAATTTTTAAAAAAGGTACTATCTAGCAAATTTATTTTCTAATAGAGTAAAGCTTGTTTATAACGGAATCGTCGGAACATTTTTTTCATTTTAGGTACCCTTCAAAGAAAAATAAAATCCTTAAAATAGAAAAGATCTACTAATTCAAATTTGCCTTAACTAGTTTCGAACCTGGGTCTGTTCGTACAGAAAACCAAGGGTTTACGCCACTACGCAACAACTGCTATGAAAAGTTTAGAAAATTAACGTTTGATATCGGATAGTAATTAGTTTCTGTCTTAATTTTTTTCTCGCGTCGCGTCGGTTTCATTAGCATAATAAAATAAATGATTATTCTTGTCCGAATTCTCTGAAATTTTAATGGATCATAAATATTACTAAAACCAAGCCCTTTTTAATATTTCATTAAAAAATATGTATATTTTAGAAGATAAACATTTAACCGAAATGTAAATAATCTTTGTGAGGCGGAAAGTGACGTGCATGTGGCGGAGTATTTAAAAGGGTTAAAATTCAAATTTTTAAAAACCAATTACACCATAGATTTGAAGAAGGATTCAGCTTTAGAATCATATACTTGACTTGTCAGTACCTTTAAAATTGCATCCTGGGGAGGTGTTGTAATAAGGGAGAAAACGTTTTTCAGAAAAACGATCCTTTTAAAACTTTTTTTTCAAGGCTTAATTGCGATATATTTTTTAATTGATCGCAGCATTTGAGGCGTAAGAGTACAATCTTTCAGAACACGTCTTCCGTTTTAAACTTTACTATGCTGTTTGGACGATGTTTGTTAATAAATAAAGACAAAATACCCCCGAAATACTTTTTTCCTTTCTTCATTTGCTTATCAGCGCCTTCAGCGCATGCGTCGGAGATTTTCCCTTCCGAAATGGATTTTTAATCAAAGTTAGTGAAGATTGATAATTAATAACTCAGCTGTTAATTAGAATTTTGAAATTCAGAGAGCCAGGTATATCAGGAGAGACTTTGGGCTATTCTCAGAAAAATTTTAAACCTCGTAAGTGCAATAGATTTTCCTAGCCATCGCACACACACAGAGAGATTTATTATTTTATTAGTATAGATCATGTGTAACGCTGAGCTCTAAAATACATTTTTTTTTAAAATTTAAGTAACATATTTTCAGAGATATCGTCAAAAATGCAGTTCAAAAATATGTCCCCATCACCACCTCTATTTCCGACTCTACTGAAATTAAAATTATGAAAAAGTTAGATATAGTAGACGTTTTTTAAACCTTGTAGGAAAATTACAGCGATTACCCTAATCAATATAGTTTTTTGAGAAAGCAGTTGCAAACAAATTTCGAAAAGCGGGCATTCAGCAAAGGTGTTGAGAAGCGCTGGATTAGTAGAAGTATAAAAGCATTGTTGAAATGATTTTTAAAAAATCGCCGATAATTAGTCGCGAAATTAACGCTTAAAGAAACGGACGGTTTGGACATGTATAATGACAGAAGCGGCGTACTCAATGTGCCCTCGGCTTCTAAACGCCAAGATAACAACTGTTAATGATATATTTGTGTAATGTAATGCCCAGTATCAGTATAAAAGCAATATACGTCAAATTGTTAAAATCAGACTAATTTAATTTGAATTAACCACATAAATACCATGGGATTCGCGAATAGTTACAATGCACCTCGAGTGTCTTTAAAAGTTAATAAAAAAACTTTCTGGAAAAACGCGGCACGGACAATGGCGTCATTGCAAATTTGCGACCTCCTTGCGAAGCGTGCTTAGCACAATGCCAAGTTTAAACTTTGAACAAAGGTTTTTTTTAGATACACTCTAAAAATAAAAGATTATTATTAAGCTGAATTTAGTTTTTTGAAATGCCGAATGAAGTTTAAATATGCACTACTTTTATTGCCAGTACCGACTTAAGGTCATCATAAACAGATTAGGATAAGATTAAAAAAAGAGTTATACAGAATAGCAATTTTGGTATTATTTAGGCTTCATATTTCTTCGAACTTTTGTGGTATACCCATTCATACTCTTCTAGTATCTACAGCTATACCCAACCCTACATTGTATTTTTTTTTTTTGCTTTTTTTCCACAAAGTCTTATTACTCTTTTAGCATTGTTTTTTTCATAATACAGTTAATAATTAAAATATTTATTGTACGGAACCCTCTGACCGCGAGTGATACTCGCATTTGACCGTTTATTTTCTTATTGTACATCAGAATACATTTTCACAAAATATTATCTTTCATAAGTATATCTTTTTTAGACATAGTACACATTTCAGGAATTTTTTCGCTTTTTTGTTGATATTTCCGTAAATATACAACATTTATAAAAGAAATAATGCTATTAAGATCTTTCATCGGTGATATTCAAAATAATTATTAAAACTTTAAAATAAAGTAAAATAAAAGCAAGGTTTCAGGCACTATGTTCTAAATATAGAATGAAAAAAGGGATCAATTGCTTAAAAAATATCATTTATTACAATAATAAATCAAGAGACCACCATTTCTACATACATTATTCTTTAAATTTTCTGTTTCTTTCAAAACCGTTGACAATATGAAGAATGCTATTTTTTTTTCTCTACAAGAGAATCATAAAGTTCAACTGCTGGTTTTAAACATTAAAAACGGTCTATAAAATAAGCCTTTTATGCTGTATGTATATTCCGTCACATTTACGAAAGTTTCTAAAGACTCTAAATCTTAATAATCGCTTTTTGCATAAATACGCATTATTCAACTTATATCTTTAATGACAAGGTTACGTAAAAATAGAGCAACAACAAATGTTTACGCATACTTTATGCATACTTTAATTTTTGTTTGTTATATACTTTACAAACTTGGGCTCCTTTTCTGTGTGGTTGTGACGTAAAAAGGATGTGTTTATTATTTTATGTCTTTTATATACTCAAATGTATTTTCTACTTCAATCGCATCAGAATAATTAAGTACTTTCATGAGAAAGCACTATGCACCATGTGCATAATGTATGATCTAAAAAACATAAAATAACACAATACGCTCCATCAGGTGCATGTTATCGAACTGAAATGTGACTACTATAAATCGATTAGTAATAACGTCTAATAATTACTGCTATATTTGAAATTTGCTTAGGGTGCGTCTAACTAGAAAAACCATACAAGATTTTTTAATTTCCTTTATTTATCGCAAATATTTGACAGGATGCTTGTATTTGTCCATAAAGATTACTTTTGGATACCGAAAGAGTATTTATTTGTTCAGATACTTTAGAAAATTTGCAGGTTTGAAATTTGAAAGTTTTAATGATAAATTAATTTTTATTCGTTGCAGAATAAATTCCAATGTGACTAGCTTTGTAAGCATAATTCAAAAATTACATCACGAAATGAGCTGTAATTCTTTATGTATTCTTGAAGATTCTAGGAACTAGCAAAAGCCATGATTTGTTTGGATTCGCGAAGCATTATTTAATAAAATATTTGAAAGTAACAATACTTTTTTATATTATTTTTGCATCTTTATTAAGCAAAAACGTTATTTTATGGTTTGGCGCGTTTTAATTTTAGAAATGTAAATTCAGCCAAATAACTAAGAATTTCATCAGAATTTTTTATCTGTGATATAAGACTGGTATAAAAAAGGTATTAGCAAAATTTTACAAAATATTTATATAACGAATTTAACGATTAATTTTATTTGTTTACAATACTTTTTGCTGCCACTTTACAAAAAAAAAAAAAAAAAAAATTATAATATAATTCTTTTAAAATATGTAAGTATCGTCTGCGTAAATGTTTTACCATAATAAGAATAAATTGTGTATTTGAATTCTTAACGCTGAAAAATACTTTTATAATTGGATGTAAACAATTCAATTTTCACAAATTTTAATTCATTAAAAATATGTTATAATTTTCATAAAAAAGGGTATTTTAAAAGTATCATAAAAGAAATCGTAACTCCATGATTTATTTTTCTTCTGAAAATATACGTGTTTCATTTTTTATTTGCAAAAATGCATATGTAATGGAAAAAAACATGTAAAATAAATTAATTAAAATAATAAAATTTTTAACGTTATTCTGTAAAAATAATAATAATAATAATAATGTGCAAATCTACAGATTATAGTTTATTTTTATGTTTAATTTCAAGTCAAAATACTGAATAGTTTTTTTTCGTAAAGTGTACTGCAAAATGTAATTTGTGTAGACTAGTAGAGCATTCGCTTCGCTCATCCTAATTAATTTATTTTAATATAAGATACAATTCGTATTTTTTTCGAGAAGTGATATCGAAAATATGTTATTTTTAAAATTAATAAAAAATAATAAATTTAATTAAAAATTTAATTTAATTTCGAAGCAAATTTTTCAGAAAAGTTATGCATTATAATTTTAACAATAATCGACATATTGTAACTTCAAATATGAGAATCCAAAACTGCAGATCATTTCACAGATATGTTTTGAGTTATGCTCAAGAATCTACCAATATTGATACCTGTTTAGCAGCAAATGAAAATAATTTAACAATATGAATTTCAAACTTTAAACATGTATATTTTTTAAACTGTTTGAACTAATTAAATTAATATGAAAGCAGACATACTTAAAAAAGAAAAGTCAGTATAAAAGAAAAGTTCAGAGAGATGAACAAAAAATTGCTAAGAAAACTACAAAGATTTTACAGTGCACAAAGAAGAAAAAGATTCTCAAAAAGCAATTCTTACTTTACTACTTTTTTGTGCGATTAAAAAAAAATGAGCTCATAGTTCCAAAAATTAAATTATGCTCGATTTATGAGGTAGTTAATTTGTGATTCTACACAGAGATTCTGAGACTTATGCAGGGTTATTTCTGAATTGCCAGTTTCGTTGGCTTAGACGTCAAATGAACGACATGAAAGGTGTATTGGTAATAAAGTATAATCCACCCAATTTCAAATAAGGTAAGCTTGAGTAACTGGACCGGCGAGATAACTGGGTCATAGGCTATTTATAAAAAAACATTAATGTCTTTTAAGATTTAGCTTTTCTCAACATTGCATCCCCATCTCTACTTTTTTAAAACAACGTGTGTCAACTGAACCATAACCCTGTTTTTGCTGTGATAGGTTGCCTAAAATTTAATTTTCTTTTTTTACAAACAACGTCGATGTGGTTAAACATCCTCGGTTTTTGATTAAAATATGATAAGTACTTCTACTAAACAATCTATTTTTTTTTAAATAGGCATATAAATACATTAATATTATTAGGTATCAATACATTTTTACTTCATGTTTCAAATGCAAGGCCGGTGTTCCAGAAAAGTTCAGAGCGATGAACGAGAAATTACTAAGAAAACAGCAAAGATTTTACTGTGCACGAAGAAGAAAGATTCCCTAAAACATATTTCATAATTTTCTAATAATTTTGTGCGATTTAAAATAAAATTGAGCTCATATTTCCAAAAATTAAATTATGATTGATTTATGAGGTAGTTATATTGTGATTCTACACAGAGATTCTGAGACGTATGCAGGGTTATTTCTGAATTGTGTGTTTCGTTGGCTTATACGTCAACTTAACTACATGAAAGGGAAATTGATAATAAAATATAATCCATCCAATTTCAAATAAGATAAGCTTGGATCACTGGAACCGCGAGAAAACTGGGTCATAGGCTATTAAAAAAACGTTGATGTCTTTTAAGATTTAGCTTTTGTCAACATTGCATACCCATCTGTACTTCTTAAATAAATGCGTGTTAACTCAATCATAACCGTGTTTTTCTGTGAAAGGTTGCCTAAAATTTAGTTTTCCTTTTTTCACAAAGAAAGTCGATGTCATTGAACATTCTCGGTTTTTGATTAAAATATTATAAGTACTTCTATTAAACAATCTATTTAAAATAATAGGCATATAAACGCATTAATATTATTAGGTATCAATACGTTTTTACTTCATGTTTCAAATGTAAAGCCGGTGTTCCAGGTACCCCATAAATATTTCAAGAATGGGCTAACTGAGACATGTATCAGGGGTAAGAGGACCACGTGGTATCCAGTTACCCTAACATTTATAAATAATGTTTTGAAGTTTCTCCTACTACCGGAAATTAATTTCTCCATTTCTTTACTTGCAATAAAGAAAGTTATATAATACCTTATTAAAATTACTTAATAAAATTATAGAAAATCATATTGCCGGGAATCAAACCAAACTCCTTAAGTCTGATAGCCAAATCTGGAAATAGAGCTCAAGAGGCATACATAAGACAAAGTGACATTGTTACAAAATAATTGAAACCAATGAAAAATAATTTTGTTGAATATAAAAACATGGACACATTCTCCACAGACTTATTGGACTTATTGAACTTTCATTGAGATAAATAAAAAATAGAATGCGTTGCGTTTATGACGGCCAATTATCAACACGAGGGATATAAGCCCTAAGGGGAGAGTGTGGCTTTCGTGGGAGTCTTTCTAAGGGAACCTAACCCGTATTAACGCTTGGAAATCCAAGGTTCGAAGAAAACCACGAAAACTCCGAACGATTAGGCCGACGGGCGCGATTGGGTTCGAACCCAGCACTTCCCGTCTACCAGCTTCGAGAGCAGAGCCTCTCGGCCACTGGTGGGGCAAAAAAGAAATGGAATGAGATACTTAAGTACTTCCGAAACCGTTTGTTCATAGATTTATCTTGTATTTTTTTTTCTCTCTAAACTACCCATGTAACTTTCATGCTTATAAAAGTATGCTTATAATTCAAATAATTTCAAATTCTGTGGTTTTTGTAGACACCTTGACAGTAAAAGTTTCCCTTATAAAACTCTTCAGTTGAAATATAATTTACATGATCTGCCTGGTTTAAAAATTCTTAAGTTATTTACACTTTTTCAAAATGGACCTGATACCTCATATATATATATATATATATATATATATATATATATATATATATATATATATATATATATATATACGCACGTGGAACACAGACCTAACTGGACCCACGAAGAAAGAAAGATGAGATTTTTTTATTTTATTTTTAGACATTAAAAATGTAATTTTGAAAGTTTCTGTCTGATAGAGGGAACTTAACTGAACGCATTTACACAGGTTCAGAATTTAATTCTAATGAACATTAGCTTTTGGAAGCTGAATTGCCATAATCTCCAGAAACTCATTGTAAAATCATGGGCCAGTTGCCCCACGTAACTTTACATGGTACCTGTTATTTACTTTCATTTCAGTCAGAATCCATAGCTTCATGCATAGCATTATCATTTGGAAATTCCCACAACCGGAAGTCTTACGGATTCAATTCTCAAGAACGGCAAGCACAGTCTTGGAATTACCCATTATCTGTGCGAAGTGAGCATGAAGCAATTTCTTTACTTAACGGCCCATATTATGCGTTTCGATTAAAATGTAGACAGTATTCTTCGAATATTCTCGTTTTTGTATATCAGGAAGTACTACCTTCTGTAAAAGCTCTCAGTTCTGGACACTCGTAACAAAATGCCACCCAGGACTTGCAGGAATGTTTTGTTCAAATAATCAGTTGTCATGAATGCAATTTGCAGTAATCATACACCATACAGAATGCAGATATTGACCATGAACGACATTCAAATTATATTATATGCTTCTTTTCTGAGCGACAGGAATTCAATAGGATAATATTTTCTTAAAAAAAAAAAAAAAAAAAAAAAAAAATCGTGTGACCAATGACTTTTTCAAGGTCAGTGGCTACTCTTACAAATAACTGGTTGAAGTAGGTTGCAGGTTTTGTGCCTGTAGGTGCAGTCAGGTGCATTTACGTGCATATTCAGATTTTTGATCTTGTTGGTCTAATATATATAACGTTTTAAATAAAACTGCAGAACCCTCCAACAAACGATAAAAAAAATTGACATGAAATGGCTCGAGCCCTTGTCGAAGACTATCAGGAACCATACGCTTTAAGCAGAGAATAGGCGTCTTCTACCACAGTTTCATTTGGAATTTATTTCCCTCATTTTCTTGTCAGTACTATTGAATCCACACTATCTGCAAATTTGGTAATGATAGCTTTTAAGCCATTATTCGTCATATGTTTCTTTCACATTCTATCAAACGTCAAGATTCTCCATGATAAAACAGCTTAACTTTTAAACTTGAACATTTTTCTTAACGATAAGACGAAGGGGATTTTTAGGCTTTGAAGAGTAGTAATTTTAAATATTTCCTAATACACCGAAGTCTTTTCTAAATTACATGAAAATAATATTTAGTCCTAGAAGTGTGAACTACAATTTTCTATTGTTACTTTTTTGTTTGGATGCATTGTATATACCGAGTTTTAAAAATATAGCCAGATTAGAGTCCCTTTTTTTTAATAACTACCCAGTTTATAAATTTTAAAAATTATTGGAATAAGTTAGAATTTTTTCTTCCACTGTATGTTTGAATTTCATTTAAAAATTTACACTTGTGCAATAGTTGAGAAAATTAAAAACTATTTTTGTAACGATCTTTACTTAATAATATGCTATGGGATAGAAATAGGAAATATATATAAGTAAATATAACGTACTCAAAACTTGTTCAAAATTAAAACATACATGTATATATAAAAATAATATTTATAAATATGAAAATAATATTCGCACATGCATGCTTCATGCTAATGTCTGTTTTAAAATCATTTTGAAAAAATAAATTAGACAAATTAAACCAATTTCAGCTACCTCCATATTACCTAGAGCGTAAATTTTTATCTACCCTATATATATAAAATCCTAACGAAATGAATTTATGAAACGGATATATGAAACGACTGAAATGAAATGAATTTATGTAACGATTCATTGAAACGACTGATTAAACAACTTGTTATGTTTCACGGCAATTTCTCCTAAAATATGGAATACTTTGCGATGAGATTAGCACAAAAATTCGAATTGATTCGCAGAACAGATCTTAAAACTGGCATTATAATTTTTAAATTCGAATTAGTTTTCGAAATATTATTTTTTTTCTAATTTTAAATATTTTTTTCTAATGATGGCAACTCAAATTTTAATCATAACAGATATTTTTTTTTCATATTTCAGAAAAGGTTATTATTTTAAACTAATTTGGCGACCAGTTTGGCCTCCTTTAAATGTATGCTAAGAAATGTATCATGTTAATTTTATTAATAATTCAGTTTACTTGAACAATGTTTTGCCAAATCGAAAGATTCTGATAGAGAAATCAAGGACTCGGTATTTTTATATTAGCAAGACGCAGGTGATAAATCGCCAAACATCTTTATCGTCGCATTTTTTTTATTCATTAATTTCATTTTAAATATAATGCTTTCATTCATTTTATTTAAAATACAAAACTTTCATTTAAAACTGAAACATTTAGAATTGATGACTTTCACTACTTTCTTTTTTTTAAACAAAACGAAAAGAAAAATATTAAGCACAGATGTCATATACGCACCGGGTTTTCAAAATGGCATTATTTTGATTGACATAGTAACCCGGTTATTGTTGTTTATTTAATAATAAATGTTTATTTACTTATATTTCGTTTTTTAAATTATATAAAATATTTTGTTCTATAGTTATCAATTTTTTTTTGTTATTTCCTTTTGAAAATAATAGAAAATTGTTAAAAAATATGGTACTACTTAGTTATTCCGTCAACTAGTTTCGCCAATTAATATAAATCACCAAACCACTTGTCAAATTATACAAATTGACATAATTTTTATTTTAAATAACGAAAGAACAAATGAATTAGTATAACATTAATAAATATACAAATAAAACGTCAAAATAAAAATCACTTAATCACGTAAACACGTGTAACTTGCTTAAAGTCAAGTGAATGTGACATGTACGATCAACCATTATTTGCATTTAATCTTAAAGTTTGGCAATGGATTTTTGGTCGACGGGATAACTAAGTAGTATCAAAAACACATATGTAACTGGTATTCGAAAACGACGTTTTCACCAAAATTTCGTAAAAAGAAAAAAAAAAAAAAAAAAAAAAAAAAAAAAAAAAAAAAAAAATCAAGCAAAACTTGCGGTATGACATCTGGCAAAATATTAAATAATGAAACAAACCATGACATTTAATTTCAACTTCAAATCAATGTTTTAATTAACACTTGAAAAAAAATTCTAACTGGCGAGTTGAAAAAAGCTATTTGGGAGATTTGCACCCGGCTGGCGTAACAGTACCAAGAATTATTTGCGACCATGGCAACTTTTACGTAGTTTTATTCGAAACAAAAATTATTTTTTAATCAAAATGGAAAACTTTCGGCACAGAGCACTTAACTGGCGCCAAAATATCATTATTTTGCTTTATATGGTAAGCCGGATGTTGTTGTTGATGCTGTTGATGCTTTCCCCAAATTGGCGTCGGAAAAAAATCGTTCCAATATGGGGCTGTATATGACATCTGTGCCAAACTTTTATATGAAAGGCGAAGGGATCAGGCCGTATTTGTTTATGGCAGTTGATGATTTGAACTGTTATAATATAGATGAAATGATGGCTATAGAATAATATTTGGCGTCTTATCACCTGTGCCTGGCTAGGATTGAAGTACCAAAATTGCACCTAGATTATAAAAAGCGAAGTGGTCCTCCCGGAACTGTTGATGATAGTCACATGACTTATGCTATTGTTATAGAGATTGCTTTAAAATACCGGGAGACAAAGACTCTGTGTACTTAATTTATTTTATTTTAGTTTCTTTTCAAATGTTTAACTGATCCTCCTTAATCAAAAACGAAAACAACAATTGGATGTCTTAACAGAAAACTGATTTGGCCTTAATTTTTTGCAATCAAAGGGAATTAAATGGAAACCCGTTTACAGGGAGATCTGCACAGCTTTTTTCAGTATAATTCAATCTTCTCTAATATTTTTAAAACCCATCAGATTAGCGTGTTTTTAGATTCTGCGGTGTCTGAGCGGGAGATGGCGAGCGTATCTTGCAGGTGGTAGAGCCTCCTAGTTTATTTGGAAAAATATTATTCAATGATACATAAGGATAAAAATAATGTTGTATTTTGTTCGATAAATATTTAGAGATAATACGAAATACGTTCACTTTCCCCGATAAGTATTTATACATAATAAGAAATACATAATTTTTTTACCACTCTAAGAACTCCGACTTAAAATTTAATTTCAGAATCAAAAATAAAAATGCATTAAAATATAATTTTTCATTAAATTTAACTGCCTAATTTTTGAGATATAACATTACTGAAAAAACACCAATAAATGTTATTGAAAATGTTGGTTATTTATGCATCATTCGTACAAAAATTTATGTATGTCATTATTTGTTGTTTTATATGATGATTTGTACACCTTTTCCAGATCTTTCCAATGATATATCACATGAGAGGTTCGGTAAAAGTTTCAAAATTGCCCCCCCCCCCCTCCACACACACACAGTGGGTTCACTCTCGCGTTCCTGGAATACACCCGGAAATCAACAATGTCTCTCTTTGAAATTTTTACATCTATTAAATAGTATTATCGGAGGGCTCCTTCAAAAATGTCATATCAAAAATGATAATTATTGTAGAAATCCTTACAGTTTTAAAAATTTGTTCGCGCATATCACCCTTCCTCTAGACCTTAAAGTTCAACACCGGCTGGGAGAAAGATTCATAATTTGAAAGACTGGTCAATGAGACTTCCGATGATATACCACATGAGGTGTTTCATAAATGTTTGAAAATTGCACCCCGATGGGTCCACTCTCACGCCCCTTGAATACTCCCGGAATTCCGCAACCCGTATTTTAATATTTTTATATTTAATAAATATTATTTTTCTGAGGACTCCGTCAGCAAACGCAATTAAATGATAATTATTCTAGTTATCGCTACAATTTAATCGAAACGTGATGCTATAATTTAATCGAAAACTTTTATCGAAAACGTGAAAAAACTATTCTAGTCGTTAAAATGCACTATAGTTACGCGATTTAGACATCGCACTTTCATGACAAAGAAAAGAGAACTTATTCCAAAAGAAAATTAGCAAAAAGATATTACAATCCTAGAAAAGACATAAATAATGTTTTTAAAGATAGATAAATGAAATGAAAGTGTTTTCTTAAGGTATTTAGCGTTCCAAAATAGCGTTGTTCTTATCATTACTTACGAGGGTGAGTCGGAAAATAAGTTTCCCCTGGCAACTGTGGGCAGAGGTGTGTATGAAAGACAAAAAATGTAATGAAACATTAAAGATAAGACGTAACCTTATTTTTCTACTTAAGTGCCAAGTGAGTTGAGACATTTGTCATACACTTTATAAGCTTCATAAAGCCCTCCAGGAAAAAAACAGGGCTCTGCATACAAAAAGAAGCGTTGAACGGCTTGCTTACAAAGAAGTAATCAAGCATTGCTTTCGTCTGTAGTGGCCGTGTACGTCCGTCCAGGTCTCGGCCTGTCCAACACTTGCTGATGCCCCTCACTGAATTGGCAGCACCATCTCCGCATCATTTGTTTCGACATCACATCTGGCCTATTGACTACCACGTGGCGATTATGGATTTCTGCTACCAATACCCCACATGCCCATTCATAGTAGACAACAACTCTCACTTCCTCCTTTGACCACGAATTCACAACGCACTTTCTCTCCATATCTACCGGGAACAGAATGATGCAGAACCCTGATTTTTTTCAAGGAGCGCTTTTTGAAGCATATAAAGGGGTATGAAAAATGCGCCAACTCACTTGGTACTTATGTAGAAATATAAAGTTACGTCTTATCTTTAATGTTTCATTACATGTTTTGTCTTTCATACTCACCTCTGTCCACAGTTGCCAAGGAAAACTTATTTTCCGACTCACCCTCGTACATATACTGAACATATTTCTTGATAACATATTGATCTTATATTTGAAAAAAAAACTTGTTTGAAAAGAGCTTTTTAAATAATTCTGAGGTGTGAGGGTTACCGTGTTCAACTCAGTTTGCTGGCATCTGGTTCATCTGTAGTATAATTTACTGGACTTGTATACAAATACACATTGCCATACATAAAATAAGATTTGATACGAAAATCCATGATACTTATTATTAATATGCTTAAAAATTACAAATTTAAAATATTTTACAGTGTTTTTTATAGAAACATTAGTATGCACATTTCATTAACGAAATTTATACGGAACATAATTTAAAGATATTAATCATTTAGAGTTTATTGGCTTATATTAAAATATAGAATGCCACATAATATTCGAAAGATAAATGCTATAGCGGAGATGTTGTAACATTAAAGTTGATTTCTTAAACGCATTTCCAATAATTTGTTAAATGTTTCATTACATGTTTTGTCTTTCATACTCACCTCTGTCCACAGTTGCCAAGGAAAACTTATTTTCCGACTCACCCTCGTACATATACTGAACATATTTCTTGATAACATATTGATCTTATATTTGAAAAAAAAAACTTGTTTGAAAAGAGCTTTTTAAATAATTCTGAGGGGTGAGGGTTACCGTGTTCATCTCAGTTTGCTGGCATCTGGTTCATCTGTAGTATAATTTACTGGACTTGTATAGAAATACACATTGCCATACATAAAATAAGATTTGATACGAAAATCCATCATACTTATTATTAATATGCTTAAAAATTACAAATTTAAAATATTTTGCAGTGTTTTATAGAAACATTAGTATGCACATTTCATTAACGAAATTTATACGGAACATAATTTAAAGATATTAATCATTTAGAGTTTATTGGCTTATATTAAAATATAGAATGCCACATAATATTCGAAAGATAAATGCTATAGCGGAGATGTTGTAACATTAAAGTTTATTTCTTAAACGCATTTCCAATAATTTGTTAATTCAAGAGCTGAGCGGATGAACATGTTATACTAGAGTTTCTAAAAAAAAAAATTATCTTTTGGATGAAAACTTTAGGAGGTATCCTATCACATGGTGAAGCTAAAATACTAAGATTCTATTTTGTCTTGAAGATTTAAGACATTATTCATTAATATTTAATATTTTAATATTTAATAATGTCAATAATATTAATAAACTTTAATATTTAAAAATTAAATATGAATAGGTTTTTCTGAGAGAGTTTAATACCATACCTGATAAAACACATAGTATCAAACAGAAAGTAAATAATTAAAATTTACAGCAAAAACTTTCAAATTTCAAATTTCTTCAAATGTAATTTTTTTTTACTTAACGTATTCTTCCACTTAGCTCTTCAATTGCCATAAACCATTAGTACAGAAAAAGGGGTGGGTTTAGGGATTAACATTTGTTTAAGAAGGCTTACAAACCGGTAACATGTACTACATAACAAATTGTATTAAGATTAATAAGAAATGTTAGAATACAGCTTTTAAAAGATTTCATATTAGTTGTTCCACCGTCAATTGAAGTTGAATGAAAGAGATAATAAAAACGATAGCAACAGTCTACATTACTGCTTCTTTTTTTTTTTTTTTTTTTCAACCTTTCATCCAGCTTCAAACGAAGATTGTAGATGATGATCTTTTTGCAAAATCATCTACCATCTCAACTCAATGTTGAATTTACACTGATTTCTTGATATCATATATTATAATATGAAGAAAAATTGTGTGTGTATGTGTGTGTGTGTGTAAATTTTATCTTAAAAACAGCTTAACGATTTTGACTAAACTTTGTATTTTACCCTTTTCGGGTATGAAACCATTGCGATAGGTCGTGATAGATCATGTGTTCGAGAAAATTCGATAAGTGGGTCATTTTGGGTCATAATGGGTCAGGGTAAAGCTAATTATATCTAAAAAAATGCTCAATCGATTGTGACTAAATTTTATATTCAACCGTTTTTGGGAACGAGAAAACCATTGGGCTCGATCTAATGTTCGAGAATTTTCGATTAGTGGGTCATTTTTGGGTCACTTTGGTTCAAAATAGTTTTATCTAAAAAACGGCTATAACGATTTTAACTAAATTTTATAATCTACTTTTTGGATTACAAGAAGACCAATGAGCTAAGTCACATGCTAGAGAAAATGCGATTAGTGGGTCATATTTGGGTCACTGTGGTAAAGCTAAGTTTATCTAAAGAACAAACCAAACGATTTTGACAAAATTTTGTATTGTATAGTTTCTGGGCATGAGGAGACCATTGGGCTGAGTCACATGTTGGAGAAAATTTGATTAGTAGTTAATTTTTGGGGCACTGTGGGCCAAGCTAATTGTATCTAAAAATGACTCAAACTATTTCAACAAAATTTGTATTATTATGTTGCCGGACACGAGAAGATAATTGGGTTAGGTCACACGTTCGAAAATATTCTGGGTCAATCCATTTCAAGTGGTCCAGCACTGGTCGCTCGACCATTTATAAAAATTCTGAATTTTTTTGTACAACAACCCTAACATGATGGAAGTTCAAAATGACTATTATTTTAATTTTATTAATTTTTGTTTGTGGATGGCGGCCATATTTGTTTCATCGTCTGCAGCACTTTTCTTACATGAAGGGTTTACGGAATTGCAAATAATTCATCGTTTATTTCTTTAATTCAGGTGCGGATTAAAGCAATTTGTACAGAATACATTGGGCTAAAAATTGGGTAATAGAGTAGTTTCCGAAACTAACTGCTTATTGGTAAAATTTAAACATAAAGTTTCAGTTTGTTTTTCTTCAAAATTTGTCCGTTTACACGAGGAAATTTTTCTAGCAAGGAAAACTGTGACCATAACATAATTTTTTTTACAAATAGGCCGAAAGTACTTGTGCTCAAACGCCAAGTTCCAGATCTGGGACTTGCTTTCTCTTCGCAAAAAAATCCCAAATTTTTCAAAAATGTCAAAAATCGCACTTTTGAGGCTTTGTTATCTCTGGTGGAGCACGAGATAAAATTGTGAAGTTTTGGTTTCTGAGAGTATTGTATGGTAGTGCTATGCATAAGAAATTTCGGGATGGAGATTTGGCTACAAGCTGAGATATGGCAAGGGCACTTGTCAAAACAATACTGCCAAACTATTGTTTTGTTAAGAACAAGAACAAACAATCTTCTTGAAACACCATCAAAAATTTGTAAATGCGCTAGGCCTTTCGAAAGATCTGAGTCTTTCTTCGTCAGGCGCAAAAAAGACGCCCTTCTACTATGAAAGCAGAGGCAAGACTGAAATGAGAGACAAGGGAAAGGAAACAAGCTGAAGAAACAGCCAATAGGAAGTTAGAAATCAACAGCCAATAGGAAAGTAAAAGACAACAGCCTATCACAGAAGAGAATAATCAAAACAAAAGAACACAAAGTAGGAGGGGCAAAAAATGGGAGGGGGAAAAATACATAGAATCCAATATGGGAACACATGAAATTAAAAATGAATAAATAAATAAATAATATATAATAATAAAAAAGAAAAAAAAAAAAAAAAAAAAAAAAAAAAAACAGACTAATAATAATACAAAAATAAATTAAATGGTAGTACTGAAAAGGTTTTTCCAAGCTGCAGAGAGCATTATGGAATCAGATTTATCATTAACAATAACATCACGATTAAGATAAATAGCTAAATTTTCAAGAAAGTCCAATTCAGAGATACTATTGGCATTAGAGATAATTTTAGCATTTTGAAAATTAAAACTATGGCCGGAATCCCAAGAGTGCTTGGCAATAGAAGATTTAGAAAATTCTTGATTGATTACATAACGCGAGTGTTCTTTTAAGCGGATTTCGAGATTCCTTTTAGTTTGACCAATATAAGATAAATCACAACCATTACAAGGAACTTTATAAATTCCCCATTTACGAAGATCAGGAACAGGAGATTTAGTGGAGGGGAATTTGAATTTATTGACAGGTTTAAAGATAATGTTAAAATTGAAACGCCGTAAAACTTTAGCTAACTTGAAACATAAAGGAGGATAAAAAGGGAGGACAACCAAATTATCAGGTTTGCTTTTGACAGATTTGGAAAGAGTAGAACTATTAGATGGTCTATTGAATTTCTTCATAGCATTATTGATAACAGAAGGATTAAAACCTCTTTTGACAGCAACGGTTTTTAAGTAATTAAGCTCTTCCTTAAGGGATACAGAATCGGAACAAATTTTGAGAGCACGATTTACATACGTGTAAAAAACACCGATTTTTTGGTTGACAGGATGATTTGAGAGAGCATGAGGTGGGTTAGAAACAGAAAAGGGTTTTCTATAAACACAAGTTTTGAAAGAAGAATCGCATTTGGTAACTAAAACATCAAGGAAAGGAAGTTTATTACAATTTTCTAATTCAAAAGTAAACTGAATATGTGGGTCGATAGAATTGACAGTATGAAGAATGGTAGATATATCAAAAGGATTATCAACTAAAACAAAAGTATCGTCGACATAACGCATCCAACATTTAAAATTAACCAGATTTAATGTTCTTATGGATAAAAAAGATTATTCTGATAAAGTCTATGCTCTCTTATCTCAAGGTCCTTATGTTGAAGTTAAAAAAGATCCTACTAATTCGCATCTTTCCACTCTCAAAAAAGCTGTTAAGAATTCTGTTATTTTAAATGACAATACACTGTAAAAAAAAATCTGTGAAGTTACCAAAGTTTTTCTAGGAAACTGGGATTCCCAGAACTTTTCATGTAACGGCAACAACAAAATTTCATGTAACAGACACACTTTTGCGCCGAAAATCAAAAAAATCTGTAAGGTTACTAAAAATTTTTTTGGAAACTGGGATTCCGAGAACTTTTCATGTAACTGCAGCCAGGATTACAAATAAAAGTTTAGTAAGATTACTGAAATTTTAGCAGATTCATTTGTAAAGTTACAGATTTTTGTAGCTTTACAAAAACTAGTTTTGTAGATTTGCAGCTTTTTTCGTACAGTTACAGGTGAAAGTTTAGTAAGCATGTAACTTTACATCTGTAGAACTACAGATTTTTTTTTTTACAGTGTACTAAATATAGTGTTATTCCTTCTTCAGCGATTTGTGCTCGTTTTTATGCTTTGCCTAAAGTTCATAAAACCAATGTCCCTTTAAGACCTATCGTCTCTAATATTGGTACTGTTACTTATCCTCTTGCCAAATTTTTAACATCCATTTTTTCTCCGTTATGCATTTCTAATACTCATACGATAAAAAATTCTTATGATTTTGTTAGTAAATTAAAAAATATTAACCCATCCAATTGTTCTATGCTTTCTCTTGATGTCAAATCTTTATTTACAAATGTTCCAATTGAAGGTGCTCTTTCTTGCTTGGAAAAAAGGTTACGTGAATTTCATTTCTCTGATATTGAAGTCCAAGATTTTGTTAATTTAACCAAAATTTGCATCACTCAAACTACTTTTGAATTTGATAATAAATTTTTCAAACAATCAGATGGCTTAAGTATGGGTAATCCTTTATCTCCAATTATTTGTGATATTTATATGCATTATTTTGAGGAAAATTTATTAAATCTGGTTAATTTTAAATGTTGGATGCGTTATGTCGACGATACTTTTGTTTTAGTTGATAATCCTTTTGATATATCTACCATTCTTCATACTGTCAATTCTATCGACCCACATATTCAGTTTACTTTTGAATTAGAAAATTGTAATAAACTTCCTTTCCTTGATGTTTTAGTTACCAAATGCGATTCTTCTTTCAAAACTTGTGTTTATAGAAAACCTTTTTCTGTTTCTAACCCACCTCATGCTCTCTCAAATCATCCCGTCAACCAAAAAATCGGTGTTTTTTACACGTATGTAAATCGTGCTCTCAAAATTTGTTCCGATTCTGTATCCCTTAAGGAAGAGCTTAATTACTTAAAAACCGTTGCTGTCAAAAGATGTTTTAATCCTTCTGTTATCAATAATGCTATGAAGAAATTCAATAGACCATCTAATAGTTCTACTCTTTCCAAATCTGTCAAAAGCAAACCTGATAATTTGGTTGTCCTCCCCTTTTATCCTCCTTTATGTTTCAAGTTAACTAAAGTTTTACGGCGTTTCAATTTTAACATTATCTTTAAACCTGTCAATAAATTCAAATTCCCCTCCACTAAATCTCCTGTTCCTGATCTTCGTAAATGGGGAATTTATAAAGTTCCTTGTAATGGTTGTGATTTATCTTATATTGGTCAAACTAAAAGGAATCTCGAAATCCGCTTAAAAGAACACTCGCGTTATGTAATCAATCAAGAATTTTCTAAATCTTCTATAGCCAAGCACTCTTGGGATTCCGGCCATAGTTTTAATTTTCAAAATGCTAAAATTATCTCTAATGCCAATAGTATCTCTGAATTGGACTTTCTTGAAAATTTAGCTATTTATCTTAATCGTGATGTTATTGTTAATGATAAATCTGATTCCACAATGCTCTCTGCAGCTTGGAAAAACCTTTTCAGTACTACCATTTAATTTATTTTTGTATTATTATTAGTCTGTTTTTTTTTTTAATTATTATTATATATTATTTATTTATTTATTCATTTTTAATTTCATGTGTTCCCATATTGGATTCTATGTATTTTTCCCCCTCCCATTTTTTGCCCCTCCTACTTTGTGTTCTTTTGTTTTGATTATTCTCTTCTGTGATAGGCTGTTGTCTTTTACTTTCCTATTGGCTGTTGATTTCTAACTTCCTATTGGCTGTTTCTTCAGCTTGTTTCCTTTCCCTTGTCTCTCATTTCAGTCTTGCCTCTGCTTTCATAGTAGAAGGACGTCTTTTTTGCGCCTGACGAAGAAAGACTCAGATCTTTCGAAAGGCCTAGCGCATTTACAAATTTTTGATGGTGTTTCAAGAAGATTGTTTGTTCTTAGTCATTCACACCAGTTTTAACTTATTTTCTTTTATTGTTTTGTTGTAGTCTCAGGTAAGTACTTATTTCAGAGTGTCATTTAAAATAATTTTTTTAATTATCTTTAAATGATAGTAGCAGAAAATAAAGCCTTTTGTAAAGTTCAGCAATTAATAAAAAAACAATTATGCCTAAGGCCTATATTTTGTATGGTTTCAGTAATTAGTGTTGTAATTTTTGTAACTAGAAGAAACCTCAGGCACTTTTACATAAAGAAAAAAAATATACAAGAACTGAGACAAAACAGAATAGGGAAAGAGAAAAGCTGTTAATGTTGGCATACTTGTTGAGACATGATCAAACGTGTCCCATATGGACTAGGCGGCGTTGCAATTTTGCGACCTCCTTTCGAAGCGCGCTTAGCACAATGCCAAGTTTAAACTCCGATCAAGCGTTTTAGTTTACCTACACATTAAAAAGAGAAGATTACGCGGAATTTATTTTTATGAAATGCCAAATTAAATTTAACTTCTTGCGCTCTATGACGTCATGTACGTCATGCTACTTTGGCTATTTCCGACAATGATATATGACTGATCTTTTAATTAGACATTCCTAATTCTCACCAGAAAGTTTTAACTCTTATTTTTGCTTTACAAGATGACTGATTTTCCATAAATAAAGCAAAAGGAAGTTTTTGTGGCGTGAATTCAAAATTTCTAAAAAAAAAAAAAATCCGCCAGATGCGGCAACACTGGTGGCTAGTGTCATACATCCGCTAACAGCGCCAGAGCGCAAGGGGTTAAATATGAACTACTTTTATTGTCAGTACCGAATTAAGTTCATCATAGGCATATTAGGATAAGATAAAAAAGAGTTATGCAAAATAGTAGCATTTGATATTATTTAGGTTTCATATGTCTTTAAACTTTTATGGTATACCTGTTCATACTTTTTTAATATATACAGCTATACCCAACCCATGAAGCATAATTTTTTACAAAGTCTCTTTAGTCTTTTATCATCGAATATTTTTAATAATACAGTTAATAATTCATATATTTATTCTACGGATTTCTCTGAGTGCGAGTATTACTTGCACTTGACCGTTTATTTAGTACACATTGTATATATATTTTTAATATCTCAGAATGAAAATAGATTTGAAGTTTATATTGCAATGTTAGTTTTACTCCCTACTATTTTTTATAACTATTTATTACTATATTTTTATAAACAACTATTATTTATTAAAAAGCAGTAAACCAACGTTTAAAATGCACAAATAATGGATGAAAGCACGCTGTTCCTTTTTCCCTATCTTGCACTGAAGAAGAATCTCGCTGTAGATTCGAAACAGCTGTTTGCTGCTTTTCATCCATTATTTGTGCATTTTAAACGTTGGTTTACTGCTTTTTAATATTCCTGCACAAAGGCTATAATTGCTATTTTATTCAACTATTATTTGTTTTTACCTTCAATATACCTTTTTTTTTTTTTTTTTTTTTTTTTTTTCATCTGACGAACATTCATGTTTTTACAAAAAAATTGTGAATGACACCTATTTCGCAGCAAAAATTATGCTCCAACTTTAAACAGCTGTTACTCGGTCAGTTTTAATCATAGAAGAATAGGGATTTCTGTTATCTTACTTTTTAATGTAATAGTATATGTTTACTAAATATAACGCATAGGACCGGGGTACCGTATAAAAATTTAAAGTTCTTACCTTTAAAATAATGGTTTTATTGGCCGAAATCGCTTTCTAAATACTTCTTTACCTCATTTAAAATATTTTGGTAATTGGAACTATATGTCTATTCCAAGGGTTTAGGAATTAGCTGTTGGACATAGTTGAGAGTGGATACCCTGTACATATATTAAAATAAAAACTTTTTTTCCTTTTGCTTTTGATATATTTAGACATGGAAGCTGATAACTGGACTCGCTTCAAAAAAGAGGTTCAAGCACTGGACATGTTAACTCAATATAATCTTGGTATAGAACAATAAAACTCTATTTTTTTTTAACCCTACTGCAAGTGACGTATGTAGACGTTTAAAAATTATACGTTTATAGTAAATCGGACATCGATTCAATGAAAAATGTAAACTTTCTAACAAAACTTCCGTCGCTTAATTTTACACAAAAAAGTCAGACTTAATTTTTTCTAAGAAAATTCTAGATATTTCATTTGAGTTGGAACGTCCTACAATGTACCTCAGTAACACATACGTTTTCTAGAACGAACAGATGGACAAAAAGATAGACGAACGAATATCGGAAACAATTTTTAACTACATTGGCAAGTATTTAAAGTGTACGACTTTCACGAAAAATTTCAAAGTTCAAACCATTGAGAGTACAAATAGGTTTTACAGCGTTCAAGGGACACTCGTGCTAAAATTCTAAAACGCATTAAAACGCATCTATTCACCCAATAAAATAAATACGTCGATGAATCCTTTATATAACAATTATATAAAATTACATATAAGTGTCATTACGGAAAGCATCCGTATTCTTCGACTTTTAAGAAATTCAATCATTTTTAGTGTTTCCATTTTTTTGTAGGCAGGGAATATGTTACTTTACATGAAAGTTTGTCCGCCATTCTAACATTCATAAAAATTCTAAAGTCACTTTATAAAAGCAATTTTAAATCGACTGTTAATTTTTTAGACTGAAAAAAATTTATTTGTGGTTATAATTATTTTTTTAACCCTATAAATATCTTCAATTCACGTCTCGACACAAAATTATATGAATTTTCTTATACAAAGAGAAAAAAAATAATAGTGACGTATGTGAAATTGAGTTCAGAAACGTTAGAATAATTGTAAGTTTTCCAAAATGATAAGTTTAAATGCCAATAATTTTATAGAGGTAACTTTTTTTCTTCTACACTCAAATTTTACTTTTATTTCTTCAGATAAATTATTTTCGGGTCATCATTCATACCTACTCCACTAAGAATATTGATTGTGTTATCCAAAGTTTCTTAGATTCATCTTTGACTTATTACGTGATTTCTTTTAAAATACCAGATTTGAAAAATCAATTTTATTAAGAATTTCAGCTGCTACATATCTCCAGAGTAATCAATTGATCATAAGAAGAAAAAAATTGATTTTTTTTAAATCAAAACACAACACAGAATATTTTTAATATTCTGTAATAAAGCTAAGCGTGTATTATTCATACGTTCGTTTCACACATCTGTCGAAATAGAATTAAGTTACTATATCAAAGAAAAAAGAAAGTTTTAAAATAAATTAAAAATATATATAATAGATTTTTAAAAAGTTTAAGTACTTTTTTTTACGAAAAATGGGCAATTTAAATGGCAATTCAGGTAATAATTAAATTTCGTTAATGACATATTTTATTTTTGGCATTGTATATACAGGGTTGTTATAATTAAAGTTCGCCTATTCAGAAGGCTCTAGAGCCGGTTCTATGGCTCTAAACGAAACAAAATTTCACTAGTACGTAGTTAAAGAGATGCGCTCTGCGAAAATTGAAAAAATAGTTACAATTTTTGTCAATAGGTGGCGCTGCGCCGATATTTAAGCCGATATTTGCTGATTCCTTTATTTTGTAAAAAAAAAAAAAATACAGGAAATTTTATTTCACATTTGGTAAAAGTAAACTTTTTCAGATTCGTTATATCAATTTCGGTCAATCCAGATGAAACACACAAAATCACAAAATTTAACCACCTGACGATTTAAAACTTGCTGATAAAGTATGTGTGTGATTTCTTTGACACTGGAACAGTTGATTGTTTCTGAAAAGCATTTGAATCTACGCTTTGTGGAGAATGGTAACTTTGAAAGAAAATGCACTTCTTGTAAAGTTATTTTATCAAATTAACAGCAACGCAGCTGCAGCTCCTCGAGAATTCCGAAAACTAAAAGATGTTAGACGTGGACCAATGTATGATCGTGGAGTTCACAAAATGATTTAAAAGTTCAAGGAAACAGGAAAACTCGGCATTCTTCCTGGCAGAGGACGAAAAAAGATAGGCATTTCTAGCATTGAAGATACAGCTACTGCTGCCGTGGATTTAGCAAGCCAGTCATCATTTGGTAATGCAAGTGTGCTAGCTGTTGCGAATGAAGTCGAAATGCCGATTTCCACTGTGAGAAAAGTGATGCGTCAAATTTTGTGCTATTATCGATACAAGATTCAGAGGGTGCAACAACTAATACAGGGTGATTCCGAAAGTCGGCTATCATTTTTACTACATTTTCTTGCACGGATGAATGTGGACAATTCTTGGCCCTGGAATATTCTATGGACTGATGAAGCGCATTTTTATTTAAACGGACAAGTGAACACACACAACTGTCGAATTTGGGCGAAAGAGAATCATGATGTTGTCCAAGAAGTTACATTGCATGCAGCTAAAGTGACGGTGTGGTTCGGTTTCACAGCTACGTTTATGATAGGGTCATACTTCTTTTGAGGAACAAACATCCACAGAACCATTACATGTTCCGTAAATGGGAGAAGGTATCTCAATATGCTGTCAAATTTTATAATTCCCGAGCTGCAACAGCGAGGCTGCCTTCAAAATACCGTGTTTATACAAGACGATGCACCACCGCACATTACTAGAGTAGTTCGGACTTTCTTAACAAGCCATTTTACAGAAGACCGCATCATAAGTCGTTATTTTCAAACAATCTGGCCACCACGATCGCCTGATCCAACACCATGGGATTTTTGGTTGTGGGGATTTTTGAAAGATTCTGTATCTAAAGACAGATGTCAGACAATCTCTGATCTGAAAGATAGTATTAGACTTCATATTCGCTCAATCTTACAGGACAGTTTAGGCAATGCTGTAGAAAGCACAAATCTGCGAATGGAATGGGTTATTGAAAATGGTGGAGGATTCATTGAGCATGCGTAATGTTATTCTCCGTTATTTCCGCGTTGCCGAGAGACATGTTTTATTTTTGTTGATGCAGATTACATCACATGAAATTATATTAATTTTTTCTGTATTGTTTGGAGTCATAGGTCAGGCTCTAGAGCTGTCTGATTAGGTGAACTTTAATTATAACAATTCGCAGTTCCTCGAAGTTTGTTGAAACATTTAAATTTGTGTGCTTTGTCTGGATTGACTGAAATTGATATAATGAATCTGCAAACATTGCCTTAAATATTGGCGCAGCGCCACCTACTGACGAATAATGTAAGTATTTTTTTTTTTCGATTTTCGCAGAGCACATCTCTTCAATTACGTACTAGTCAAATTTTGTTTCGTTTGAAGTCATAGAACCGGCTCTAGAGCCTTCTGAATAGGCGAACTTTAATTATAACAACCCTGTATATATTACTGTAAAAGCCCGAAGTCTATTAAATCATAGGTTTTACCGTTAAATCCTAGCATTTACCAAAATAACTTGGTAAAAGCCCGAAAAAGCATATTAATGTTTCTGTTTCGTGCATTTAACGAACCATTTTGGTATTTTTATGTTATATACAGTTAAATTTATAGCGGTTCTACGGTTTCTTTAAATTTGATATGAAAAGCAAATTATTATATCTCTCTATTCTAAAAAAAAGTAACTACCGCTGTCACCGCCGCCGCCGCCGCCGCCGGTTTTGAATTTTTTGTGACCGGAGGTCTTTCTTCGTTAACATTAAGAAAAATAATGCATACAAAAATATGAAAATCGGTAGTATTATACACAAATGTTTGATAAACACGCTGATGCAGACAGATTTCAGATCGAAGAATTATTTAAAGAGATATTTAATGCTAAAGTTGGACAAAATCGTTCCACTAAAAAAGTTTTATAGGAGCAAAAACTGTTCATAGGAATTTAAACATTTTTAGATCATTTTATGCGTTAGAATTTGACGGAGTGCAGATTGCATTAATTTTTTTATTTTGACTCATTTTTTCAGGTTTTATTTCTATTTTAAATTCAAATTTTCAGCATTTCTAGAGATATTTTTTACAGATTTCAGAAAATTGTACTAATTTAAACTGTTGCCAACTGTATAAAAAGCGCAAGCAATAATGTTTGCTTCAAATTAAAAATTTATTTACACGTGACTATTATAAACAGGAAAAAAACTTTCAAATTAGAATTAAATAATTATGTATAAAAAGCAGGAACTTATTAAAAATTACGTCATAAAAAGCATACACGACACGTGAATTTTAAAAGAGAAAGGATATTGTAAAATAATAAATTCATTAACATGCGTTAGAAGTCTTAGGAGAAATTACGTCATATTTACGTCACATTATAGTTATTACATAAAATGAACACAAAATAATATTGCAAAAAAGTTTAAATTTAGAAATTGCGCTAGACATTTATTTAATATTTTGAGAGGATATTTTCAACTATTTTTGTTAGGAAAGCGCAAATAATATTTCATTGCTAACAAAAAAACTTTCAAGCGATTATTTAAAAGAGAAATAATAGCTTGTTCAAAATTACGTCAGATTAAAAACGATTAATTTAAAATGTCTCATTTAAAAGAACTTTCTTTTCGCTTTGTTAAAAAATACCAGGAGACAAAGACTCTGTTTACTTAATTCCTTTTATATTAGCTTATTTTGAAATGTTGTTACACGTGTCTACGTCATCAAGTTATTTTTATTTCGACGTTTTATTTGTATTTTTATTAATGTTGTACGAATTTATTTGTTCTTTCGTTATTTAAAATAAAAATTATGTCAATTTGTATAATTTGGCGAGTGGTTTGGCGATTTATATAATTTGGCGAAATGGGTCGACGGGATAATCAAGTAGTACCGCAGCGGATTTGGCGTTAAAATTCCCCAATCAAAGAGAAATGAATAGAAATTCGTTTATAGGGAGATCGCCACTGTTTTTTAAATTATAATTCAATCTTTCGAAATCTTTTTAAAGCCGATCAAATTAGCGTGCATTTAGAGCCTGCGGTGTCTGGACGGGGGTTGGCGAGCGTAGCTCGTAGGGGGCCGAGCCCCCTAGTCTTTAAAGAAGAAAGTCAAGGAGTGTAATCTGAGATAAAATTGTTGTGAAGGAAAGACAACAGCTGCAAAATCACATGTGCAGCTATCTCACCTTATTACCGAGATTATTTCGGTTTTTTTAATAATTTTAGGTGATGATTAGGGTAATGATTTTAATGAGAGTAGGTAAAGTGTAAATTTATCATTTGAAAAAAAAAATAAAAAATGCAACAGCTTCGTTAAATTAAAAATATATATTATACTAGCAGACCCACCCGGCCTTGCCCGGGCCCGTGATGAATGAACCTCAAATTTGTATGATTTTGTACCTTTAATTCCCTTTTATCTGAAGTTATATTTTTAAATATTAAAAATTGCAAGAAAAATATTAAATTGAAGATACGTACTATTTCTCGTAAGTTGATTTTGGGAGTCTATGTGTACCGAAAGCGAGCGGAACTGCGACAAAACACTCAGGTTTTTACTGGTTTCGGGAACATTTTCAGACATTTCGTTTTGCAAAAAATATTTCTACCCCTCCGAACGATTCAAAATTTTTATAGGAGATGTAAATCTGGTCTATTTAGATGCTTCGATAAACATTGTGTCGAAATAAGGACGTTGACTAAAATAATAATTTAAGAAATTTGCTTAATTTACTATTCGAAAATAGTGGGTAGTGCAACCTTCCACCGACAGGGAGCGCAATATGTTCTATACAAATATTACTCTTCGAAACAGTGGTCAAAGGGCTGTTATAACTTACGTGAAAATTTCAAGTCGATCGGTTTGTTCGTTTTCCAAATTTTAACGAATTTGCGTTCATTCTCTATTAAATAAAGCGTTTCTTTTTCTTTTTAAAAGTCGATTTTTTTCCATTTTGAACAAAAAGTTCTGAATCACTTTTTTTAAATTTATATACTCTTAATTAGTCTGCAAATATAGGCCGAGAAGCTAAAGTTTAAAATCTGTAAATTCCGTATTTTAAAATAAACATACTTCCTCCTTGGTAAATGATATGACCAGCACCCCTTTCCTTTCACCTGTGTGGAAGGATCCTGCGCATTGGCTCTTTTTCAGTTAGTTCTAGTCAATTACGTCATTTCCTTAGGATATATAAACTCTTGTTTCCGCCATTTCAATCAGTCCATAAGCCAGTACTCGGAGCTATAACCAAGGGGTTCTCCGAGCCCATTTTGATTCTTTTTTTTTTCTCACTGAGGAAGGCGATCCTAGGAATCCTCGAAACGATCGTATGGGATTTTTTTATTGTTCTGTACGTTATTTGTGCGTAAAAATCGTTGTTAAAGATTTTAGCTTTTTAGGGTTTCGTTCATCTGACGAAACCCTATTCGTCTCGCTCCTCTGTCTGTCTGTCCGTCTGTCCGTCACAGAGCCCGTTCTCAGAAACTATATCTGTTGGAGACTTGAAATTTTGCATACTTATAGCTGAACACATCACATCAAACGAAAAATCATAAAATTTTGAAAAAGTCTTATATTTAACCCTCTGGGCTCCAATTTCTGTATTTTAATCATTTTGTTCTGACTGAGCCCCTAATTAAGTTGAAGACTTAAGATTGTGTATACTTATAGCTGAACATCAAACGACAAATCCTAAAATTTTGAAAAAGTCTTATATTTAATCCTCTGAGCTCCAACTTGTGTATTTCAATCTTTTTGTTCTAACTGAGCCCCTAATTAAGTTGAAAGCTTAAAATTTTGCATAGTTATAGCTGAACACATCACAACAAACGACAAATCATAAAATTTTGAAAAAGTGTTATATTCAACCCTCTGGGCTCCAACTTGTGTATTTCAATCTTTTTGTTCTAACTGAGCCCCTAAGTTGAAAGCTTAAAATTTTGCATAGTTATAGCTGAACACATCACATCAAACGACGAATCATAAAATTTTGAAAAAGTCTCATATTTAACCCTTTGAGCTCCAACTTCTGTATTTTAATCCTTTTGTTCTAACTGAGCCCCTAATTAAGTTGAAAACTTAAAATTTTGCATACTTATAGCTGAACACATCACATCGAACGACAAATCGTAAAATTTTGAAAAAGTCTTCTATTTAACCCTCTGAGCTTCAACTTGTGTATTTTAATCTTTTTGTTCTAACTGAGCCCCTAATTAAGTTGAAGACTTGAAATTTTGCATACTTATAGCTAAACACATCACATCAAGCGACAAATCATAAAATTTTGAAAAAGTCTTATATTTAACCCTCTGGGCTCCGACTTGTGTATTTTAATCTTTTTGTTCTAACTAAGCCCCTAATTAAGTTGAAGACTTAAAAGTTTGCATACTTATAGCTGAACACATCACATCAAACGACAAATCATAAAATTTAGAAAAAGTCTTATATTTAAACCTCTGGGCTCTAAGTTGTGTATTTTAAGCTTTTCTAACTGAGCCCCTATTTAAGTTGAAGACTTGAAATTTTGCATACGTATAGCAGAGCAATTGCGATCACACGAAAAATCATAATATTTTCAAAAAGTCTTATATTATTTACCCACCTGGCTCTAACTTCTGTATTTTAAGCAATTTTTCTAACTTTCCCCCATTGCACCCGGTGGGTACTTTTCTAACTTTTGTCGGCACCACTTTGACCACTCTTTCATATTATGCACATAGCCTTACATATTTCAGTTCCACTTTTTACCGCCAGGGGGAGCCTACCTATCTCCGGTGCTATAGACCCGATCCCCTCGACTAATATATCTACAGATAGGTTGTAGAACAGATTTTCGTTCAGATAGAGGTTTGTGTAGAATAGAGTGGGCCCCCTGGTAGCGAAATGTGGAACTAATAGATTTCGCAAAAGGATAAAGTGTTTTGAAAGGAATATTAAACGAAACCCTCTGTGCGATCTGTGATCACACTTACCCGCTTGTTTATTATAATTCTCACAAAGTTTTATTTATGCTTACTTTCCAACAAGTTTGAAAAGTGTTTATGAATTCGGTTTGTCTGTCCATGATCTAACTCACGTAAATATACTCGAATTTTCATGCAGTTGAAAAATGTTAATGGTGTTTGCAATGACACGTTCGGTTTTGCATATGAAGTAGTAACATTAATAGTTCCTTCACTCAAACGATTTCCATTACAATATAGTATATGGGGAAAAATCGTTTGGAGAGTATTTTAATTACATTACGCTATTTCAAACGTATTAAACCTGATATAAATCACCGAATTTCATTACAAGATTACCACAGAATAGGGCATGCATTCATAGCATTTGTCGTTCATTTACAGGAACACACAAAAGAAATGGATTACAGTTATTATTATTATCTTTGAGCAATAATTGCTGGAAGTGCTTTTTTAAATTTCGGTATGCGCTTTTAAATGTAAATACTTTTTTTATGTTGTATGAAAATTCAACACCCCGTATACAGGAATGCACAAAAGAATTCACTAAAAAAATTACCATCCATAGACAGAAAATGTACTCGAATCAGTTTGTGAAGCCTAGCAAATGATCTATAGATTTGTATATAATCTAGATAGTATGCGACAATTTAGTTTAATTAGAAAACGCGTAACACAGTTTACACTTTCTACCTTTAGCAATTTTCGCCAATAAACGGAAATATACTCTAAGTTCTTGTATAGCCCTGTATATTATCTACAGAGTTTGCTACATGTTATGCAATATGGTAAAATTTAATTCAGGCAAAAAATGGTTATAAACACACTTCCAGAAATTACCAGTCACACCCGGCAATGTTTTCAGTTCTTTGCGTAGCCCTGCATATTAGGAATTTCTAATAACATATTTTAGTATAGTAAAAAGAAATAAAAGGCCGAAATTGCATAACTGAATTAAAAACCGGTTTTAAAAAATTCACTCCCACACAAATTAATGCTTACAAATTGCTATAGCTCTGTATATGATCTATAGAATTTAAACGCACCAATTAATATTTAAATAGTTAAAAACTCATACTATAATTGAAAACGCACTTCAAACAACTGTCGCTAATAGACAGCTTTGTAACAGAAATTTTTTTGTGTGTCCCTGAAAATTAGCAATAACTATCATATATGTCATATTCTACAGTAAGCAACTTGTAATGTAAATCAATTACGAAGGTCAATTTCACTTTGTTTGGAATATTTTAACATTATTAAAACATGCTTGAAGCATTTTTTTCTGTAAACCATTATACAACAACAAGTAAATAATAATAAATGGCTTGCACACCATATTCTGCATAAAAAATGTTTTAATACTCTTGATAAATCCATATTAATTTCATTATGTTTTAACTATTGCAACACTATTAAAAGACAACGCTCTTTTCCCTATTGAAAGTAATGTAACGGGATTCTTTTGAGTGTCCCTGTAAATGAACTAAAAATTCTCTCATTCCATTAACAATAGAAATCATATGTTATTGTAAACGTCAAAAACCTATGTCAATTGCATTAAGTTTTAATCCATAAATAAAACGGTTTTTGTCTTTCGGATAAAAAGGACTATTTTTATATTGAATAGTTTGACAAGGTGCGGATGCTTAGAAAAACTAAAAATATCCAAACGTTTGCGGCAAAGGATCGAATATGCCATATTGGATAGTTTGACATTGTGACTTTTAGAAAAAAGCGCATATTGGATTCTTTGAAACAGTCATTATCTAAGTTTCTAAGCGGGCTAGAGACGTGACGATTTTAATTAGTACGTATTATTAGCACAATACAACAAAATGGCACAAAATAGGAAAAATGCATTTTTTTCACATTGAATAGTTTGACATGGTAGCGACGATATATATATACATAGATATTTATTAAAGATCGATTCATTTATAGCTTAGTTTGGGCAAAACTATTAAAATATGTATTGAAATCACATCCGTTGCTCCAGAGAAAAAAAAAAATAATGCATCAAAATCATTTGTTTTACGTGTGATTTCGCAACTGTTTTAGCTTCCTTAATCAACTAATATATTACGTAAATAAATAAAAATAAATAAATGATTGGATTAATATGCAATATACCTGTGTAAATGTGTGCGATATTTTAACCGCGCGTTTCTTGAATAATATGCTAAGCTTAGCAATCATTTCGGACATCTGCAAAAACGAGTAGGCAAATCCTAGTATTTATCAACGACTTCGATGAAAGAATGAAAAAGAAGTGTTTGAAAATATATTTTTAATAAAAATACTTTTTATAAAAATACTTTTAACAACTGTATTTGGTAAACCCTATGATTTACTGGTAGAACCTAGGATTTACCAGACTTCAAAATTTTACAGCAACATATGAGGAGCAAACGTGAAAACCGTGTTTTCACCGAATAAAAAAAAAAAAATATTGTTGTTAGTTTTATGAATTGTGTGTTTAATGTCACAGGAGTAAATGTTATTTTCTACCAAAACAAAAATTTCTCCAATTATAAACCAATGTAAAAAATTGAAGTTTTAATCAAAGAGAGTTTCTTCCAAAGCCTACATTCAGCCAAACAGTGATGTCTGTATAATATTTATATATACCTTTAACTGTTGAATGCAGGCGTTATTTATGTGTGTATGTGTGTTTTAATATATAGTGTAGAATGAGTGTTTTATTATAGTGATTCCTCCAGTCTGCCTATCAGAGTTGTCCTCATGAGTCACGCGACCCTTTGCTGTCATCAAATGTTTGGTTTGCTAATATTTATTTTCTTTACTGTACAATTGTTGTATTTCATTTTATTTGGCGAAATAATCCGTAATTTTAATATATTTCTATAGGGAATAAGTGATAAATGGCCTATTAGTGAACTCTGGAAATGGTGGGAAACGACAAAGGCAGAAAAAGAAAGAAGCGAAAAAGGAAAGCATTCCTCATTTTCAGATAGCAATATCTATGTTCTGTGCAAACATTCTAGTAAAATACTTTCATGTTTTGAAGTTAGGGCTAATGATGTTAAGAAACTTCGAGACAGACTGTAGAAATTTCCAGACAAACAACGACTATAATCCATTATAGCTTCCTTTCTTACTACAAAAAATCCTACTCGACGTAGGTCTAATAACGCAAACCAAAGCAAGTCTCATTGATCGGGTTCACATTATGCCTTTTCTGCTTGTTATTTCATTACTACTTTCAATAGAAGGAGAATCTGTGTTTGTAAAAGCAGTTTCCAAAGTATAAGTAAAGTAGGTCGGACAGTCCATATTGTTATAAAGTTTTATGCCGGATAGCCTACTGAGGAAAAGAGAAAAGGTGACAGAAGTCATCTTAGTATTAAATAATGAAATAAAGTAAGAGAGTTTATCTCAAACTTAAAAGCATCAGAAAATCATTATGGAAGTAAGAAATCGGTGCGGATGTATTTGAGTTGTACATTAAATATAAGGAAATTACACAAAATTTACACACAAAACTACAACGAAGATCTGTACAGAGTTAGTTCCGCTATGTTCCGGAGATTATTCGTAAATGAATTTAATGTAGGCTTTTAATATAGGAATTTTGTAAGTCTCCGCCCAGTAATGTTTGTCGCACATGTTCTTCACTGGATCAAAAAAAAATTAAACCTTCCCTGTGCGGTCTACAAAAAGAGTGAATTTAATGACTGAAAAACGAATTCTTAAAGTAACAGCGAATGCATTTTATTCTTTTATGAAGGAAGAAATTATTGATCAATCCGTTGTTAGTTTGTGTTTTGACTTGCAAAATTTTCAAAAACTGCCCAAAACTAGCATTCATGACTACGAAGATACAGTCTACATGAAGATATAGGTTTTAAAATTTGAAGTGGACATTTGGCAAACGAATTTTTACATTGTATATGTTTAAGGAATACTATTAGGCAGCATACACTCTCAGAAAAAACTGTAAATTTTAGAGCGTTTGCCCTTCAATTTTATCGGGCAACAGCCTTATTTGACGAAAAACAGTTGGATCTTTTAAATAAGCGTTCTTATCCCTTAGATACTTAGAAAATTAAGGGCAATCCACATATTCTAGTCCATCTGTTAGTAAAAATGCGATACAATCCCATGCATGTGTATCCGCTAGGGTCTAACCATTCATTTTAGATGTGTTTCGAAAAATAATGTCACTTAACCGCGACTATAACATATTTTTTAACCCGCCAAAAAAACAACTCTGTGATGATTATGTAACGTATGGGGCAGGTACGGAACGGTAAGTAAAGTGTTATTATGTTAAAGTGCATTATATCCTGTTGTATTACTTTGCCCTGTAAAATTACGGGCTGCACAAAATGATGGGCATGGAGGTTTTTTTTTTTTTTTTTTTTTTTTTTTTTTTTTTTTTTTTTTACGGGGTATGTCGGAATCTCTGTTGCCGACCTCTGCCTCTAATTTTACAGGAATATTTTTAACGGTGTACTCTAGATGCGAACGTGATTTCTAAAAATTTTAAATATATTTTTCTCTTTTATGTAGCTTTCACTACAAAAAGATACCTATTGCAGCTGTTCGGAGGAAAGCGATTCCAAAAGTTTTTGGTATATTTTCTCCGATCATGACCCCTAGTCCCCAAAACATCCCTCCGTTTAAATGTTGATATATACATCTGATCTTTGTTATGCTGATATTTTGGAACGATCTGATTTATTCACACGATAACAAGCATATTTATGGACCGATTTGTATGAAACATGGTGTGTATATAGTACATACCAATGTCTCGACTGAGTTCGTTGGCCAGCTTCATCCGGCATCTCGTTTTAAAATGGTGGCCATTTAAAATCGTTTAAACATTTTTAAATTTAAAATTAGGTAAAAGAAAATATAGGAATTCAAAAAGATTTTTTCTCATGTATTTGTCCTTGATACAAAGATTTCGGAGCATTTTTTGTTTATCTATTTCTTAAAAAATAACACTTTTATAGCACTTTGAAATTCTAGTGTAGCTGACATTTTGAAATGCTCTGATTTGTGTCACGCGATAACACACGTAATTATTAACCTATTTGGATGTGACTAGGCATGTTCATAGTGCATAGAAAAGCTTTGACCTAGTTCGTTGGCCAGCTTCATTTGCCATTTTGTTTCAAATTGGCGGTTTTTTAAAATTAAAAAAATAAATAAATATTTAGAATGTGGTACAAAAATATTAGAAATTGGAAAATGTTTCTTTTTTTAAGTGATTGACCTCGATACAAGGATTCTGGCCATTTTTTGTTTTGTCTTTATCTTAAAAAAACCGCTCAGATATAGCAGTTTGGATATCTAATGTGGGTGACATTTTTGAAAAATCTGTTTTTTTGCCTGCGACAGCACTCGTATATATCAACCGATTTTCATGTGCGTGAGCATGTTCATAGGATTTACTAAGTTCTCGACGAAGTTCAATGGTTAGCCTCACACATCTTATTGTTTTTTTAATGGTGGGCGATTCAAGATATCACAGAATTTCGCGACCAAATATAAATCACTTTAAATAAAGCCAGCTGGGATAAAGGTGACTAATTTCGCGAAATTTCAATAATTTGAGGTTCGTATATTTAAATAACATAAGCTGTCTTTTAAAAGAATAAGGAATGTGAAAGCTACCGCGTCCTCCCGGCACAGGTCGGAAGAACTTTTTAGGTTTAATATTTTGTGTATGCTAGCAATTCTTTCTATTAACCAGTAATAAAAATTCATAAATAAAAATTAGAATTAAATAGAAGTTATTTTACAATTTATCAGTTTTTTGGATTTCCAGAAAATCTGTATCTAAACAAGGATGCGTGGTTTCAATGTTTGCTCCACACATATATATTCTATAGTTATCCATACCTTCTTTAAGAAAGCTGGTTGTGTTCCCTAAAATTACCAGGATTCGCACGTCACTTATAACATGATTTATTTTAAAATACAGATATTTGAAAAATCCTTTTTTCTAAGGTTTACAACTGCTACATGTGTTGCATAGGAAAGTCTCTTTACCCTCAAATAACTCCTAATATAATCCTTGAAAAATGAACAGATAAAACTAGACATGTGAAAAACGCATACATTCACAATTATGTCTCAGATATCGTTTTACTTGCACAAATGTATTAATTAGAAAGTACAAAATAATGTTCCCCATCAAAAGTTTAAAATTGCTACATATGACAAGGTACAATTTATTTGGAGAAGAATTTCAAGTTAGAGAAGATCAACATTTGTCGCATCGCCAGCTGCACGTATGTATTCGAATGCATACAGATGTATTACAACTGTTAGCGAGAACATTGGCGCATCTATTTATATTTTAAAATTTACAGGTTACAATTTTTATATATTTTTCACAAAAATTGCTTTTGAATATGCACATTTCAGAAATCATTTGAAAAAATGTAAATTGTAAATAATAAAACATTTAACAAACATAGATTTCTTAGAAACATTAAATATGCAAATCCAAATTTACATCAAGAATTTTTTAAGTTAAGCTTTAAATACTACCTGTTTAATAATCTATTTTACAAAGATTAAAAGCGAATTTAACATTAGTGGGTGTAAATTTTAAACATTCATAAATCCTAAACTGTTGGCACGAATGAATTTTCGCTTAGTGTCCGAAAGTACCTTGCACCAAACAATCGAAACATGCTGTGAAAGTATTCACATTAAACATTTCGCATTTTGGTACATTTTCAGTATACGGATAATAAACTTATTTTTTTTAAATGTAAATTGAAAGAGGATTATTTGTATTAATGTGCATACATGTGACTTAGTGTGTGTATGTCTATTATGCGTTTCTACAACCGATTAGTTACCTATTTATTCCGGTGTTTGGTTACCAAAATTTAAAATTTGAAGGTATATGATTATGTTAGTTACATGAAAGACGTTATATTATACTAAACAGAGTACGCTCTTCCATTTTGTATAAGCCTTTTTTTTTCATTATCACCCATAGTTTTTTATATAGGTTAAAAAGCATTCAAATTTCTTATTAATAATGTATTTGATGTAAGAGTCGGAAATACAGTTAAAATGTGTTATTAAACAAACGATTCTACCCCATATAAGGTAAAATGTTTTGTATTCTTTTCGTAAAGTCCGTATGTTCGAATGTCTTTTTGTCAATCACTGTACAGTTTCTTGAATACTACAATGGATTTTCCCCCATAGACTTTATTTAATTAAATACTTTTGAGTTGTTCTGAAAACACACATAAATTCCGAACAATTTATTTGCTATAGCAAACATGGTATGGTAGACGTAAATAACGTATAAAATTTACTTGGCAATCCGAGTATATGTTACGAGAGTTAGTTTACGATAGAAGGCTAACGGTCATGAAACGCAACACAAACAACCCAAAGTGATAAACACTTTTGAACTATGTTTGAAAGTCTATTATTGGTTCATAAATAGCATTCCATGCCACTACTGGGAAATATATTATTGATTAAATATAGCGCATTTTATAGCCTTCTGAGTTGAGAGACACAGTGTGAGTCCTCGGATTAAAATGATGTAGGTAATGAGAGCATTTTGTGCATATTGCTGGATAAATAAATATTTATTTATGGAATTTTAAATACTAATAACTCGCTCTCAATTTAGAAGGAGACGTTTGAATGAATTTGCTGTATGAATTGGGTACACTTTTATTAAAGCATCTCTGTGTGGCCAGCAGACATAGTTGTGAGAAACGTCTTATGCTCGTCTTTAGGGAATCTTTATAGCCAAACTATATTATTAGCCGATTTGTAAGAACTTCGTTAGATCATTAGAAATAACAAAAAGATCAGTTTGAAGCAATTAATATTTCGATGGAAATTTTTCAAAATGTTACATAAACATTCATCACTTTTTAAGAAGTGCACTATCTTGTAATTTAGATAGAGCATAATATCAAACACGCAGGCAGAATTTTTGAAAGAAGAGCGTTAAAGTTTTTACAATACGCATTTGTTTACATTGTAAATTAGTCTTTTTTTAAACATATTTTTAGAAACCTAAAATTGCACCAAATATTTTGTATGTTGTTTTAATTTTAAGTTTTGTACAGCTTTTATTAAGATTAAATGTTTTAAAATTACATGTTTTTAAAGAAGCAAAAAAAAAGTACTTGATCTCAGTTATAGTAGGAAAACGTTTAATATTCTCTGGATATGAAAAACACATGCAAAATTGTAAAACTAGGCAGTTTTTTATATATTTAATCTTCATTTTTTATGGCCTTGGAAATTAAATTTATCTTCTTGAATTTTAGATCATTTTCATAAGTATATTCGCATTAAACTTAAACATTCAATTTCGCAAGCTCATACTGGCTTAAATTTATGCTATTTTCTTTTGTGTCATGACTAATTTGATTTTATATGTGTTCATTGATTCAATTTGATGGCGTGCTCTAAACCGAAATTTAATTTAAAAGTGCTATCTAAACCACTAAAAGTTTTTGTTTGCATTATTGAACATAATGCGAAAGATCAAATGAAAGGTGTGTCTTAAGTTAAACAGAATTTAGTAAACAAAATTTTGATTTGCATTTATTTTAATTTTTATGAATAAAAGATTAGTAGTAGCAAAATAATACCCTAACAAAGGCGAGAAGCTTGTCTTATATTTAAACGCTAAGTAAATAATACGCAACTCTTTGAAGTTTTGAATAATTTATATTCCAACATTTAAATTTTTTGAGTTAGAAGAAATTTTGCTATCATTATGAAATATTTTATACGTACATATATTTAAAAAAATGGATTTTTTATCCATTTTAGCGATAAAATACTGATTTTTTTTTTTTAATCATATATGTGCATAATCATATATGTGTTATTTTTTTTTGAAAAATCATTATAATAAAATAAAATATTTATTACACTCCAGTTATAGAAGCTATAGATTTTAATATATGGATTTCAATATTCATTTTTAGCGAGAAAATACTGATATTTTTGGAGGTTTTTTGAAAAATCATTATAATAAAAAAATATTTATTGTACTCCAGTTATGGAAAATTTTCCATTTCAAATATGATTTTATTACATTTCCATTCGCGTTTATGGAAGAATCCACAATACGGACAGAGTGGTAGATAAAATGATCATTTGCTGAAAAAGCATTGTAGTATGTATTATAAATTATCTTATGTATGTTGCATGTATTATAAGACGATTGCGCGTAATTATAAAATTATCTAAATAAGAACATATCGCTCACCCGAAGAAAAGTGACAATCTCGCAAAAATTCATTTTGCGTTTTATTCCACAAATAGGTCTGTCATGGGTGTTTCTTGCTACACGAAAAGATTCATAAGTGTAGTTATACGAAAAATCACTTTATTACGCTATTTGTCCATTCGTCACCACAGAAGAGGGGTTGGGTACACTGTTAAAAATTTGCAGCATTCTGGCAGGTCATTTGACCGTTTTTTCCGAAAACGGTTACACAACCGTAGTTTTAACACTATTCTGACCATATTATTGCCATTTTATGGTCAGAATATAGTTGAAGTATGGTTATGAAACCGTTTTTTCAAAAAACGGTCGAATGACCTGCCAGAATGCTGCAAAAATTTTAACAGTGTAATAAATGTATCAAACTCTCCAAACGTCCTCATATGCCTTCACTATTAGGGTTTTATACTTTTATGCACGTTTTTACTACTGCATGCAGAGCTAAGTGCTGTAATTTCATGTCAAAGAAAAAATCATGCAAATTTTCTTTTGCCTCTCCTGTGAAATTTACTTTTGTCGAGATGTGTCACTTTTCTTGCGGGTGAGCGATATATAAAGATAATTCGAAATTTAAACATTTTTAGTTATTTCAGCACTTTAGTGAGTAAATGAGACTTACTTTTAAGTTAACAATTAAAAAATATATAAATAGAATGACTCTATTCATTTTTCATTGTCTGTAAAAATTGCGTGTTTGTGCCTAAATACTTTCGCCCATTAAAGTTCCTATTTAAGAAAAATTAATGTAAATATATCACAATCAGGATAAAACCAGTTTGATTAAGTCAAAGTATTGGATAAATGAATTTTTTACAAGCCCCCAGCAAAATGTAGAATGTTGTAAAGAAATAAATTATAACGCTCTTCTCATCTAATGAATGATTTTTACGCTAACTCCGGCTTCGTTGTATAGGGTTTACAGTGTTTTATGAAACAGATATAAAATTGTTTACAAATTCTCATTACGCAAACATTACATTGTCAAAAGTTTTAAAAACTACCAATATATATATATATATATATATATATATATATATATATATATATATATATATATATATATATATTTTTAAGTTTAAATGCATTTTTTACAAGCGCCCAGCAAAATGCAAAATGTTGTAAAGAAACCAATTATAACACTCTTCTCATCTAATGAATATTTTTTACGCTAACTCCGGCTTCGTTACATACGGTTTGCAGTGTTTCATGAAACAGATAAAAAAATTGTTTACAAATTCTCATTACGCAAACATTACATTGTCAAAAGTGTTAAAAACTACCGATATCGTTTTTTTTAAGTTATGTAATAAATATTAATCGATAAATTTACACGGTTATATTTTCATTATTTCACCCACGTTAACAGAATGAAACGTATACATATGCAATTACTTACAACATTCACATGGGACTGAATTAGCTAGTATATATCTAGGTTGTCCAAAATTAGAATGCAACGGAAATTTCAGAAACAACTAAGCATTATGAATGCTAAAGTAATTTACATATCCCCATTCAGCAAACTGTGGACTTTTCATTTAACATCATTACGGACTAAGTTTCATTTACCGACTGATATAGTTAAAAGCAGCGGTTTCCATTGAAATATATTTTAATTACTAAATATCATTTTCAAAGTACTTTCTGGAATGTGTGTTACAGTAAAGCTGAACAAAAGGATAACAAAATTCAACTTTGTCATTAACTGCGAATTGAGTAGATACAGGTTTCAGATTTATATTTTTCCATTTTCATATTAGGAATTTTTTATTTTTTATTTTGGATGCATCGTTTCATTTGATGCGTCCATAATTTTTTTAATAGTATTAGTTAATTATTTTCAAAATTATTGAAAAAGTCGTGCTTGTAAAATGCAGATAAAAAGTTCATGTTTGATTTTCATTACTAATTAGAATACTTTGTCCCGTTATTAGTATTAACGTATCATGAACGTAAACGGGGAAATACTGGAAATATATGTAACTTTAAAAGATACCAGAAAAATTATCGTCAATAAATTTTCGTTTTATAAATCTAGAAATTTCATAAAATATTGAATTTGTTACATCTGGTTTAATTTTTAGTATGCATAAGATACAAATTAAAATTTTATACAAGTATTCAAAACAGGGAAAAAGCGATGGTACAATAGCGCAATTTAAATAAGTTATAGGATGACGTCTCAGAACGCTATGTGTCACTTTGTCAGCACTAAAATTGGGAAAAGGGTATGAATTATAATATTTACACAATACTCTCTATCTCATCCATTTTCTGATTCTTAAAGTATGTACCATTTTATCTATGTATTTACTGCTGCATGCGGAGCTAAGTGTTATAGTTTTATGTATAATAAATAATGACTATCTTATTTTTCCTCTCCAGTGACATGCATTTGTGTGTATTTTTATGGTGACCGACACTTTTAAACAAATTGATTTTTGAAATTATAGTGTTTATTTATCGGATTATATTGACCTTTTCGACGAATACTGCAAAAAAAAAAAAAAAAAAAAAAAAAAAAAAAAAAAAAAAACTATGGATATTTAATGCACATGTATTTTCATGCAACCTTTAGAATTAATTAAGATACTTCGAGAAAATCTAAAGGATGTTTCATGGCATTAAAGTTAATATACTAATAAAAAAAAATAGGGAAAGTTTTTTATAGATACATTCCTGGTTTACTTTTAATCCTTAAGGGGTCTCAGGACTCTTAAAGTTTTAAAATTTTCGAAATTTTAATTTTTTTAAATGTTAAACTTCTATCTTTTCTGAACATTTTGATATAATTTTTTTCTTGAAATTCCTATTAGAACTGAAGTTACATTTATACACGTTCAATAGTTGAAGCGTCGTTTCGGAAACTTTGAAGCCATTTTTCTCCAAATGACGTTTTTTGGCATAACGCGCACGATATCTCAAACTTATGAATATTTTTTCATGAAATTTTCAAAACGTATGTTTCATGTTAGTCTGTATAAACTGAACCTAAAATTTCCTTTTTATTGTTCAAAACAATATTTTTTAGGTGATTATACTGTTAAAATTTTCTTAATTTTGCATTAGCTAAATACAACTTTGTAACAAAAGCTTTAAATACAAATTTATTTAGGTTCAGAGTAATTATTACAATCTGAAGTATAAGTAGGCACCAAAATTTTCATTCTAGTTGCAATACTTATTTTGTAATCATGCGTGTAAGCTGTTTTGCCAATTTTTTGCTCGTCAAATGTCTAACAGTTTGGAGCCTCCTGTAAATGCTAATTCTGCATCTTATAATTTTTTAAATGCATGAAATGAAAGAACATACTTAAATATTTTATTCCAATTAAAATTGTATCTTAAAAGCAAATACATTTTAAGATATTAAATGTTGAAAATGGTCTTTTTTTTTCATTTTTTCCAATTTTAAGAGTCCTGAGACACCTTAATGATTATCAATTTTGATAAAGGAAATTTAAAGGCGAGTATCAAAAATGTACTAATTTTTAAAAAAGTTATTGTTTAAGTCTTTAAATATAGACGTAAAATCACAGACTTTGTCGCAATGTCATATAATGCATTATGATTTCAAACTTATAAATATGTAAAAAATCAATATATCAGTATGTAAAAAAGCAAGTACCACGCACAAATTATATGGAAATATCTCCCAAATGAAATTGGCTTATATTTCCTTCGACGATGGTCCAATGTCTTAGCAGGCAAAATCGTCAATACCGGCTAGTTTGGAGGCTATGGTCGTAAATAGATGTTAATTCATGTTAGATATCTGACAATTTTCCAGGCATTATTTTATAGAAAAATAAGCATAGTTTGAAGTACATAAAGTATTTTAGAAAATGCTTTGCTGTTTCTATGTGGTTCTTAATTAGCATTTATTATTTATTTTTCCAAATTTATTTCTTTGAAAAAAATGAGGAAAGTTGGCAGCTATTTTACTATGGTACAGATATGATTTTTTCCCCCAATCAAATTAAACGAGAAATTTAGTGGTAGCCAACGTTCTGCTGGATTTTATTTTGCAGTATTCCAGTATTTCAGAGTATTACATTTGGTCATTTTCTGTTACTGGGTCGTTCAGTAGTTCAGAGAGTTATATCCAATAATGTTGATTCTCCAGATAAAAGATTTTCTATTTACGTATCGATAATGGAATTGTTCGAAATATTTACGTGTTGCCAAGTCTGTTATTATTCGACTGATTTCTATAATTATTATATGGAATTTTTGGAACATTTGTATGGATATTAAGGATTAATATTGTAAGGCAAAATAAAGAATAAAATTGTTTCACTTTTATATATTTTATGTCAATTAATGCCTTTCAACTTTGAGTTTTTAGCGAAAAAGCTGAAATTAAGCGGTAGTATTGTTGTCGTTTTTGGATACTAGTATTAGTGTCTTCAGTAAAAATTTTAGTGCAACTTTTGTTTATTAGAAGTATATGCAACAACTACTTAGACTTGAATATTTCCGTTTATGAATCTTTTATTGTCACATCCATGTTCACTAGGATTATTTGATACAATATTGCTACGTCGTTTCGCTGGAAATATTTCATAGACTAACTAGATATAGGTGATAATATGCTCTGTATGTGGAAGATGGTTAGGAAAGCGACAAGCTTTTCGAACCGTTTACCGGTGTGTTTCGGCTGTTTCGCCAGAATGTATGCTTCTAATTAAATACTTTTGTAATATTTTTATTAATTAAAATAATTAATAAAATATTGTTGCAGTCTTATTGCCCAATTTTAATACTTTTTTTTTTTTTGTTTTGTTTTGTTTTTTTTTTTTGGAAGTACGATCCCATATAGGTGTAATTAAATTTTCCCAAATAGATCTTAACTGTTTCAGAATTATTATGTAGTTTTCTTCTCATTGGAATAAAAAATAGACCCTACAATTGGTAAAAATCCCGCTATAGCAAAATTTTTGTATCTTACTCTTAATAACAATGCTTGAATCTTGTTGTCTTAAACTAGGCTTGTTCCGTTTACTGTAGTAAGGATTATGTAAAGCTATAAAGTTGTTATACAAAAATAATATAATGAAAATACAAAGCACATTTCACAATTTAATTGATCACATTTTGTATTTTATTAAATATTGGATTTTTTCTACAACTGTAGACGTAGACAATATTTTGAGCATATAATTTTAAGCTTTGTTATACAATAAATGTTAATATTTGAATTAGTTTTAGTAAATGTAATAATTGTATCTTCATTAAATATGTCTGCTTACAATTGGCGTCTCTTTTAAGGTAATAGAATTCAAGTTTCATTTTAGAAATCAGCACCGACGTGTGAAAATGTTGACAAACAACGTACGGTTGAAGATTTACTACATTTACTGTATTCTAATAATGGCATTACAATATTTGATATCATTAACAGAAATTATTTTCTTGAGACCGATTAGGAATCAAAATAATTAGTCTATGAGTTATGTTTTAAAGGGAAAATTCAAGTACTTAGAAATATATATCACTTTTGTGTAATATCATAAAAGAAACATCAGAGAACAGTGGGTTTTCTGTGTTACAGAAAAAATTATGAAAACAAATGCGTTTTTGTTGCCTGTACATTTTGAAAAAAAAAGACAATTCTGTAATTTTTGGGAACCTGTCAATAACTAACTTGTTTCACTTATGAAGGATTTTAGAGGTAAATGCAATGTGTCGCGTTTATACGAGAAAGCAATATATTTTCGAAACTATTTACAGTCTATTCTGAAGACATTTTCGGTTGTTTGTTATTTTTTTAGACCGTTTTTTCTACTGTCTTTAGCACATTTGTCGTTGTGAAATTAATAATTGATTTTACTCAAAGTTTATTATTTTTATATTAAGTATTTTTTTTGGCTTTGCTTTTAAGCATTTTTATCATGGTCCTTGAAAATAAAATGAAAATGTAATTTTCTTCCTCACGATTTTCAATACGGATATATGGTTTTAGAAAAATAGCAATAATAAATCATAGAAGCGAAAGAACTCATGTACTTTTCACTAAATCTTGCTTAATTAAATGTGGTAGAGATTTTTGTCTTTTAGTAAAACTTATGGATCCTTTTGTTTATTTTTATTTTGTAAAAGCAATACTGAAGCGTATTTATGCTTTATCAATTCGTTGAGTTTGGGACATACGCGAGTTTCGGAAAACAATGTTTTACTAATAATTAAATTGTAAAATTAAATAGTCAAACTATAGTGATATAGTGGCTTTCGATAACTTTTCTGCTTCTTATATTCGTATTAACAAAACGAAAATATACATCATATAACTTTGTTAGTTTTGAGATTTCTATAATTTCTATATTTTGAGATTTCTACTGAAAAAGGTTTATTTGATTTCAACGTTTATTTTTTTATATATGAAATCTAAGTTATTTTTTTCTAATAATTACATATACAAAAAAGTAAAACGTATCGTAATTATTATTTTATATTTAGTTATTTTACTTACAATGTAAATATAAATATTTTCATTAAAAAGCATAGTTTTCAACTATAATAAGTTTAGACTTAATGACTAATCATTAATCCTTATTTCTGCCTTCTACACTTTCATTTATCATTGGAAAAATCAATACAAAATCCAGGCAATCTTTTGATTCTGCTTTTATAAAAGAAAAGTATTATTTGTATTCAATTATTAGATACGAAATAGTTTCTTAATTTGCGATAAAACTATTTTTTAATTTCGTTTCATCTTAATAAATTACACTTTGGATATAGAATGTTAATTTGCTAAATTATGATATGTAGGATCCTTTAGGTTAACTTTTGTTTTATTTTATGAGTTTATAAAGCGAAAAATTGGCATTTTATTTTATAACAATAAAAAAATATTAAGCGTGAAAACGAAATTAAACTAAATTGAAATTATGTCATTAACTAAACAGTACCCGTCAAGATTTGGCGGTAAATAACTTGAATGTTTCTTTAGAAAGATTCTTGAATTTTTAAAAAGTTGCTTTTAAATTAATTATTGAAATTGTTAAAAATTTATATATTGCCTAAGGAAGTACTATTTGTTTAAGGCGATAGATGGTGCTGGCTGTCTAACTTATTCAATCACGTGAAAGAATTTTATGTTTATAATTTGCAGCCAATTATGCTTGTTTTTTTATCAGAAATACTGAATAGAGCATTTATTTGTACTTACTACGCTCTCATGTTTTATTTAAATAACAATATTTATATTTATGTTATTTTATTTTTTTAAACTACACGACCATTAAAAACTTTCATAAATTTCCTTTTCATAAGTCTCATTCTCTAAAAACCTAAATTTGAAACTTGATTCAGCTAATGATTTATGATATATATTTTATGTTACATTTTTATACATTTTTTAAATATTAGACAACGGATATCAAGGTAATTTCCTTTATAATTCTTATATGAATATGTTTCTTTGTTTCCGTTTTATTTTTTCTACGGAAAAGAATGGTAAACTTTTCTCTCTGACTCACACATATATAAATTCTTGATAATGGTCAGAACATATAACAAAAATTGTAGATCAGCTGAAATTATTTAATTGATAATTACATGCATGCATACATTATATATGATACATATTATTACATGATGTATAGTATAAAATCCTTTTTTACTCTACTTGATTCAAAAAGAAATTAATACATTGATACTACAGGGGAATTCAAAATGCATGCCTTGATCACATATGCCTGTAACTTTGTCGTAAATAATGAAAGGATAAAATCATTCAAAAACAAGACTCAAGGAAGTTCGAAGTTGCTTTTGTTTATTTCTTAGCTGTTCTTCGAAAATTTTCGCGAATGCAATACGTTCTTCTTGTAAGGATTGAAGAAAGTAAAAAAAATAAAAAAAAAATAACACATAGCATTGAAAAACTTCAATCTGATTTTAGAAAATACTTTTCAAAATAAAGAAGTTCATTAATTTTAAAAAGTTATAGAAAAAAAGGAATTTTATGTGATTCAAAACAAATCTTACATTAAAAAATACTTTAAAGTTCATACATTTGTTTTTCTTTTATAATTACAAGTGTTGCTGAAAATGGGGGAAGTGTTTTGCTTGAAAGAATTATTAAATTAAAAGATATAAAGATCACTTTATTGAAATTATCTAGAAAACCTTTAGAAATTTCACCAATGCTCAAAAAAAGTAAATGTTGTTTTCTGAGGTCGGAACCATGATAAGGGAAAAAGTTTATTAAAGTAATAATTGATTCAATGGTTTATAAATAGCTTTTAATCGTTAGAGCTACTGAGGATTAATTTAAAGATCATGCTTCTGATTTTCACTTACCACTAAAAATTTAACAGAAAAGTGATAAAAACATTCGTTTGAAATAATAATTAAATGAAAAGAAATAAACATCCACTGTCATACAACTATCTAGAAAACGTTAGGAAATTTCGACAATACTCAAAATAAAAATAAAAGTTATTTTGTGAGGTCTGAACCACGAGAAAGAAAACAGTTGATTGAAGGAATAATTGTTTCAATAGCTTCGAAATCGATGTTAGTTGTTTGGATCTAGAGAGGGTGGTAAATACATAACTCATATTTTTTTTTTTTTTTTTGCTCTTAATAACATTTCAACAAATATATTTTTATTTACAAAATTTACGTCATAAAGTTAACAATGAGCAAATTATTTACAAATATAAAAATGAATAAAATAATAGGCTATTGATCTAATATTATTTCTTTATTTTCTTTATTTATTTATATATATATTTTTTCTTTTGTTGAATAAATATTCACAAAGGAAATGGAAAAACGGGTTATTTGCATCGAAATATTTAATTAATGACGTTTTTTGCTTGAAATAGTTACTGTTTATTCTTTTATAGTGCTAGATAAACTTCTGTATTTTAACCAAAATCATTTCAAATGTCCATTTCTAAGCAAATAATGAGTCTTTATTGTAATCAACGTGGTCAATTATTCTCATTCTGGAAACATTACTATAATATTAATTGAATGCCAAGTAGCGCCATACGCGAATGCGAAGAACGTTATTATATCTATATTCACTACCTCTGTTAGTTTTAGAAGTGCTTACACCGGAAGGCAAACAAATGTTTTATTATGAAAAAATATATTCAGAAAGAAAAAAAAAAAAGGAAAAATTATTAGGTATCAAGAATTAACATCAGTGGTAATTATGCAGCAACGTGAAATTTATGATATGAATTTCAAGAAATCATTCAATAAAATAGGCTTATTTACAAACTTAACAAATTTACCATACGCCTTAAATCAAAGAAGATTTTGATTGCTTCGTTCTTCAAACTTTTCAACACAGGCGTTTTTGATTGTGATTTTCGTCAGACATTATTGATGAAATTCATCAGATATTACTATTGCACAAATGTGTTATTTTAAACATCAGTTTATTTTACAAAGTTAAAAAGCAGTCTTTTAATGTGTTATGTCGCATCTTTAAGAGCAAACATGAATTTATGATAATCATATTGAAAATTATTTGTAAATTATTTGCACATATTAATTTTTTGTTCAATTTTCATAAATGTAAAGACATTTGTTTAAAAATTAATGCAAAAATCGTGCAGAGATAATTATGGTCTACACTTTTTCTTTAAATATAAAGAAATATACAAAACAATTTTTACTTTCAGATAATTTTTTCCCCTTTTTAATCATACAAATTATTTTAACTTAAAAGATATGCGAAAAAAATAATCTGATTTATTATAATTAAATAATTTTAAATTTTGAATGCGAAACGAAATTTTTTTTTTAGTTTTCTTTTAATAAAAATGATAAGCTTACCGCTCCAAAAGAATCTTTAAAAAAATATAGTGCTGGAAAAAACTCATTTCCTGTATTGTCACATAGGAAAGTCTGACATTGATGGATCACCATTTTTCTCATATGGCGCTCCCATTCATTTATTACTCTAGTACATAAACTTATTTTTCTCATAACTTTCGCCCTGACTTTAGTAGCTTGAAAGGATTAAAGAATTCTTTAGGAAATAGCTTCATTAGATATATACAATATGCATTCTCCTATAGTTAATGCTTGGCTAGTGTTATAGGTAATTAAGGAAACATATTTTCCAGTTTAAATTTTAAGCACTTGCGAAATATTTATATTGTTTATAATTTGTAATCCTTTCCGACATGTTTGTGTTTATCACTTCCATATCCAAGTGTCTCTGATGTCTGCCGGCTATAAAATATATAAAACCAGGGATATAAAAATAAATTTTAAAATAAATAGATAAAAAATATAAAACCATTAAAAAAATCTTGTTTATTTAAGATTATTATCACGGTACCGGGCAACGCTGGTATGGTGAGCTAGAATTAAAAAAAATCGGATATAGACGGTCTCAGGATTCTTAAGGGGTCTCAGAACTCTTAAAATTGAAAAAAAAAGAAGAAAAAAAGACCATTTTCAACATTTAATACATTAAAATTTATTTGATTTTAAGACACAATTTTAATTGTGATGAAAGATATAAGTTAAATATCTTCTTTCATTTCAAATATTTAAGAAATTGTAAGATGCAGAATTAGCATTTATAGGGAGCTCCAAACTGTCAGACATTTGGCGAGCAGAAAATCGGCAAAACAGATTACGCACCGGATTACAAAATAAACTTTGCAACTAGAATGAAAATGAAAATTTTTGTGCCTATTTATTCTTCAAATTGTAATAATTACCCTGAAACTAAATAAATTTGTATTTAAAGCATTTTTATACTTTTAATACAAAGTTGTATTTAGCTAATGCAAAATTTAGAAAATTTCAAGAATAAAATCACATTTTTTTTTTTAACAATAAAAAGGGTATTTTTAGGTTCAGTTTATACAGACTAACATGAAACTTGTGTTTTGAAATTTCCATGAAAAAAGATTAAGAAGTTTTTGACATATAGAGCGTGGTATGCCCAAAAACGTCATATGGAGAAAAAATGACTTCAATGTTTCAGAAATGTCTCTTCAACTATTGAGCGGGTATAATTTTAAAAGCCATAACTTCTGTTCTAATGGGAATTTCAAGGAAACAATTATATCAAAATGTTCAGAAAATCAACATCTAAAGAAAATAAAATTTCGAAAATTTTAAAAGCTTTAAGAGTCCTGAGACCCCTTAAATCTTCAATATTTTTACAATTTTAATTTTTTTATATTTTTTACTCCTATATATTCAGAAGATTTTGATATTTCTATTTCCTTCAAAAGTCCTATTAAAACAGAAGTTATGGCTTTTAAAATTATACCCACGCAGATCTAAAACGGGGTTTCCATAACTTTGAAGAATTTTTTTTTTCAAAATGACGTTTTTTGGGGGATACCGCGCAGGATAGCTCAAAGGCATCCTATTACTTTTTCATGAAATTTTAAAAAGATATGTTTCACTTTATTCTACATAAAATGAATTTGAAATTTAATTTTTATTGTTACAATGAATATTGTTTTAGCTGTTGAACGTTTCAAAATTTTGTATTAGTTAAATACACCTTTGTATTAAAAATATTTAGATACTTTAAATACAAATATGTTCAGGATAATTCGTATAATTTAAAGCATAATTAGACACCAAAAGTTTTACTCTAGATACAAAATTTAATTTGTAATCTTGCGCGTAAACTGTCATGCCTATTTCCTACTCGACAAATGGCTGACAGTTTGAAGCAACCTATAAATATTAATTCTGCATCTAGTAATTTTTCAAATATATGAAATGCAAGAACAACATGCTTATATATTTCATACCTCCGAAATTTGTGTTTTAAAGCCATATGCATTTTAATTGTTGAAAATGGTCATTTTTTTTTTCTTTTTTCCTATTTTAAGTCCTGAGATCTTTAAGTAATTGCGATACATAATATTGAAAAATAAATTAAGTAATTTTAAATAGATATACTGTTATTTTGATAATAATTTATACAGTTAAATTATTGTAATTTCAGATAATAAGCTGGACAGCAATCGCAATATTTATCGCCATCTATAGATGACCATTGTTACTATATTTAAAAACAATTTTTATGTGATTGTTTTAATAGGTCTAGCTGTGTTATCATTCAATCATCAAAATGCGTTTTGCGATTTCTTTCATTTACGTTTCAAAATCAATATTTATATGGTCATTTAAACATTATTATAGTAGCATAGAAATGCACAAACAAGAAATCTTGTCATAGAAATTCTTATTATGTATTTAAACAATAATAAATATTTGTGTTCAGTTTTTTGAGTTCGTCTTGCCCTGAGATTTAAAGAATAATTCTTGATTTAACATTGCGTCTAATTACAGTCAAGATTTATTATTTTACTGATTTGGCATCATTATTTTATTGCAATTAAGTCATCTACTGAGATTTAATTTCACCTTTGTCAAATACATGTTCCCATTTATTCTCAATAATTTTTCACTCGCTGAAAAGAAAATTACATTTACTTCCAAAATCCTTTGGAAAACATACTAATGCTAAAAGTGAATTAAAACCTTACGAGAAATACGAGGAAACCTAATAGACATTACCAACCTGATAACTTTTGTTTTAAGGGAAGTAGGGCTAATTAGGATCACTTTTTGACAATTTGAAATTTGGGAATTAATTGTCAGAGAATAAAGTGGACTGCATACTAATGTTATTAATGTTATGTATGATTTTACTCAGTACGTAGTTGTCTCTTGAAATATGTAAAGAATTATTTTCAATGAATCATGTTACCTGGTACAAGTGTCCTTTTTTAAAAAATACCTCTTTGATCGGTGGTATTATCTCTCAAGCCTTGCAATATTTATATTCATGAGTAAATGAGATTAAAAGATCGTGATGTGGGCTTTACAACAAGATGTTTTTGGTTTCCCAATTACAACTATTCTCAAAGATACAGTATTGGAAAGATAACTCCAAAAGAAAAAAAAAATGAAGACATTTTCAAAACTCATATGTTTTATAATCTGATTACAAAACAAAATCAAATGCAAAATTTTCTTTTGGAAATTAATAGCCTTGTTGTATTATTAAAGAACTAATTTTTAAAGTTAAAAAAAATCATTTTCTTTTCAAAATAACATGAAATGCTACGGGGGGGTGGGGGGGGGGGGCTCAGATGTTGTGAAGGAGGAAAATGTCATTTACACTGAAAGTGTTGAGACCTAATTAGACCTAAAACATGCAATCAAGGGTAAAATTGGGAATAAATGCAAAATAAAATTGTAAAATAAATGTTTTGCTAACGCAAAATGTACAGTAATGTAAAGCAAACTAGGAGTATTTCACAGGATCTGAAAACTGAAAGATTAAAAAATGCATTCTAAACCACAATTTGATTTAAACAGAAAATAAAACTTGCGATCCAACTTTAGTCTTAACCCAAAAACTCTATGATCCTATTTACCCCGTAAATGCTATTTCTGGGGTAATTAGAATCATGCAGATTATTAACATTATGCTTCCTATGATGCAAAATTTAAACATTTCCTCTTTAAAGTAACATTTTTTCAAAATTCAAATCCATAGCTATATTTCATATTCCTACAATTATTTACACAGGACCTTTTTAACTAAAATATTGTCACTTTGACGGACAAAGGTTTTTTTTCTGAGAAAACAGCGATTATTTCTACAGTAACATACATTTTCACTCCAAAAAAATTGCACATGTAGAATATTAGTCAGGCTTCATATTTAGTATGATCCTTTTTTATCTGTTACAGACTACCCCTGAAATGCCCCTGATCCCAATTATCCCTAATACTAATTATCCCAAACTCCCCTATTCAATTTCTTAATTATCAAAAGAGAGACATTTTATCATATTTATTATCTTATAGCGTTATGTAGCAATTATTTTAAAAAACAAGTTTCAATTTCAAATATTTATATGAAATATATAATTGTAATTACACAGTTTTAGCTACACGTATATAATCTCTGACGACGATAATCTCTACTATATATAAAAAATGGAAGAGAAATAGTATGAAGTGAAAACATAGTAGAATATTTTTCGTATATATAGTTACTCCTTAAATGGTTAGACGCGAGAATTCAGAATAATTCTTTATTCCATTTCTACAGTATACATTCTTCGAAAATTTCATAAAATTCCAATTTTCTTTCGATTTATGATATTGTGTTCAAAGGAATGTCGAACTATTTCACCCGAGTGTCAGACTTTCTTGTTATTTTCCGTTTCAAACGCTTATAGTCGAAGAAATGAAAGACTTTTATGATAGCAATATATTTTCTTTCACTGAATTCTATAATTTCGAATATACTCCTTTTCAATATATTTGAAAAGTCCAAATATTTTGCGTTAAATATTTTTGAAGTTAAAAGTATAAAACATACTAGAAAACTAGGATCGTCTAATTTTCAACCTAAAATTAAAATTTTTAAATTAATTTTCTTGTTCTAAATAAAGTTATAAATGTTTGATATACCACGTCATTGTATAAATAAACTAATGTTGTGTAAGTTATATAGTCTATCCTGAAAACTCTCCTTGAACGGTTTATTCTAGACAAAATTAGAAAACCGACAATTTCGTTACAAGGACGGTACACTCTCAGAAATATTTTCTTCAATTCACGGAAATATTCCTGGCAGCACTGCTACCGGAATATATCCGAGAACTGAAGAATATCCGTTTCTTTTTTCCCTCTGACAAGGAAGAAAATTTCCGCCAATTGAAGAAATTTTCGTTCTTTTTTTTTTTTTTTTTTTTTCGTTCTAGGACAGAAAATTTCCGTAATCTCAAAAAAATAGTTTTTTTTTTTTTTTCATAAATACTTCCTTTGTTCTTCCAAGGATCACCATGGCTTGGAACCTGGGACCAGTGTTGCCAGATTAGGGACTTTTTTGTCCCCAGATTGTTGATTGCCACCGTTTTTTTTAAATAGAAATATTCGGCCTCTTTAAAAATAGATTACAAATTCTGAAAAATAAGGCAAATTATACTATTTATAAAAAGTGGTGACAGTCAAACAATCTGAATTAATAAAGTCTCCAATCTGGCAACACTGCCTGCGACCGCGCGTTTCGAATCGAACATCTTAACCAATAGGCTAGAGAACGCTTGGTAGAGGGTGAGTTTAAAAGCAAGATATGGGCTATCTTAAAATGGGGGATTGGTAAGTATTGTTAAATTTCTTGTTCAGAGAACTCGGAAATGGTTTAAAAACTTAATGGCAGGGACATTTTGTCGTTATGAAATAATGGTTAGTGTTTCAACTCTTATAGCATAATAGAGGATAAAAATTATTACATGTTAGACATGTTTTTAATAACACATAATTTGATTTTTAGATGTAAGATATTAATATTATACTTTTAATAAATTCGAGAAAAAACTTTTGCTTTTTTAAAAATAAAATCGACTATTTTTTCAGTTGATTGAATTATTGCACATTTTTAGGAAGATTTCGTATGAAATACTACCTATTGGCGTCGTTCCTATGTTGGAATTTCTGGAAAATTTTTGAAGATCTACACCGATCATGACCCCTAGAGCCCAAAACCACCCTCAGTAAAAAACTTTATATCTATCTATCTATCTATATCACTTTCTCCTGGACACGATAACTTCCACAATTCTGCACCAATCTCTTCCAAACTGATACATAAAATCAAGGGGCATAAAATCTCGGTCGAGTTCGTTAATGGGCAAAATCGCACCAAGGGGATGGAAATAGGGAGGGGTTTTGTGAAAACCGAAAAACCCCTATAACTTCTTAAATTTTGTACATATCGAATCAGTTTAAAGTTTTTATTACTTCTAAAATTAGGGCCAAAAATTTGTGTATCGCAGATTTTTGATAAAGTTAAAAATGGGCTCAAGGGACGCAAAAATAGGGTTTTTGGGAGAAAAAAATTCTTAACTTCGTCAATTCTCATCATGTCAAATCCAATTAATTTTATCATGAATTTCCTTAACATAATCTACAACTTTTATATTCACAAGTTTTTGATAGGACCAATTCGTACCGCAAAAAAAAAATTAAAAACGAAAACAAAAAGGGCGTTTGAAGAAGAAAAAAATCCATAACTCCGTCAATTCAAAAGATATAAAATCCCCATGAATTTATCATATATCTTCTTAATATTGTCTACAACATCTATATAGACAAGTTTTGGATAGGACCAATTCTTACAGAAAAACAAATTAAAAATACATAGCGGTTGAAGAAAAAAATCATCTTAGTAAGGGTGTATTCAAATCCAAACTGCTTATTTTCTGACTCATTTTACAATTCATTTTTACTCTCAAAGGCTTCCAATTGGTACCTTTTCTTACTCAGAAACTATATAATGTACCGTAATGGTCAATTTTTTGATAGAGGCAGAATATATTTTAAAACATGCTGTCAAAGTGGGCCTTTTGAACCGAATTTCCCGAAGCGGATTGTGTTGGAAAAGGAAATATTCAAATCCAAACTGCTTATTTTCTGACTCATTTTTAAATTCATTTTTGCTCTCAAACGCATCCAATTGGTAGATTCTCTTATTCAGAAACTATATAATGTATCGTAATGATCAATTTTTTGACAGAGGCAGAATATATTTCAAAAAATGATGTCAAAGTGGGCATTTTGAACGGAATTTCCCGAAGCGATTGTGTTAGAAACGAAAAATATTGTCTTACTGAGAAAACAATTGTTTATGTATCAAGTTTTAATTAATTAAACTGAAATTAAAAACACAGGTCGCTTATAAATCTCTTCAAAAATCACGTCAACAAGTTTCATGTTTTTCCTATTAAAAATGAATCTGGAGTTATGCCAGAAAATTTCGAGTTGTTGAGCATGGAAAAGTATTTTTTTGAATACCACCCTAACATGATTCTGATAAAACCAGTTATTAAATAAAAAGGAAATAAAAACTCGTCAAAAGCGGCCAGATAAAATTGTTAAAGTGGGTTTATCTCTAATCATGATTTGGTTTTTGTTTGTGAAATTAGTATACTTAACTTCGAAATCTACCTCCGCCTGTAGACCTGGCCGGCAGGGATTTTTTAAATGCGATCGTTTAGAAGATATTTTACGTACGAATATTTGTTTTAATACTCTAAAAATAAATTTCTGATAAGTTTAAATGATGAGAAAATTGCTACTTTATTAAATTCGAAAGCATTATTCTTGTTTTTTTTAAATAAATTAGAAATTTTAATTTATTGAAATTTCGGTTTTTAATTTCAAAAATAAATTTGAACTTTCTTAATACAACCAATAAAGATTTGTGCAAAGAATAAACGGAATTTTCTTGTCTTTTTCAGACTTTTGGGAATCATTAACGGAAAAAGCATGTTTTCAAGAAATATTATTTGTTTCTAGGAAATTATTTGTTTAAAAATGACGAATAATTTAGTCTATAATAGCAAATTTTCCTAACAGTGTAGCTTAGTGCCTTTGTTTTAGATGAGTAAATTCTGATAGATTGTACTTCATATCATTTATATAATAAGCTTACATGCTATATAAAATCTCATAAAACATTCAACCTATCTATATTGAAACAAGCGAAATCCAAAATAAACTAGTCGGATGTAGCAATCCCAAAATCATCTCATACATGTTAAAACTTCCTGAAAAATGCAGCCGGTTAGATGATTTACACCAAAATCTAATCTTAAAAGAATTATGTCACATCTAACTGAATCTAAAGTTTCGTGAAAATCCTTCCATTATTTTTTGAGTGGAGCTATGGTGGAATTCGTAAAAATTCATGCATAGCAGCGCAACCTGTAGGGCGATATGTATCAAAATCTAATAAACAGCAGCATAAGTCAACTTGATAACTGAATCTGAAGTTTGACTAAAATCCGTTCACCCCTTCTTGAGATAAAACTATTGCGGGAATCATAAAAAATGCAGCATAGCAGCGCCACTTGCTAGGGCGATCTGCATCAAAACGTAGTAAAAATCAACTCATATCAAGGACTAACTGAAACTGAAGTTTAATGAAAATCAACGCATTAGTTCTTGAGATAGAGCCATTGCGTAAATGTGAAAAAATGATGAATAGAAGCGCCACCTGCTGAGCGATTTACACCAAAACATAGTAAACATCAACTCATATCAAGGACTAACTGAATCTGAAGTTTCTTTAAAGTCCGAGTATTAGTTCTTGAGATAGAGCCATTGCGGAAATCGTAAAAAATGCAGCATAACAGCGCCACCTTTTGAGCGATTTGCACCAAAAACTAATCAGCACCAATTTATATCAGGGACTAACTGAATATAATTTTTTATTAAATTCCTTGCATTAGTTCTTAAGATAGATAGCCCACAAAATTTGTCTCACAGACAGACATTTTCTAAAAATGTATTTTTCGGGATTTTTGACCCCTAAAACGTGTAAATCTGTCGAAAACCGGAATTCGAAAATTTTCACGAATACAATACTTTCTTCTTGTAAAGATAGAAGAATGTAAAAAGTTACATTTTCCACAATACAAATATTGTCGTGATGTAGGATGAAATGTTAGTCCAATCTTCTATCATAACGTTAATGCGTACAATGTTTGAACGAAATGTAGGGTTATTAAAACTTTGGCTTTGTAATTCCAAAATTAGCTGTATTTGATATTTATTATTTATCTTTGCAAGTAATTTATTGATTATTAATTCGCAATACAACATTGTTTTTGTGTTTGCTCTTTGTTTTATAATATAAGACAGAAATAAACTGCAGGTAAAAAAAAAAAAAAAATTCAGTGAGATCAAAACCAACGACCGTTAACCATTATGAAAATGAAAAAAAAAAACAATGCTGTGTTAGAAAGCAATAATTTTATATTAACTGTAAAATAGCTAAATTAGTGTTACATATAACTTATTCGGAATAATCAATTCAAAATTTTACTAAACTTTTTTTCTCGTGCAAACCGCGGACGCGTCGACATTCTGATTTTACTCTTTTTTCTGATTTTTGATATATTTCAGAGCAGTTTATTTATTTGATCGTTTCTTTTTAACAAAATCTCTAGTGCCCAATTTTTTCTCCTATTAAGATATTAAATATTGATTGTTTAAAGTAAAAATTTTTGTAGCTGCATTGGTGCAATCTAAAAGTTTTTCTCTTGAAGAGATTATCTACATTGCAAATTATTTCAGGTACATATTTAAATGGTGTACGATCATCAGGATTTTAAATATCATCTGTTTTATTTTTCATATAGCTTATGTGTTATTTCGATAAATACTTTTCATTTTAATTAATTTTTACAAGTGTTAATGGTGGCTATTTTATCTCTGCCGGTAATGTTTTCCCAGTTCAAAGCCCATTTTGCATAAATTCCAATCTGTCTTGGGCTAATGCTCATATACAAATTCCAAAGAAAAAAATTGTATTGCAAATTAATAATTTTAGGAAGATTTCGTATGAAATACTATGTATTGCGATCGCCCCTATGTTGGAATTTCTGAAAATGTTTTACAGATCTTCACCGATCTTGACTCCTAGAAGCCAAAACCACCCTCAATAAAATTCTTTATACATACAGAATGCAATATGTTATCTATCGCCGACCTTTACTTTCTCAACCATTGATCGTAGACATATAGTTCCAATTACAAAAACGTTTCAAATGAGGTAAATATTCATGTTGTGACATTATTTAAAGTGAAAAATCACTTTGTGAAAATTACGAACTTTTTTTATGGTCCGCCAGTCCCTATAGTTATTCTTAGAAAAAAGTTCACACATATCATAACAGATATAACACAAAAAGTTTGACATATGTATTACAAAAATTGACACAGTTATTAAATTTCAAAGTTTGAGATTTTTGAACAGGATTTTATTTTTTAATAAGGGATCAATTAAAAGATGAATTCAATTAATTCGAGATCTAAATCAGGGTACAATGTTCTTTTTACGACGAAACTACCTTTAGCCGGTATCGGCAAATCGGGGTATCACCAAAAACGGTTATTTAATTTAAAAATTTTAGCTGACTTTTAGGGGTCGTATACAAAGCAAAGAATGAAATATTGAAATTAAACAGAAAGATAAATATTAATTTGTTATAATATCAGAAAACGGTACTACAAAAAATGAATACATCAAACGTCGGAATCTACTAGAGATACAGCTCAAAGTCTTCTCCAATGGTGGGAATGCACAACTGAATGCGTTACAGTACTGAGTCCTGGACACGTTAGAGTACTGCAGACAATCAAGGATGTTGTGCGACAATCAAGGATGATGCGCTTCTTCAGATAAAACAGAGAAGTGGTCCAGTCACATAGACCTATGCTTTGATGTAACCCCAGAGGTAGAAGTCCATGGGAGTCAAGTCCAGCGAACGCGGTCGCCACTCTACTGGACCACCATATCCAAGGATCTGTTGACCGAAATCTGCTGCCAGATACGCCCGGAAGTTTGATGTTTCATGCGGAGAGGACCCCATCATGTTGAAACAACACCCATCATGCATGCTAGAGAAGCAGCTCTTCATACTACTCACGTACCGTGTTTTGTATCAGATGAAGGTAACGATCGCCATTTAAGGTCCCATCGTAGAAGATAGGTGCAACAATCTGGGTTTCCCATATACCGCACCACACGTGTCGTACTGTTCGGGCGATGTGGAGGTTTTGCAGAGACCAGTAATGCACATTGTGCACGCTCACAATGCCACCCCGTATAAACATTGACTCATCTGTCCACAGAATGACACAAAGGAATGACGGATTTTCCTCTAAGGTGTTGAGCATGAAATTATAATAATCAAATCTTCTTGCGTGGACACCCAGCATCAATGCTTGCACCACTGTCCGATGGTATGGATACGGATCATGTGAATGCAACAAATGACAGACATGCTGACTACATACCTTGATTATTTCCGCCGTGCTCAGTTGTGGAATTAAAAGGGCAATTCCTAGCAACTCCTCCGGTGTCACTTGAAAGTTACACATTGCCCGTCTACTTGTTCTGGGTCGTGGTGAAAAAGAGCCGGTCTCTCTAAGATAGTACAATGCATTAGTTATATTTTCATGCGTTGGATGTAGATCCTTAGGGAAACGTTCTGAAAGAACACTTGCATCCTCTCTGGCATTCTTTTGACATTCATCATAAATAAGTATCCTTTCGGTATATTGCATGTATGCGTAGATTGCCTAACGATTTCAGCTCTGACTAGTATGTCCACTGCTCGATGGCTCGTGTTTTATCCCTATCGTGTGGGGATGAGATACTATTGTAATTTGCACAATCCAAATTTTCATGCTCGTTATAGCTCGGCTGGTCGTTTGCATTCAGCTGCCATTTAGCTAGTCCTTATTGAGTATGTTTTATTTTCCGGTTGTCGATTCTACATACTTTGACGTTTGAATGTTGTTCGACCCATAAAAGAGTTTAACAACACCTTGAGAAGTATATTTAATAGATTCCGGCGTTTGACATATTCATTTTTTTTTATAGTAGACCGTTTTCTGATATTAAAATAAATTGGTATTTATTTTTCTGTTTAATTTCAATATTTCATTCTTCGCTTTGTATATGACCCCTAAAAGTCAACTAAAATTTTTAAATGGAATAATCCTCTTTGGTGATACCCCAATTTGCCGATACCGGCTGAAGTTAGTTTCACCGTAATAAGAACATTGTACCCTGATTTTGATCTCGAGATACTTTAATTCATCTTTTAACTGATCCCTCATTGCAAGACAAAAATCACGCGAAAAAATCTCAAACTTTGAAAATTAATAACTGTGTCAATTTTTGTAGAACAGATGTCAGACTTTTTGTGTTATATATGTTATGATATAAGTAAACTTTTACTAAATATAAGGACTGGGGGACCGTATAAAAAGTTAGATTTCATAATTTTTATAAAATTGGTTTTTTACTTTAAATAAAGCCACAATATGAATATTTACTTCATTTGAAACGTTTTTGTAACTGGAACTATATGTCTACGACCAACGGTTGAGTAATTAAATGTCGGCGATAGGTAACATATTGCACCCTATATATAGATCTCTCTCTCTCTCTCTTTCTCTCTCTCTCTCTCTCTCTCTCTCTCTCTCTCTCTCTCTCTCTCTCTCTCTCTCTCTCTCTCTCTCTATATATATATATATATATATATATATATATCACTTTTTTATGGACACGATAACTTACAAAATTCTGCACCAATCTCTTCCAAACTGATACATAAAGTCAAGGGGTAGAAAGTCTCAGTCAAGTTCGTTAATGGGCAAAGTCGGACCATGGGGGTGGAAATAGTGAGGGGTTTTGTGAAAACCGAAAAACACCCATGAATTCTTAATTTTTAGACATATCAAATCAGTTTAAAGTTATTATTACATCTAGAAAAAGAGCCAAAAATGTATGTATCACAAATTTTTGATAAAATTAAAATAAGGGAGCAAAAATAGGGTTTTAGGGAGAAAACAATTCATAACTGCCTGAGTTCTTAAGATATCAAATGCACATAAATTTATTATAAACCTTCTTAATATTATCTACAACTTTTATGCTGACAAGTTTTTAATAGGACGAACTATTACTGCAAAAAAAAAAGAATTAAAAACGAAAAATAATAGGCGGGTTAAAAAAGAAAAACTTTCATAACTTCGTCAATTCACAAGATACCAAATCCGCTTAAATTTATTATACATCTTCTCAATATTATCTACAAATTTATATTGACAAGTTTTTGATAGGATACACTCTTGCAGCAAAAAATAAATAAATAAATAAACAAAAATAGGGTTTGGCGAAAAAATTATCGTATTAAGTACATAATTCAAACGGCTTATTTTCTGAATCATTTTTAAATTCATTTTCGCTCTAAACGCATCCAATTTGCAGGTTCTTTTATTCAGAAACTATATAATGTGCTGTATTGGTTTTCATAAAAGCAGAATATATTTTTAAAATGCTGTCAAAGTGGCATTTTGAACCAAATTTCCCGAAGCGATGGTACTGGAATCGAAAAAAATGGTCGTATTGAGATAATAATTGTAAATCAAGTTCTAATTAATTGAACGAAAAATAAAAACACAGGTCGCTTATAAATCTCTTCTAAAAAACCACGTCAGCGAGTTTAATGATTTTGCTTTTAAAAATGAATCTGAAAATGTATCAGAAAATTTCGAGTTGTTGAGCGGGAAAAATACATATTTTTTAATACTAACTCAAAAAGATTCTGATGAATCGAGCTCTTACAGAAAAAATGAAATGAAAAATTCTTCAAAAGCGGCCAGATAAAATTGTTAAGCTGGGTTTATCTTTAATTATCTTCTTTTAATTTTAAGTTAATGTTACAAACAAATGAAGGCGTATGAATCATTAAATAGCCTTTTTTGTCGAGTTTCATTAATGACAGCAACTTTTTGCTGCATTTGTGTATTATTTTGCAATAGTGACATCCTATTCATGCTTTACTGTAGATCTTTAAGAGTGGATTGCAAATGTGGAATTCTTAAGCGGATGCGAATAACGTCTTTTTACATAAAATAAAACTGTGTCCTTTAAGTCTTAAAATTGAAATATGTTTTGCACTGTTAGCAATTCATAAAGATTTCAGTACTTAATTAATTTAAAGGGAAATTTTTAAAAATTCAAACATATTTTTAATGAGACTTCCATTTTATTTACGCCAAATCTTGACGGTACTATGTACGAGTGTTGTTTAATAACTTTTGCCTCCGCGTCTGTAACTATTTTTTTAACAGAACAAAATAAAATATTTTACATTGAAAGGTAACTTTAAAATGTCCTTCATCTCATGATGTTTTTATTATGCAGGTAGAATCACTGACGTGTAAACAGTGAAACGGAGAATGCTGGACTATATAGAAGTGCGGTTAAAACAGCGTGCGGCGACCGAATTCCTGACACCGGAAGGTATTGCACCAATCGATATCTCCATGCGGGTGATTGCTATGTACGGCGAAGCATGTGTGAACATAAAAAAAAGAGATGTGAAAGCCGGACGAAAAACCCAGGCACGTCGAGTGTGCATGATATGCATGCAGACAGTGCGTAGCATAGAAAAAGTGTCAATAAACTGATTCGTGATAACCAGCCCATTCCCATCATGAAGGACAAACTTGGCTTCACCAAAGTGTGCCCTCAGTGGGTGCTCCGGACTTAGCGCTTTGTGACTTTTGGCTATTCATACATCTGAAGGAACATCTTATGGGAACGCTTTTTGAGTCCGACGAACAAGTCACACCAGTGTGTGCGTTGCTGGTGTCGTCAACAGTCGGTTACATTCTTCTGTGACGGCTTGCAACAACTGCTTCAATCGATGACGGAAGAGCATCGCAGCCAGTGGTGACTGTGTCTGAAAATAAGGTACCCCTAAAAAAGGCGGATATTTCAAAGATACTTGTCAATGTAAAATATTTCAGTTTGTTCCGTTTAGAAAGTAGTTACAGACATGGAGGCAAAACTTATTGAACAACCTTTGTATTTAATGTAAAAGTCTGAGATATTTAAAAATTTTTTACTTCATTTTGTAATTTAATGCACAATTCTGTAGTCAATTGAATGAGTGTAGTTTAATAGTACAGATAATCATATATGAGTCATTCTCTGAAAAGTGGCAATTTTATGTCCCAGTGGTGTTGAAGACATATTTTTAAAATTACAAAAAGAAAAAGTGATTTAAACTATAAATATTAATCAGTTATACATATAAAATGTACTTATTTGCTTATTGAAATTGAAATTTGATAAATTTATTGTATTTTTAATGCAAATATCATTCCCTCCCTATGTCCCCATTCAAATATGTAAGAAAGAAAATGCTTTCTCTGCCATTGCAGCACGTATATTTATAATTATTTTTTTCTCAATCCATTAGACACACTGAAATACATATTTAGCCATTTAATTATATTCATATTTTATATAATGAATGAATTGGGGCACTTTTAATGATGTCCCTAGCATTTGTCGTCATTCCCTCACATAACTATAAAATTGCAATTATTTACTTAGTAGAATGCAGTACATACTTTATATATGTCTAGAATAGTTTGTACAAGTGTAAAGTGAAATATCCATCTTGTTGTTTGCTCAAAAACATTCTTGAATAGTTAGATAATGGCTTTGAAGTACTAGAACAATATAAGTATTTTTATTACGCGTCATTCCCTCATCTATTATAAATTTAATAAAAACTAATGAAATGTCTTTTTTATGTTGTTATATTACTAGAAATGTGCTTCAAAAGATATTTAATAACTGAAAATATACCTAAGGCTATTCACTTTTGTATAACATGGTTTTCAGAAGTATTTCATCCTTCCCTCACAATCATTCCCTCATAATTTTAATATGAGGGAATGATTTAAATTGTGAGGGAATGATCTGAATCCATTTATATATATACTAAACAGTAAATTAAGAAAATATAGTGCAATAAAATACACATTTAAAAATTCATACTACTTTTAATTATTGTAAGTAAAGATAATACATTTTTAATTTTTATTATTTTACAGGGAGAAGTTTAAAAAAATGTACTAATTCAAATAATCAAACTTAAATATTAATGCTTTATTTTTATTTTTTCAATTGACATAGAGTAAAAAAAAAAATATTTATGACAGTATGACTTCTAATTATAATTTCTTTTCTTTTTTAACCGGGACGGCGGTATGTTTATTAAACCACTTAGTTTTATGTTTCATGCTTAATTTTAAGTCTTGTGTTTCATGCTGATTATGGAATGAGCATCGATTACTATTCATAAACTTTCGTGAACATTTCTATAGAACTTTAAATTTTTGTGAAACTCTTTTGTTTTTCCCCTTCCGAAGAAAGCCAAAACCTGAAAGAAGGTAGAATAATATTGTACCAACTGCAGTAAGTAGGAAACAACTGCGCCATCTAGCACCCTCACAGTTCGAGCTGAGTCTCGACGCGTGGTGGTCGAGTGAACAGGGCAGCGATGTATACGGTGATGAAAGACATTTCCTGATGGCGGCTACTTCGTTTCTTTTCCTGAACATTGTTCGTTCGGTTAATTTTTTTTATATATGTGTAACATGCCGTAAACTGTGATGTGCATTTGTTTGTGAATAAAAATAGTTAAATAACATTGGAGTTGTTCCATCCTATCAAAAATGCCACAGTACATTCTTCCTGTAAGATTCCCAATGCTAACAAAGCTAGAAAGCAATGAAAACAAATGAATAAGCTGGAAAAATTTCTATATAATAAATAATTTTAATTTTATATTAATCAGAATTTTCGTTTTACGTTGTTTCTTTCTTTCTTCATTTCCATCAGAATGGCAATTCCCTTAATTTGAAGTTGTTGCGTAATTATTTAATCTATTTATCTAAATATGTTAATTCTAATTTATATAACTTTGTTTTAATTTTATTATAATGCCATTTACAAAAATTGCTTCCTTTTACTTACCAAAAGTAATCTACTCATTAATATAAAAATCAGAATTGAAACGACTTAACCTGGAAAATTATTTGGTATAATCTTCATTGTGAATAAGATTATTCCTAATTCCAATCCATTGTCAAAGTACCATCATAGGTAACACCGAATTCCATGCCTTAACCTTTTCTTCATTAAAATTCAATCTATTACTGAACATTAAGCTAAAACGATGTAATTATCGCATTAGATTACAAGAAGCTAAAGCGTTCTCTAAGGATCATTAACGAATCAACATATGAAAATGGAAGAAGAAATTATCTTTAGAAATTTGTTGCCAATGTAACTCAAACAGAGATTTTCTGTTCATGACTATTTTGAAGTTATTTATCTAAAAATTTGGGAAAATAATCTAAATATCATTTTGTGGGACAATTGAATTGCAATAGTTATTTTTATGTGATATGAAATTCACAGGTTTTTATTAAATTTTTTTGCAAGTAATAATGCTTGAATATTTTTATTTTATTAATATATTCATCTGTTGGTTTAATCAATACTGAGCATATTTGTGTTATTTTTTCTGTTACATAAAATATAAACAAAACATTACTCTAAGATATTGTTAAAGTATTTTAAAAAGTATTAATATAAATAAATATTATTTGTATAAACAATTCTAACAATGAAGTTATGTATGACGAAATTTTTCGTTAAGTAAAATAACATAACTTTAACCTTTGGTTTAAGAACCCATTTCTGTCACTTGCCAAACTTCACGGATTTTTTAAGTGAAATGAGCATACTATGAACCATACATTTTAATTGCTCAATGAAATTAAATGAGTACTAGATAGAAACAACACAGACAGTCGTGGGTAAAAAATGTAAACACCCCTAATAAATCTCCATGAAACTATCACAGAAAAACGTTACTGGTGCCAAACCATTGGAAATAAAGTCCACCTTTAAGTGATGTACAGTCGTGGGGGAAAAAAAGCAAAAACCCCCTACTAACTAATCAACAAATTATCGTAGAAGGAAGTTACTGGTACCGAATGATTGGAAATAAATTCTACTTTTACATTGCCTTTAGTCTTTTTTGTAAATATGAAAAATATGAAAGGAAGTGTAGTTTATTTAACGACACACACCTTCCTAATATCATATTAGCCAATCTGAAATTATCGACGTTTTCTATACTCTCAGTCGGTTTGTCTTGTTCAGTCGTGGAAAAAGGGTAAACACCCCCTACTAACTCCTCAACCAATTATCGTAGAAGGAAGTTAGTGGTACTGAACGATTGGAAATAGAGTCTACTTTTAAATGATGTATATAAAATTTGCTTAGGGGGCCATCTACATATTAAAATGAACCATAACTTTGTTTTTTTTTAATAGCAGTAGACAATTCTGACAGCATAAATGAACTCTACACCCTTTAATTTGTCTAAAAACAAATTTTTATGCAATTCGTACCATAAGTTTCCGAGAAATTAATTGTTTTAAAACGATCGTATTTTAAGGTCTGTATCAAAAGTGAAGTTCGGTACTCGATTGTTAACCGACAGAGCTCCTTTCTTGATCAAGGGACCTTAAGCAGTGAATTAAGCCTGTTAGATTACACGATAGCGTAACAAATTTCAAAATATTTACTCACTTCTATGATAGACGGCCCCTTAAACAATCATTTTGACGTTTTTTAAGCATAATTGGAAAACTACTTGGAAGAAAAATGTGAAATTTTGGATTTCCATAAAGCAGGACTTAATAAATCTGAATCCATAAAAAAAAAAAAAAAAAAAAAAAAAAAAAAAATGTAGGTTGCCATTTATAATTTTTTAAATATTAATTTCATAATTCATAATTCATATCAGAAAATTATGAAAATTGCAAATTCAACGTATTTATGTTTGGGTATATTAGTATTATTGCTACACAAAAAATGAAAACATTTGGATCATAATTTCAGAAGTTATAAATAAAAATAAACTCCTCAACAAATTATCGTAGACGAAAGTTACTGGTACCTAACGATAGGAAATAAAGTCTACTTTTAAATGACGTATATAAAATTTGCTTAGGGGGACATCTACATATTAAAACGAATCCAAACTTCCTTTTTTTCAATAGCAATACACAATTTTAACAAGCTATTTTAAATCTTCAGTTCAAACTCGGCCTAGATACATAATTTCAAGTCGTTTGGATGATAATTTTTTGAAGTAAAAACATTTAAAACTTAGAACTTCAAACGTTAAATTACGTTTTCATATTTTTATTAATATCTCCTGAAATTTCAATTCTAATGTGAAATTTTATTGGTTTGCTTGTAATACTAAAAATCGCCAATACATGTTGAATTTGTAATTTTTATGATATGAATTATAAAATTAATAAACAAAAATGTGTCTTGCAACTTAATTTTTTTACGGATTTATATTATGTACTACTTTATGTGCACCCAAAATTTAAAAAAAAAAAAATGCTTTAAAATTGTTTTCCAACTATGCTTCAAAATGTCAATTTGCTCGTTTAAGTGACCCTCTACGTTATGCAGAAAAGCATAATTTGTAAAAAAATATTTTACTCATTTGATTCAAGCATTTGGACTGGGATTACGGTGCCTCAGTTTACAAACTCATAACAGAATAGAAACACACAATGACTTGCAATGTAAACAAAACGTAAACCATATTTTAGTGCCTCGCGAACTTACGCTAACCTAAAAGACATTATAAGATGAAGCATACGAAAATGAGCACGCAACCACAACAAACCATGAAAATAATATACACACACATATATATATATATATATATATATATAAACAAACCAACAAAATATTTAAAGAGAAAAATGTCGAATGAAAAGTTTATTTTTCTACCGGCATTAATAAGTTAATTTCAAAAAATTCAAATAAATTAACAGAATAAGTTTAATTATAGAATTATTAACCCTATTTCAAAGGAGAAAAAACGAAGGTAAAATCTGATATCGTTTTAACATAGCTTTAGTTTTAGTTCTTCAAATAAATCATAATATAAACCGTACGAACATATCTGCAAAGATCAAATGAGACACAATCCCCTCCCCACTCCCTCAAAAAGAACGATGTCGAAAAAAAATGTTTTAGAATTATGCCTTTAGCAATCGAATTAGGATTTATTTTCAGACTGAATAGACATTTATCTCGTTTTTCTTGATTGTTTCCTTTTACTGTTTCACACACTTTTTTATTCTAAATTTTGTATTCACCGATATTCTTCACTTTCCGCCAATAAATTTAGAAAAGTGAGAGTTAAATAATTGCACAATCTGAGACGCAGCATTATAAAAACACCTATAACACTCCAATGACATCCACACACTCAAAAACTAGTTTAATTACAGAAATCTTATTATTTTTTTAATCGGATAATTCTACACACTTAAACATTACAAAATGAATATTTAAGAGGATTTTACCATACATAATAATAGCCGAAACATACTAGGTCATTAAAAATGTCACATTGGCAAGATATAATACATTAATAAAAGTGACTTAGTCATTATGTAGCATTTAACAATCGAGTACAAAACTTTGCATGCAGCCCTTAAAATATGCTCATTTTAAAATACTTAATTTCTCTTAAACTAATGGTGAGAATTTGTACGTAGGTAATGTGAAAAGTACAGAATATATTTATGGTGAATAAATTGGGTGTTACTTTTGACAAAAACAAATCTTGGATTTGTTTTTATATGTAACTGGCCAATTAAGCAAATTGTATTTACGTTATTGAAAATTTGACTTTATTTCCAATCATTTGGTACCAGTACCTCTCTTTTACGACAATCTATTGCAGAGTTAGTAGTGGGTGTTGGTAATTTTTTTCAACGATTGTACCTAAATAATTAAATAAATATTTTAGCTTCAAATATGTATGTTTTCCCATTAAAAATGGGATCTTGGCATGTGCTGTTAAACCACTTTAACCTTAAATTAACCTTTTTATCTTAGTATTTTTAAATTATGTTTATTTTGCATAGGATATCTGATGTCGATGTCTAACATTATAACTTTGTACATTTTTAGTTTTAATTATAGCTTCATTCTGATGATTGTGTTAATTTTGGATATAAATGTGTTGGTCTGTGCCTGAAATGTTGTTTTTTAAATTGAAAGGATTTTTACAGTGAAGCAGCAACCAAAATTCTAAAAGTAAGAAACTATAACGTTTGACATTGGCTTCAGCTATTCTATGTAGAAAATAATTATTCCAAACTTTTGAAATACAAACGAAAAATTTGTAAAGACATTGGTTTACCCTTTAGACAGACTAGCATTGGTTTACCCTTTCTTGTCAAGATGATTTTAAATTAATCTCGTAAATATCGTCGCATGACGTAAGTAAGAAATTTTGTTACTTGTTCCGCGCAGCACAGAATCAAAAGAAATATTTTAATGAACACAAAATTATTATAACATAGTTTGGCAATAGCTGTGATTTTATCCTTGAATCTCTGGATTAGTAGCCAGCAGCATTCTTTCTCGCTTTTTTACTCTTCATTCGCGTTAACATTTTAGAATATTGGCTATCAGATATGAATCCAGGATACGACCACAAGAAAAATATCATAATTTTTTGTTTCTACTCGTATATTTATATTTCTTTCGCTTAAAATTTGAAGTTTCAGCTTCTGTGCTACTTTTTTTTTTAAATTTCTGTTTGTTATACATATCTGAATGACACTATTGTTTTATACAGCTGAGTTAGAAGTAAAATTTCGACGGCAAAAAAGGTGAATTTTGTGGTTGAACATTTTATTTAACTTTCTACAAAGGCTCTATAAATGTCAATTCTTTTCAGACCTCGTATACCTCAACATCCATGAGAGGTTAAAGTCCCAGTCTGTCGATTATAAATAATAAGCCATTATATTCACGTGAACGACGCAGATTTGTGTAAAACTTTGATAGTGTGAATAACGAGACCATAGCGGAAAAGTACCTACAATGCATACATATATGGTATGACAAATATATGGTATCAAATGTTACCTTTGCGTTTCATATTCCACTTTTCAGGAAGTAATGTAATTTTTTTTCCACAATGATATTTCATTAAGGTAGGAAGGCAAAGTTTCAAAAACAAACTTATTAAGAAGTTCTAAACGAAAAATTCGGATTTCTTGTGCTCTTGTCAGTTCTTATTCTTCTGTCTTCTAAGATCTTTCCGTGAAAGCTTTTTATCTATTTTTAGCTTTCAAACTGAGTGGTCGTTCATACTTTCTCGAAATACGTTTCACGGTTTATTTCCATGTACGTATTGCACATTTCGCCCAATATTTTTTTAATCAACCAGCTAGCTTTGACTCTTAGCTCGAGATTGAAATTTGTATGACAGTGGAATTTTTATTAATAGAGCTACGTCTATGAGAAACATGCCAGACTTTTCAGTGGCCCTGAATGGTATCCCAACAACCACAAAGCTCTATTGGGAAGCAATCGCCCGACTGTCGCTTGCTGTTTCTGCGGTAACGGCACCACATCAGTTTGCTGATTCCGGTTCCAACACTTTTGTGATCCCCAGGGCGACGGTCGGCCGGTTGGGACATAGTCGAATCGTTGACGGTAGGATACTATGCGGAAGTCACGCCGATAAATAACCATAGATAACCATAGGAATATCTTCCACAGTCGAATGTCCCCGATTCTCTTATAACATCTTTTTTACACCACACATGCACACACATATCTGTAATTTAATATACAATAATAAAATAATAACATTTTAGTTCATATTGTTGTAATGATTCTTTGAAGAAAAGTCGAAAATATGTAATACCCATTAATTATTAAAATATATGTAATATTCACAAATAAACTCGAAGTTGAATGAAGATATAAAAAGAATATTGTCCAAGAAATAATACTCCAAATTCCGACCGAAATTCGGGCTACTATTTGAAAACAGATATCGGTCCCTTTTCATCTGCCGATTGATTGGCGTCATTGGATTGATCATTAATTGATTGGCGATTTTTGGCAGAAAGCAACCGGATAACAGCAATCAGCAATAAAAGTGGTCTTTCTGTAGTATCGGCTGCCGACATGATACCGATATTTGACCGATTCCAGTATACACATGCCGATACTAAACCAACGTTGCTGACTGTGACCCGACGGTCTGCCAAAAAGTATCTATTTGCTGGGATATTGTTAATGATCTCTTTAAAAGGCTAAAGCAGAAAAATACATGGACAAAACGTTAGATGATAATACAGGTATTTTTTCAAAGGAGACAAAATTTAAGTGTGACTGGAATTTTGTCGATATAAATTTCTTGTTTATTAATGGCCTTTTCATAAATGGTGGCCTTTCAAAAATTGGTAGTAAAATATTCTTCTCATAAGATCACAGAGTAAATTTATTTTAGCTTTACTTAATAGTGTTTTGATCTCTAATTCACCTTCATAACAAAATCCATGAGCAATTAGGAATGCTTTTTGAATATTTTCTTTACATACACAGGATCTTTTTGTTGCTTTTTTTTCTTTTGATTGATAGAAAAGAAAATGTTCCCTTTTAGTTTCACCTTAATAAGTCATGCTTCTTCCCGCGAACAAATTTACACTTACACCAGATGAATGTTTGTTGAAACGAATGAACGTTGAAAAGACGACTGAAAACGTAGCAATAAATGTGGGAGAAAGTTGTCATGAATGTATTAAGAAAAAATCTATTATCTTTGGGATTATGACCCATAGTATATTTAAGATTCACGACTATCATATACAGTCAAATTGCCTTAAAGAAATTGCCTTAAATCGAAGTCAAATTGCCTTAAATCGAAATCAACTGTTAAACTGCCTTCTATAACGTGAGAATGACTGTTTGTACTTTTTGAAGTAAAATTTTCACATTAAATATATTTTACACTACGATTATGATTTTTTTTTCTTAAAAAAAAGAAATGATGAACGTAGAGACAAACTTAATTAGAAAACTCATATAATTTCTACCACTTGAATAGTTTCCTGAAGTAATTAATTTAATCTTGCTTCATTAAAAAATTTAAAAAATGTAGATTAAATATAAATAATTAATTTTTTAAATTACGTTTAATTTTATTTTATTTGAGTAATTAAGGGACATCATGATTTTTTTTATGTATTAAGAAATTTTTTAGATATTAATTACTAGCCTTACGCATATGAGAGTTCCTCATTAGTTTATTTTTCCTTGAATAATGTATTAAAAATTCTTAGTGCGTTTTTTGTCACTTTTTGGCACATTTTTCATTTATCTCAGCTAGTTGGTAAATTAAAAGAAATATGAATATTGGAGGTAACTGTTGTGAAATTTCGCTAACATAAAAATTAGAGAACGCAGTCATCAGATCATTAAATAGCTTAATGCTTTTTTCAATCATAGAGTTGCACAAATTTGTTGATCGCATAATTTTTTGCGAAATGAAAGAAAATATACATTCTAGCCACTTATAATGCATTGCATTACTGAACTTTACAACTTATGAACTTACGTTCTTCAACAAAATAGTGTGTTACATAATTTTAATATGAAAAAGTATTTTCTGTTATTGTATTACAGATTTATAGATAAACATTATGTGCTTCCCACAATTTGGTGCTTTCTAATTAATTTGAAACTTTTACTGAATTGACGAAACCTTTTCTTAATAATCCTACGCACACATAAGCTTAAACAGAGTCACAAGATTATATAAAAAAAATAAAATGAAATTTATACTTTTAATAACAAATGAAGAATGTAATGAGATTTATTGCAAATTTTATGAAAAATATTTTAAATAAATCTAAATAAAATAACAGAAATATAATCTTTAAATTCATATACGAGTATGTTCTTATTTTTTGAAATGCACAACTCGAAAGCTCTACCTTTAAATTTAATTAAAATTAAATAAATTAGAATGCAGTGCATTTAAGCAATAATGTTTTAGAATAAGTAATTTTACGTGATTAAAATAATAATGAAAGTTATATTTTGAAATTCTTAATTCTTGTAAGTTTATTTTTTATTCTCTACGTGTATAGTTTGTATAGTCATGCAATGAACAGTCGTGTAAAAAGAAAAGTAAACACCCCCTACTAACTCCTCACAAATTAACGCAAACGAAAATTACTGGTACCGAACGATTGGAAATAAAGTCTACTTTTAAATGACGCATATAAAATTTGCTTAGGGGGACATCTACATATTAATACGAATCCAAACTTCCCTTTTTTCAATAGCAATACCCAATTTTAACAAGATATTTCAAATCTTTGGTTCAAACTATACTCCAAATTTCGAGTCATTTGAATGATAAGTTTTTGGATTATAAGCATTCAAAATTTAGTGCTTCTAATGTTAAATTACATTTTCATATTTTTATTTATAACTTCTTAAATTATGATCCTAATGTTTTAATTTTTTATGTAGCAATAATACTAATATACCCAAACATAAATACGTTGAATTTACAATTTTTATAATTTTCTGATATGAATTATGAATGATGAAATTAATAAAAAAAAATTATGAATTGTAACCTGCAATTTTTTTTGATGGATTCAGATTTATTATGTTCTGCTTTATGGAAATCCAAAGTTTCACATTTTTCTTCCAAGTAGTTTTCAAATTATGCTTTAAAAACGGCAAAATGATGGTCTAAGGGACTGTCTATGATAGAAGTGACTTAATATTTTGAAATTTCTTATGCTATCTAGTAGGGTTGGCCGAAATAAGCTAAAAAATTTTTTTTCGAAATTTATTTTGGCATAGTACACAAAAGTTGTGTAATGGGACAGTCAGAACTCACATTTTTTTTTTCAATATTGCTCAATATTTAGCCGCGCCCCTCTGACATTGAAAAACAGAAAAAAAAAGAGAAAAATCGCTTTTTGTGAAAAAATACATTTTTAAAAATATTTCAAAATTTTTACTGGCATACAATGAAAATGTTACACAATGAGTCAGTTATAACCCACAAAATTTTTTATCAATTTCTCTCAATATTTACCCGCGCCCCTTTGACATCAAAAATAGGAGAAAAATATAAATATATCGGATTTTCTAAAAAAAATTGTTTTAGGAAAATTACTTTTCGAAATTAGTATTGACATTAATTGATTAATTAAATAGTACTATAAATAATAATAATTCTATAATTATTATGTAAATTAACTTTTTATTCATTTTTTACGAAATTAATACTAACATATTTTTTTTTTATTACACGCAGACAGAATACAGATTAGGACAAAAATCTACAAATTTGAAATGTATTAAATAATACCTGATGCAAAGTGAATATTAGGTGCTAGAATAATATTGTCCCGTGTTGTTGAATGTTAGAAGTTCTTTCCTTGCTTGAAGCTTGGCACGAATATATCCATCTCTTGCAGTTTCACCACAAACTTTCATTGCAGCTTCATATATTAGTTTAACACGTCGTTCAAGAGATTGCGTGTGATATGGAAATTCCTCAAACGTTAGTACTGGAAACTGTTTTTCTTTGCACATATCTTTGAAGTCACTGTCCTTTATATGAATTGTAAGAGATGATTCTGTTACAACAGTGTTTGACCAACCAATTAAATCAATATAATCGGCTGCTTTCAAATTGAGATTTGGAAACTCGAAAAAACGCAATCCTCACAAGTTCTTCGTCTTCTTATTTCTGGCGCTGATAATACGCCTAACTGCTAATTCCCGGATGTGTTCTCTAGGATCATGTAGCATTGCTTATAATAGGTGTTCAGGATGCACAGAATATGCATTGTTTGAGAATACTTTGTAAATACAGTGAAACCCCGATCTATCGTTCCCGCATCCGTCGTTTTCCCGCATTGATCGTTTTATTTCCATGGTCCCTGCACAAATTATATTTAAATAATATTAATGAAACCCGCATGCATCGTTCTTCAAAAAGTCTTTTTTCCCGCATTCATCGTTGTAAAAATTTTCTCCTCCCTGAAATGAAATTGAAGGTCAAACAGATCCATATGACATACAAGATGGAATTGCTTCTTTTATCTTAAAATGACTGATTTGTGCTGCTTTTTTTAGGGGGGGAGGAATTAGCGCCGATATTCTGATATGTATGCACGTCTAAATAACTGTTGTATGCGGAACAGGTGTTTTTGTTTGGAGAATGGGTTATTCCATTTCTGTGTAATGGGGAGTATGAATGCACCCACTTCGGCCAGCTGCCACATTTCTGCCTAATCTGTTGTGTGCAGTGCACGTATTTAATTTCAAGCATGTGAGCTTTCAATTTATAGCGGTCTTCGCTAAATTTTATGCATTCTTTGAATTTAAAAAATGGCAAAACAAATTCCAACCTTAGAAGAAAGGCTTCACATCATAGATGAGGTGGAAAAGAATCCTTTTGAGAAAAAAATTAGCATCGCTAAACGTTTAGGTATACCGCCGTCAACCCTGAATCGATAATTTCCAAAAAGAAAGAAATTAGAGAATAGGCTGATAAATATGGGACTTTTGCAAAAAAGAGAAAAATTAGCAAACAGTCTACTTACAGTGAGTTGGAAAGACTTATCTTCGCTTGGTACGAATAGGCTCGTGCATCAAATATTCCTGCGGATGGGAATATTCTTCGAAAGAAGTCACTTGACATATGCCTCATATGGCATGGATACTTTTTCTACATCAATTAGATGGATTTCACGTTTTAAAAGTCGCCATGGATTGATATACAGGACATTATGCGGCGAAAGTGCCACAGCAGCAAATACTGATGAAATAGAAATGTGGTTCGGAAAACTTTCGAAGTTATAAGGATACAAGGATTGTGACATCTACAATGCAGACGAAACAGACCTGTTTCATAAATGCTTGTCAGAGGGAACGCTAGCGTTCAAAGGAGAGTCCTGCCATGGGGATAAACATTCCAAAGAAAGATTTTCAGTGCTAGTATGCACAAATAAGGACGTTCTGATGAAAGAGTACCCCTCGCTATTTGTAAATCTGCTAGACATCGATGGTTCAAGAATGTAAAGAAACTGCCAGTAGTCTTCCATTCAAATGCCAAAGCATGGATGAAAAATGATATTTTTACAAAATTTCTTCATGATTTTGATAGATCAGTCGGCGCTCAAAAAAGGAAAATCATTCTATTTATTGACAATTGTTCAGCTCATTCACCAGACATGTCATCTTTGAAAATATAGAAATTAGTTTTTTCCCAGATAATTGTACATCTGTCGTACAACCTCTTGATGGCTGGATAATGAACTGTTTTAAGCAGAAGAAAGCTAGCGTAAAGATCTTTATGTTTCATGAAACAAACAAAAGAACTTACTCCGAAAATAGATCATTTGCAGGCTATTCCTTTTGTACTTTCAGCAGGACATGAAGTAACCTCTTAAGTCATCCAGAATTGTTTCGTGAAATGCGATTTTGCCCGAAAAATTGATGGAGAATGCTTAACAGAAGGGAAAGAAAATAATAACAATGGTGACGATAATGCAGATGAAGAGTGGTTTCGTGTAGCAGATGATGTATCCGGTGTGAAATTTAGCTATTATATTCCCATTTGTGAAGAAGTTGCAACATGTGGTTTTCTAAGCATAGAAGAAATGTCTGGCAATGCAAAAATGAAAATAACGGCGAAGACGCAGAGGATAATATTCATACCGATGAAGCTGAACCTACACTAATGCCAAGTCTGTCTGACGCAATTACGGCATTTGAAACTGTACGATTGTATATGCACATAAAATTATAGAAAATGATCAGAAAAAGGTTGTTCATCTTGATAACTTGTTGTTTAATTTAAAAAATGAACGAAAAACCCAACATAAAATTACTGATTTGTTTAAAGAAATATCAATTATCTACAACTACAATCGATTTATTTCTTTTTCAGTTTGGTAAGTAACAAATTAGTATTTATCTGTATACTATATACATTTAATGTAGTAGTAATGCATAAACACAGTTTTTTTGTCTTTTGACGCTAACCCGCATTCATCGTTTTCCCGCATTCATCGTTTTTTTTCGCGCACCCCTTGAAGGATCGAGGTTCTACTGTAATTTGCTTAGCATTATCTGGAAGCTGCCTTGCAAGGAAAATCAGTTTCCAGAAATGCTTTGCACCATATAGGCAATTCGATTTCATCTTTATAGAAAACCACATAGGGTCCTTACATACTTTACGAGTATTATAAGATTTTGTTACGGTCTTGGAGTGCTAATGTATAAACGTAACAAACGGTTTGCAGTGCTCGACCATCGTGCATGACTGAGTTTACCTGGATTATTGTCAGTCACGTTGGAAGGGTAAGTACCTTCTTTTATGGCAAAACAGATTCGATACAAATATTATTGCACAGTACTTAGCTTTTGGATACCTTTCAGATCCATAAGCTGAAGAGTACAGTGAATTTGATCAAATTTGACCAGTGGATTTTTTTTTTTTTTGCAATATTTTAGAAGCAATACAATAGGTCTAGAATAGGAATACGGTCCATTTGTACAACCGTCCATTTCCAGAATAAGGTGCCTTAGTGGCAACTCATTAGTATGTAACATAAATACATTCCATTATAATGGTCTTACAATGTATGTCTCAAGCAAACGTATTACTCCGCCTTTCCATATAACCCATAGGTTCTGCAAACTCATATTATACGTTTCTGTAAATGTGATAACACCTTGGGCTATGTCTTTTGCATTTTCACCAGCAGTTAACGATATATGACCTATATACTTGCTACCTGGTTCCTCTATTAATGCTACACGCGCTTCTGATGTTAATTTTTGATGACCTGATATTTATTCAAAAGTATCATCTTTGCGCCCATCAAAATACAAACTCTTAAGAGATGTCACTTCAAATGCCCTAAAATCATTCCCCTTAGTTGTTTCCTTTATTTCTCTAGTTCCCTTCTCACTTTGTTTTTAACAACTACACAAGTTTGTTTCTCAGGTGAAATTAAATCGAAATCTGCCAGTACTGCTGTAATAATTTTGGCCACTGCTCTACTTGAGGTACGATATGTTATTAAATGCACTTCAAATTTATAGATTTTGTTCTAATCTGTATTCTGTCTGTGTGCAATTCAATAAAAATATGCTTAATTAAAATTAATATGAAAAATATTAATGTCAATACCAATTTCGAAAAATAATTCTCGTAGCACAGTTTTTTAGAAAATCCAATATATTTTTAATTTTTCTACAATTTTTTATGTCAGCGGTGAGCGGTTAAATATTGACAGAAATTGATAAAACGTTTTGTAGGTTTTAACTGACCCATTATGTAACATTTTCACTGTATGCTAATGAAAAAGACGGAAAATTTTCAAAATATATTTTTTCACAAAAAACGATTTTTGTCTTTTTTTCTCGTTTTCAATGTTAGAGGGGCGCGGTTAAATATTGAGCAATATTGATGAAAATTTTTGTGATTTCTAACTGACCCATTACACAACTTTTGCGTACTATGCCAAAATCAATTTCTAAAAAAGGTTTTTTCGGCCCACCCTACTATCCAGTAAACTAACAGGCTTAATTGACTGCTTAAGGTGCCTTGATCAAGAAGGGAGCTCTCTCGGTTAACAATCGAGTACCGAACTTCAATTTGGATACAGCCCTTAAAATACGTTCGTTTTAAAATAATTAATTTCTCGGAAGGTTATGGTACGAATTGCATAAAATTTGTTTTAAGACTAATTGAAGGGTGTAGAGTTCATTTATGCTGCCAGATTTATGTACTGCTATTGAAAAAAATAAAGTTATGGTTCGTTTTAATATGTAGATGTCCCCCTAAGCAAATTTTATATACATCATTTAAAAGTAGACTTTATTTACAATCGTTCAGTACCAGTAACTTTCTTCTACGATAATTTGTTAAGGAGTTAGTAGGGGTGTTTACTTTTTCTTTTCCACGACTGTACATTGTACTACTATATGTTCCCTGCATGGCATGTTAGCTCATCCACTCCAGGATAATATTCATGCAACTTATATTCAACAATTAACGACTATTACTTAAATAATAAAGTGAAATCACTTATCTCTTAACTGAAACTAGCTATTTCGATTCGAATTTCAAAACATCTTAGAGTAAGACATCACTGTTACACAAATAGCGCTTACGCCAATTAACGTTACTTAGAGTTCCACTTAAGATTGTTAAATTTGATGTTCAAAACAAAGTAATAATTAAAATGGAAATACTTGTTATGATTATTGCATTCATATACTTTAAAGATGTTTCAAGATTTTAAAATTAAATATTTACGTGTTCTTAAATTATAATACTCTAAAAATGTAACGGTGTTCATATATTTACTACTTTAAAAATTAAAACTTCCTCGTTAGGTGCACATTCTCAAATACAGAGGTGTCCAAAAGTATATAGAAACAATTTTAAACTGCGAAATGAAAAAGTGCTGCAATATTTAAATTAATTTGTTCTAGTTGTACAAAGTGAAATAATCTAAAAATCATTACAAAATGTAATAGTCGGATAACAATGCTCAGCTTTATACATTTATTTTTTAAATGTCATTAGTACAGGAAGGAACTCAGAACATTTTAGGGAAAAAAACTTTTTTTATATATTTTACTTAAAAATTATATTCATTATATTATATGAGTTCTAAAGCTTGTTTTTTTTTTACTTTATTTATTATTTATTAACTTTATTTCGTTTATCTTTATTTATTCGTGTTGTTAATGTCGGGCGATTTTGTCATCGATTGCTTTAAAAATTTTGCTTCCGTCGTTAACACATTGAGGGCGGGCTATTTTTCGAAAACGAGCACGAAATTTACGTTTTAAAATAGCGTTAGAAATTAAAACCTGCTCACAACCAGTCAGAAGTAAGCATGTCTGGATTACATCTTCTTTACTCACACTGTTAAAACTATTTACGGGCAGAGGCCGGCAGCAGAAATTCCTGTCATACCCTGTAAAGAAAAAAAAAAATTGTGTCCATTAATTTGTGTCAACGTGTACACACTGGCGGAATAAAATGTATGGGGTCGTACCGTGTTTGATGATTTTTGATTTCACCCTTGACGTAACAGATGGGCTAGAACTTCAAGAATATGGGATTTCCCTTAATTTTCTAAGTGTCTAAAAATATCCCTGCAAAATTGCTGCCAAAGGCGGGCAGCAGAGATTCTATTCATACCCCGTAAAAAAAATCCATGCCCATCATTTTGTGCAGCTCGTAATTTTACGGGGCAAAGATATAATGCACTTCAAAACACAGGTCAAAACTTTGCTTACTGTTCCTTAGCACATAACACGTTAGATAATCATCACAGAATCACTTTTTTGGCGGGTAAAAAAAAGTTACGGTCGCGGTTAACTGACATTATTCTTCAAAATACGTTTAAAACGAAGGGTTACACCCCAGCGGAGGAAAATGTATGGGGTCGAATTGTACTTTTTTTTAGCGGATCAGACCATTTATCATCAAATAAGGCTCTTGCCCATGATAATTGAACGGCAACGGCTCATAAATTTACAGTTTTTTTCTGATAGTACATCCTTACAAAATTTCCGGTACCATCAATATTTTCTTCCATTAGTCCTCGAAAAAGTCAATTCACGTGAACCGTTCGTTCTCAATGTGTTAAGTAGATTATTTCGAACACATTACAACGGAGCCAAAAGGGGTTTATAATTTCAGTTTGTCTGTCTTACCGTCTGCTGGTCTGTCCTGTTCTAACTCTTGGATTACCACGTTTTTATAATATGTTAAAATTTATTGTATAACATTTTTTATTGAAAATGAAGTGTGTACCATTTATAATTCGTCTACAGGGATACACAAAATATTTCCGTTACATTATCAACTATGCTGACAATTGTTTGCGGTGCATTATTATTTTTTGATTGATATGATTTTTATTTATCAAATTGATATTTCAAATACAATGAGATATGCATCAAGGTGTGGACAACAACATGCTTCATTAAGTGTATGAAACAATTTGTTAACAGGTAGGCACAAAAGAATTCCATTACATTATGATCTATAGGGGAAAGCATTCGGGGTGCATCATATATCGATATACTTCAAACATAATAAAATCGAAAAGGATCAGTGAGATACTCTACAGCATTATTATGTAGATTATGGAGTCTGTAGCATTTATCCTTCATTTACAGAGAAGCACAAAATAACTTAGTTACAGGTCAGACAATGATGAATAATTCTTGAAGTGTGTTTTCCGCTGTGGTTTGCAATTACACAGTTATCTATTTTTTCTGATTTACGTGATATGTTTAAATTCTATTGATCATATATAAGGTTGCATGAGCGAATTCGAACGTATACTGGTTAGGAAATTTTATAAATTGCTAAAATTTGATTTATACTGAGTTTTGTGCTTCTTAAATTGCTTATATATATATATATATATACTAGTGGGCTCTGCCCTCTGCAAACTACGCTCGCCAACCCCGTTCAGATACCACAGAATCTAAAAGCACGCTAATCTGGTCGGTTTTAAAAAGATTAGAGAAGATTGAATTATAATAAAAAGAAAAAAATGTAGCGATCTTCCTTTAAACGGGTTTCCATTCAAATCCCTTTAAATACGAAAATTTAAGGCCTAATCAGTTGCTGTTAAGATGCCAAATGGTTTTTTTCGTGTTTTTTTTTTTAAGAAGATCAGTTAAACATTTGAAAATAAGCTGAAATAAAATTAATTATGTAAACAGAGTCTTTGCCTCCCGGTATTTTTTAACAGCGTTATAAAACGATTGACATGATACAATTTACTGCTTTAACCCCTTCAAGGGCAGTGGTTCATTTTTGGACCACTTAATTTTAATTCTTAAATGCCAAATTGGCACCAGAATATTGGAATGAAAACTGTCCTTTTATTAATTAAGTGAATAAAAACATCTTCTTATTTCGAAATACATTTGTTTGTAAATTCTGGTGCCATTCACTAATTTCAATATTTTATGAATAAAAGTACCTTGCCCCTGAAAGGATTAAACGCATATTAAGGTATTTATTATTTTAAAGTTTCCTTTCTCTTTATATTCAAGTGTAAATACAATTTTCAAGTCATAATTTTCAATATTTTCCTTCTTTGAACACGTGCTCATTTCATAGAAATTTTAAAGTTTTGTTTTCCTTTTTTAATGTCACTTGTAAATAGTTTTTTTATCATGATGAAATATTATTCTTTACGCTGTTTTTACAATTGAAAGCAATATTTATAATAATAGCCCAAGTCAAATCAATAGTTCAGAGCGGACCATTTCTTTTTTTAATATTCCAGGTGGCCATTTTGGTACTTTAACGTGAGCCAGCCACAGGTGATAAGTCGCCAAATATTATTCTATCGCCGTAATTTCACCTATATTATTATAGTCTAAGTCATGTAACTGCCATAAACAATTACGGGCTGATTCCTTCGCTTTTTATTTTCCAGGCGGCCATTTTGGTACTTTAGTGATATCCAGCCACAGGTGATAAGGTGACAGGTTATAATATTCTATCGCCATCATTTCACATATATTATAATAGTCTAAGTCATGTAACTGCCATAAACAATTACGGACCGTTCGCTTTTCATATGAAAGTTTTCCATTTTGATTAAAGAATCAAAATTATTTTTTCGAATAAAACTACATAAAAGTTGCCATAATCGCAAAGAATTCTTGGTACTTTTATGTTAGCCGGGTGAAAATCTCACCAATAGCCTTTTTTTTTTTTTTTTTTTTTTTTTTTTTTAACTCGCCAGTGAGCATTTTTTTTTTTCGAGTGATAAATTAAGACGGTACTACATGGTTATCCCGTCGACCAAAAATTATCTCCAAACTATGAAATTAAATGCCAATAATGGTTGTTTGTAAATGTCACACATCAAATTATTTTTATTTCAATGTTTTATTTGTATTTTTATTAATGTTATATTAATTTATTTATTCTTTCGTTGTGTAAAATAAAAATTATGTGAATTTGTATAATTTGGTTTGGCGATTTAATAATTTGGCTAAACTGGTTGACGGGATAACTAAGTAGTATTATTAAAACATTGCTTTGAAGTTGAAATTAAATGTCATGGTTTGTTGTATTATTTAATATTTGGCACAGATGCGCACCGGGTTTGGCATAATTTTTTACGACAATTTGGCGAAAACCTCTTTATCGAATACCAGTTAGATATGCATTTTAAAGTTATTTTCTATTATTTATAAAATGAAATAACAATAAATAATAAAAAAGTTTAATAAATAAGTGAAGCACAAAACAATTTATAACATTTTTTTTTTAAATAAAAAGAAAAAAATGTAAATAAACATTTATTAATAAATAAGCAACAATAGCCGGTTTACCATGTCAGGCCAAATAAACATATTTTGCCCCCAATTAGGTATACAGGTGCGCATATGACATCTGTAAAGAAATGTTTGGCCATTTATCACCTGCGTCGCCCTAACATAAATATACCGAGTTCTTGATTTCTCTATAAGAATCATCCGATTTGACGAAAGATTTTTCAAGCAAATTGGATTATGAATAAAAGTAACATGACACGTTTAAGGGAGGCCAAACTGGTCGCCAAATTAGTTTAAAATAATAACTTTTTCTAAAATATGAAAAACAAATATCTTTTATGATTAAAATTTGAGTTGCCATCATTAGAGAAAAATGTTAAAAAATATAATAATATCTCGAAAACTAATTCGAATTTAAAAATTTTAATGCCAGTTTTGAGATCTGCGGATCAACACGGATTTTTGGAGTTAATTTCACCGCATAATATTCCATATTTTAAGAGAAATCGCCGTGAAGCATAATCATTTGTTTAATTAGTCGTTTCATAAATTCGTTTCATTAGGATTATATATATATATAGGGTAGATGTATTTTGTATGAAAAAATGAAATTTCTTAATAAAATTATGTTGTTGTTGTAATGATCCTCGTGATCTGTGGTTGATGCGTGATTTCTTTTGTTCATGTCTTTACTAGCGAATGAGTTATATTTAAAACAAGAAAGAAAAATCATGCGTCAAGCATAGATTATAAAATACTTACCAACACTTCCAGAATATATTAACAAAACTCCGCCATTTAATAAAGTAAAGAAGATACTTAAATAAACATTCTATAAAACTTATTAGACATTTGAAAACTAGAGTTAAAAAATTACTGCCCGTAGCTGGAATGGTTCTGCTATTCTTTTGTGGAGCTTTGGATATGATCTACAGATTTAAAAACTTTCTACAAAGTATGATAAAATTTAGTATAGTTCAGCACTTTAAAAACCAGATGGAACGTACTTGAATTATTTTGTGCAGCCAGGTATATTACATGTAGATTTTTATGCACCACATAATACGCTGGAATTTAATTTAGGCAAAAACATACACAAAATTTCTCAAATCAAACTTCCAGGATTTAGTATCCGTAGGCAGATATGTATCCAGTTCTTTCCATAGCCCTGTAAAATATTTTATTTATATGCTGCAAACATCTCTTCGTGTACTAAATGTAATTGAACTTGAAAAGGCATAACTCAAATTAAAATACACCTTTAGACAATTCACGCTCAATCTTAGTAATGGTTACAAATTCTTTTGTGTAGCCCTGTATATGGTCAATAGAATTTATGCACACTATGTAGTATCTAAAAATTTAATTAAACTTACAATTTCATATCATAATTGAAAACGCACTTTCAGAAATCATACCTAAAAGATACTACTTCTGATACAGTATGTTATGGGAAAAATTGCATGTGTCCCTATAAAGGAACGATAAATGAAATGCACATCACATTATACTACAATCATCTTGTCGTAAACCTCTGCAATGTATGTCAATTTCATCATGTTTGAAATTGTGCAACATACTTAAAATTCGCTGCGAACAATTTTTCCCCGTACACCGTTATAAACGAATTCTTTTGTTTGACCCTGTAAAAGAAAAATAAATGTTTGTTCCTATATTCTACAGATAGTAAGTGTTAGTGAATCTCAGAAATGTATATAAATTTCTTTACGTTTGTAACAGAGTAACATAATTAAACTACACAGCAAACGATTTTTCGTCAGTGCCCGTAATTCAACGGAATACTTTTTAGTTCCCTTATACTGGTACTGCAAAAGGTACTCATAACATATTCCGTTGTATCCCTCTTCTAGTGCACCCCAATAAGGTATATACATTCCATCATGTTTGAAATATTGTAACACTGTTAAAATACACCGCAAATTATTTTTCACCATAAACCATAATGTAACCGAATAACTATGAATAGCACACACTTCATTTTAAATACCAAGCATGCCACGGTGATTCTCAATAAAGTATATCAATAACAGACAGTCACACAGACGGGGAGACAGACAAACCCAATTCATAAACATTTTTTTACAATGTCGGAAAGTGTTAAAAAATGTAAATCCCATTATCTGTCATTATTAGCATATATATATATATATATATATATATATATATACATATTATAGATTATTTCAAATTATTCAAATCTAGTTTATATGTAATTAAGGTTTTATTTTGAGTTGTACATATATTTTTCGAAGTTCGTAGAAACCATAATAGAACATCAAAATCAGAAAAGATATATTTCTCTGTCAAGTGGAAAAAAGGTAAGATTTCATTTTCAAGTACGTCGTCTTATACGCGTAGAAATTGCTAATCAAAGTAATTGACCAAAAAGCTTTGAGAATAATTTTTTTAATGGTTATTATAATTATAATATAAATTCTCTGGATTTTTTTAAAACTATTCGTGAGGAAAGAAATTGATGTTTACACCCTTTTGATGAGGAAATTGTCTTCCAAAATAAAAATGTAATCTGAATATTCCATATAGTAATTTAATTATTTGTAACGTGTTTTAAATTTCCTCAGACATACATGAATGAATGAAAAAACTCCCTCTAATAAAAAAACATATAAAAGAATTCGATTTCAATTTGCCAGTAAACATGTTTTAATTCATAAGAAGTGCAGATAAGACGAAGATCAGTTTAGCTGACCCGGGTGGTTTTCGATATTATAGGCGTGAAAAAAACAATATATTTCAAAAGGCAGTACGAAGGAAGAAGTATCGGGGAGAATTTGCTTGAAATGAGGTAACCCCAATAGATTTTTTAAAAATGTAAAGCATATTAAGAAATCTTTGCTGGAAATTTACTAGAAGCACGACTCATTATGTAAGGTGGATACATTTTTCCGCAGGATAACACCCAATCTCCCTACATATCCTAATCATGAAAGTCATGTTTGAAAGCAATTAATATTTCATTGCTCGATTGTGCACAACAATCTCCTGCCAAAAACCCATTAGACAGCCAGCGAAGAACTTAAGTTAGAGGTATTTATTCAAAAGTTGTATTATTACAATAAATACGAAATCAAATCTGCTAAGAATCTAAGGATTTTCTTACAAAGCTTTCTGGCTACCAGAATAATAATAATTCGTGACTATTAATACAATTTTGCGTGAAATCGTACTTACTTAAGACTGCGTTAATACAAAAGAAGTACCCAAAAGATATGAGGGAATTTATGATTTCTATAAAAGCAACATTTATATCTCCATGAATATACGTGCTATTTCTACACAAATAAACACAAATGTTTTACATGGCCTACATGATCGATGCTACAGCAGCAAATCACTTCGAACATTTTATTTCACAGGGTAATTTCAACTGTTCTTTTTTGTTTAAACTTTTGTTGGTCCCCTTTTAGCAAACATGACTAAACCTTCAATGAAAACTATGTGGTCAAAAATGATTTTTACATTCTTGAACTTCCAGAAGATTTTGTCAAGCATTCATCTAGATATTAGACAAAAGGTATAACATAAAGGTGTAGTGTTAATATATATATATTAATTCAAAAGGTAGATATTAGATAAATGTATAATAAAGCTGTAATATTGAAATTGATCGTACAGATGGCGGTTTCAGTTTTAAATAAAATTCGCTTGCAAAATTTTGAATTGGTCAATTTTCACGCACAACTACACCCATTCATTTAACAAATCATTTTCTTAAAATATGTCTGGTAACTTGTTTTTGTAACTTAAATTAAATTGTAAAATACTTTTAAGGGAGCAGAGATCCTTTTCAACGAAAGAAATTGTAACTATTTTGGGAGAATAGCGGCGAAAAGTGATGTTAAAATTAAACTAATGCTTCAACACTGATTGTTTGGCAAAATAATAAGTCATTGCTAACTCGATAAGTTTGCTAACTCGATAAGTTTGCTAACTCGAATAAGTCATTGATTTCAAAATATTTAGTGTTAAACGTCTTTTAAACTTGCGACAAACTCGGCATTTTTTATGGATAAAACATCTAGATTTTCAATAGCTTTTACAATCCGTCGACATTCTTTATAGAGCTGCTTTCAGCTGCGGTGCATGTTTTCTGAATTTTATAGATACAAGGTAGCTCCATGTGCTACAGCTACAGATTTTTGATTCAGCCTTATAACTTGGATAGATAAACCATTTGTTTTCATCTAAAGTTTAAAGAAATGTTTCAATTGCACCCGGGTTGGCTTTTTTTATAAAACAAATGTCATTGAATTCATAATTTTCTGTATATAAGTATTGATAATAAATGTATGTTTTTTTATTAGTAAAAAAGGTAAATTTATTAAACGTCCCTTAAAATTTGAAGTTATACGTTTTTATAAAATATATTCGAATGTTTAATCGATAAATTACTTATAGAGCAACAAAAAACGCAATAGATAGAATCTCGTTATATTGGTTACTTTCGTAACGTGAGAATTAAATAATTTCTAAAGGTATATAAAAATTACAAGAAATCAAATTGAAAGGTTAAAAAAATGCTTAAACTGAATTATTTTTCTGTTGTTAGTCGGGAATAGTGGTTGAAGATTTTGTTATAAATAAACCAGCTTGGCCATATAGCTATAAAAGAAGTAGTTTCATGGATGGTTTTTAATAAGAAAGTTGCTCGAATTATTTTTTTCAATGATAAAATAATTCTAAAAGCCTTATGCAGTCATCCCACCTGACCACGCTGGTATCGAACCCGCGAATGTTAGCTAAATCTCCTCCAATTATCACGAGCATTTAGCCATTTGACTGTGCGAATTAAAAATGTGAATTAAGCAAAATAATCATAAAATATTAAATTTATTGCAATATTTTAGCTGTAAAATTTCCTTACAAAACCAATCTGTAATTCATTAATAGACCCACAAAAAGAACAGAACTGCAATTCAGAAACTTTATCTCAATTCATTTATGGTAAATGAGTTTGTGTCAGCTCCAGAAGACAGAACACATCGCAGTAGTCAGAAGGTAAATGCAAAAATGCTTTTCCTAGATTGGATTAAGGGGTCTCGTAACTTTTAAACGCGACGAAATTTAACGAAAAAATTCAAAGTTTGAATTAGTCTATTTTCAAAACCTTTTTATGTATTGGGTTGGCAACTAAGTTCCCGCAGTTTCATTAAATACACTTTTTCTACCGGAATCTATTTTCTGTTTTTTTGATCGAGTTAATTTATGTTAAATGTCAGATCGGTAAAATGTAATGCCAATTATAGAGTACTTCGGAGATTACTATAGCAATGCATATTACAATGGCAGTACCAAGTGGGTTTTCAACTAAGTTCCCGCCGTGATTTTAAATGCATGTTTTTTGACGAGTCTACCTTTTATTTGATCGAGTTTATTTATGTTAAATTTCGGATCATTAACTCTTTGCACTCTTACGTCCAATCTGACTGGACATCATTTTTCTTTGCAAAATTTGTTTTGGGCACCAGTGATAATGGAAATTAAAATTTGCTTTATTTAATTACAACATTTTTGAAATTGTGTACTTGAAGGAAACTTTTTTTAAAAGTTGGTATAAACCGAATAAAACTTGTGTAAGTGCCGCCCGAGTTGAAAGGGTTGAAATGGAATGTCAACTATGGTATGCCAACTGGGTTGGCAACTAAGTCGCCACCTTTTTTTTTTTTTTTTTAATTTTTAAAAGTTTATTTTACAATAAAAAAATAACAAATAATTAATCAACAACGTATGTCCCTTGTTATTTACAACTTCTTCCCAACGTTCAAAAAGATTTTCAATACCTCGTTGGTAGAATTCCCCGGTTTCGACTCGAAAAATTCATCCAACCAAGCTCTCAATTCTGCATTAGTATTGAACGAATCTCCGCGCATAGCATTTGATAGAGATTGAAAGAAGTGGCAATCCGTTGGTGCCAAATCGAGAGAGTACGGCGGGTGCGGCAGCACTTCCCAGCCATGCGTTTGAATGGCTTCCTTGGTCATATTGGCGATATGAGGGCGGGCGTTGTCGTGCAGCAAAAGAACTCCATGCTGCCGATTAGGTCTTTTCTCTTGAATAGCCGTGTTGAGTCGTTCCATTTGTCGAACATAGAGTTCCGCGTTGACTGTTTGGTTACGTTCAAGCAATTCGTAATGGCTAATCCCTTCCCTTACCGCCATACGCACAACATCATTTTACGTGGATGAAGATCTTGTTTCAGGCGCGGTGTTGGCAATTTACCGGGGCTAAGCCATTCCTTGCGCTGCTTCATATTAATGTACAGGCACCATTTTTCGTCGCCAGTAATGATTCGGTAAAGAAATCGTTGCTTGTGTGCTTGTGTCCATGAGTTGAGCGGTGACGAACAAGCAAACCAGCTGAGATTGTGGCTCGTTGATTTTTGTTGTTGTCACTTAAAGCATACGGAACCCACCCATGCTCCGCACTTCTGAACCTTTCCCATCGATTGAAGATGCTTCTCTATAGCAGTGTGGGATAATTTCATTTTCTCTGCGAGTTCCCTTGTCGTTTGACGCGAATTTTCGTGCAAAAGGTGATTTGATCGCTCTTCATCGAACTCAACTGGACGGCCAGAACGAGGCAGTGTTGCCAGATGGGCTACTTTTTTAAAAAGCAGATTCTTGATTAGCACCACTTTTTTTGAAATGGTAAAATGCGCCTTATTTAATGTCATATTAATTAAGGTAAAAACAAAGTGAATTTTACCGTTTCAAAAAAGTGGTGCCAATCAAGAAATCCGAATTTTAAAAAAGTAGCCCACTGGAACGAGGTACGTTTTTGGTGTCAAAATTTTCCTTTTCGAACTTCTCATACCAATCACGAGCGGTTCTTTCAGCAATGGCATCATCACAGTACAAATCTTGCGAGCAGCTTTTGCATCCTCGATTAAATGCAAAGAGGAGTAGGTGTCGAAAACGCTCCCTTTTTTCAACTTGACACTCCTTTTAATAGATCCGGATTTTAACACAAATTAACTCTATCCAGAAAACAAAATATAGATTCCGGTAGAAAACTCCTATTTAAAAAAAAACTGCGGGAACTTAGTTGCCAACCTAATATAAACATGAAATTTTGGACATTGATTAAACAGATTGTGTTTTGTAATATGCTGTCATTAGAAATTTATTAACCTTTTACAGAACTTGTGTATTGTTGAAATCAAAATAGCTCTTTTTTTACTCCATAAGTCATTGCGCGCATCATATCTTGAGAAAGTATGTATGGATTGTCATGAAATTTGGTAAAGATACTAAACATATATGTGTGTTTAAAATGAACTACTTTTAGGCCAAAATTAAATTCAAACAATCATTAACTAACTAAATTCATTAACTACATAAAAAATATTTTTGCAAAAAACAAATATGTATATATATATTTAATTAATAAAAATAGTCATAACTAAAAATATTATCATTGTAAATACTTAAAAGTAGTTCATTTTAAACACACATATTTGTTTAGTATCTTTACCAAATTTCATGACAATCCATGCATACTTTCTCCAGATATCATGCTCACAATGACTTATGGAGTAAAAAAAAGAGCTATTTTGATTTCAACAATTCTGTAACAGGCTAATAAATTTCTAATGGTAGCATATTACAAAGCACAATCTGTTTAATAAATATTCAAAATTTTGTGTTTATACATAAATATGTTTTAAAGATAGACTAATTCAAACTTCAAAGTTTTTCGTTAATTTTCGATGCGTTTATAAGGTACAAGACCCTTTAAACATTTTCATTTTTCATATTATTTTGTTTCTAGTTACGTTACAACCAAGTCTCTTTTTTTCCATTATCTCATATATAATTACATATCATTACTTCAGTCAGTCACCCTATGTCTCTTTCAAAAACTATCACGTTTATGTGCTGTTTCCTACATTAGGGTAAATCCGTGTTAAATGTCCCAACGGGTTAGATGCTACCAATCACGCATTTCAGCGATTGGAAATGTGACGAAGCTAATGAATAGAGACGTTCTTCTACTCTCAATTGTTATAAAAATGCCTAGTAGACGAAGTTACAGCGATTTACTTCTTCAAATAAAACTTATGTTCATACAAAAAGATATGTGTGGCTTTTGTTGTAAATCCTCATAAGATAGAGATAGCAGCAGATGAAATATAATGCATTTATTAGAGATTTTCCATGAATGTACAGTGAATGTTGTTGAAACAGATATCGAAGAATGCGTTAGTTTATAAGTTGCACCCGTGTTCCTTTCTCCTCAAACAGCTACTGACTGTAGTATCTATTTCCATCAAGTTAGGCGTCTAACTCTGAGGTCCACGATTTTAGATGGCCAAAATCAATGGTTTTGTTTTTCGATAAAACCCCCATTTTATCTGGTATTGCAGTAGCAGTTCTTATGAAGTTCTGCATAAAATTTGGAGTAGATAGGATAAATCTGCACCCCAAAAATCGTTGTTATAAAAACGAAAAAAATAGGGGGATAAAAGTTGGCAACTATTCCTGACTTACCGTTGTTAGTTTTCTGCAATCCACTTTGCTATGTCCTTTGTTATTAAATCATTATAATTTTTCATGAAAAGCAATATCAAAAACAATGTCAAAAAGAATTTGATAGTTTAAAATGTATTTAGTAAAATACATATAAAATTTATTTATTGTGTGACCTACGCTATAAAATGTATTTGTATTGATAAACACTTAATTATTAATAATCCTACCAAAGTACTCGATAGATATTCACATGCTTTATCTATTATTTTAATACGTTTATCGTAAGTGTATTACTTTCTGCTTCAGAAGTTAGAACACATCTCAGTTATGCCCAAGGCAAACGCAAAAATGGATTTCCTAGATTGGTCTGAAACATCATTTTCCCTTTTGTATCTTCATTTTCTTTTGTTTCTTGTTACGTTTCCATTAAGTCATGTTTTTTTTTTCTTTTTTCGTTTTCCCATTTTCTTATGTACGCATGATTACTTTTCAGTATCTCATCCTACGTCTCCTACTGTTACTGTCATTTTTGTGCATTGCATTCTATATTAATTAGTTTTCTATAATGGTTTCCATATTGTCTTTTGCAATTAATACGTAATAAGTTTTATAAAAAAAACAATGTCAAAAGAAAAAGGGTACTATTGAGACGTAAATAAAAATGTTTCATGTTAAAATAAATGTAATAATTAAATAACTGTTCTTAAGATATCTCAAAGCTTGCATAAAACATATTAATATAAAAAATAAAATAAGATTTGATTTCTTTCATCACAAAAAGACGGCACATTAATATATTTATATGTATATATATGGAAACAATATTTAAACACATTATGCTATGTATGCACTCTAAATTAAAATGTCTGAAATTCAGACACTTAAGTGTCTGAAATGGAGTGTTCAGTTTTCAGACATTTTAAAATGTCTGAATTTTTTCAGACACTTTTTGCGTCTGAATTTCAGACACTTCAAACGTCTGAATCGCATCCATTTTTTTTGTAAGCATCATACGTAGCCATGTTTGACCACGTTGAATCCTGGAAAAATATTTGGCTGTGGTCCTGCCCCCCCCCCCCCCCCCCAATACAGCCTGATTTTTTTTGTGCTCTCAGTTTTGGTATACAATTTTCGTTACGTTGATAATTTAAATCTTTTACGACATTGTACTGATTATAATCAATATCTTGAACTTCAGGAGTAGAACAAGATTAAAAAACAAAAAATATTTATCTAAATATTAGATTTTTTTAAATTTATTTTGTTTTTAACCTTATTTTACTTTAAAAGTTCAAAATATTGATTATAATCAGTACAATTTCGAAACAGATTTAAAATATAAGCTTTACAAATATTGCACATCAAATTTGGGGGCACTACAGTCGTAGGGGGACGGGGCACTTCCCAGTTTGCCCTTCCTTTAATCAAGAAGTACTTTTGCAAAAAACGCAACCCTGCATTATAGTTGTCTAAATTGAGATGTCCGATATTCGGGAGTATCCGTTGTGGAGGTTAATGAACATTCTCGAATAGCGAACACCTCTATTTAACGAATACTTTTTTAATCAGCAGACATACATATTTGTATATTTTTACCTCAAAAAAGTAGACATCTCCAATTATCGGACAAATTCCGCGTTCCCGAAGTGTTCGCTATTAAGGGCTTTTAAGGTACATAGATAAATATATATATATATATTTTATAATCTTGTCCTACTCTAAAAGTTCAAAATATTTATTATACTCGGTTGAATGTGGAAAAAGATTTAAAATATCAGATGTACGAAAATTGCAAAAATCCCCCCCCCCCCCAAAAAAAAATGAAAATATAAAAAAATATATTACCACATAGGCAATTTTACATATACATCACTTGATAATCACAACAGCCATTTAACTATGAATAATGAAAATAAATAAATAAATATTCTACTTTAATAACATTGGGGAAAAATGACTTTGGTATTTTGTTAAATATATTTGCGTTTTTAAACTTGTCCTACTCTAAAAGTTCAAAACTTTCATTATAATCAGTGCAAGATTTAAGATATCAGCTTTACAAAAATTCATGCAAAATCCCCCCCCCCCAAAAAAAAATGAAAATACTTATTTAAAAATTATGTTTTTAAAAAATTTATATTTCCACATGGGCAAGTTTTTATGTAGATCAGAGGGTACTCACAAAAGCTATTCAACTATCAATAAAAACAAATAAGTACATATTCTATATTAAAAACATGAGGAAAAAATAACTTATGATTTCCAAACTTCTTTCGTCTTAAATATATACAGTAACATCTGTCATTTTTGTATTTTTCGTATAAGTGCATATAAATAAAGTTACCACAATTTTAAATACGAAATCTAGTTAGAGGTTTTTACTTTTTCCCATTATAAATTTCAAATTACTTTTTTATTAAAAATAATAAAAAAATCAGTATTAGAGTTGATTGCAAATCAAATACATATGTATATTTTTACAGGCAGCTTCATATAATAGACGAGTCTCATTTACTTTATTTATCTTTTTTTAATCTGCGGTTTTATGCCAGGAAGTAAGAAAGCATTAGGTCATCTTTCAAAGTTTTTTTTTATCTTTACTTCCTTGTGGCCGTCATTTACTGCGAGATAAAAATTGTCCATTGAAACTAAGAACTGACATTGAATATATAATTCGTAATAAAAAAGAACGTCATAAGTTTAAAAATATATACTTCTAGAATTAGTGGGGTTTTTTGCGAACAGATTCAAAACTAATTAAATTTCATGCAGGATTTTGTTTAGTACAATAAATAAAATCATAAAATACACTAATTTTACTACTATAAAGAAACTTACTTGAGTTGCTGCAGGAGGTAAGAAATATTCCTCGATTTGAAATTTTAAAAACTACCACAACCACAGTGAGGGAGAAAGACTTTCATCAGTTTAAAAGGTAATCCATAATACATCCGACTAGCCATATTTAAAGGATGAGATGTTTCATCCTAAAAACAGGACCCGCCAGACAAAAGTTTCTTTTTTTTTTGCCAGCTTCGACAGGACGAAGATGAATAACACAATATTATTGATATAAATTGATACGAGTTAACACTAAGCCCATTGCACACGCTTTGTAGAATTTCCGGGTGTATTCTTCAACCGTCGTCTTCTTCTGTTCTGTGTCTATCCCGCCCTTGTATCGACGACAGCTTCTAAGAGACATTTGATGCCGAGCACACACGTCAGATGTATGTATTCAATAAATACATAATCCAAGTTAATACGAATTAAAATCACAGTACTTCACATTTCGCAAAAAACGAATTAAAATACACGCGTACATAAAAACAAACTTTGTTTGAATTACAACGTATACCACTTCGAACGAAGACATCTAAAACGCATGCGCAACTGGGAGTGCTAGTGCCCCCTGGTGGTTATTGCGTCGGAAGAATCAAAAATTAAGACACGTTTAAAGCAATGAAGTGTCTTAAAATAAGACGTTTGCGGATATTTTAGACATTATTCTCAGTTCGTTTACACCATGGTCATAGTAAGACGCTTATGTATCTTAAATTAAGACATCTATAGTGTCTTAATTTTCAGATTAAGACACTTAAGTGTCTAAAATTCTTTTTCAGTCACATATGTGTCTAAATTTAAGACGCTTCTATTTGCAGTGTGTCCTATATGCTCTTTTCTTTATATTTTCTTTATTGTTTATTTAATGCTTTAATCACAAAAAGCAATTCTGAATTGCACATTAGTTTTGCACAATTCATCTATACTCACCCTAGCACTCTTTTATAATATATTTTATTTCGGGGAATGTAATACCTTAACTATCTAAGATGGTATAATTAAAAAAAAATTCTGTATCATAAGTTTTTACTGCGCATTATAGTATCGCAATAAACTTTTTTTTTTTTTTTTTTTTTTTTTTACAAAATATTTTATAATTTATTAAGTTTTAATAAAACTATTCTTTAGATTATGTTAGAAATAATTCTATTTATTAAGGTATTATACTTTTGTTTTGTTTTAATATAGGTCCATTCATAAGCAAAATTATTGCTGAAATTTTTTCAAAATTTTTGGAACAAACCAATTTCTGCTGTTCATTATGAAGAATTTCATAGAGGATTGTTTCAATCTGAGTCTTTCATACTATAGTCGAAATTATTGACTTCTATAACTAGGATTTTTTTTTTCTGATTTTTCAAGCATTTCTCAAAATTTTAAGAAATGGAAAAGGGTACCAAGTGGTTTATATTAAAAAACGAAAATTACTCTTTTCTTTTTGAATTGAAATAGATCCATGGCTAATTTCGTTTTGTAAAGAAATATATCACATTATAAATTTTTTTACGAGATTTTAATTTATGTATTTCCAAATTTAAAACTATTAATGTTAATTGCTTTCGTAAGAGATTAATGTAAAAGTGTCGCCTAAATGAAAATGGCATTGCTGTAATACCCGCGCCATTTGAAGAGAAAGATGACTGCACATGCTCCTATAAAGGGCGCAGAATGCTGGGAATGCATGCGATATCGTCAGATATAACGTGAGGGGCACGTTAAAAGGCATTGTTCCCATCATGGATGCATCTAAATGGTGTCAACGCGCGGTCGTGCAATTTTTAACAGCGGAGAATTTGAGTTCTCATGAAATCTATCGTCGAATGCAAAATGTGTATGGCACGGAGTGTATGTTACGCATATCGATATACCGACGTTTCAGGGATTTTCGTAGTGGAAGAAGACCGCATGCGCTTGTCCAGGTCCTGACCTGTCATTACTACTGCTTCTTCCACTACGAAAATCCCTACACCATCGGAATAACGATCTGCGTGGCATACACTCCGTGACCGTACCATACGCATTTTGTATTCGATGATCGATTTCACTAGCGTTAAAAATTGTACGACCTCGCGCACAGTGACACAGTTTGGAGGCATCCAGGATGCGCAAAATTCCCTTTAACGTACTCCCAGGCTATTACACCCACATCTGGCGGGATCTGACGATATCACATGCATTCCCAGCACTCTGAACCTACTATAGGAGCATGCGCAATCATCTTTCTCTCCAAATGGCGGAATTATTACAGCAATGCGACTTTCATTTGGGCTACCTTTATACGTGAAGTATGTAAAAGCTATAATGTGGAGAGTTGAAGTGGTATATCATTTTGAGTGAATCTTAGCGCATTGATTATTTTTAATTTGATGTTTGTCAGTTATAGCTTACACTTTCAAAACATTCCCTGAATCGAGTGAATTTTTCCGTTGGTTATATTTTGTTAAAACTAAGGATTGGATGAAACAAGTTTTCAAGGCTGAAACCGAAACTGACACCGGATTTCGGTAATCTTCCTACATTCGGCCGAAAACGAAAATGTCCAAATTTCTTTTTTAATAATTAATACATGCATAAATATACATAATTATAAATTAATTATACGTGTGGCCCAAGTTAGCTCTATGTCCTTTTGACTAAAACTTTTTATTTACATATAAATAAAATGAAATGAATACATCAACGTCACTGAGGATTTTTCTAATTATACGAATTTTATCCGATTAAAAACTGTTTTAGGTATACGTACCACGATTTAACTTTTATAATGAGTTTTGTAAATGATCATCTGCTATACTTGAACTAACAAGAAGAGGTTCCGAGTTTGGAGTCAACGAATACGGTAAACGTTTGTGTATCGATACAGTATAGTTAACATATAAACATATGACAGTCATAAAGCACAACACCAGGGGTCTCGAGAAAATAAATCGCAAAGTTTACGCTATAGTTTATAATCAGATTAATTTCTTTTTTTGGCAAGCGGCGCAGTAGCATTTGTCGTCAGCGTTTTGGATTTGAGATTTTTCTTTGTCTGTTCGAAACCCGCTTGGCTTTTTTTTTTTTCGGAACGAAAATTTCCATCAATTATTTTCGAACCGCAATTAAAAAAATATATAATTATGTATATAATAATATATATATAATAATTGAAATTTACGAAAAATATAAATTAAATATACGCTTTGTGGGATATAAGTGCATTTTGAACTATGAAATTTTGCATGTTTAAATATATTTTGAAAAGTACAAAAAATAAATTAATAAATTAAATAAAGTAGGCATATTTATATATCTATTTTTTCGGAACGAATATTTTCATCAATTATTTTGGAAACCACAATTGAAGAAATATGTATAATAATTGAAATGTACGAAAAATATAAATTAAATTTACTTTTTGTAGCATATAAGTGCATTTTTAACTACGAAATTTTGCAGGTTTAAATATATAATGAAAAGTTTTAAAAAAAGGTAGGCATATTTATATGTCTTTAAAATTGTTTACAGTTATTTTAATGAATATCTAATATTTTTACAGAGAAATAAAATACGCGAATAAATTTATTATTTTCATTTTATTTACTTATGCAAATACTTTAAATATTTCATTGTTTATTAAAAATATGCTTTTATATTTTGTTTATTAAAAATATGCTTTTATATTTTTAATGTGATTTTTTTATGGTCTGGGATTCTTGATTTTTAATTAGAATAAGTTTTTACATAACATTTTTTTTTTTTTTAGCAATTCAATATTTTCCCTGTTTAATACGTTTATATAATGCAGTTTAATTATATAAATACAATTATGACTGTGAATTTTTGCATGTTTATATATTTAATGAAAATTAAAAATAAAATAAATAGATAATAATAATAATAAACTAAAAAAAAGTCAATTAGAACTTTTATAGAACATGAAATTACGCTAATTTTAAAATTTATTTACTGTTATTTACATAAATAAGCTATTATTCTTCATAAAATGAATTAAAATACGGTGAAATAAATTTAAATACTTTATATAAAATTATTACAATCTCCTTTATTTTTTATTGCACTTTTTCGATTATCGTAAGTAATTGATCTTTTTTTAACAACTAGCTTTTTAACTTTTAATTTTTTTAAATCTTGCATTCTTATGCTTACAGTTCAAATAACTGCCTATGTTCTTAAAAATACGTTCTAAAAATCTATTGAATTGCTGAAAATAGTTATTATGTAGGCATTAACTACAAAATCAAAAATTCGAAAAAAAAAACATTCTAAAATTTAAAACAATATCTTTATAAAATCGTGAAATGTATCAAATATATGCATAATGAAACAAAATAAAAATAATATATTTATTTGCATACTAATATTACATATTTTTATTTATTTTTCTGTGAAAAATAGTAGATTATTCATTGAAATAACTGTAAATGATTTTAAATAACCCATTTTTCTTTTCTCAAATTTGTTGGTAAAATCACTTTAAAAAATTGCAAAATTAACTGGAAAAAAAATTACGTTAAAAACTTTTTGTATTTATTACGTTGAGTAAAAAGTTTTCCGCCAAACATTTTTTTATTGTAAAGTGATAAATACATACGAAATCATGAAAGCTAATGAGAATAGTAAACTCCGTTTAAATCTACAATTGTCTGCCAACGTTTTGGCAACTTTTCAATCCTTTTTGCGAAAAATTGTGGCGTGCGCGTGTCCAGAAACAGATCGACCTCTTTTATGACCCCCTCATTTGATCGAAGATTGCGCGATCAAGATGCAGCTGCAGATGGGAAAAGAGATAAAAATCTGAAGGGGCCATGACGAGGCTGTATGGTGGATGTTGCATCAAATCCTATTCCAGCTTGTAGAGAATCCAGATGGTCATCGTACTAACGTGTGGCCGGGCGTTATCTTGGTGAAAGATAACCACTTTCCTTCTGAACTCGTTTCTTCTTTATTCGTGAATAGCATCGCGAACTTTGGTTAGCATGATACTGTATATTGCACTGCTGATAGTTTGTCCGCTTTTCAGGTACTTTTCGTACAGAATTCGATGACAATCACACCAGATGCAGAGAAACACCTTCTTTTAGGTAGATTTCGTATGAAATACTACCTATTGGGATCGTTCCTATGTTGGAATTTCTGAAAAAAAATTTCAGATCTACACCGATCATGACCCCTAGAACCCAAAACCACCCTCAGTAAAAAAACTTTATCTATCTATCTATCTATCTATCTCTCTATATATATATCACTTTCTTCTGGACACGATAACTTTCCTAATTCTGCACCAATCTCTTCCAAACTGATACATATAATCAAAGGGCATAAAATCTCGGTCAAGTTCGTTAATGGGCAAAAGCGGACAAAGGGGATGGAAACAGAGAGGGGTTTTCTGAAAACCGAAAAAACCGCATAACTTCTTAATTTTTGTACATATCAAATCAGTTTAAAGTTTTTATTACTTCTAAAAATAGCGCCAAAAATTCATGCATCATAGATTTTTGATAAAATTTAAAATAGGGTCAAGGGGCGCAAAAAATAAGGTTTTTGGGAGAAAAAAAATTCCTTAATTCGTCAATTCTGAAGATATCAAATCCAATAATTTTATTATACATCTCCTTAATATTATCTACAACTTTTATATACACAAGTTTTTGATAGGACCAATTCGTACCAAAAAAAAAAAAAAATTAAAAACGAAAACAAAAAAGGAGGGTTAAAGAAGAAAAATTTTCATAACTCCGTCAATTCACAAGATCTCCATGAATTTATATGTATCTTCTTAATATTGTCTTCAACATTTATATAGACAAGTTTCTAATAGGGCCAATTTTTACAGCAAAAACAAATTAAAAATACATAGTGGTTGGAGAAAAAAATCATCTTATTAAGAGTTCATTCAAATTTAAACTGTCTATTTTCTTACTCATTTTTAAATTCATTTTTGCTCTCAAACGCATCCAATTGCTAGATTCTCTTATTCAGAAACTATATAATGTACAGTAATGATCGATTTTGTGATAGAGACAGAATATATTTCAAAAAATGATGTCAAAGTGGGCATTTTGAACAGAATTTCCCGAAGCGATTGTGTTAGAAACGAAAAATATTGCCCTACTGAGAAAATAATTGTTTATTAATCAAGTTTTAATTAATTGAAAGAAAAATAAAAACACAGGTCACTTACAAATCTTTTCAAAAATCACGTCAGCATGTTTCATATTTTTTTTTAATTAAAAATGAATCTGAAAATGTGCCAGAAAATTTCGAGTAGTTGATTATGGAAAAATACATATTTCTTTTAATATCGCCTTAACATGATTCTGATAAAACCAGCTATTTTATAAAAAGGAAATAAAAACTCGTCAAAAGCAGACAGATGAAACTGTTAAAGTGGATTTATATCTAATAATGATTTAGTTTTTGTTGGCGAAATTAGTATACTTAACTTCGAAATCTACGTCTGCCTGTAGGCCGGGCCGGCAGAGATTTTTTAGTTAGGGCACGTCTCGCAATCGAGCCTGCTGATTCCCCAGGTGGTCACTCGCCTTCTTTATGGCTTGTATTGTTGTAGCACACCCATTTTTCATCACAGGTTACAATTCTGTCTAGAATGTTCTCTTTCCTTTGATCTCTGAGCAGAGCCAAACAACAGTTTTTTCTCTTACGCTTGTCTTCAGCAGTCAATTCGTGAGGTACCCAGCAGTTGAACTTAAAGGTTAGATTTATGCGCTTCAGAGCGTTAACTATTATTTTTTGGCAAACGTTAAGCTCTAACGCAATAGTTCGTGTTGAAACATTTCTGTCTTGATCAATGATTTGCTTTAACTGCTCACAATCAACTTCAATAGGGCGGTCAGAACGTGGTTCATCCTCAATATCAAAATTTCCAGATTTAAACTTCCAAAATCAAACTTTTGTTGTATGAACATAGGCTATTAAAGCTTGAGAGCTAATGTCCCCGCCGGTTCTGTATGTACGTGTGTACGTATGTATGCACGTAACGTGATAACTCTTGATAGAAATATCAGATTTGCTTAAATTTTTTTCTAGGTTCATTGTGATAAGGCGTTTTAATGATTAGTTTTGGGGGTTCGTTGGTTAAGTATAAAGGGATGAACGGGTGGCTAATCCCTCCTAACTTGGATAAATGGGTTTTTCATGCTGAATTATCAGATTTGCTTGAAATTTTTCATACCATTTTATTCTGATAAGGCGCTTTCCTGATTAGATTTGGAGGTTCATTGTTTAAGTAAACAAGGGGGAGTGTGTGTGTGTGTGGGGGGGGGGGGGTAATACCCCTTAAGTTAGATAAATGGGTTTTTCTATACGATTTGCTTCAAATTTGGTATGCCGGTTTATTCTGATAAGGCGCTTCCTTGATGAGATTTGGAGGCTCATTGGTTAAGTATAAAGAGAGAAACAGGGGTGGGGATAATCCCCCTTAATTTATTTTTCGAGGGCATTATTCTTTGAAATAAGTGTATAATAGTGTGAATAGCCTGTGAGCTCAATGCCTTCAGTTTAACTGGACACTTTTCTTGTTCTTTTTACTATTTGATGGCGTAAAAACTGAAAATGTACGGTGTTTAGGAATTTTTTTAATTGCAATAAAAGTTAATAAAAGTTCAATTTAATCGTCTGCTATTTCCACCGTTAAAATGACGTTAGCTTTACGCACGGACACGCTTGTCCTTTATAATAGAGATAGTTCAAAAGTAAAAGGGACAAATAGTCCATGTATTTAACTATTCATCCACTTTATTTTATTTCATGCGTATTCTCAGCCTCATTTAGACTAAAAAAGAGGTACTTCATATAAACTCGTAACTTGCATTTTTTAAATGAAGTAAACTTTTTTTGCAACTTTCGTAAAAAAACAAATAAATATTTTTTCAAATTTTATTCTAAACTTACATTGGCTGATATCGTAATTTTACTTTAGTATCATTTTTAAAAAGTACTGAAATGCTTGTTGTTAATTCCTGTCCAATATTTTAAAATAAACTAATAAAGAATTACACTTTTATCATGTTTATATTTTCCTTTAAAAGAGGAGTATATTATTTAATAAAAAAATATGTAGCGCTTTCTTATAGACATTGCAATTAACGTAGATTTAATTTCATATTTCATTATTCCTCCTTAGTGTTATTGAATAATACTTTCCTACTTTTATGAGGAACGTATAGATGTGTTTTATAATATATATTATTCTACTAAAGATACATTATTCATTTAATCCCTGTCTCAATGACATTCTTATAAGTTTTGAAGCAGATATATTTGGTTCAAAGGAATGTAAGCCGTTTGTCATCGTAATAAGATTTCATAAGATGTTCCGATTATCATTCTGTCTCATATATCATGACTGACTTCACAGGTGAATTAACTAACCTGTTTCACATAAAATATAATTCTAGTTGTACAACGTACCTTCGAGGAATAATGAATGATATTGTATAGGGTACTGATAATTTCTTTTAATTAAGGGGACCGTGGATCTTTATTTGAGCCAAAATCGAAGTTTCTTTTTGTGTGTATTTTTTTTTTTTTTTTTTTTTTTTTTTTTTTATATACTCCAGTTTTTACTGAGTCGTATATGAAAAACGGCATGCAGATGCAATGATTTTTCACAAAGTTGCAAGTGTTTTAATATTGTACACAAAACATTTTTTTTCTACTTTTAATATACTTTAAATATATTTTTTAACTGTTTTTTCGACGTTATTAATATATTTTTTAAATACATCATATATTTTAATACGTCATAATTTTTTATCAAAATTCGTGAAATTGATAAGGAAGAATGCTGATATTACTTTCAAAGAAACTGTGTCAGCATTTTACAATTTGACTTCATTAAGATAATTAAATTTGATTTTTAAGTTATTGAAAGGCAAAATTTTGACGAAAATCGGTATGGAATTCCGAAAAAAAATCTCTAGAATATTAACTATTTAAGAAATTAAAAAATAGATACACAGATTTGTTTAAAATGTGTTTTGAGTTATTATAATGTGAAATTGGGTATATAACTCAAAAATTAAGACGCCTGGAGCATTTTAAATTTTCGTTTTAAAATTTAAATTTAAAAAACCCTTAAAATTATAATAAGATTAGAAATTTCTTTTAAGGTGTTCTATATACTTATGATTAAATGTACATTTGCACAAAATTTCATATTTGAAAATTAAAATAGAAAATTTTGAACATCCACCGTCCTCTTAAAAAAACAGTAACTGAAACTGGTAGAAAATTAATTATAAAACTGTCCCTTTCTAATACCTGTATTTACCATGTTAGTAATTTTTTCTCTTATTTTAACAATTCTCTGTCTTTAAAAAGATTTCAAAGTATAATACTATTGCCAAACTGGACATATTTTGAATTCACAATGAGTGAGTAAAAATATTTTTTGGTTAATGCGATGCATATTTTAGTAAAATTTCCCTCGAATTTTATGCGCTTTAATTCTTCATTTTAAGTAGGAACTGTTATTTTAGCCGAACTGTTTCTAATGGTAAAGCTTGTATTAAAGGCAAAATGACTTATAAGTAGGCTTATCAAATGTTAGAAAGGGACTTCATAGTTCATAATGTATAACTTTTAAAACATTATTTTTTTAACGCCACGAAGTTATCACGTTCTAAAAATGTTTAATGTTTTAAATCAAGAACTGCGTGAATATTAGTCCCCTAATCTGGGGACATAAACAACACAAACATATAAACAACACAAAATAACTGTCAAATAATTTTATTTATTATAATAATACAGTACTTTCACTATTGCAGTAAGCTTAGTCTAAATGTGGAATTGCTTCTACTACTGTGTAGCAATAATATTATATTGATAAGAGGTACACTTGTTTACTTATATAAAATGTTGTAAAAAACACCTTATTAATCTAATCTCTGATTTGATTAAATCCTTATATGTTTTAAAGCACACATATTGGCGTTGATAAAAAACTTACACATATCATAGAATTAAGCTAACCGAAAATGTTTCAAAGGAATCAAAATTTATTATTCTGCGTAAATATGACTGTCTATCTTTCGGAATATCATCAGCTTATTTTGGGAAAAGCTTAATTTCTAATTTACTAAACACAATAACCATAGAATAAAATATCATAGTAAAAAAAAAAAAAAAAAAAAAAAAAAAAAACAAAGAAATTGCAAGATTGGATGGTTGTATGTGGTTTTATGGCGCAAATTCCCTTTAGGGACATGCTGCGCCAAGATAAAATCAACATGAAAAAAAATATATATCCCAAACATTTTAGTAAAAAAATACTAACAAAAAGATAAGAAAACAAAAATGAATAATGAAAACCGTAATATGTGTAATTAAAATTATGGTAATTAATTCATTCGAATTTAACATTTGCACTGTTACAGTGACTTATAGTGACTTACCGTTCCTTTTTTATCTATCTTGAATATTTATCGTGGGCCAAATTAAAAAGCGTATAATAATTAATGTGCACCAAATTAAAAATCGCAATGTGTACATTTTGAATTTATTAAATTTAAAAACAAATTACAAATCTTATCAATACTTATAATTACTTATCAATATATAAGTCTAAAAAATGTTATGTGATCTGACGTAGGGGATAACTCGGTATAAATATTTTCTTATTCTAAAACTACCCGAGTTAATTCGGGGGATCGAGTTACAAAGAATTTTCTTACTGCAAAATTAATTTTTTTTTTAAATTTAACAAACAATCCGTATGACCTTCTGATATTTATCTTAACCACAATTATTGAAATTAGTAAGTTATGTTTTATTATCATTATTATTACAAAACATTTGCAATATATATATACATTTAACGTCTGAATTTAAAAAAAAAAACATTAAAATACCAAATAAAATAAAATAAGACAGACTTGAGCACAGTTAAAAAATAAATTTTATAAAAAAAACAACAACTTAGAATACAATTAGTAAAAGTTTCGCCAAGCAACACGCAAGGCATCATCGGTACAAAATATCCATTGCATAACAAACGACGGAACAAATCAAGAACAGTTAAAGTTAGTTATTTTTAAAACAGACAATATTCACTAGGGAGAGAACGAGCTTCATTCAAAGTCTGCTATCGCAGTTGAGTGAACCAACCCTCAAGGAGTAATCTACCATGATAGCTGTTGCAACCCGATTTCAAAACTTGATTTGAGAAGGCTTGTCTGCTTTTTGCGGTTTTTATTGTCATATTGTCTGTTTTTAAAATAACTAACTTTAACTGTTCTTGCTTTGTTCCGTCATTTGTTATGCAATGGATATTTTGTACTGATGATGCGTTGCGTTTAGCTCGGCGAAACGTTTACTAATTGTATTTTAAATTGTTTTTTAGTATTTTTTTTATAAATTTTTATTTTTTAACTGTGCTCAAGTCTGTCTTATTTTATTTTATTTGGTGTTTTAATTATAAAACATTCTTAAGAAAGACACAGTTAAAACATATGTAATCAAACCAAAATGTGGAATTATTATTAAAAAACTTTTGAACATCATCAATATAAAATAACAAAATCAAACCATTTATTTTATGTTTTATAATTAAAAAAAAATATATTACAAATAAAAACATTAAAATAAGATAAAGTTAAAATATATGAAATTAAACCAAAATGTGAAATTATTAAAAAATAAGAAAAATAAATAAATAAATAAAAAAAAAAACTTTTGTACATTAACAATACAAAATAACAAAATCACACCATTTATTATAATTAAATTTTACTTAAAGTGTCATATGTGATGGATACGACACATTTCTTATTTATACAGTCGATGCACCTTAAAGAATTCAGAGTACACTTTGAAAATGTTAAACTTTTTTTGCTTTCTAAACCAATATCCGGATATGTCAAAGAAGATGTTCCAGAGTCAGAATCTTTTGATAACACCTGTCATCTCCTATTATAGACTTGAAAAAGTTGAAAGACTTATAGGTTATTGAATGTGTAAAAAAGTGGAATGGGATTTTTGAAAAATCTTTTACGGATATTACCTTTTCCGATACAAGACTGAAAAAATAAGCATTAAACTTATAGGATTGTCAATCTCTGAATATAAAGCGCTACAAAAGATTGCAAAAAATCTATTTTGATTAATATTAATTTAAATTATAACTCTAAAACGTAAGAATATAATGGTATTTTCAAAGAGGAAAATTTTAATGTTTGTGATAAAAATTTTGCAATATAAGATATAGAATGTATTTCGTTTCTACCATAGTATTATCTCCAGAGAAAAAAATATATTTATTTAAATGATTTTTTTTTTTTTTTTTTTTTTTTTTTTTTTTTTTTTTTTTTACACATGTGTAAATTTTTGAAGGACATAAAATAGTGAATTCCTCTTTAATATTATTTGATACTAGAAATACGAATTTTCATTAATGTCTTTATCATATTAAAGGCCCCACCAGTGGCTGAGAGGTTCTGCTCTCAAAGCTGGTAGACGGGAGGTGCTGGGTTCAATCCCTATCGCGCCCGTCGGCCTAATCGTTCGGAGTTTTCGTGGTTTTCTTCGAACCTTGGATTTCCAAGCGTTAATACGGGTTAGGTTCCCTTAGAAAGACCCCCACGAAGGGCACTCCCCCCGTGGGCCTATATCCCTCGTGCAGATAATTGGCCGTCATAAATACAACCAACCTACAACCTTATCATATTAAAGACGCGAATTATCACTGCTGTAAAGTAGTTGAAAAATGAATTAAAAGGTCTTTATCAGTACGGAATACAGAAATTATTATTATACTATATGCAATATTATATCCAAGGAGTATTCAAATACAAAGCAGTCCAATGTATTATATGCAAGCGCATTATTTTATGTCAGCGTATACATTGCAGGTGTGTAAAATCTGCATAATAAAAAAAAAATCTTTACGAATAATTTATACACAGAGAATTTAGCATTACATACAAATTCAAATCGTTCTTGAGATAAAATTCTAAAATAAAGTACAGAACATCTGAATCAAAATATTTTTTTTTTAAGTAATATTCCAAAATTAGTTTAAAATTCCGCTAGAAGACCGCGCGGAATGGGAAAGGTAATATCCACAAAAGATTTTTCAAAAATCCCATTCCGCGCTGCAAGCTAAAAATCTAAATAACAATATCCGCTATTTGCTGCAATAACATGCCCACTCTCATAACACAACTAACCGATATCCCTGAATATGCCTTATCAAAAATGACCTTAAACGCTTTATGGATGTATGTGTTTCAGGTAGACTAAACTTTGTAAGTTTTGTAAGTAATCCTTGTCTTTTAAGCGTCCCAACAGTAAGAAATCTCAAGGACTCAAATCCGGCATGTCATTTAGTTTATAAGCTTACAGTACCATCTATTGCGAAATTAAAACTAATTTTAGAATCATACGTTTAAAAGTCATTGCTTTTCTAATAAAGATGCAACAAGCGGTGCATTTTTATCGCTAACCGTTTCCAAATTATTTCATTTTTAAAATGTTAATTATATATATATATATATATTATTTGTTACATATATCATTTATTAATTTAAATTTAGAACAAATCTACTTATTGCATTTCTAACGTTTAATTATCATGGAAGTAAGTGTGTTAAGAAGATGGAAGATACCCTACAGGAGATAGATATTACGTGATTTTTGCATAGTATGAAAAAAAAATTGAGCTCTAACTATTTCTTCAAATTAAACGATTTTTTAGAATAAATTGTACAAATCTTTGTTTACGCCCTTTAAATAATTTTAATGATACGTAATTTAGACTTTAGTTTAATTAAGACAGACTAATTAAGGATTTTCAATGACATACATGTATTGCGTGCAGGATGATAAACAATGCATTCGATCTATCCACTTAATATTATATATATTCTTTCAGTATCACATTTTAACTTCTACCAAAAATAATAATCAAGTTTACAGATGAAAATAATTTTTTCAGGCAATTAAAACATAAAACACAATATCTATGATAAAATTTCAATACAAAATTAAAAATAAATAAATATATTACAGGTACTTTCTTAAAAATTTGGTAGAAGTTATGAAGATATATAAAATACACTATAATCCATAATCTAGAATCAAATTAAGATTCTATGTTACTTAATTTATGAAACAGGATTCGCGCAATGTCAAAAATATCTGAATTGAACAAAATTACTTTAAAGTTAAAATTTTCCTTGATTTTGATAGGTACCGCTCCACATATCTTATCATAAAACCGGTTTTAATTGGTGTATCGTCAAAATTTTTTAAAGAAAGTTTGGTAACATGTTATTCTTTCATAATAGACAACAACAAAATACTTGACTTTAAAAAAATAAAAAAAAAGTTATCTCCCTCCGGGGCAAACGGTGAAGTGGTTAAATTGATCTAGTTAAGGGATTATCCTTTCACTGCACGACTTTTTCTATTTTTATGAAAAAAAATTATTTGAAATCTATATATCGGTCTAATAATGGGGAAAATAGCAAAAAAAAAAAATAAATATCAAATTTTCGGCTAAAATTTGATATTTTATGGCGTGTACCCTATGTACACAATTAGTGTTTTAAAATATTGTATTCCTATATTTTACTATTAAATAAGCTTAAATTAATTAATTTTATCTGCTTAACACTCTGCAACTTCTTTTATATTACTATTTTTAAGTATTCACTAAAAACAATGAAAGTAAATTTTATCTTAATAGCTTGATCGAATTCTTTTTTTTTTTTGCGTCCGAAGAACAAATTCTAATTTTTTGTCAAATGCAGCCATCTGACATGGACAAAATAAGTGTTATTCCATCCTTTGGACTGTTCTTGATCAGGAATAGAGATCATATTGATAAAATCCATGACACATAATAAGAATTACAGTGTTTTTAGGTATGTGCCAGATGTGGCACTTCGTGCAGTGAAGAGTTATGAACTAAACGGAAATTGTACTGGTATCTCAGCACGGAACTTAGCTATTAAATGTATTAAATGATTAACTTCTTGGTGGTTTATTAAAATAGTTCTCTAACATTTAAAAAAAATATTTTATAGAGCATAATTGATAAACTTGTTCCGTTGAGAAATATTACTTAAGGTGAAAAATATTTTGATATGATTTTGATAATAATGCCTATATCTAAATCAGCTATTTTAGATTTTAAAAGGTAATCATTGATTTTATATAATATTAAGAAAAAATATGAAAAAACAAAACGTTCCTTATATTTTGTGTGTTCTATGCGAAAATATATTTTGCGATTTAAAACAAGTTTATCAACGCCATGACCAAATTATCGTGTATTTGATAATGATAATGCTTATGGTAAAGCGTATGGATTGGTATTTTTTATCGCCAAATTGAAAGAATTCTCGTGAAATGAGCATCACAAATTAGTTCTACGAGCACACAAATTTTCAATTCAAGAATACAAAATTATCACTTCTTGAAAATCAAGTTCCATTTGCAATGCAGTAAAATTGCGCTGTACTGAAGTGAACGCGTATGCTATAAAAGCTGGATTTCTCTTAAAGTTTTCTGATAAATTTCTATAGAATTCTTTCACATATTGTTTAATCGTAACTCAGAAAAAAATTAAATTTATATGTTTTGTCAGTTGTATAATATTTTTGTTATTCTCCTTGGTATATTCTAAAAGTTTATGGAAGTCGGATTTAATTTATGTAGAAACTAAACAAGAAACTTCTTTCTAATTATTTCTTTTGAGTGATAAATAAATGGAATTTGTATTCAATTTCATGTAACTGTCTGTGAGTGTAACGACATGCCATTTTATCAATCATATTTTCTTTCGAACTTTCGGATCTATAAATCTGCTGCTACATAGTACTAAATACACTGCTCAAAACAATTAAGGGAGCAATCAAAAAAGTGAAGAGAACAGTGAAAAACAGCAATGTATGGGCTTAAAAAGGATAGTACACGTGTATCAATGCGTAATATAGAAAAAAAGACGCAAAAAAGTTGTAAGGGAGCTTTTCTTCGGTAAATCATGTTGTTGTGACATTTTCAAGGCAATTTTCTCAAAACATAAGCTGAGCAATTGAATTTTACAACTGAGGCAGTGAAACAGACGTTTCAACAAAATCCCAATTTCTGCACTTATCATCTTTTTCCAGTTTTTGAAGTCATAAACTTTAATTTACGTGTGAAGTTTTCTTTATCTGTTTTCTACTGTACTGTAAATTATGGATGCTTTATTTTACATTACTTATCGGTGAAAATATTTGCGCAATTTCGTTAAAACCATGTGCTCTCCTAACTGTTTTGAGCAGTGTAAAATACAAACTTTTATATATGATACATTTTTTTTTAAATTCAGGATCAGCACGAATGAATGACAGGATTTAAAAAATTATATCTTCCAAACTATTGCACAAAATATAATAAATGATATATGAAAATAAGGCAGAATATTCCAGTTAGTTCCAAACATTTGGCAGTTTTGTACAGTCACTGACTGTTAATGCAAGTACTGATGCATTAAAACGCTAAATCATGCAGCACTGATGCATGTTCAAAGCTGCTAAATATGTCGAATGAACATGATTACAGATTAAGTATTTTTCGTGTTAAGAAAGGTTCGCACATCACAAACGTGTAACTAAGAAGAAAATTAGAATCTTCTTCATTATTTTCATATATCAGTTATTTTAATATGTGTAATATTTTTCAAAACATAAATTTCAAAAATCGGGGTCATTCATTTGTGCTAACCCTGTATATAATAAATGATTTTAATACTAAGTTATAAGAACAAAAAATAAATAAATACCTTTTTCATGCTTAAAAGTGTAATTTCCATAAATTATAAACAGGAACTCACCTGAAATAAAAAATGAAATTTAATAATTCTCATTACATCTAGATTAATGTGAAGATCACGAAGATCTTGGCATTTTTTCGAGATACCTTTGAATGTAATTAACTCAGATTATAATTAAATAAATTAGCACACATTCTTAATATCATATATATATATTAAGGAGAGTTTTAAGAAGTTTTAATATTTTTTTTCATTACCTTATGAATACTCACATTTTGCAGTTAAACATTTAGGACATTTGAAGAAAAAAAGGCATTCCTTAAGATAAAACACATACATCCACGATATGAACCCAGTAGCGACACTTTATTCATTTAATGAACACAGAGGAATCAATCTGTCCAGCACAATGTTTAAAGATCTGGTTCAAACAGAAAACGAGAAAGAGAAAGTTCAAACAAGGAATGTTTGTAGAGATGTCTAGAAACCTCCTAGAGATGTCTGGAAACTTAATTTGTTTGTTTTATGTAAACTCGTAAGCATCCAGAGAAAACTTTGGGATAACTCCTCTAAAGAATTTTTATAAAACATATTTTGAGTAACATATTCGATCTACTTCAAAACTCAAAATATATTTTTATTTTAAGAATATGACGAAGTGATATATTTTTTTTATTAACAAGACTTACCGGGTCCGACCGTCAAATTAGCAGGCCACTACTGTATTAATGCTGCTTCCAGTTGCACACCTGTGCCAACTCAAAAAATCGCTGATAATAATTTACTGATTAGGAACTGAATTTTTATAAAATATTAACTGTGAATAAACCTCTATGTTGTAAAATTAAATATACACAACTTGCAAAACAAACAGGATCTAATATTTCACTTCATGATTAGTATTGGTTTATACAGCCCAAGAAAAAAATATAGATATTAAATTTCAGATTTTGAAGCAAAAAGTAATGGCAAAACGATATGGGTATAAATAAATAATAAATAATGTCTACTTTCAATTGAAATTTTAAAATAATGACTTGCTGGATGATTCCCCATCTTTCAATGAGCCCAAACTTTATTTTTTTAAAAAATAGAAACGACGAAATGCAGCACAACAAAACAATCTAGATCATTCAGTTAGCTTAAGTATTACTTTTCATAACTTTCCTACGTTTAGTTTCAGAAATATTTAAAATATCATAAAAATTTAACCGAATCAGATGCTGGTATTTATTTCCAAAATTCAAATAAATAATTTGCTTTATTATGAAATTACTGATTTGCTTTTCTTTGCATCTACAGCGGAATTTTTATGCAATGTTTAATGGACTCGATAATAAAGAAAAATATTGTTCTGCATAAAAGCATGTTGAGTTATAAGTAAATTACATGAGTAACTTTAAATTTTTTGCATCATCTTTTAAGCCTACATTATGATTCTTTTAAACGTAACTTAAAACAAACTAGGAATAAGGGAAGGTGAAGACTTGTATACGCGTGTAGGGATGCAATATCTAATTCTAATTAATACTTTTTTAGAAACATTATTACAAAATGTATGATTTATATTACAGATTTTTTGAATTACAATACCAAGATTTTTTATTCTTGGATTCTAATTGGCAGTCTAAAAAATATATAGAATCATATTATAACTTTAATTAATTAAAATCCGTAAAAGTAATTTAAATTTATAATGTAAAAAAATTCAATAATTTTCAGACAACATTCAAACATTAATCCATGACTATAATTTTATATGACATTATTTTAATTAGCATGTTTCTGTAATCTTTTTTACACGTCCAATTAGCGCAGAATTGCTCCACTAGTTTAAAATAGATTTGTTTTTAATACTTAAAATATCTTGATAATGTACATTTATATATTATTTCTAACTTTTAAACGTATTTTTAAACATTGATTTAAAGATAGTGAAATAGCTAAAATTGATCTATACACATGTAAAGTTTAGAAGATGCAGGGCAACTACTAAAACGTATGTAATCTGCAGGTAATCTTAAAATATGCCTAACGTATAACCTAACGTTTGGTTTTTCATCTTGGGATTCGTCTTATGGCCAGGTCGGATAATAGAGTGTCCATTTTAGTGTAATGCGCAGAAATTAAAAAAAAAATTTACAGTACTGAAAAATTATAAAGTATAATGCAACTGTATGGCATATCTGCTTAACATCATTTGTTCACCAACCTTGTTTCATGATTTTAACTTTATCTCACTATAATATATATGAATGAATAAATAATTTTTCACTGAATATGGTTTGCTTAAGCTACCTTAGAGCTCATAAGCTTAAAAGTCATATTAAAACTATTATAGAAATTCCGGGTAAAGAAAATCACAAATGAATATATTATTTATATTTGTTTTTATCGTGTATTTATGGAAAGCATTAAAAATGCAAGCTCTTTAATTCTTAAAAAAAAAAAAAAGGTCAAATCTATAGCGACTTCAATATTTCTACTTTAAATCCTCCTACCCATATTTTAGGAGACATTTTGTCCTTTTGAAAGTAATAAAATAGCATAGTTTGCAGTCAAAAAGTTGTTTCTTGAAAATTCGCACTTATACTTGTGACATTTAATGTAATATATGGAATCTCAAAATTTATGGTTTAAATAGAATTTTACATTTTTTATATGTGCATATTAACTATGAGAAATTACATTGAAAACTACAGTTTATATTTCAAAGAAAATACGTTTTACACCAGGAATTAAAATGCATAGTAAAATGAGCAAACTTTCCTTAACATAAAACACCGTTTCAGCGTCTAGAATACCTAGTGTGGAAATATGCTATCCAAACAGTGCAAAAAAATTTTATCCCTTTAATGGGCGACGATACTGCTAAAATGCCAAGTGTCGATCGCAGCGACATCTGCGGGATTTTCTTATTACTAGTATTACATTGTATAGACTAGCAATACCTTGCAGTTGTAGAAAATATCCTGCAGATGTCACTGCGATCTGTGTATTGCAGCAGCATCGTTGTATATATAAGGAATACAATATTTTAGTGCTTTTTTAAGTATTACAGAGATAGCCGATTTCCACACTATGTATTCTAGTCGCTATAACACCGTTTTCGTGAAATGATTGTAAAATTTAAACTAGTCGAGGAATTTTAATCTGCTAGTATGTGCGTAGGGTCAGAACTCATCCTGCCGCTGACGTTGCCGATAGAGGTCGTGCTCGGCAGCATCTTTCGCTATGGAGGAGGCTGTCACAAGAAAAAGTGGAGAAGAGAGACAGGAGGAGAGCCGAGCAAGGGTCTCTCTCTTGTAGTTCCATGCTATGGTTGATGCACCAAATATGTATGTGTAAGATTTATTGTTCGTGTGATGTCTATTCTTAAATAAATGTCAGTGTTTTATTTAACAAAAGAATAGAGGTGGTGAGATCCTACATACAATACACAGCATCTTTCTACAGTGGCGCAGCCGGCACGATCGAGACTAGCCTGACTAGTGTGTGGTGAGTTAGCTTCGATTTTTATTGTTATTTATTTATTTATTTATTTATTAGTAATTAATCAAGGGAAAAAATGTTGAAAGGCGCGAATAAAGGGGTCCTCCAAAAGTTACTAGAGGAACTCAATTTGGAATTTCCCCCAGATTCAAAAGTAATCCAATTAAAAAAATATCCTAGAAAAGTCAGACATTTATACGAATCAGAAAAAATTTGTTGAGGACACTTTAAATACAATTATTAATGAGAGGAAGGCTGAAGCGGAAAAAAATAAATTGCAAGAAAGCAATAAAATTGAAATGGAAAAAATTCGCGTTGAAAAATTAAGAATAGAAAATGAAGTGGAAAAATTACGGCTTGAAAAACAATTGAAATAGGCCAAACTTAAATTTAATGGAAATGCCCCAAGTGAGGCATCAAGCGATGCGGCCGTGAAAAAATTACCTATAGAATAGCTATTAAAATACGTAAAAACTTTAACGATTCCGGTTCCATCAGGACCAGAAATTTGGAATTTATTTTTCAGCTCTTTAGAAAGGGCCTTCAAAATTAAGGAGGTACCCGAAGACCTCAGAGCGGAAATGCTCATTAATATATTAGGAGAAAAATCGAACAACATATTAACATACATTAGTGACGAACATATCACTAATTACGAACAAGTTAAAAATATAGTGTTGAGAGAGTATGAACCTACCCCGCAAGTATGTTTAGGAAATTTCCGTACCGCTGAAAGGAAGCAAGGAGCGACCCATATTCAATTTGTATTGCGCTTGACTACCAATTGGGAATATTATTGTAAGTTGCGGAAAGTAGAAACTTTCCAAAATTTAAAGGATCTAATAGTTTCAGGAAAATTGTTCAGTACATTAGATCAAGAAACCGCGACGCATATGGGGATAAGACAGGCTGAGGGTTGGTTCCTAACCCCTCTTCTTGCGAAGAAATGTGATATTTACTATACTTCTTGAGGAAAAAACTTAAATGAGGTGAATTCCCCGAGATACGTCCCCCCTCCGTTAAGAAGCGATAATAATTCACGCGGACGAAACTATAATAAAACTCTTATATCTGCGGTCTAAATCATTTCGCAAAAGATTGTAGAAGGCGCTCAGATAAAATCGGGAACCAAGAAACGGGGAAAAGTGAAAAATTAGAAGACAGACCAGTGGTCGCTAAAGTAAGATCTTTCGGAGAGAGTATTCTGAACCCTCCTTTTTCCCCGTAGAAACGGTAACTTTGAACATTGTAGGGGAGGAAGTCGAAAGCATCCTGGATTCCGGAACTGAATATACGGTTTTTAAAGAATCATGTATTCCACCTGAATGTTTAGAGCGAAGTCACGGTCGGGTTCAGCTGAGGTAAGCTTTCGGCGAGACTATTGAAGCTAAGTTGAGTGTTATTCCAAAAGGAATTTGATATGGACAAGGCCGGATAAGTAAGCCTGTTGATATTGAAGTCGCCGTAACTGAAATGCTTGATTTTCCTTGTTTATTACCGCCTGAAATATACGAATTTCTGAAAGAAAATACAACCCCCAATATCCAGACTATACGGGTCGGGAAGGGAAATGATGAAGCAGAGATGAGTGGAGCTATCGAGGGTTTACGAACGGAATTTTTAAAGAATGAGAGGAAAATTTCGAAGATGGAGATGTCGGATAATGATGCGCTAAGTAAACCGATAATTGTAGAGTGCGGTGTTAAAGCAGCCGCACTCAGAAGCAACACTTTAGAACAAATATCCACTGTTAACCTTTTTAAGGAAGAGCAAGCTAAATGCGAAACCCTTAAAAACGTACGTAATGATCTAGAGATGGGAAAAGGGAATTTTACTAGTATTGACGGGTTGATTTATCATAAGGATAAAGTTATAGGTGAATCGGTGTTTCAACTGGCGTTACCCCAGAGTAAAAGAGAAGAGGTCTTGAAACTAGCACATGAATCAATTTTTGGCGCTCACTTGTGTTACAGGAAAACGAAAGAACGGATTCGATACAATTTCTTTTGGCCTAACATGTCTAAAGATATAATGGAATTTTGCAAAACATGCGAAAAAAGCCAATTAAGAACCACTGAAAAGATAAGTGATAGAGCCCCAATTACCCCAGTTTTAAGACCGGAACTCCCGTTTGAGGTGGTGAACGTTGACGTAATTGGTCCGGTTGATCCACCCTCGGGAAGAGGTCATAAATATGTTTTAAGTCTCATAGATCAGTGCTGGAAGTAATATCATATAACTGATATAAACACCCTTGATATCACTTCAGCAGGTTTTTGTTATTTTTTTAATGCCATAAAGAAATACTATTACTATATATTTTGATTATTATTATTATTATTATTATTATTATTTTATAAAGTGTGTATGTATATATAGAGTGTGTTCTTATAAGTATTTATTTTGATTATTATTATTGTTATTTGATATAAATATACACATATATGTATTTACGTTGTAAAGCCTTAGTAAGAGAATGAGTGCACAGCCAGATCTTATCTTCAAAAGGGATCTTTTTAGATAGACACGAAGTCTCCAAGCTTAACAAAAGGTTGACATAAAATGCCATGCAGAATTTACAACTGGACGTAAGAATATTTATTGGACCTCATAAAGAAGTCGTAAAAGATGGACCACACGGGCGAGGGAGAGAGCCTCGGGTTTCCAGATCCCACTATCACTGACGCTTAGTGGGCGGAGTTCTTTATACCCCGAAAAAGTGGAGTACCAAATCAGAGGTCTGCGAGATGACGGAAGAAGAGGGTCGGCAAGACGGACCGATCATTTGACGAAGGGGGCAAAGGTCCATCCTTCATATTGTTAATACGAGGTGATTTCGTAAGCGAAGAATTAAGTTATAGTCAGATTTGATCAGACTCTCAACTGTGATGGTTTAATAAAGAGTCGGCTAAGTTTCCCAACAGTAATTTTCAGAAACGGTTAAAAAGCGATTTTCGGAGTTCTGACGGATTATTCACAGAGATGAGATGACTACAAGAGATTGGTTCTAGTTCTCAACGGTGATGGTTAAACCAAGATTTATTAAGCTTTCTCAACGGTAAATTTTGGAGACGACTACGAGTCTTTCGGGTCGTGTTTTCCCGTTAAGGGACGATTATTAATTAGTGAACTTTATCTGGAGCGTGAAAAACCTCAATGAGCAACGGATATATGTGTGACTAACGGCTATGAGTAAGCGTCTACTATATTGTGCAGGAGTTATGTGTTATTCAATATTTTTGTATTCCCATTGTTTTAATAATCCAGGTTGTGCTAGGGATATGCAATTTATGGTAACCAAGCAATTAATTAATCTTTGTAATAATAATTTAAAAGGTAAACTTAATGCAAATGCTAATTCAATTTCGTTCTTTGGAACGTTGGTGTCTTGTGACACAATTCTATTTTGTTTTTGTAAATATGTAAACTAACTGTAAATAAACTTTTTTGTTAATTGTTAAATTTTGGCCTATGTTTTTAATACAACATGAGTCCATTGTTTTACTTTAATGTAAGTTTTATTTCAGATTATAAACTTCTTTGGTGTGTTATTTATGCGTAGTTTTGATAGGTGTGTTTAGATATAACTGCGCGGTCTACAAGCTATTTCTTCACTAAAATTACACAACGCAGTTTGGGGCAGTTTTGGAGATGTGTTTCCTCCCTCCTCAATTTAAGATAATTATGGTTAGACTAATTATCAGAAGTAGCCAGGACCATTATTCAATTATTACGATCACAAATGTTTGATTATAAATTGTAATGTTTTTAAATACCCGCTATAATATTTCAGGCACAGTAATTTAGGAGTAGTTAACCTACAATTACTAGGGTAATTATTGCACAAATACCCATTTTCCAGATTGGGGTTTACCCTTGCCCCAATCCCGTGTATGTCTGGATAGTTAAGTCGGTGTCGGTATATGGACCCATATCTGCCCAACAATCAGCATACTCGATGGCCTGAGGCCATACCTACGAGATCTCTTACTGCAAAGACAGCTTGCAATTCATTATTGCAAGTATTCTGTAGAACAGGCATTCCAAATATTATTGCTAGTGATCAGGGCACCAATTTCACGTCCGCATTAACTCAAGAATTTCAAAAAATATAAGGATCCAGACCCCGCTTTTCTTGCCCCGGATATGCGGCTAGCAACGGCCTGATAGAACGTTTTAACAGGGTATTAAAAAACATGTTACACAATTTTTATTCGAGAGGATCCGAGAGACTGGGATAAGCAGATACCTTTTCTTTTATTTGCATATCGTGAAGTGCCTAATTGTACCAACGGCATCTCTCCATTCAAATTGTTATATGGTAGGGAAGCGCGGGGCCATTAGCAATCTTAAAGTCTACCTGGGCGGGAGAAATACATCTTCCAGTAAATATAACAGAGTGTGCAACCGATTATTTACAAAACCTTAAGATTAGAATGGAAAGAGCTGCTGATCTTGCATCTATTATGGCGGCGAATAGGCAAAAAAGTTATACTGACTACTTCAATAAAAGGTCATCTATTAGAAAATTTTCCGTAGGTGATCAGGTATTTCTTCTAATTCCGGACTCTAATAATAAAATATATGCGCGGTGGACCGGTCCTGGGGAAATTATAGAATTTTGTTCCCCACACGCGTATAAGGTAAAATTACAAGATGGGACTATTAAGAAAGTGCATGTAAATAACCTTAAGAAGTTTTATCCAAGAATGAATGCTATAGGGATCGTTTTCGATGAGGAAAGTGACTTCGGGTATATTCAGGCTAGTCCCGAGAATATGCAAAATGAAAAAATGATGTATTTGCTGACATTAAATTGTCTCACCTACAGATTAATGTAAAACGAGATTTGGAACAATTATTGGAGAAATATGAGAACCTATTCTGAAAGAAGGTCAGAGTTGCGGCAGTAGATCCTCATAAGATTCGGTTAATTACAAACGCAGAGAGAAAGAAACCATATGTTTATAGGATTCCAGAAACATTAAAATCGAAAGAAGATGAACAAATAAATGAACTCCTAGAGTTAGGTTTAATTGAAGAGAGTTCGGCGGAGATAGACCACTCAGTGGTGTGTGTGCAAAAGAAAAACGGTAATATACGCTTATGTGTGGAATATCGTGCTTTAAAAGCTGTAACTAAATCTGATGACTTTCCCATGGAAGATGCAACGAGTTTAATGTATAGCATCGGACAGGCTAATATTATTACAACCTTAGATTTGCTCAGAGGTTACTGGGCAGTCCCCATGGAAGAAGAAAACCGCAATTTTATGTCCTTTAAGACGCACCGTGAACAGTATAGATTTAAAGTAATGCCGTATGGGCTTAAAAATGCGGCTGCGAGTTTTCACCGTTCAATGAATAAAGCCCTTCGAGAATTCGAAGAATTTTCTCGAGCGAATATCGACGATATAGCCGTATTTTCTACAGACTGGCATTTATATTTAATTCATCTAGATACCGTGTTAAATAAACTTGACGAACTGGGATTCACCGTAAATATTGACAAGTTCTCTTTCGGAAAAACCCAAATTAAATACTTAGGACACTTGATAGGCTCAGGTAAGTACCAATCTGATCCCGCAAAAATTGAAACAATCGAAAAATTATCGACTCCGACAACAAAAACTCAACTGAGAAGTATCTTAGGCCTGTGTAATTACTACCGAGATTATATATCTCATTTTTCTGAGGCTGTTCTGCCTCTCACCGAGCTTACGAAAAAGAAATTTCCTGAAACACTGATATCGAATTCTGTTCACGAAACAGCTTTCCACCAACTGTAGCAGGCACTGAAGAAGGCCCCGACTCTATACACACCCATCTTCGGGAACCCATATATAATTCAGATGGATGCATCTCAGTTTGGTATAGGAGCTTGCATTTCTCAGGAAATTAAAGGGAAAGTCCACCCGATTTCTTATGCGAGCCAGAAATTGACTCCAACGCAACAAACCTGGTCAACCATTGAAAGAGAAGCATACGCAATTGTGTGGACACTAAAACATTTTGAAACTTTAATTTTTGGTGCAAATATCGAACTGTATACTGATCACAATCCATTGACTTTCTTGACAAGAAATGCACCAGAGTCATCGAAACTGCAGCGATGGGCTTTAGCTCTTCAAAAATATAGCATAAACATTCAGCATTGCCCAGGTAAAAAAATGACGAATGCAGATGCACTTTCACGATTGGTATGATTATACCAAGCATCTTTTAGTCTGTTATTTATTACTATTTATTATTATTATTTTGTATGTTTATTATTATTATTATCTTTTTTATTGTTGCAATGTATCAAGGCATCTTTACGTTTGTTCGTTTTTCATTAGTGCTATTTTTCTGTATTTTGCTTTATGGTAAATGTTTTTTTGTGTATTTCATATATATATATATATGCGAGAATTTGTACCATTATATCTGAGAAGAAAAGAGCCAAAATTGTTCATTTTGTGGTATATTCTGATCTATAGTTCAGATATGTGTTTGTTGGAGAACCATCCACAAACACTCATCTTGCGTGGGGGGTGTAGGGTGAGAACTCATCCCCCCTACATTTAATAAGAACGCAGTTTTACATTATGATATCAATACATGACTCCCAGTTGGTCTGTTTTTAAAGTACCCTTTTTCTGAAAGAAAAATCTTCTTTTTGGATTTTTTTCCAAAATTTTGTAGAAGCCAAAGCTGGGGGTTAGTTTATTTACATATTTTGTAAAAAACTACTGTGAAAAATTGTTCTTTAGACGTTACTGGCATTCAACGACGGAACAGTGGGAGATGTTTATCTATAGCATTTTTTGCATCATTATTCAGTAAAATATTTCTTGTAGCATAGGATTAATAGATGATACAATTCAATAAATATTAAAATACATTTTGTCCATTCGGCGTTCAATCACACAAGCTGTTACTTTTCTGTCTTCTATCTTACGTTTTTACGATGTGTTGTGCGTCTCATCTTTCAAAAAATGAAATGACTTTTCATCAAAACCAAATACTGACTTCCAGAACGTTTTTAAATTTCCTTGTGACAAATCACTGTAACATACGATATACATTTCATTTAGTAATTTTTTCTCTTAATTTTGTTTGGTATTAAAATTTATTTTGAATCCACTCTCTGATAAGAAAACATAGAAGTAACATATTTTAATGTGTCACTTTAAAGTTGCATCTATACTGGGTCAAAACGAAAGAAATTCGACCTACCAAACTTTATTAAATAATTGAATCATCATATTTCATAAAGTATTTAAGATACTTTCGTGATTTACACTGTGTTGAAAGATATAGCTAATAAATCTGGAAATGATAATAATAATTTCATAATTTATGGTTGACACATGATTGTTCTTTTTTGGTTAACTATTCAAAATAGGTACTTATTGAACACCACTGATGTTTATTCATAATTCTCCCCCCCCTCCCTCATTCATACATTGGATATAAGAATTCTTTTTTCTGTATATTAACATCATATTAATTTTGTGTTGTTATTTTTATATGACATAATTTTATCTCAAATAATTTGCCTACATTTAAATTTTTGTACTCTTCAAAATCATGAGTATTCATACATATTTATGTTTCGTCCTCATTTAATTTCCTCCACATAATATAATAGTAATAGTTAAAATCTCCATCTTATTTGTTGATATATTTATATATAATACACGTAGTAGTTATACACTATATGGCCATTAATGACCGGCAACTTTCAATTTTAGACATTTTGTCGAATATTTAAAAATATACTTTACGGATTCTTCTGGTATTTCAGTATTAAAAAGAACTGGTATGGCCTCATATTTAGCAATGTCGGTTTGTTAAGGGGGGCAATTAGGGGGCCAACAAAAAATCAAAGAAAAAAAGTAATACTTGGGATCACCCTGTAAAATAAAATGCACAAAATTATCTACCGCTACCGAATATAAATAAACAGACATTGTGCAATATGTGTATTCTTTTGTGTAAGAATAGCACGTATATTAATAGAGATATAGCGATTTATTTTAAAAAAATAAAAAATTCTTGCATGTTTTTTGCTTCTAACATGCAGGGTTTTCAACCAAATTTAACGCCGATTTCAGAAAAGTTGACAAAATATAGTAAAAATAATATAGTGCAATTGGAATATAAATATATTAAATATTTTAGGAAATATGAGCAGTTGTATGAAATAATTTTTATCTGCGCATGCGCGAACGATAACAAGAATTATTTTATATATTTTAATAGTCAAATCTATGGAGCAACTTATTAAAAAAATCTAGTCAAATATCGTAAAAATTCAGAAAGATATCGGCGTTAAAGTGAGCAAATTTTATGTGTTCTCTAAAAGCAGCTGAATGATAAGGGATTTTACACAAATTGTCATTTTTTATTAACTGACTTTTAGAAAAAAGTTAGTATTTAGTGAGCATCAACGAGTAGATTTGGAAAAAATGCTTCGATTTGCATACTTCTTTTGATCATGGTATAGGCGCGTTCTGGTGGGTATCCAAGAAGAACTAAAGCATCAATAAAAAATGAAAATTTAAAAAATTTAAAAATTAAAAATGACAATTTGTGGAAAATCCCTTATCATTCAGCAGCTTTTAGAGATACACTAAAAATTTGCTCACTCTAACGCTGTTATCTTTCTGAATTTTTACGATATTTGACTAGATTTTTTTAATAAGTTGCTCCATAGAGTTGACTATTAAATTATGTAAAATGATCCTTGCTATCGTTCGCGCATGCGGAGATAAAAATTATTTCATACAACTGGTTATATTTCCTAAAATATTTAATATATTTATATTCCAATTGCACTACATTGTTTCTACTATATTTTGTCATTTTTTCTGAAATCAGAGTTAAATTTGGTTGAAAACCCTGCATGTTATGAGCAAAAAACATGCAAGAATTTTTTTAATTTTTTAAATAAATCGCTATATCTCTCTTAATATACATGATATTCTTAAACAAAAGAATGCACACATTGCACAATGTCTGCTTATTTATATTCAGTAGCGAGAGATCATTTCGTGCATTTTATTTTACAGGGTGATCCCAAGTTTTACTTTTTTTTCTTTGATTTTTTGTTGGCCCGCTAATTGCCCCCGTTATCAAATCGACATTGCTCAATATGAGGTCATACCTGTTCTTTTCAATCCTGAAATTCCAGAAGAATCTGTCAAGTACATTTCTAAATATTCGACAAAATGTCTCAAATTGAAAGTTGCCGGTTTTAATGGCAATATAGTGTATATAGATATACCAATTTAATACTACATATGCAACCATCATTTTTTACTATCGATATACACATCTTTTTATTTTCTTCTATCTACAATAGAAGAAAGTATTGTAATCGAATTTTTTTTCGACTTCCGGTTTTCGACGGATTTACACGTTATAGGGGTAAGAGATCCCAAAAAACATGTTTATAGAAAATGTCTGTCTGTCGCGATTGTACCATCAAAAAGTGTATGCAGTTATGCATAGAATTGAGCCTAATTTAATTTTTAATTTTTTGGCTAATGCAAACATGTCCTTCCTTCATTTGCAAAAAAAAAACGCCGGTTGGGGTCGCTGTAATAGTGATTTTTGTGCGATTTTGAATATTGTACCATCGAAACGTGTATTAAGTTATGCATAGAATTGAACCAAATTTTTTGTGTATGTTTTTGGCCTTGGCAAGAAGATCCTCCCTGAATATGGAAACATTCCGCCGGAAAGGGGCGCTGTAATAGAGATTTTTGTGTCATTTTCTTAAGTTTTCGTAGTTCTATTGTACACCAGTGGCTCGTGAATGAACGGAAATATCCCATCCTTATAAGCCGACTATTCGTGATTTTAATAAATATCATGATCGAGATTAAGGCGTTTTTACTCCTATTAATTGACTGAAGCGAGAAATTTAAGATGAAACTCAAAGTTGATATAGTATTGAACTAAAGAAAATTAAATATTGACATCAGTAACAACAGTTTGAAATATTAAAATATATGAGATAGAAGAAAGTTTTGGGATTGGCACATCCAACTAATTTCAACAAATGAAAGTATTAAGGACTACTTCGGAAAGTTACGTACACCAATTGGACTGAAAAGTAATAAATGTAATAGGTTCATTCAGAAATTGTAACGCATAATGTTTTATTTGAGATATATATGATGTTATTTATTGAGATATATAAAACAAAAATGAGACAATAAGTAAATCCACCGCAACAATAAAATGACATTACGACAACATTTCCTTTCCATTACTCAGGTGAATTTTATCATAAATTACACAAAGATTTTCCAGCGAATGAATGTTATAAGTAACTTAGCCATTTAAGGGGACAAGGGACCTTTAAAATCTTAAAAATCTTTTTTTTATTTTTTGCTAATTTCACTTTAAATATTATTCAAGGGTACATTATATGCATTATGGTAAGCATTTATAAAAAAAAAATGAAAAAAAAATTATTTTTCAGAAAAAAGTGGAATTTTACGCGTCATCTTAGAAATCTTCGAAATGCGGCTTGCGCGTTCCATATCAATGAAAATCCCGAATATTTTTTATAAAAGTCTGGTTTGTATACATAAATAAAACTGTGCATCGAATTTTATATATTTGAATATAAAGTAAAAAAAAAAAAAAAAAAATAATAATAATCAAAAATTTTGAAAAATTTTCGAAAAAATTTCAAAATTTTTCAATTTTTTTTCTAATTTTTATATTCAAATAATATTAAATTCTATGCACAGTTTTATTTATATATATAAACCAAACTTTTATAAAAAATATTGGGGATTTTCATTGATATGGAATGCGCAAGCCGCATTTCGAAGATTTCTAAGAGAATGTGTAAAATTCCATTTTTTTCTCAAAAATAATTTATTTATTTTATTTTTTTGTGATAAATAGATGCCATAATGCATATAATGAACCCTTGAGTAATATTTAAAGTGAAATTTACAAAAAAAATTGAAAACTTTAAAAAATTTTAAAATTAAAAAAAAATTGAAAAAAATTGAAAAATTTTGAATTTTTTTTTAAAACCTTTATATTCAAATATATAAAATTCGATGCACAGTTTTATTTATATATATAAACCAAACTTTTATAAAAAATATTGGGGATTTTCATTGATATGGAACCTCGAAGGGGGCATTTCGAAGATTTCTAAAACAGCGTAAAATTCATTTTTTTTTCTCAAAAAAAAAAATTTTTTTTTTCATTTTTTTGTGATAAATGCTTGCCATAATGCATATAATGTACCCTTGAATAATATTTAAAGCGAAATTTACAAAAAATAAAAAAATTGATTTTTAAGGTTTTAAACGTCCCTTGTCCCCTTAAAAATTAAATTACAGAAGGATTGAATTTCAAATAATTAAAGCCTTAATTACGTAGCATATTATGGAATGAATGAATTAAGAGAGTATTTAAAGTGCGGCTAAAAAATTTAATAGTTAAAATGAAGAAATGTGGGACAAGAGTGTTTAGTCAAACATATGTTATAAAATCATTTAATTTAATACAGTGTGACTTCAAAAATCCGGCATCAAAACCATCGTTTCCCTTTCATTTTTCTTTTACACTTCCAAATTTTGGCAGAAGAAAAATAGCAATTCTTTATGAATTAAAAACTTCAAGATCGAAAGTAAATGTGCAATAGAATATTTGACTTTTCTTTCATTTTGTGATTATTTTCATGAAGCTGCAACGTTGCTTAGCAACGGGAACAACTTTGAGGACAATTTTAGCGAACGCATGGCACAATTTATGGCCGAAGGGAATTTTCGGCGACGGCGACATCGATGATGAGGATGAATTTTCAGACTTTCATATTTCCCGTGAAAAATCCGCAATTTTTAAGCTCATTGAACACGCAAAATCTAAAAATTCATTAAGTGTCGAAGAAAAGGAATATATAGATTATTGGCTAAGCATTGATGAAAATGAATCGACAACGAACAATTTAACGGGCAGCGAGATCGCTAACGCTGAGCTAAATAGAATCGCCGAAAATCCTAGTAGCAGCTCAAAAGATGAGGATGAGCAACCGGATGGAGAAAAGGTGTCACTAGGAAAATGCATAAATTTGACTGGAGAATAAATATATACTTTAGAGAAGTAAGACTATATTTCCGAAAGAAACATTCTTTAGTTGTATAAAATGCAAAAATAAAACTTGTTAAAGAATCCCGAAAAATTTGCAGCAAACAAAGTTTGTATCGATGTTTCCAAAATTACCAGAAGGAAAAATAATTTCATTCTTTATTAGATTTTTTCTTTCTGTAGTATAGAAAATATCGATTAAAGTATTTTTTTTATGTAATTTTCTCATTTTCTTTCATAATTACCAATTAATAATAAATTGAACTTTGGATAAAGGCACCATTAAGAATACAGTGCTACTTTTGATATTCCTAGCTACTATTTTGATATTCCTTCAAAAATCCGATCCCGATTTTGCCGGATGTTTGAAGTTATACAGTATTTAAAAAATATATATAGTGAATGTTTTTCTGTATTTTTCTGATTTATATCCATTTAAAATTCAATTTTGCCACGTATGACTTCTCTTCTTTCTTAAGTAAATATAAAAGAGTTTTTATTTCCATATGTTCTAATTACTCTCTTAAAATTCAATTTATCTTCCTTACAGTTGTTTCATGAACTGCAATACATTTGACAGATTGACATCTCTTGGATATTAATGGAAAAGTCTGTGCACATGAGGAAATTAGAAATTGTAACTCAAAATGAATGTTTATTACCCAACTTAAAATGATTAATTACCACCCAGCAACTTAGGGGACCAACATGTAAGGTATGTTTGACGTATATAATGCTATCCATATTATTTCATGAACTAAAAGCATTTGCACTTTTACCTCGAGCGTTGGTAAATTAAAGTATAATATTGAAAAAAACATTACGGAGAATCTATGGAAGAAAAAAAATGAGGACTTTTTTAGATCTATATTTTTCTGTAGATATATAAAAACTTAAAGTGAAAATTTTTTTTATACTAGGTTAAAATTTTTTATATTAAAACAGAGGTTCCCAAACTGTGCTCAGTGGAGCTCCAGGGGCTCCGCCGCGCTTTAGGAAAGTAATGAAAATTTGAACAAAACAATTTTAAGAACTTTTTTTTTTTAATGGGAACAGATTCTTTTGTTACAAAAGTATTTATACATTGATGATAACTATCTTCAAGAAGCTGAACCAACTTTTTTAATTAACTAAATTTTATTTTCTTCAAAAAATCTCCGGTGCAAATATTAATTTTACGCTCTATTTTTACTTTTTCCGTTCAAAAAATGCTGTAAATTGAGAAACAAACATATATTTACTGTAAGAAAGCCAGAAATTGTATTCTGAAGGAAAATTTGAATATTTGAATTTCCCAACTCCTCCTCCCAGTGTGAATTGTGGCGAAGTGTTATCCAATGACTCCACGTTTCATGCCAACTACGTCATCACTACAAAAAAAAATAGTCTGATTTGAAAGATAAACAGCCTGATGTTTTTCAATATTAAGGGAAAAGTAATGTATGCATGCTTCAAAAGAAAATAGCACAACATCTGTTAAAACAAATATGAAATGTCCTGGACATAGGTGCAGACTTCACGGGTGGGAAGTAGGCAATAACATATACTTCTAAAACTAATTTAATTTTTTCCTTTTGTCCTGTTTAATCACTGTGATTAATTAGGGCAAAATAATATTCTATAATTAGTGATAGAAGTTTGCATTGTTAGACCCCGTCACCCACGTTAAGTCGGCGCTTATGACCCCTTGGTGCCTACCTGATATTTTAACGAGTCGCTTGAGTTTGTGAAGCAAATTTTGAGTTTATGAAATAATTGCAAAGACTCAATAAACCTTGAAAAATTGATATTCTCATGAATTTGATTTATGAAAAGGTTGATAATTTAGTGTCAATATTTCCTTGTCAAATAGATCATTTAAAAAAAAATTAATTCTATAATAGGTGACGTAAAAAGCAAGTAGCAGCATCTTCAGATGTACAAAATTTGCACTACAAATGAATGAATCCACTGACGTTACTGGATTAGCAGTTTTGTTACTATTTTTCAGTTACATATACTAATATCCCGTTCAGACCAGGGAAGTTAAGAGTCTTAACTGACTTTTTTGAAACGGGCACCCGGAACTTAACTTGACTTTTCTATTATTACGGTGTATGAGAACATTAACTCGATTAAAATTAAGCTTTTTACTAAAGCCAGACTTAACCCTTTATGTACCGAATTATAAATTCATGAAAATTGTATCTTCTAAAGCATTTTTAGTGACTTGTTTAAACTACGTTAGAAGTTAGCATAATCGTTAATTAAATTTTAAAAGGATTAATTAAATTTGAATTTATAAATATTTTATGCAATATTTATAACCCCACTCAAATCTTTTAGTTTAAATCTTTTTTTAGTATTTTGTAGAATTAGGAAATGTACAAATACAATGTTCTTACAATAGAAATATAGAAATATTTCCGAATTTAAAAATCCCCCCTGCCCAACGCCAAGAAAGCTGAAAATATGCAAAGGCAAAATAAATCATCCTTTTAAAAATATTTGTGTTTTGTGTAACCAATAATGCTTTTGGAACAAGATAAAGTAAAATCTATAACTCATTCTAAACCGTATTGCAACTAATCGATGAATTAAAGGAATTTTATAACAAGTTATTTAAATGGTACATATAAGTACCGTCAGTAGATAAAGGGTTAAAGAGGTTTTACAAAGCTATCAGGATCATATTTTAAGTAGATCACTACAAGCCAACGCACTAAGAGACGAAAAATTTTTTTGATTAATACATAGGAAATCACATATGAACATGAATGCACTGATGATGCGAAATCCATGATGGGTCACAATGCCACTGCAAAAATTAAAGAGATGATAAAGCACCATAGCACCATCTATTGCGTTCTTCATAGATACCCGCTATCACCCGGAAATATCTTAGGAACTTGTGAGAAGATTAAATCCATGGTCGGCAACTAGCTGACAGCGGTCCACATCCGGACCGCGGAAGGTCGAAACCTGGACTGCCAAAAGAGATATTGCAAATGAAGATTTATTCATTTTCCAACAATTACTGAATATAAAAAGTGTGTTCCTAGTGTTTCGAGTTTTTATATCAGATCTTGTGAAGGAATCTGAGACAGGATTCCAAGACTTTGCAGAGATATGTAAGTCGTCTCAATTCCTTAAATCCCTTCATAAATTTGCTGTAGCTGAAGAATGGACTGATGTGGCTGCAAAGTTTTTCAGTCTTGAAAAACCTTTACTTCAAATGGAGATATTTGATTTGCAAGAAGATGTTTCTTTGAAAATGTATAACACTGCACCATTGAAGAATTTTGGGGTAAACATGCCTCAGAAAAGTAGGAAAATTGCCAAAAACTAGCTATTAATCTGGCTGCTATGTTCGGCGCTACATGTTTATGTGTAAGAATTTTCTCCAAAATAAATTTTTTCAAGAACAAATATCGTTCGAGACTAACGGACGCCTACCTTGAAGACACTTTTCGCACTAGCTGTTCACCACGAGAATCAAACTATAAAAAACTGACTCAAGACCGCAAGTGTAATTTTTCGCATTAATTTGTTCATGAATACCTGCCTTTTCTATTTTATTATGTGCATGGAATTTTTTTCAGAACGTATACCTATGTATGCAGTAATTTTTCAAAACGAATACCTATGTATGTAGAATTTTTTCAGAATGAATACTTGACTTTTCTATTATATGTATGTCTATGTAAAAATAACAGTATAAAAGTAATAAGTACTTATATTGCTTAAGTTTTTTTTTTTTTTTTTTTTTTTTTTTTTTTTTTTTTTTTTTTTTTTTTTTTACTCTGGACTTCGATAATTTTTTTCAAAAGTATTCGGACCCAACTTAAAATTACTTGCCGATCCCTGGGTTAAATCCTGTCATTAAAATAATAAACCATATAAAATCACGAACTCTTAAAAACAAACTTTTTAAGCTTATGTATGAAGTTAATGGATGCCCGCATTCGCCCCTTCAACTACATACCAAAGTAAGATGGTATTGTCTATGAAGAGCATTTACACGATTGTTGTAATTGCAGAGGTGATATTAGAAGAACGATAACTCTAAACTGGTAAAACTTTTAATTAATTAAGATTGTGAATTATAATTGCATATTTTCCCGATATGTTTAGCAAAATGAAATAAATGTATCTATCATTGCAATGAAAATTTGTCACAATTTCAGATTCATTTACCAAACTTGTCTTCTTTTAAGATAAAACGTCTATTGGTCGGATTCTGGGTCAAACGATGATATCGATTACGCCTCTCTCGTTAAAAGGGAATGCAAACAACACCAGGTAAAACAAAGTAAATAAATAAATATTCAGGCGCATCCTACAGCAATGAAATACTTTTGAACAACATTTTTCTACAGCTGAATAGAAAAGGCTTTGGAAGACTATAAATATGTTCAGCGTTATCAAAAAAACACTTAGCTTAAACTCGGTGAAACACTGACGTCCTCGTTGATTTGACATCTCATAGAGAGTTACACGAAATATACCATCAACAACCGGTTATTTGGTGGTACCAAATGAAAATATTTCGATTTGAAACAGAAAATTTTCATAAATTAAACAAATATGAATCAAACAGAAATAGAGTTAAATAGTTTAAAATAAAAATTATTGGTCTGATATATTTTTATAAAACCTGAGTAAAATTCCTGCTATATGTAGTAGTGTTAAAGATTTTACTTTAAAACCAAATCGAAATACAGGTCTTTTAAATGCAGACCCAAACATTCGCCTGCAATTACTATCAACTGGACCTGAATTCAGATATTTGTGCAGAACTATCCAGTCACATTACCCATTTACGCGTTATTCTTCATCACTCTAATAATATAAAAATTACTGTAAAGCAAATGTTACGATTTCTTGAGTTTAAGAGGTATTTCAACTGTAGGTTTGTAAACTTTTGAGAATTCCATCTGCATTGATGATAATTGAAAATAAATTCAGTATTACAGTAACAGTTTCAAATATTATAATTTTACTTCTGGGACAATGCACAATTGTTCAGATTACTATTCATTCCCTTTTCCTGTGATAAGTAGCAATGTGCCTAATAAACGTTACCTTGTAACATAGGATACGGTAGGCTTCAGGGGCTCCGCCATAGAAATTTCTTCTAAAAAGGGCTCCGCCAGTTTAAAAGTTTGGGAACCACTGCTATAAATATATTTTGTAAGATTACCTTATAATGTTACAAATAAAAACTAGTCGTTGGGGGCCAACGTAATACTTACCCATCATGGATTTACCAATCATGGATATGCATAATATAAAACATGAAAATAAAATGTGTGTAAACTGTTCATAAAATGCATTGCAATTCCAAAATAAAATTTAAACGTATATTTAAATATTTTTAATATATATAGTAATGCTCTATTACTGAATTGTGGCTGCTACTTGATAATTCCGTCGACCAATTTCGACGAATTATATAAATTGCCAAATTACTCGCAAAATTATACAAATTGGCATAATTTTTTGTTTTAAATAACGAAAGAACAAATAAATTAGTAAAAGATTAATAAAAATATAAATAAAAAGTCTAATTAAAGTTTAATGTCAAGTGAATGTGACATTTACGATAAGCCATTATTGGTATTTAATGTTATAGTTTGGCGATAGATTTTTGGACGAGACGGGATAATCAAGTAGTGCTTAATTGCGTAAAAGAAACATCCTTATAATTCCAAAATGATAATCATATTAACTAACAGTTTACTGCGTCTGATTAAGCATCTTATTTTCAATTAAAATATACCTTTGAATTGAAATTTGAATGAAATACTGTGTCATGAAAAATCGAAGAATGTGAAAAATATGATTACAAATATCGCGGCAACTAATTATCCGATCAACCTAATTCTTGATGAAAAATTAATCTTATTTTATTGTATTTTATATTCAATCCTTAAAATAAACAATTTCGAAAAATTATATATATTTTTTATGAGAAGGAATATTATCAGAGTCCGAAATTTTTTTCCGGATAATCGATGTTACTGATATTCAATAGGATTCTTCTCATTATTTCACACTAAGGACAAACCAAATTTCAAGTATCTCTCTCAATTTTTTCGATACATAGAGCGTTTACAGACACACACACACACGGACGGCAATTTCTTTTCTAAAGTTATGTTTTTCGGAATCTCCAGTGTCTGAAACGTTTAAATACGTCACAATTTTTTTTCGATTTTTAAAAGGATTACCAGACTTACCCTGTGCTACGTATGACGAGTAAGTAAAAATATATTATTTAAAAAAAAATACTTGTAAATAGAAGTAGTAAAGAAATGTAACAACCCCATACCTACATTACGAAATACCTAATAACTTCTCAAATCATTTTCAATCAGATTAATATAATAGATTTTTATGTTACTAGGGCATAACTTGAATTTTTAGTCTTATATATGCATTGGAATTCTTTTCTGTGTGCTCTGTAATTCGATTAGAAATTATACGGGTTACAATTCCGATATTCAATACATTGCATAGGCATGAATGGTTTATATAAATGGCAAAGAGTTTGAGATAATACGAAATATTAAATTTTATCTTAAAAAAGCAATTAACGATAAAATGGTAGTATAGCCCTCTAAAACATTTCATAATATGGCGTATTATTCAGTTGATTCTATTTTGTTAATTCACGAAAATTTTCTTTGTCATTTGTCCCCAAAACACAGACATTTCGTCAATGTAACATAAATGTTACCTGAAGTCGAACAATCCCAGCTCTCTTTTTTCCCAAATAACAGTAGTATTCCAACAAATTTGCTACGAGCACTGTTTACGTTTTAAAAGTGGAATTTTTCTTGTTATTTTATTCTATCTTCAATGGAAGAAAGCATTGTAATCGATATATTTTTTTACTTCCGGCTTTCGACGAATTTATATGTTTTAGGGGTCAGAGATGCCAAAACACATGTTTATACAAAATGTCTGCCGTGTGTCCGTGTGTTTCCATTGTACCATGGGAAAGTGTAGGAAGTCATATATAGAATTAAATCAATTTTTTTTGTATGTTTTTAGATATGGCCTGCAGGTCCTCCTTCAATATAGAAATTTTCCGCCTTAAAAGGGCGCTGTCAAAGCAATTTCTGTGCTATTTTCATTGTTATACCATAGAAAAAAGTATGAAGTTATGGATAGAATTGAGCCAAATTGTTTGTGTATATTTTTGGATATGACCTACATGTTCTCCTTTAATTTTGAAATGTTCCACGAAAGGACACTCTGCGATAGCGATATTTCTATAATTTTCTCGATTTTTCGTAGTTTTATTGTCCATCGGTGGCTCGTGCGGCAACTGGAACTCGCGTCCTGCTATGTCGGTTATACACAAACAGCTGATGTACCACAGAATAATTAAAAACTATTGATTTTAATAATTCAAAATTCATCTAATATTGAAATTATAACATTGAAGTATTAACATGTGTAACTACTTTTTAGCTCACAGGCTATCAAAGCCTGAGAGCTAATGTGCCCGCCCGTTCTGTATGTATGTATGTATGTATGTATGTATGTACGTAACGCGATAACTCTTGATAGAAACATCCGATTTGCTTAAAAAAATTTTCCTAGGTTCATTGTGATAAGGCGCTTCCCTGATTAGTTTTGGGAGTTCATTGGTTAAGGATAAAGGGGGAAAAACGGGGTTAGTCCACCCCCTTAGTTCAGAAAAATGGGTTTTTCATGTAGAATCATTCGATTTGCTCCGAATTTGGTATACCGGTTTATTATGTTAAGGAACATCCCTGATTAGTTTTGGGGGTTCATTGGTTAAGGATAAAGGGGGGAAAAGGGGGGTTAGTCCACCCCCTTAATTCAGATAAATGGGTTTTTCATGCAGAATCATTCGATTTGCTCCAAATTTGGTATATCGGTTTATTCTGTTAAGGAACTTCCCTGATTAGTTTTGGGAGTTCATTGGTTAAGGGTAAAGGGGGAAAAACGGGGTTAGTCCACCCCCCCCCCTTTAATTCAGATAAATTGGTTTTTCATGCAGAATGATTCGATTTGCTCCGAATTTGGTATACCGGTTTATTATGTTAAGGAACTTCCCTGATTAGTTTTGGGGGTTCATTGGTTAATGATAAAGGGGGGGAAAAACAGGGTTAGTCCACCCCTTTTAATTCAGATAAATGTGTTTTTCATGCAGAATGATTCGATTTGCTCCGAATTTGGTATACCGGTTTATTATGTTAAGGAACTTCCCTGATTAGTTTTGCGGGTTCATTGGTTAAGGGTAAAGGGGAAAAAGGGAGGTTAGCCCACCCCTCTTAATTTAGATAAATGGGTTTTTCATGCAGAATGATTCGATTTGCTCCGAAGTTGGTATACCGGTTTATTATGTTAAGGAGCTTCCCTGATTCGTTTTGGCGATTCATTGGTTAAGGATAAAGGGGGGCTAGTCCACCCCCTTAATTTAGATAAATGTTTTTTTTTTTTTTTTGCAAGATTATTCGATTTGCTCCAAATTTGGTATACCGGTTTATTATGATAAGGACCTTCCATGATTAGCTTTGGAGGTTCACTGGTTAAGTATAAAGGGGGAAACGGGGGCTAATTCCCCTTCATGTATTTTTTTGAGTGTCATTATTCTTCATAATATGAGTATAATATACAATTAGTGTGAATAGTCTGTGAGCTCAATGCCATCAGTTTAGCTGGGCACTTTTATTTTTTATTGAAATATTAATATGTATGAGATTTAAGAAAGTTTTGGGATTGGTACATCCAACTAGTCTTTTTTCCATCAAACCATATAAACTTCACAAACCTGCGTTCAAATTTTCCCGAAATTCCCAGATCAAAAGACAGAAATTTCATCAACTAACGAATTTTTTTTGGAAATCCCGGTGTTGTTGCTCTATCGTGCCGGTGCTACAGAACCATTTTTTATAGAGCACATTATCATTGTATTGAATCTCAAAATGATATAAAGTATCTTCTTCTTCTTCCACGTAATATTTTATATAGATAATAAGCAAAGAGAAGGAAACATTATTTTGCATATTCAGTGTCTTTGACAATTCTCAAGAACAAACTAATTTCATGGCAGGCGAATTTTGTTCCAAAATTTAAATTGTACAAAACAAAATAATAATAAGATGGTATAAACTTATGTCAACTATAAAATCTACACTATATATATAAAATCCTAATGAAACGATTTTATGAAATGACACTGATTAAACAACTGATTATGTTTCATGGCGATTTCTCCTCAAATATGGAATATTATTCGATGAAATTAACACCAAAAATCCGTTGATCCACACATCTCAAAACTGGTAGAATTAGTTTTTGAAATATTATTTTTTTTTTCACATGTTAAATACTTTACTCTAAGGATGGCAGCTCAAATTTTAAACATAACGGATTTTTTTTTTCATATTTTAGAAAAGGTTATTATTTTAAACTAATTTGGCGACCTGTTTGGCCTCCTTTAAATGTATGCTAAGAGATGCATCATGTTAATTTTATTCATAATTAAATTTACTTGAACAATCTTTCGTCAAATCAGAAGATACTGATAGAGAAATCAAGAATTCGGTATTTTTATGTTAGAGTGACGCAGGTGATAAATCGCCAAACATTACTCCCGTCGCATCTTTTTTTCATTACAATTTTATTTAATACAAAACTTTAATTTAAAATTGAAACATGTAAAATGAATGGCTTTTTTTTTAACGAAACGAAAAGAAGAATATTAGGCGCAGATATCATATACGAACCGGAGTACCTCATTGGCGCCAAAATGGCCTTATTTCACCTGACATGGTAACCCGACTATTATTGCTTATTTATTAATAAATGTTTATTTACATTCATTTTCTTTTTATTAAAAAAAATGTTATAAATTGTATTGTTCTATACTTATTAATTAAACTTTTTTTTATTTATTGTTATTTCATTTTAAATATAATAGAAAGGAATTTAAAAATACATATGTAATTGGTATTCGAAAACTAGGTTTTCGCCAAATTGTCGTATAAGAAATTTCACGCCAATCCCGATGCGTATATGACATCTGTGCCAAATTTTAAATAATGCAGCCAATCATGACATTTAATTTCAAATTCAAAGCAATGTTTTAATGGTTAGTTATCCCGTCGACCAATTTCACCAAATTATATAAATCACCAAACCACCCGCCAAATTATGCAAATTGACATAATTTTTATTTTAATTAATGAAAGAACAAATAAATTACTATAACATTAATAAAAAGAGAAATAAAACGTCGAAATAAAAATCACTTGATGGCGTAAACACGTGTAACTTCCTGAAAGTCGAGTGAATGTGACATTTACTGTCAACCATTATTGACATTTAATCTTATTGTTTGGCGATCGATTTTTGGGCGATGGGATAAGCAAGTAGTTCTGTTTTAATTTATCACTCAAAAAATTAAAAAAAATGCTAAATGGCAAAAAAACAGCGCAAAAAATAATATTTCCTAATGATTAAAAATTTACACGTGACTATTAAAAACAAAACAAAAAAAAAAAAACTTTAAAATTGCTATTAAGAGTGTACTTATTAAAAGCAGGAAAATATTGAGAATTATGTATTGAAAATTGTATTTACACGTGAATATTAAAAGAGAAAGGAAACTTTAAAATAATAAATACACTAATATGCGTTTAACCCTTTCAGGGGAAAGGTACTTCTATTCGTAAAACGTTGAAATCAGTGAATGGCACCAGAATTTACAAACAAATTTCGAAATACGAAAATACTTTTGTTCACTTTCTTAGTAAAAGGAAAATTTTTATTTCAATATTCTGGTGCCAATGGGGCATTTAAGAATTAAAATTAAGAGGTCCAAAAATGAACCACCGCCCTTGAAGGGGTTAAAGCAATAAATTGTAGTAATTGTAGTAAATTGTATTATGTCAATCGTTTTATAACGCTGTTAAAAATACCTGGAGGGAAAGGCTCTGTTCACTTAATTCATTTTATTTTAGCTTATTTTTAAAAGTTTCACTGATCTTTAATCAAACACGAAATAAAACTACTGGATGTCTTAACAGCAATTGATTCGGCCTCAAATTTTCGCAATCAAGGGGAAACGAATGGAAATCCGTTTACAGGGAGATTGCTACAGGTTTTTTGATTAGAATTCAATCTTTTATAATCTTTTTTAAACCGGTCAGATTAGCATGCTTTTAGATTCTGCGGTGTCTGAAGGGTGGTTGGCGAGCGTAGATTGCAGGGCGCGGAGCCCCCTGGTACCTCTATAGCATTTAAGTATCAAGATTGAATGCATATTTAATTCTTTATGAAAACAACAAATAAGGCTAAGATAAGAATAATAAAAGCATAGCTGTAATTCCTAAAGGAATGTCAAACATAAAATTGTATACAATAATTTCTTTGATTTAGTAAATCAAATAATTGTGTTTATTTTCTAAACTTTAAATTTATTCAAACAAAAGGAATACAATTTTGCAAAACGATGTAATTTTTTTTTTTTCAGATTAAAGAAAAATTTTTAGTACAATACTTTTAAGATACAAATTTTAAATTTAAAGAGGTATTTTTTAGCTATTAAATTGTTTCTATAAACTAAGTACTTGTGTACATCTTATTTTATAAAATTAGAAACTCTATATTTGATTATATTTTTAATGTTATGAGTTTTCAGAAATTAATATAAAAATAGGCAGTTTCATTTTTTTAGATAAAACAAAATTAATGTATTATTAAATACGACAGGTTTCTAAAGTCTGTAATTAGGTACACATGTGTTAAACGACTTTCTGACAATGCTATTTAACTGTTTTGTCGATTTTTGTCTTCAGCCTGCAATGATATTCTTTTTTATGTTGACGTGCAAAAGAATCCATAATTATACACATAGTACTTCTATAAAATATGCTTTCGTATTGCATCTCGAAAATATATAAAATATCTTCTTTCTCTTCCACGTAATATGTTATATAGATAATAAGCAAAGAGAAGGAAACATTCATGTTGAAAGTTTTTGCTATTCTCAAGAAAATATTAATTTCATGAAGAGAAATATATTTCCAAAACTTAAATTGTACGAAAAAAAAGCATGGCATAATCTTATTTCAACTATGAAATAACTTTATAACATTTTAGCAACGAGTTTGAATCTATATTAGATTCTTTATGAAAGCAACAAATATGGATAGAATAAGAATAATAAAAGCGTAGCTGTAATTCCCTGCGGAATATAAAATGTAAAAGTTTATGCAATGATTTTCCTTCGTGTAGTAAATCTAGTCATTGTCTTTAGTTTCTCAAATTTAAATGTATTCAAACAAAACTTAATACAATTTTGTAAAACGATATCTTTCTTTCAGTTTAAAGAAAATTTTTAGTAGAATACTTCTACGGTACAAATGTTAAATTTAAAAAGATAATTATTTTTAGCTATTAAATTGGTTCTATCCTGTTTTCTGTAAAAAAGAACATGTTTAAATGTTATTCTACATACAAAACTATATTTCTGTTTTTATTTTAAACTGTTTACAAATTTTCAAAAATTAATATAAAAATGAGCAGTTACAAATATCTTTTTTAGTTAACTCGAAATTAATCTTTTGATAAATACGTCAATTTTCGAAAGCTTTTGAACAGGTAGACATAAAATGTTTTAGACAAATTTTAATAGAGTTTCAGATTATTTTTAGATAAATCAGCGCGATTAACATAAATATACACTCAATGAAAGATTTAAAATTAAAGGTGCAATTAAAGGCTTGGGGAAAAATCTCATGCTATACAGGGTGCAAAGGAAAATCCATTTAACCTGAAAATACATGCGAACGGGGAGAGATACAGCTATGCAAGTGAGGTAATGATATAGTAAAGCGACTACACTCGACCTAATGCAAACGACAGCAGCTCCCCCTAGTGGCGAATTTTGTAATATAGCCGTTGTAAAGCGAAAACGAAAAGAGATAGAACAAATTTTCCATTTAGAACGTTTTAGAGCATCAATTAATCAGTACGAAATGACATTTGATTCACACGGATGAGATAAATCGTCGCCTGTATACCCAAAAATGTCCGAAATCGATGAGCGCCGATTTTACTTTGCAAATTCTCATTACGGAAATGTAGAAGTGCACAATTGCAGATTGTGGCGTTATACTGTGCTCTAATGTCTGTAGAAATTTAATTTCCAATGCATTTAAAATTTTAGTTTAAATCTATGTCGTCGTATTGAAGAAGCTTGCAATAGACGTTCAAATGCTGAGAAATGTGCATGCAGAATTACTCTCGCGAATACAAACGTGTATCGTGAGCAATGGCGCACTTTTCGAACATACTGAATATTAACTTTTTATCACTGTGAGACAGTTTGTCATTTTTTTGTGTGTGTGATGTTATCAAAATGTATTGAGATAAGTACGCATTTATATCATAAATTGTGAGTATTTCTACATACTTCTGGCTATTCCATTCAAATGTTTACACAACATGAAGTGCATTGATTTCGGACATTTTTGGGTATACAGGCGAAGATGTATCTTATCCCTGTAAACCAAATATCGTTTCGTACTAATTAATTGATGCTCTAAAACTTTCTAACTGGAAATTTTGCTCTATCTCTTTTTGCTTTCGATTTGCAATGGCCATATTCCAAATTTCGCCACTAGGGGCGTTGCTGTCGTTTGCATTAAATGGGGGGCGTAGTCGCTTTACTATACAGTTAACTCACTTGCACAGCTGTAGATCTCTCAGTTCGCAAGTATTTTCAGGTTAAAGGGGCTTACTTTTGCATTCTGTATACAAGCAGTGTAATTACAATCAAATAATTGGAAAACAAATCATGTATCTTTAACCAATAATTTCCAATGAACGTCAAATATAGTGAATTAAAGTACAGTAGACGTCTGTTGATTACGTTCTCACAAGAAAATAGAAGTTATATTTTCAGCATTTTTAATAACTGTTAGGCGGGCAGGGAAATGGTGGTATCTCTTATATTCTTGAAGGGAATGAATATTTGGGGTTAGAAATTTATTTTGTATACTTTTTTATATTAATACCAAAGAACACCGACAGATGGCACTGCATTATTTTAACTGGGGGAATATTTAATTTAATTGCACAATTTCGAAATGAAAACCTCTGAATTTCTCGTTTCAATGACTGAAAAGAACGAAGAGTAAAAAGTAACCGAACTCTAATCCATCTTCATACGTTAATTTAAGCATTCTTGCAGTAAGGTACAGAGCAGCACAGTCCTAGGACTAGAACAAGAAAGCATATATAAAATTTCCCCGATGCCAGTGTTGTGTACTTTTTCCATTTTTTCCTCAGCTTGTAGAGGGGAGATCACGTGACTTGTTTTTCACATTATTTTCTTGTATTTCTTTGAATAAAAACTGATTGTTTTGTTTATTACATGTCATTGATTATCATAACTTCATTTTGTAAATTGGCAACAGTTTTATCATTGGATTTTTTGTTTATTAAGAAATATAAGAATGTTCTAATCAGTTGAAATGTAGAACATGTACTGTAAAGACGTACAATGTTTAAGAAATATTCTTTTGATTAGTCCTGTGTTATAATAAACGTTTTCTTTTTTTTATTAATTGAAGATATTTTTCTGAGTTATTCAAACAAAAAGTAGCATCGAGTAGATGCTTAGAATCTGATTAATGCTTCTATTTATTTTTGAAATCGAATTATATGAGCAAAATCTTCTGCGACATTTTTTATGGCGTCTGGCGATAGGACATTTGTTTGAATAGATATAAGATTTATTTATACTAATAAAGAATGTCTTTAAAAGTGTTACGAGTTAAAAAGACGAATTAAAAAGCATCTTTTGCTGCAATTGGTGAAAAAGTACAAACTCAAATCGAAAGTGAGGACTTTACACATTGATTCTCTGATTTTGTTCAATCATTTAATTGATAATTTTAATAGGCTAAATCTCATCGAAGAAACATTTTGGAGTTAATTAATGACAAAGAATATGAAACGAAATTCACCTCATTTGAAGCTGATAGGCATTTATATTTGAGTTTAAATGTGAAGATGGTATATGTCTGTAGCACATAAATCGAAATTAGTCGATCAAGATTCAGTTTTGCCATCTAATACATAAACAGCGGATAAAAATAGAAAAGTTAAGCTTTCAAAATTGGAGCTAAAAATTTTTTCCGGCGATGCTAGAGAATTTTCGGACTTTTAGAGCGTTTATTCCACGGTACACAAAGATCGGAATTTTGATCCAAAAGATAAATTTCAATACTTAGCGCAGTGTGTAGTTCCGAATTTCGAGGGCAGCTTAGTTAGTTTACAGATTTCCCTTGACGCCTAAGAATTACCCAAACGTAATGGAGCAACTATTAGATCATTTTGGTCGAGAAGATTTATTAGTTCAAATGTATGTTTCGTATTTATTAAGTCTTGTGATAAAAAATGCTACTACTGGACGTAGTACTACGGATTTTGCAGTTCTTTACGGTAGTATTGAAAGCAAGCTCCGAACATTAGAAAGTCTTAGGCGGACCAAAGAAAAGTTTGCGGACTTTCTTGGACCTCTTGTGCAATCTTTCCTACCTGAAAGCATACTTAAAGCACGGGAGAGAAATCGTGTACCCGAAAACAGAGTGCTAGAGAACTCTGAGAGGACGCACGACAATCTAAGGACGTTTTTGTTCCGCGAAGTGGAATGTGAAGAGATGATTAAATTAGTGCAAGCTAGTTTTAAAGCAATATTGTTAAATGTGTAAATATTAAAAATGTTAGTAGTAAGATGTTAGTAGTTAGATGTTTAGTAGTTAGTAGTAAGAAGTTTATTAGTAAATGTTAGTAGTACGATGTATCAACTGCAGCTATGTTAATAAGTACAAACGAAGGTTCTAAGGGTAAGTTGACTTTTACTTGTATTTTTTTTTTAAGTCACATGCTAGTGCAAAATGTTTTAAAGCAGAAAAAATGGGTTATAATGATAAAAAAAAAATAATTGTCCTAAAGAAAAGGGCCAGCTTTTCTTTTTTAAAGTTGATCATTTAATACATCAATGTAAAGCTAATGTTAAAAGTTTAGTTTGTAATGGTAATCATTTAAAGCAAATGTGTTTTCAGCCTGATAAAGTAAAGGAGTATAAACAAAATGATTCAAAAACTGAGGTTTCTCTTTCTAATAATCGTAATGAAAATGTATATTTGCAAACTTTATGTGTAAATATTGTTGCTAAAGGTAAAAAAAAGGACTCGACCTCTTATATATCCAAGCTCACAGCATAGCTATGTGAGGGAAAGGATTGTTCGGGAAATGAAAGTAAATCAAATTCGGGAAGAGAAAACTATTCATTGTTTATTTGGTGGAAAGGAGACGGAGCCATTATCCCATTAAGATTTTTTCGTGGAAGTAATTGATTTAGATAGAACTTTTAAACTTTGTTTTGAAGCCTTTTCAGAAGAAAAGATTTGAGGTTTTGTTCCTATTGTTAATAATCCTAAAATTCTGTTGGAATTAAAGCAAAGGAAAATAAAAATTAGTGATAACGTATGTAAGGAAAATTAAATTGATTTGTTATTAGGGGCAGATGTTATTGGGAAATTATTAACGAAGAAAATTATACCGAAGAAAATTATATTAATTGTCTTCCGGACTCACCGCTGTCAGAACCATATTGGGGTGGATCCTCATGGGTTAACACATAAGTGAGGAATATGTTACAGATAATGTATTATCCAGTCTATCTTTGCATGCGCGAAATACTTCAGTGAAGTATTTATGGGAGTTAGAGGCTTTAGTTATATCAGATCCTATCGAAAATGTAAAATAAAAAATCGAATGGCTGAGGAAAAGATTTTGAAAGTAAATTCTCAATACATCCCTATGGTAGGTATGAATCAGAGTTACCATGGAAATTCAAAGATGACAATTCGCCTGATAATGAAAATATATCTTCCACGCGGCCGCAGAAAATGATTAAACGCGCTAAAGAAAGTGGAATTCTGGGTTATTATGAAAAGGTGTTTCTGGAATGGGAATAATTAAACATTTTTAAAAGTTTTCCATGAAAAGAATGACTATCGATGCCATTTTTTGTCGCATACGTCTGTATTAAAAATAAGTAGTGAAACAACAAAAAAAGCTTCTGCTAACGAAAAGGGAAAACATTCTTTAAATCATTGATTATTTAAGGGGCCTAATTTATTAGAATTAATACCGGATATCATTGACATATTTAGAATATTTCCTATTGATATAAGTAAACATATAGAAAAAGCATTCCTTCAGCTGAGTATTGCTCCAAAAGATAGTGATTATTTGCGTTTCTTTTACCCATGTGATTAGGGGATACAAATTTATAGGCATTGACGCCTTTGTTTTGGAGTATCCTGTTCTCCTATTTACTGAATGCCTCCATTACGCACCTTTTAGACAACTTCTCACCTGATTTTAATGAAGTGGTTCATAAGTTAAGAAATTCTTTGAAATTGATAACAGTATAACTGGTGTAAATAATGTCATGGAAGAAGAGAATTTTATTGAACAGGCTAGAATTATTATGTCTAAAGGATATTTTAACTTACGTAATTGGGAAAGTCATTTTGCTTGTAAATTTGCATCTAAACATTCTGGGGATGCCTCTTTATTCGAATGTTATGGAACTTAGATAACGATATACTAAAACGTAATATTAATGTAAATATATAAACATGTGATTTTAAAATACATAAGAGATTGATTATCTATTGTGCAATCGATATTTGATCCAATTGGGCAGCTTACTCCAGTTACATTATTGCGAAAATTAATTTTACAAGAAACGTGGAAAAAAAATTCACTGTGATAATATGTTGCCTGCGTACATTGTAAATAAATTTCATTCATGGTTAATTGATGTGCATTTGTTAAAATATATAGCAGTAGCTTGTTATGTAGGCTCTAACACAACCCTCGAATTTCATATTTTTGTTGATGCATCTCAGAATGCTTATGCTGCATGTGTTTTCGCTCGAACTCGTGAATCTTCGTGAATTAAGTTGCTTTTTTAAGGGCGAAAAGTCGTGCAGCACTTTTGAAAATCTTAATCGTTCCAAGACTGGAGTTAATGTCGTGTTGCATAGAAGTCAGATTAGCTTTTTTCATATGTAATACAATAAATACTTTTGACATGAAAATTACATTTTGAAGTGATTCTACAGTTGCTTTGTGGTGGATAAAAAAACATGGGGACTGGTGTAATTTGGTTGCAAGTCGGGTCAAAGAAATCAGTTTTCTGACACAATCGGAATCATGGAGGCTTGCCCCGATCATATGAATCCAGCTGATATATTATCTAGAGATTGTTCTCCTAGTCGAATTCTACGTTCTGAGGGGTTTAATGGACCTTCATGGCTCAAACAAAATCCAGAATCCTGGCTTGTTAATGAACTTTTTGGGGAACCTAATGAAGTTAATGATGAAAAGAAAAAGTTTAAGCTTACAAATATTAATAAGTCAGAGATGTCTAATCGTTTTGTCATTCGAAGATTTTCCAATTATGATAAAATGATTCGGGTGTTTTGTTGGGTTTTACTATATATTAATAACTGTTGAAAAACTCCCAATTTGTGTAAAGATCTTTCCGTTTATGAAATTGTAAAATCTGAAAAGGGTTTGATTAATTTAATTCACAATTCTTATTTATCTGATTTAAAGACTGCTAACTGCCTCGATGTATTTACTGATAATGAAAACCTTATTAGAGTGAAGATCAAAATAACAACATAAGGACAGATCTGATTTTTTAAAGCCGATTTGGCTATATTTACTGAATTGTTAATTGAATCAGTGCATAGGAAAAACTGTCATGCAGGATTGCATATGATGCAATTATTATTAAGAGAAATGATTTGTATAACTAAACAACGTAAGAATATTCGTAAGGTGTTGAATAGATGTATAAATTGTAAAAGGTATAAGGTAGAACCAATGTCATGTGAACCCGTACGTCTACCAGCTGATCGCGTAGAAAGTTGTTCAGTATTCGCGGTTGTAGGGACTGATTTGGCGGCATCTTTATTTCTAAAATGTGGTAAAAAGGTTTGGACTACTTTGTTTACCTGTGCGGCGTACTGTACAGGGCTATCCATTTAGAACTTGTCTTCTATTATCAGCGGAATCTTTTCTTTTAGTTCTAAGGCGGTTTGTAGCTAGGAGAGGTAGGCCCGAAATAATTTACTCGGACAATGGGAGTAATTTAAAAGGCACGTTTACTGAGCTTTTAAGATTAGACTGGAATGCTATACATAAGGAGACGAATACAAAAAGGATTGTTTGGAAATGTAAGCCTCCTACCGCCTCTTGGTGGGGAAGCTGGTGGGAAAGATTAGTACGCTTTATAAAGCAGCTTCTTAGGAGCACATTGGGGAAACTGGTGTTATCTTAAAGAAAAACTTGAAACTATACTTTGTGATTGAGAGTCAGTTATTAATTCTCTGTACTTAATTTATGAATCAGAAAATAACTCATATAGACGAGATTGATTCACAACATTTACAAAAAACAATTAGGTACCGTGTTAAACTTTTTAGGGATTTAATAAGTTGTTTTAGAAAAGAATATTTGGGACAGTTAGTAATCAAAGGGGGGGGGGGGGGGTCAGCTAGGTGGGGAGGCTCAAGAAAAAAAAATACTCGAGAACTAGAAATTGGGGAAGTTGTATTTATAGGGGATGATTTCAAAAAGCGGCTATATTGGCCTTTGACGAGAGTTATCGAAAAAATTCAATGTCGTGACGGGGAGGTCCAAACAGTTAAACTCGGGAATTTTCATAAGACTAATTCAATGAATTTATCCGTTGGAGATTAAAGCCGAAGTGATCAATTCTCCTGGAGGTATGTTGAAATCAAATGACCCCGTAGATGAGACCGAATGTGATAACCACTTGACAGTCATCATCTCAAGAGAAAATACTAGAGAAAAAATTAACTTCATCCGGTCGGCTAATTAAGGTTACTATGAGGCTTGATCTTTTTAATCAAGCAATTTATTCTTTTGAGTTGTTTGCCACTGACTCAAAAAGGGGGGAAGGACGTTGCTTAATATTTCTATTAGGTAGCTTTCATTACAAAAAGCTACCTATTGCAGCCGTTCGGAGGAAAGCGATTTCAAAAAATTTTGGTATATTTTCATCGATCATGACCCCCAGACCCCGAAACCACCCTCCGTTCAAAATTGATATATATATATATATCCATATATATATATATATCCATATATATATATATATATATATATATATATATCTGACATATGTCACACTGTAACTCTCCTATTTATGAACCGATTTCGATGTATTTCGGTGTGTACATAGTAAATTCCAATGTCTCGACCGAGTTCGTTGGCCAGCTTCATCCGCCATTTTGTTTCAAAATGGCGGCCATTTAAAATTTTTAAAAAAATTTAAAATTTGAAAAGTGGTACCAAAAAATTGAAAATTGAAAAATATTTTTTTCTTATGTATTTCACCTTTATACAAAGATTCCGGAGCAGTTTTTGTTTCGTCTATATCTTAAAAAATGGCTGAGTTATAGCATTTTGAATTTCTAGCGGGACTGACATTTTGAAACGTCCTGAACTTTGTCACGCGATAAAAGGCGTATTTATGAACCGATTTAGATGTAACTTCGTTTATACATAGTACATACCAATGTCTCGACCGAGTTCATTGGGCAGCTTCATCCGCCATCTTCTTTAAAAATGGCGGCCATTTAAATTTTTAAGAAAAATTTAAATTTGAAATGTGGTACCAAAAAATTGAAAATTGAAAAAATATTTTTCCCTTATGTATTTGACCTTTATACAAAGATTCCGGAGAAGTTTTTGTTTCGTCTGTATCTTAAAAAATGGTTGAGTTATAGCATTTTGAATTTCTAGCGTGGCTGACATTTTGAAACGTCCTGAATTTTGTCACGCAATAAAAGACGTATTTATCAACCGATTTGGATGTACCTTGGTGTGTACATAGTACATACAAATATCTCGATCGAGTTCGTTGGCCAGCTTCATCCGCCATCTTGTTTCAAAATGGCGGCCATTTTAAAAAATTTTAAAAAATTAAAATTTAAAATGAGATACCAAAAAATTGGAAAATGAAAAAGATTTTTTTGTATGTGTTTGACCTTAATACAAAGATTCCGGAACAGTTTTTGTTTCGTCTATATCTAAAAAAAGTCCTTCCGGCTAGTGCCGGGAGGAAGAGGTAGCTTTCATAATCCTTATTTAAAAAAAGCCAACTTATATCATGCAAACACACGAAGCTCAATTTAGTGGAAACCGAATATAAGAGATTCAATACTAATTTTTATCAATATAATGAATGAGAATTTCGCGAAATTAGTCAGCGTTATCCAAGCTGCTTTTCTTTAAAGTAACTTATATTTGGCTGCCAAATTCGGCAATTTCTTAAAGTGCCTGTCATTTTAAGACAACATGGTGGATGAGGCTAAGCAGTGAACTTGGTCGAGACCTTAGTAATTGCTGTGCACATGCTCACTCACATCGCAATCGGTTAATATATAGGAGTGCTGTCGCATGCCAAAAATCAGATTTTTCAAAATGTCACCCACAATAGAAATTGAAACTGCTATATCTGAGCCATTTTTTAAGGTAAAGACAAACAAAAAATGCTCCTGAATCCTTATATCAAGATCAAATACTTAAGAAAGAAACCTTTTTCAATTTCTAATTTTTTTTGCACCTCACTTTACATATATATATATTTTTTAATTTAATGGCCGCCATTTTAAAACAAGATGGCTGATGAATCTGGCCAGCGAACTTGGTCGAGGTGTTGATGTATACTATCCACATGCCTTCTTACATCGAAATAGGCGAATACGTGTGTTATCGCGTGACAAATACAAGATCGTTTCAAAATGTTAGCCATGCTAGAAATTCAAAGTGCTATAAATCAACCATTTTTTAAGATATCAACAAAAGAACAAATTTTCAGAAACTAAAACTGCTCCGGAATCTTTGTATCAAGGCCAAACACATAAAAAAATCTTTTTCATTTTCCAATTTTTCAATACCTCATTTTGAATTTTAAATTTAATTTTATTTAATGGCAACCCTTTTGAAACAAGATGGCGAATGAAGCTGGCCAACGAACTCGGTCGAGACATTGGTATGTACTATGTACAGACCAAGTTACATCCAAATAGGTTCATAAATACGCCTGTTATCGCGTGACAAAAATCAGGTCGTTTTAAAATGTCAGCCACAAGAGAAATTCAAAATGCTATTACTCAGCCATTTTTTTTAGATATAGACGAAAGAAAAACTGTTCCGGAATCTTTGTATTAAGGTCAAACACATACAAAAAAAAATCTTTTTCATTTTCCGATTTTTTGGTATCTCATTTAATTTTTTTTTTAATTTTTTTAAATGGCCGCCATTTTGAAACAAGATGGCGGATGAAGCTGGCCAACGAACTCGGTCGAGATATTTGTATGTACTATGTACACACCAAGGTACATCCAAGTCGGTTCATAAATACGCCTGTTACTACGTGAGAAAAATCAGGACGTTTCAAAATGTCAGCCACGCTAGAAATTCAAAATGCTATAACTCAGCCATTTCTTAAGATATAGACGAAACAAAAACTGCTCCCGAATCTTTTTATCAAGGTCAAACACATAAGAAGAAAATATTTTTTCAATTTTCAATTTTTGGTACCACATTTCAAATTTAAATTTTTCTTAAAAATTTAAATGGCCGCCATTTTTAAACAAGATGGCGGATGAAGCTGGCCAACGAACCCGGTCGAGACATCGGTATGTACTATGTATAAACGAAGTTACATCCAAATCGGTTCATAAATACGCCTTTTATCGCGTGACAAAATTCAGGACGTTTCAAAATGTCAGCCACGCTAGAAATTCAAAATGCTATAACTCAGCCATTTTTTAAGATATAGACGAAACAAAAACTGCTCCGAAATCTTTGTATAAAGGTTAAATACATAAGAAAAAAATATTTTTCCATTTTCTATTTTTTGGTACCACATTTCAAATTTAAAATTTTTAAAAAAATTTTAAATGGCCGCCATTTTGAAACAAAATGGCGGATGAAGCTGGCCAACGAACTCGGTCGAGAGATTGGTATGTACTATGTACACACCGAATTACATCCAAATCGGTTCATAAATAGGCCTTTTATCGCGTGATAAAATTCAGGATGTTTCAAAATGTCAGCCACGCTAGAAATTCAAAATGCTATAACTCAGCCATTTTTTAAGATATAGACGAAACAAAAACTGCTCCGGAATCTTTGTATAAAGGTCAAATACATAAGAAAAAAATATTTTTCCATTTTTAATTTTTTGGTACCACATTTCAAGTTTTTAATTTTTTTTTAAATTTTAAATGGCCGCCATTTTGAAACAAAACAGCGGATGAAGCTGGCCAACAAACTCGGTCGAGACATTGGTATGTACTATGTACACACCGAATTACATCGAAATCGGTTCATAATTACGGGAGTTACAGTGTGACATAGGTCAGATATATATATATATATATATATATATATATATATATATATATATATTGATATATATATATATATATATATATCAATTTTGAACGGAGGGTGGTTTCGGGGTCTGGGGGTCATGATCGATGAAAATATACCAACATTTTTTGAAATCGCTTTCCTCCGAACGGCTGCAATAGGTAGCTTTTTTGTAAAGAAAGCTACCTAAAAATGGCTGATTATAGCATTTTGAATTTCTATTGTGGCTGACATTTTAAAACGACCTGATTTTTGTCACGCGATAACAGGCGTATTTATGAACCGATTTGGATGTAACTTGGTCTGTACATAGTACATACCAATGTCTCGACCGAGTTCGTTGGCCAGCTTCATTCGCCATCTTGTTTCAAATGGTTTGCCATTAAAAAAATTAAATTTAAAATTTAAAATGAGGTATTAAACAATTGGAAAATTAAAAAGATTTTTTTTATGTGTTTGGCCTTAATACAAAGATTCCGGAGCAGTTTTTGTTTCTGAAAATTTGTTCTATTGTTTGTATCTTAAAAAATGGTTGAATTATAGCACTTTGAATTTCTAGCATGGCTAACATTTTGAAACGATCTTTTATTTGTCACGCGATAACACACGCATTCGTCTATTTCGATGTAAGAAGGCATGTGGATAGTATACATCAATATCTCGACCAAGTTCGCTGGCCAGCTTCATCAGCCATCTTGTTTGAAAATGGCGGCCATTAAATTAAAAAAAAAAATTATATTTAAAGTGAGGTGCAAAAAAAATAGAAAGTGAAAAAGGTTTCTTTCTTAAGTATTTGACCTTGATATAAGGATTCAGGAGCATTTTTTGTTTGTCTTTATCTTAAAAAATGGCTCAGATATAGCAGTTTCAATTTCTAATGTGGGTGACATTTTGAAAAATCTGATATTTTGCCTGCGACAGCACTTGTATATATCAACCGATTCCGATGTGAGTGAGCATGTGCACAGCAATTACTAAGTTCTCGACCAAGTTCACTGGTTAGCCTCATCCACCATGTTGTCTTAAAATGGCAGGCACTTTAAGAAATCGCCGAATTTGGCAGCCAAATATAAGTTACTTTAAATAAAAGCAGCTTGGATGAAGCTGACTAATTTCGCGAAATTCTCATTCATAATGATTTAGTATTGATAAAAATTAGTATTGAATCTCCTATATTCGGTTTCCACTAAATTGAGCTTCGTGTGTTTGAATAATATAAGTTGGCTTTTTAAAAATAAGGAATATGAAAGCTACCTCTTCCTCCCGGCACTGGCCGGAAGGACTTTTTTTACATCAGCTCGGAGGAGAGGAGATCATCTACATGGTTTTCACATTATTTTTTTTTTTGTTTCTCTTTGCATAAAAACTGATTGTGTTGTTCATTACATTTTATTGATTATCATAACCACTTTTTGTAAAATGGCAACAGTTTTATCATTGGACTGTTTGTTTATTAAGAAATATAAGAATGATCTAATCAGTTGAAATGTAGAACATGTAGAAAGACGTTAAATGTTTAAGAAGTATTCTTTCGATTATTTTTTGTTATAATAAATGTTTTGTTTGTTTTGTTATTTAAAGATATTTTTCTGAGTTATTCAAATAGATAATAGCATCGGGTAGATGCTTAAAATCTGATAATGTTTTTTTTCTTTTTACATCGAATTCTATGAACTTTTTTATTCTTCTGCAAGAGCCAGCTTAACAGTAATAGCTGCTTCCGTTTGCTTACTATTACAAATATTAAACCGTCATTGCATTTTAGAAACTCTTGTATACAAATATCAGTAAGTATTCCCTGATATTAATTTTACTAAAACAAATGTCCTATGAGCAAAAAATAGCGTTTTTAAGATTGCAAAAAGAAATATTTACTTAAAAGATGTTACGTTTATGATAGTTCTCAAGATCTTAAATATATCACAAAATCGGCTGTGCTGCTCTATTTTCTTGTATATCTTGTATATATATTTATTTTCTTGTATATGCTACAGATAAGAAGGGTTAATCTATTTCAAATAGAATAAAATTTAATGCCTTCAGAATATCATGCAGAATATCAAGGATAGAAAGAATAAGAAATTAAATAATCAAGGAAATAATGAAAATAAAGGGAACCATATTAGATTATATTAAAAAAAGCAATTAATCTGGTATGGTCATGTTAAAAGAATGAATGATGAAAGACTATACAAAATAACATTCCATTATAAAGCAAATAAAAAAGGGAAACGGGAACCACGAAAGAACTGGATGGATGTTATTGCAAAGGCAATGAGGGATAGAGGTCTGGAAAAGGAATGGACCCTTGACCGGAAAAAATGAAAAAGACTATTGTAGATTCTTTGAATGGTGGCGTAATGACGCCATAAACCGAGTTTATATATATATAAAATATAATATCTGTCAGAATCGGAGCGTCACTGTGAGGGTAAGGCAATAGACGGATAACAGCCTCTCCCCTATCACACACACGCTTATAATACGCTTGTGTTACAAATTTTCTGACTTAAACTTCATTCCTAATTGCAATGTCTACATTGCTGCTAACTTTTAGGCTTTTTTTTTTCTTTTTTTTCTTGTAGTCCAATAAGCATATTCGTTTGAGAAATTTTATGTCGCAAATATTTTCAAATACATTTCAAATGACTACATAGATATAAAAAACTTACAAAAACATAAAACATACCAATCTATATATATATATATATATATATGTATGTATGTATAAGGCTATTGCCCTTATTAGTGCATTTTATTGTTAAAGTGGCTTTTGCTACCTACTTTACAGCTTTTTCTGCCCTAAATTGGTGAATGTCACTTCTGAACAAGTGCTAACTTTAAATTTTAAAATTTTATTCTTTATATATAGTAGTTTTGTAACTACAGCTATACTTTTACTATTTAAAAATTTTCATTTTACTATTCTACTTACTAACTTCCTTGACTTATGTATAAAAATTTTATATTTAATTCTTAATCCTTTATATATTTTACAAATTTTTTAATTTTTGATTTTACCTTAAATTTATTGTCATTTACTTCTTAAGCAGCTTTGAACTAATCTCTTTCTTTCCCCAATGACTCACAATTGTACAACACATTCAAACAAGAGACTTGGTGTTAAGTTGACTACAACTAGGTAATCCCTCAATTGTTTTGAAGTCAATTCTGTTCAATGATTGTCAATTCTGTTAAGCACTCTTCGGCATCAAAATAAAATAAAATAAAATAAAATAAATAAAAGAAAAAAATGAAACAATTTAAACCGTTTTGTGTTTGCTTAGGCTGAATAAAAGATTTACCTTTTCCTGAAATGATTTTAGAGTCCTTTTTCAGTTTATATCCATTTTTTGTACACGTGCTTTTTACCGGACATATGGAATATTTACTGAAGGTTAAAGGAGTGACATATAACAGTCGTTTCAGTTTGTATATGGAGAAAAATGAAAGATATTTTAAGTGCTTTGTCTGTGTTAATTAAAGGTATAATAAGTTGATAATATACATATATGCAAAATATCCATGAATATACATACAATTTAACCCTCTAGCCGCGTGCGACTTTTTCAGTGGGTTACTTTTTTAAAATTAAGATTGTTTGATTCCCATCATTTTTTGAAGTAGAAATAGTCACTTTATTGAATTGCAGATTAAATAATGCGAGAATAAGCTGAATTATAAGCTTTTAAAAAAGTGGTGGGAATAAAGCAATCTGAATTTTTAAAAAGTAGCCCACTGAAACGCGAAAAGAGTTGTTTTCCGCGCCTGCATGTTTAAATCTTAAAAACTTTTCAACTTTAAAAAATAAGGTTTTTATATTGTATAGTTAAAGACATAGAGGGCCCTTCAGTATGTAACTTTCCATTAACTTATTTTTTAAAGCTTTAAGTTTCCTCTTTGTTTGTGTATTACATAAATCACAGGCAATTTTTTTCTCCTTTAAAATAAACAAATTACCTTTGTCTTGCGGCTTGGTAACACTGAATTTTATCAGCTGTTTAATAAAAACAACAGCATATATCTAGATTTGAATTAAAAAAAGAAAAAAAAAACATATGTCTAGGTTTGAAAAAAAAAATTAAAACTAACCAATATTAAAAGAATTCTAGTTTTCTTACACAGTCTGCGATGATAAATTAAATTTAAGACAATATAAGTTTTTAAAATTTTAAGCAAATGCTCTGAAAATGAAATATTTATTTTATCTCAATTTCTTTGCAAACTATAATTTGATAGTCACGTTCGCACATTCTATTAAGATGAATCATAACTTTTAGTAAATTAGAAATTTAACTTTTATTCTTAAATATTTACATTTATGATATTCATAAAATTTCAATATATACGATTGCAAAACTAAACTTTAAATCTTTCAATATTTTTGAAATACTACCGGGTATATATTTAATTTTTAAATAGCCTTAGAAAATTCTAAATAAAAATTCCTGCTATGTATACATGAAACGCAATATCCCAGTTAATTTTTCTGTAAAATTGAATTAAGTTAAATAAGTTTTGATATCTATTATGAACCTATTAATTAAGTTAAATAAATTGTATTTGTGACTATATGTTTATTTAATTAGAAGTTTTTGTTGTTAAAATATACACGTATATGATATCTTTAAGTATTTCCTTCAATTAAAAAAATGTATATGTTTTTCAAACTTGATTTTTAATTTTATTAGTTTATGTTTTTACTTTTATGGCTTATTTCATTATATACTTGAAAGGTCATCTGATGCAGTTATTAATCTGAAAATTCTTTGAAATGAGAATTTGAATTAATATAAGATTATAACTCAAATTTCATATATAACACCTTTTTGTTTTGTTTTAGTTTTGAAATCAATTCATAATTAAATAATATTTTTATTTAGTTTAGACATATACTATAACATTACATATGAAAAATAATTAACTTAAAACACTTAAAGTCATCTAAGTTAATACTTTCTAAAAGGGATAAAAATACACTTACATGGCAAATAAATACTTTTATTCAGATCGACACGTTTCATCGCTCAGGCGACAACATTCTCAAGATTTTTAATGAAACATATATTTTCCCAAAAGGAAAAATGAATTGCAATATCGTAAATAAAAATTACGTGATCTTATGTACAAGTATAATGAAATCGAGTGAAATAACAGAATGGATATTTGTAAATTTGAATTATTTTATACAATGGTTTCTTAATCTGCAGAGCATCTCTTTCCAAATTTTCGGTAGCTCCATGGAGGCTGTATCATTTGTGTATTATGATTATGCAATTATATTAGTATTATTATATTATATTAGAGCATAATTTTACTATTTATGTAATATTAGTATTATTATATTATATTAGGTTATATTTTTTACTATTTATGATGTATGATATACTAGTATCATAGCATTATATTGAAGATCTTTTCAGGCATTGAGAATATATGCAATGATTCTGCCTCCATTGAGCCACCAAAAATTTGGAAGGATGTGCTTAGCAGAATATGATTGAGAAGTATATAATAATTCATGTTCGCAATTATCCATTTATTATTTCGCTTTATTTCGTTATGTATGAAATCGCGTGATTTTTTTTTTTTTTTTTTTTTTTTTTTTTTTTTTTTTTTTTACCAGTTTTCAATTTTTTTAAAAAATTGCGAAAATATATTTATCTTATAAATCTTGTAAATGTCACCGTCTGAAGAATGAAACATGTCGATCTGAATAAAAGTATTTGCTTGTCTTGTTAGTGTACTTATACCACTTTTAGCAAGTATTAAAGGGACCGGGAAAGCCCTATCTCCGCCATGTTAAATTGACTAATTTCATGTACCTTTTCTCAGAAATGATTAAAGACAGAGGTCTAGATTTTTTAGAGTAGTTAGAATAAGATATTTTGCGTATTTTAACGGGCCATTTTATTTCTAAGTGAAACTGAAAATTAATTATTAATTATTTATTGAAAGTCCTTTTCAAATTAGCATTTTTGGTAAGATTTCACTGCCTAAAATAAATAGTTCTCAACAAATCATTAAATCCCTGTGTTAAAGCATACAATATATCATAATATAAGTATTAAATAAAAATCTGAGTTCTTAAGTTTAATATATATTGAAAAAAGGAACATAAACATGAAAAATCCAAGGTTTCAGAAAAAGTCAATTAAAGATTTAAATGGCCACTAAGCTGTGAAGTACTCTTAGAAAGAATTGATAATTTCAACACTTATTTTTTTACGTATAAAAATGTGTGACACATCGTTGGAAAGATAAAAGTTTAAACTATTTAATGATATAAAAAATAAAAATCGATTTTTTAGTTGAATTTTGCTTTCCCGGTCCCCTTAACTTAATTAGATATATACTGTTAATACGTAACCGTTTTCTATAAAAATTCTCAAATGACTGGGCAGTTTGCTGCAAATTTTCAACATTGTGTATATTTGTAAGCTGGAAATTATGTAAAATTAGATTAACATTTTATGTATGATACTTTCTTTTAGTTTATGATATAAATTCATAGTAAAACATCTAATTATTATTTTAAAAAATAGACTTTAGTATTATTGGCATTATATAAAATTAGAATTCACATTTTACGTGTTAGACTTTGTTTTAGTTTATGAAATAAATTCATTGTTAAATAGTTAAATATTTCTTTTTTTTTTAGACTTAGATCTTTTTATGCTGGATATTTTATCTTTAGAATATTAGAAGTTTTTCTCTTTGGAAAACAAATATTGAAAAAAAAACGTAAAATTGAAATAACGTATGAATGAATTATCATGATAAATACAGTAGCGCTCAAAAGTATTTTGACAACCTTATATTCTCTCTTATTTTATTTAATATAAAAATGTAAAAGAAAATATAGTCCCTATAATGGAGAACACTATGAATGCAGTTATTCATATGTATCAAGTTTCAAGTTGTTTGTTTACATTCGGCACCACCAAGGAAATATGACTCCTACTTAGCTCAAAAGTATTTTGACAATTAGTTTGCATTTAATTGTTGAATGTGTCAGCTGCGCTATAGCTTCGATTAGTGTTTATATTGACTTATTGTGATTAATTTTAAGGATCAGGAATATCGAAATGTAAAAAATATTGAAGTGACTCTAGAAAAGCCACTGTAAATGCACTTAAAAAAGGTAGATTGCAAGCAGACTTTTAACGTGTCTCGGCAACTTGTTATTACATGAAATAAAGTTTTTAATAAACAGAAATACATCGAAAATAAGCCTCAAAGTGGCCATACGAAAAAAACAACTTGCAATGTTGACTGTATTATAAAAATGGTATGTACAAGTGATTGTCGTAAGTCCGCTGTAATAATAAAAAATGAATTGAAAGAAAATTACGGCATAGACATACACGTTTCATCAGTCAAACGACGCCTAAACCTCTATGGTTTACATGACAGAAGTCCAGCAAGAACACGTATCAAATTTAATAAGAATAAGAAGGCTAGAGTTGCAAAAAACAAAAAAAGCAGATTTGTAAAACGGCATAACCCTTACAGGCGCAAAGCAATTCCATTGCTGAAGTGTTGAAATTAATGATTGACACCAGAATTTTGGTTAAAAAAAATTCGGTTTATTATGTGACTGAAATATAGCTTTTTCTTATTTACAAATAAATTTGTTTTCAAATTCCGGTGTCAGTCATTAATTTCCTCACTTTAGCAATGGAATTGCTTTGCCCCTGAAATGGTTATGTCGTTTTACAAATGAAACTCTAGCCTTCCTATTCTTAGTAGATAACGAACGTGTTTTTGCTGGTCTTCTGCCATGTAAACCATAGAGGGTTAGACGTCGTTTGACTGATGAAACGTGTATGTCTATGCCGTAATTTTCTTTCAATTCATTTTTTATTATTACAGCGGTCTTACGACAATCACTTGTAGATATCATTTTTATAATACAGTCAACATTGCAAGTTGTTCTTTTCGGATGGCCACTTTGAGGCTTATTTCCGATGTATATCTGTTTATTAAAAGCTTTATACTATGTAATAAAAAATGCCAAGACACGTTAAAAGAACGAGCTAGTTCTGCTTGCAGTCTACCTTTCTTAAGTGCACTTATAGCGGCTTTTCTAGAATCACTTCAATATTTTTTACATTTCGGCATTCCTGATCCTTAAAAATAATCTGAATAAGTCAATATAAACACTAATCGAAGCTATAGCGTCACTGAGACCATCAACAATTAAATGAAAACTAATTGTCAAAATACTTTTGAGCTAAGGAGGAGTCATATTTCTTCGGTGGCGCCGAGTGTAAACAAACAAGTTGAAACTTGATACATTTGAATAACTGCAGTCATAGTGTTCTCAATTATAGGGAATATATTTTCTTTTACATTTTTATATTAAATAAAATAAGAGAGAATATAAGGTTGTCAAAATACTTTTGAGCGCTACTGTATAATAAGAAATGCTTGGTTTTGGTTCGTTAATTTAAACTTAAATGCATCGATTCCACTTTAGAAACAAATTGTTCTAGTATAATTGTTTCAGAAATATGCCTCTCTTTATGTCGAAAGGTCAATTCTATTTTTTTACCATTTAAATCAAAACTCCAAAAGAATTTGCAAATCACATGTGCATATATCTAAAATTTATTATGTTGCTTCTCCTGAAATCTTCGAACTCATTTTATTCTGCTAATAAATGTTTCTTTCTTCAGAACTTTTTTCCATAGGTGTTGTGATGAATATATTCGTCTCCTTAGACATACTTTTTAAAATAATGACACGTCTTAAAATAAATGAAACAGACTTTTAAAAATATCATTTCTTTTAATATTTTTCTTATAAGTATTATAAAATTAAAAGACCTATAGAATTAGGGTGACTGCATCAGTAGTTTATCATATTTTTGAAGTACTGCGCCATCTCCGGCGGAAATGAATTTTACAAGTGGCACTACACATAATATTTTTGTTTGAATGTTTGTGCACCTGTTGCCATATTGTTTCCAGCTGTCTTCTGTAAGAGAAGCCATATTATGAAATTTTTTATTTGAAAGTGTAAAAATTTAGTTTTTGATTAGTTGGAGACAATAACGGTAAGTTAAAATAATCCCCTTCCATCTTGCTTATTTCAACTAATATTTTGTATAAGAATTGTTGTTAATCACAGCCCAAGGATGATATTTTAAATATTAATTTTTAGATTTTCGATTGACTTCTTTTTAGGGGTTGAAATTTGACTGATCAACTTCTGGTCTTATTAAATAAGCAAATTCCAGAAATTGATCAGCTGTGATCAATTATTGGTTTCGAGAACTCTAGTTATTGATCAGTATATAAACTACCGGCTAACAACATGCGTAGCCATTAGTTGATCATTCTTTAATTTATTTGCTTACCAAGCAATTATTGCTTATTTTCAGAATTCATTATGCCGCTGAAAAAGAAATTCTTCCAGTACTCAGAGGAAGACCTGCGAGCAGCCGCTCAAGACGTAAGACAAAAAGGTTTTACCATAATTTCGAATCAATGGCCATATTCAAATTGTTCCACCTATATTTACTCAAAAAGTTTTATTTTTTGTTTTAGGTCAAAGAGTAATGGTGAGACTAGCAGGACATTCATCAGTTTAAGCAAAGAAGAGGAACAGCTCCTTGTTGACTGGGTAAATGCTTATGCCAAAAAAGAGTTCCCGATTAAGAGGAGGACTTTATTTGAAACCGTAAAAACATCATTGAAGCCGATAAAAGGCCAAACCCTTTTGCAAACTCAATTCCGTGGAAAACAACTTGGCTTAAAGGATTCATGCGAAGAAACAGTTTGATAGCTGAGAGGTATGCAGATGTTATCAACACTGCAAGAGCAGAAGTGTCAGAGCCTAACATTCGCGAGTTGTTCCAAGAACTTCACAAATATCTTGAAACTGAAGCCTGCCTTGACATTCTTCTTGATTCCAGGAGATTTTTAATGCTGACGAAAGCAGTTCTCAAACTTGACCAAAAACGGGAAAAGTTTTAGTGCCCATTTCATTAAAAATTTTATATGAAATAAAATCAGGTCATAAAAAAGAAGCTATAACCGTGATGGCTACATTCAATGCAGCAGGAGAGGTTATTACTGGGATGATCGTTTACCCATTGCAAAAAATATCACATGAAATTGCACAAAAAGTACCAGACGACTGGGAATAGGTAGATCCAATAAAGGTTGTATGTGTGGGAGCATTTACTTTGAATATCTCGAAAATATATTTTTGCCATGGTTGAGAAAGTAAAATATCAAACTACTCATATTACTTTTGGTGGATGGCCACAAGAGCCACTTAACTCTTAAAGTGGCAAAGTTATGCTCAGAGAATCAAATCCTTTATTTCATTCTTTAACTGAATGCAATACACATATTCCAACCAGCTGACTTTGCTATTTTGAAGCCTCTCAAAGTGCGCTGGCAGAAAACCGTTTACGATTGGAAAACTAAATCTGGAAACAAAGTGGCCACAAAAGCAGTATTTGGAGATTTGATTACAAGTGAATTTCGAGAAGCAGCAACTTCGAAAGTCATTAAAACCGTCTTCCGGAAATGCGGTCTGTTTCCGTTTAACCCAGATTACTACAAAAGGTGCATTAGCAGAAAGCAACGACATTCTCCGCTTACAAACCCACGTGAAAATTAGTCTAAAGTAGGAGTAGTGGAAAAATTCGAAGTCCAGATGCTTTTGTACATTGAATCCCTATTCATAAAAGGCAGAGCTCAGAAGTTCAGAAGCGTGGAAGAGCACGAATTCGAGGGTGATGTTGAGGCTCTTGAATTGTTCCATTTCTGGAGGCAAATCTCTTGAATAAACTTAAATGAACATTGCGACACCAGAGAGCGAACCTGAATTGCCAGTTGATGATCTCCTATCACCAACTGCTTAAATTGCTCTACAATCTGATGATCCCCCAACAACATTTGATTATGATCATGCAACACCAGGTCCTTCAAGGCAGACGGACCACTTCCAAGTTATGCGACTCCTGAGCTCCCAAAAAACGTAGTTTAGGTAAAGTAGAAATAGGTAAAGGAAAAAATTCAGTCCTGCTTCTGCACACAACATTCTATGGCCTCACAACTCGCCAGAGAAAAAAAAAAGAAACATAGAAGAGACGGTTGCCTTATGCTACAACGTCAAAACAGTGCATAAAGACTTTCGAAGAAAAGGAAAAGGAAAAAGAAGAAAAAGAAATGATTCAGAAAAGGGAACAGAGGAAGCAAAAACTTGTGCATCAGAGACAAGATATAGCACTATCTAAAATTCCGACTAGGCGGAAAAAAAACGACTGAGCAACTCAAACAGCGTTGGGTCCAGTGCCAAAGTTTCGTCCGGTGAGAGTGTATGAGTGGAATCCTGAGATGAGAAAACTGCCCATACTTAGCAGACGGTGCAAAAGTACATTGATGAGAGCGTTGTTATTTTGGAAAATATTGAAAATGGAAAAGAAGAAGCTTCCACGCTTGCATGTGGGCGCGTATGGAAGTTGTCCTTTTCTTATAGCTGGTATCAAGTTATTTCCACATAAAACACACAAAAAACCGCAGAACAAGAAATTCTATCTCTGTCCCCCTGAATTACAGTTTCAATATTGTTTATAAGTTATTGTATTTTTTACTTTTATTCGCCTCATAAAAATGTTTATTATTCTCAAATTGTTTAATTTTTTCAACTTACATTGAAAAAAAGTTAAAAATGACCAGTGATCAGCTACTGGAATGAAATCGATCAAAAACTGGATTCGCCTTATCAACTACTGGGGAAATGGCAATTAAAGAAACTATTTATTTATAATTCTGTTCCTATTTAATTTCAGCAGAATTTAATTACTGTCCATTATAGGACATTCATTAAGGGTTGTAGAAATCATGTTTGCTTACTCCTAAAACTTAAAAGGAAGGAAATATAATAAAACCCCGTAACACCGACCTTATTTGATCAACTACTGGCTCGGTGACCCTATATCTAAAATTACGGTATTAAATTCCTAACAATGAAGATTTAATACATGACATAAATTATGTATGTAACATTAGGTAATTCTTCTAGGACAATTATAACGGAAACACATAGAAAATGTTACATAGAAAATTGCAGAGCTGTTTTCTCAATCCAAATTCGACACGAGATCTTTTGGGCTCCACAGAATAATGTCAAATGTTGAGATTTCTGTGAATTAAGCAATAAACAGGACCATTCCATTTCAATTGGCCTAGAAGGTCTTTATCGATCCCCTTCAATTTTTTGGTAATTGCTACAATAAATACATATAGTTTTAAGATGGACACCTGCCAGCTGTCAGAGTCAGAAATAGGATCACCAGTGGTCCTTCTATAATGTTCACTATTTCAAAGTCACAGGAAAAATATCAAATCATCCAGTTTGTGTTATTATTGCTCATGATACAATAAACCTTTATTATTGAAAATATGTAAAATATTTAAACTTTTTGTGATGAAGATCGTAATAGAAGTATAAAAGTACCATCATTATGTACTCTCAAAGTAACTTATACGGTCTGTAACGATGATTTTCACTCTTAATTTAACAAGCTGTAATTTCAGAAGAAATTAAAAGTTTGTCACTTTACAAATTAACTATCTATTGATATGTCATACAGCTGATGAAGTTATTTACGTCTTGCTTCTCATTATTCTCTCTTCTTATTCAATAACTTATTAATCTTTGAAATTACAAGAAGAAAAAAATCATACATAGAACCCCATTTTCAGAAGCTTATACCTCAAAATGGATACTTCTGATTTGATTACCGTTTATACCACTAGAAAGAACAGATCTTATATAACAAGAAAATATTTGTTCCGCATAAAGTAAACAAAACAGTTTTCAAAACAGCTTTTTTTTTTTTTTTTTTTTTTTTTTTTTTTTTCTGTGAGATTCGCAACTATATCCGCCGTCAAAATTTGTTCTAAAAATGTCTCTGAATCACTAGATTAATTTTAACACAATTAACCTATTTGGTAAATAAATCATATCAGATGTAAATTTCCAACTGGGCGAAAAATGTCCGGACCAGGATTCGAACCAGGGATATCTTGGATGAAGCCGCCAATGCTCTACCATCTAAGCTCTCCCGGACGAATCTCGTGGCATTTTTTCTCTCATACCTTATTGATTATAGTACCTGGTCTGAAATCTGGTTCAGCTCAACAGAATAAATCGCAGGTTATGGAACTCCAAAAATCGCTGGATACGTAATTATACTAGATTAATTTTAACACAATTATTCTAATTGGTAAATATTAGATATATGATAATTGATTTATTTACCAATTAGAATAATTGCGTTAAAATTAATCTAGTGTAATTGCGTATCTAGCGATTTCTGGAGTTCTATTACCTGCGATTTATTCTGTTGAGCTGAACCAGATATCAGACCAGATGCTGTAATCAATAAGGTTACCCGGGTGAAAAAATCCACCAGATTCGTCCGGGAAAGCTGAGATGGTAGAGTAATGGCGGCTTCAGCCAAAAGATCCCTGGTTCGAATCCTGTTCCGGACATTTTTCGCCCAGTTGGAAATTTACATCTAATATGTCTCTGAATATCTCATGAGCCATGGCTCAACTATCTCTACTAGATAATTAGACATATGTGGGAAACAAAAAAAGTATGTCCCGTTAATGTTCACAAATAGGCCATTGATTATCTTCAATCCTGTGATTAACTCTCTTTTTTTTTTTTTTTTTTGTCAGATACCATCTTTATCATTTGAGTTCATATATAATCAGTTTTGTTTGAAAAAAAAATGCGTTCTGATCACATGATAATTTAGAAAAAATCTTAATTTTTGAAAGAAATGTGCGATTTAAAAAAAAAAAATTACAGAAAACGGCAAATTTGGGTGGTGGTAGAATAAGATGTAGATTTTTAAAACAGTTTTTGTTATTATTTGATAGGCCAGTATACAACATTTTTCTTCCTTTTTACGTGCGTTCGTAATTATATAAATACGTAACACCTATAGTCGTCGCTCAGTCCGTCTGTCAGTCCGTCCGTCTGTCTGTCCGTCTGTCTGTCCGTCTGTCTGTCCGTCCGCATATAACAGAGCAAAAACTACCCAACCGAATGGTCTGAAATTTCACATATATAATTGCTGTAAAATTTTGTCGAGCCATTTCAAATTTTATGAAAATCGGAAGTATAGTTTAATTACAGACAGTCATAAGTTTTCAGTTACATTACGGCGAATAGGAAAAAAAATATTGCAAGTGCATTATAATGATGTTACATCATTCCGAATTGTCTGAAATTTTAAACACATAATTGTTGCAAAATTATGTCAAGACATTTCAAATTTTATGAAAATCGGATATATAGTTTAATTACAGGGACATTAAAAAATTTTCCTTTACATGACGGCCAATCGGAAAAATTATTGCAAGTGCATTTTAATAGTGTTACAAACTTTGCACTTATGAAGTGCAAAAAAAAATATACATTCAGTACAATGTGGAGTGTAAATTTTTTTATAAAACTAGTTATAGTACGAACGCACCTCATTTGCCACGTTTGACGATTTACTTCCAACTTGTTTTAAAGTAAAGTTGTAACTATTTTCGATACTATTTTTGTTTCCATCGTAGGCTATTAAAGCAAATATTTTTGATGGAAATTAAACCGTGAAAGCGCTGTAACAGTGGCTTGCATTCAACATTAAACAAACATTAGCTAAATTAGTGAGATATTGGTATCATATTTAATACAATTAAATACTTTGTCAGTCAATTTCAATAATTCTCTGAGTGAAATATCTTTGTCTATTCATTGTATCACCCCCCACCCCCCAAAAAATGTAATTTGATGTTTATTTGGGAAGTTATAAAGTTTGTCCCATAGATATTTAATTGTAATATCCTGAAATTTCGACTTCTAACTCTAGTAAGATTTAAGTAAGAATATATAAAATGTACTTTTCTGGGATTCTGTGATCCAATAAACTCAAATATGGGACTAAAGTAAGTCGTCATTTGAAAAATCAATGTTGTTGCAATTTTAAATATGTAGATGACCTCATGTGTCAAAATATACTTTATTATAAAGAACTTACATTTTTTTTTCATTAATTACATCTATTGTTATATTCATCATTCAGGTATTTTAAGGCGTAGAGATGAAAGTGTGTACATTTATTGAATTGTGAAGGTTGTACAAAATTTGAAGTAATTATTTTTATAATGTATGAGCATTTTTGTTGGGTTCATCATAGTTTTTTAAATGCCAACTTCCAAAACCCCAAAGAATAATTATGAATTGCAATTTCTGAATTTCATCCTTTATTTACTTTTGTTTGATAATTTACTTCTTTGACAAGCTAAAGGATGGTTCAATTAATTTTGAGTTCTTAACACTAAACGTACCGATATTTTTTTATACCTATTCCTACCGGAAGGAGCCATATGACCCCCATATAAAAAGAGATTTATTTTACGATGTTTTCCGAAATATATACCAGTTGATGCACTTTGGTGTATGAATGAAACATTTTTTTTTCAAATAATTATTACAAATTGGTTGTTTATTAACCCCTTAAGGGGCGGTGGGATATATTTTTTCCCATCTTCGATTAATGAAGATTCGCACCAGAAAAATGTTATTAAATTTTACTTTTCTAACTTTGGTGGAAAAAAGTCGCAAAATTGCTTTTCTCTATTTTGAAATAAATCTTTTCGAGATTGCATACATTTCCACCATTTCAGTATGAATTCGACATTACAGAAACACAATTTCTTTGCCCTCAAAGGGTTTAAGAAAAAAATATTATAATTATTCAAAAAAAAATTAAGAAAAAAAAAATAATTATTTCAAGAAATTCAAAAATTTAATAAACAAATATTGTGCAAATTTGTTTATGCTCACCAAATATTTTGAAGATTATTTCGTCCTCGATATATGTTAAAATGTTCAAACTAGAATTTCACTCGGAATAAATTCAATTTCTAACTATATTATCATACATTAACAAATATGATGTAATACAGTAGAATAAATGACTTAATAGCGCAAAAACGTAATTTACTAATGTTCTTACAAAATAAAACATTTATACCTTTATGATTTAACACAAATTTATTCAGGGGTCAAATGACCCCTTGCGGTAGTTAAGCCTAAAATATTTATTTTTCTAGGCAAAAGGGGTAGTTAGGTGGTATCCATATGAAATATGGATATGCGCATACTCTATAAAAACAAAAAAAATATAATAACCTATATAAACTTGCTTATTACAATAGCCCTGAATTTTTCTCAAAAGGTTTCGAAGGTCATCTGTATCTTTATTTATTACTATGTAAAACATTTAAAAAACAATAAAAAGTATGTAAAACCTTTAAAAAGCAATAAAAAGAAAAACATTATTTTGTACGTATTTTTTAGTATTGGCTCAAGTATCCCTTCACAATTGCTCATGTATCCCTCCCATTAAGATACTTGAGCCACGATGTAACACAAAAAGTAAAAATTTATTAAAGAAAGAAAAATAGTTCAAAATTAATCGAAAATTATTTTCAGTTGAAGAAGTTGTATCAAATTTTCAACTGCAATATTTTATTTTGTTATAAGAAAGTATATTTTTTTTAATTAAAATTTAAAAAGCGGCTCAAATATCCCTATCTTTTCCTATTTATTTTGAAACTCTCCCATACATATATATCCCATTCCAATTTTGTTATAATACTTTAGTACATGCTTAAACTTTTGCAACTGACCATATCAGTACTATTATACAGTAATTGACAAAATCTTACTTTAAAAATTAAATTTTCGTTTTAATTTTGTCAACTTTTTAAACGGAAATTGGATTGATGTCTTTATTAAAGGCATGACAAGTTAATTCCTGATTGATGTCTTTATTAACTTGTCATGCCTTTAATAAAGAAATGATATTAATGCTAGCCTATACAAAACAATAAAGCATATTGATTTTTTTCTTCACGAAATCTATCATTTAACATAAATGTGAAATGCAATATTATGACAACTTTTCAATATATTTAACATTATGTGGCTATTAGAAAACATTCTTCTATGTTATTCTAATATATTAAATCAAAATGCACTGTTACACACCAAAAAATTGAGAAGTATAATGCTTGAAATTAACTCAAAGTTACACATAAAATAGAAAGCAAAGTGCTTGAACTTAACTAAAAACTACACATTAAAAATCGGAAGTATAGTGCTTGAATGTAACTCAAAGTTACAGTGATTTTTGAGTAAGGACAGTTCAACAGCGCATTCAGTTCATGCATTAGTTCATGATATATTTCTGTGTGTGATGCAATAATTGTGTCACAAATAAATATACAGGTAGGATTAAAAACATAGTTAAATCACGTTCAAGACTAGTGTTGCCAGGTGTCTGGTGTAAATCGGGGCCTTAAATGCTTGAGACACCACTAATTTCTTACAGTTTATGACATGATCTTAAAATGCAGATAATTCTGTTATTAAATAAGTCGAAGAAAATTACTTTAAAAATACTGGTGTCCAGAGCATTTGGAGCCCGATTAACGCGAGATACTGGGCAACACTATTCAGGACATCCAAAAAATTGTAAATTCATACAAAAAACTTGTTTTTTTTTTCACGATTCCAATACTTTCTTAATATGCATATAGAAGAGAAGTACCTTTTGAAGTATCCTAATCTGAAGTGTCCCATTGGTCTATTTTGAAATACATTGGCTTATTGTAAATTAACTGTGCATCACTAAGACAAAATGAGGATTAAAAATGAATTAAAAGTTTCAAAATCACGCATACTGTTGTTCACAACATATTTAATACTTAATAAAAAGAAGAAGTTAATATACATAAAAATACCCCCAATTAACAGCTTTAGGAAGAGTTGCGTCTTACTTCGCAACTAGCTAATCGAAGGGGAGTGGAGAAATGTTCAATTCATGTTCTTGTGTAATACTTGTTTTGGTACCTGTTGACAAAAGCTTGATCAATTAACTGATTTATTTTATGAGATAATACATTTTTCCTTATTAGCCCACACGTCCTCTTAATTTCCAATCTCCCCTATGTGCGTGAATAAATTTGTGTATCTTCGTTCAGATCTGACGTTGGGATTTTCCTTGTTTTTTAATTGTACAAAGAATGCTATGTTATAAACTTTCTTTTTTATATTATTTCTGTTTTGTGAAAAGAAGTGTGTCAGGAAAATTAGGCTCAAATGGCTGGAAGCCACTATAAAAATTAATTTACTGAATTACTAAGCCCTTTACGTCCAATGAATACACACCATGGAAAGTCAACATCATCACTTCTTTTATTGACTATTATATATTAATTTTGGAATACTTTAAAATACAGCATCAATAAGTTTGGTTATGTCTTCTAGCTCTACAATTTTTTTCAGATACCACCTATCTTTTTATTCCTAAGTTCTCTAGACTTTTGTGTTGGTTGATTAAGTGGTTAATATAAACAATATTTGGTCTTAAAAGGACTAATGTTGATGATATTTTTGCATCCGATCCGAATACATGACTGCGAAGTACGACATTTAGTGCTAATAGCTGGCAAAAGTGTCTGAGAAAAGTTTCAATACTTTGTGTTTATATCTAAAAAAGGATCCTAAAGTGTTTTCCTGGGTTACAGAACTCTCCGGTGTAAAGAATATATCTCAAAATTGTTTTTATTTTAAACTCTAAAAGATTTTTACATTTAATATATTTTTAAATTATTCTCTAACAACATTACAAAACATTTTTCTAGAAGAAATGTCAGTTATGTATTTAAAAAAAGTTTTGAACTATATTAAAAACAATACTTGCATATTGACATATGTTAAAAGTCGAAGAAATCGTTCAAGATTACGATTCTTTTTTATTCTCTTTACTTATTGTTTAAGCGTGTGGTTTGATTATATATCTCATAAAATCGTATTTCATTTACATTATGTTATTTATTTATTTGTTGATGAAGTGTTAATTAGGACACAGAATATTAGCTGGAAACAAACAAACTTTGTTCCATTTCCATTGTTATATGAACGAACTTTAATCTTCCATAATTGAGCTGAACGCAAAAGCTAGATTTTTAAAAATTAAAGATCATTTTTGGATTTGTTTTGTTTTTTTAATCATAAATAAACAATAAACTGAGATTCTGTTATAAAAAAAAACTACATTTGAAAGTACATTTTTTTCACTATTTGAAGGTTTAAAAATTAAAAACATAAATTTTATAGAAATCTTTAATACATGATTTATCATATTGCTAACTACGCGTAGAACCAACAGAGTGAAAAATGTCCAAGCCAAAAATCGAACCCGGAACTCTTGGAATAGCGCTTCAAGTTCTCTACCATTTAAGCTACGTGAACGATACCTAGCTTAGCATCTCTGACTCATAGACGTTGGCATGGCTGCAACTGTAGCACAAAGTGAAACAGTCTTCATGAGCACGCAATCCTGCGGCGAAACACGAAACACGAGACACAAGCAAACCCAACATCGGTGAAGACATATATAATTTTAATTCATTTTCCAATTAATTAACAGCAGCGAAATTACACTCTTGAGTGAGAGTTGCTAAACTGGGTAGCGTTATCATAGCTGAAATGGTAGAGCACTTGGAGCGCCTTTTCAAGGGTTCCGGGTTCGATTCCCGGCTTGGACATTTTTCACTTTGTTGGTTCTACGCTTAGTTAGAAATGTGATAAATCACTTATTAAATATTCAATAATTTCAAGCGTAATTTCACTACTTAAAATTAATTGGAAAATTAATTAAAATTATATATTTATAGAAATCATTTAATTAAAAAAAGAGAGAAATAGATCTTCTAAATAGTTGCTACCGTCAATATGATTTCTGCATTATTCACGGATATGTTTTTTGGTTTGTATATTTTAGCAATTATTTAAAAATTATAGTTTGTTTTGCAGTAAATATCATATAAACTGCACTGTTAAAAATTTGCAGCATTCTGGCAGGTCATTTGACTGTATTTTCCAAAAACTGTTACACAACCGTAATTTTAACACTATTCTGACCATATTATTGGCCATTTTATGGTCAGAATACAGTTAAATTATGATTATGATATCGTTTATTCATAAAACGGTCGAATGACCTGCCAGAATGCTGCAAAATTTTTAACAGTGTGGCGGATAGTTGTAACACTTTATTTATTTTTAATAAAAGAAAATATAAATCAAATCAAGAATTATAAAGCGTTCCTAAACATATTCCGTTTCTGTCCAGATGTACCCATCTGTTTACATCTCACACTTAAAAAAAAAAAAAAATCGAGTTAATTATGCCTTTAAGTACTTTTTCGTTAAAATCATCGACATTTTATAGCTTTGCAATAACTTAAATATATTTAAAACATTCATTCCACAAAAATTCTTAATTTATTGTTAATCGATAAAATTTATTTGTTGCAATTCATTTTATATTTTTCGTTTAAAGCATCGTTTAAAAAAAAACATGCCACTAAAAATGACGTTAACGAACAATTATTTCGATGTCGTGTTTATGAGAAACATCTTCAAACAATGATTTTTAATAAAAACAATTTACTTGGCACCTGTAATGCCAAACATTTTTTTTTCCTTTGTCATGAAACAACTTTTCATTTTAAGCTAGAATCAATAAAACTACGCGTTCCAAAAACACATTCATGTATTGATTTGCGCGTGCAAATAGCTAAAGATAAACTTTATCCGCGAATACCTAGCTGCAGAATAAAAATATTGAAGATAGATTATTTTTTATACAGAAATTTTTGTTACATATACATGAAAACTTTTAATCTGCATTTTTTTTTTTTTTTTTTTTTTTTTTTTTTTTTTTTGTAAAATCACAAATGTTTTGTAATAAAAATTATTAACGCATGACTCAAAATATATATTTAAAAAAATCATTTTAGAGAGTGAGTTTATATTTTGAATGTATACAAGGTGTTCCAAAATTCGACTGAAAATTAAGACGGGTGATAGAAGGCATCAAGAGGATGAAAATTTCCATAAAACATGGGGTCGCAAAAAAATTTACTCAAAACGTACAAGGTGTTCTGTCTTAATTCAATTTGTGTTGACGGCAATAACTTTCAGAAAACTTAAGTACATCATAACAAAACTTTTAATAGATATTTTCACCTTTGTTGTAAATGTGATAATATCGAAAAAAATTGGTAGAAGTTTCCATTATGCGCGCCAGCAGTATACACATGATGCTCTACACGTTGGACTGCGACTGCCAGTTCATACTGTATCACCGATTGCTTGAAGGCTATGTTTTTCTAGAACTTTTCGTAATGTTATAACTTTTCACACAAAATAAGGTACATATTTTTGCATTTCCAATGTAATGTTTATTTTTCTCAAAATTATTATCGTCAATGCAAGTAGAGTTAGGGTAAAATATCCTGCATTTGGGACTAAATATGTGGTTTGCGATCACATGTTCTATGGTAATTTTTCATCATTTTGATGCCTTCTATCACCCCGCTTAATTTATCGGTCGAATTTTGGAACAACCTGTATATTTAGAGTTTCTAAAACTTTTTAGCACAGTTACCACTATTTTAAAACAAAAATCTTTGCTGCAGATTTCTTTTGCAGTTGTTTAATTTATCAATCTTGAAAAATATTGATTTAAAATAGTGGTAGAAAAGGTATAAAAATTTATGAACGCTGCAAGCTCTGTATTTAGTTATTTAAGCCTTTAAAGTCATTTGAAGACTAATGGTTTTATGCAATTTTTCCAATATGAGTCATATACGACAAGCTCAGCTCGCCATGGTGCGCTGGTCTCTATAAATTCAAATAGTTTATACGAATTGGCTTTTATCCAACTGAGTGAAAAATTATTCAGCCCGAAGGTGAAACCCAAGGCCTCTGGATTAAATTGACAATGCTATCTCTTACACTACCTGGGCGAACAGCCAGCCAACATAAACCAATCAGACAATCTTTCGGTACTAGCATCTGAAGTGTTATCTGAAGCAGTTCAACGGAATATACCGCAGGCAATGGAACTACAAGGGACAGGAGAGCTTTAAAATCAACCCAATGGCTTCAATTCTGGAGATAAAAAATTGTTCCCAATAAATCAATCTCCATGTAAGCTTTCATCTCCAAGACAATTTCTTGTAATCGGGTGATTTTTTCGCATTTATTTTGCAGTTTAACAATCAAATAAAATGACCTTGTGATCAGATGATCTTTGTTTACAAATATTTACAACTGCACTTTATCTCCTAATTAATAGTTTATTTTTCATTGTCATACAATAAATGGCAGCACTATTTAACTGCGACCGTATATCGTACTTTGTTTACAAGCTGAATGCATTAGTTTATCGCAAAATTGAAGTTTTGCCTCTGGCGATGTTTTTTCTTCGCAGGACAATTAATTTTATGAAATTACTGAGTAAAATTATTGACACTATGATTATAGTGAAAAGTTAATTTTGACTCCCGACATAAACACTTTTTCACTCAGTTGTAAAAGGTAAGTTCTTATAACATCGTTTTTTGGTATACAATTCTGACATCTGATGATAGTGGTTTATTTGGAAGTTCCAAAACAAACTTTCTTATCCAGATAATGATAAGTTAAACTCTGCACTAAAACTCTATTTAACAGTTTTAACACCTTCCGCATCACATTATTGTATCCAAACAATTTAAATTTAATAAATTAATCTAATATAAATTTAGTAGATACTTAGAAATTTAAAAAGACGCCAGCTATTTTTTAAAAGATAAAACAACACCATACACTCCAATATTGAACGAGTTCTTGACGTACGCATAGTACGTCTGATAGGAGTGTACGACGAAATCGTGACTTATACAGGAATATCCTGTGCTGAAGGAGTTAAGAAACACATACACATTGAAAATGCTAATATATTTCTTTAGAATAACTAATTGAAAAAAATTCCCTCCAAAATATTCCTTAAATACTATGAAAAATATTCCTCTCTCTCCCATTATTTTTATAAAACTTCTGAAAATGTAATTAAAGAAAGATAAATTATATATCATTGCATTTTAAATAAGTAAAAATTTATCCATATTTTAGACGCTGATATATTTGAGTTTGCCTTTAAATCTGTAATGCTAAAACAAATAGAAAAAAAAATCTACACCGTATTTCAAACCAAACCTTGTATGAGTAAAGAATTTTTGGACAAAAGCAAGTGATGTATTGAAGACAGAAATGTCGAGTTGAACTTTAATTTTCTACCATGTTAGACAGATTGGCTCAGCAACCTTTCGGAGTTTTATTTTTCGATCCGCATCAAAAAATCCTTTTTCTGGGTAACCTGGCTTTTTTACTTCACTTTTATTTTATGCTTTGTGTTTGTAATTACTCTTCAGAGGATTGCTAAAAATTTATTTTAACTGAGAGATATTTGAGAATTTTTGCAATAAAATTAGATAAAAAATATTTTTTTATACATATTTAAGACAATATTGTATATATATATATATATATTTCTGATACTTATTTATTTTTTATATGATGAACAAAAAAGAAAACATAATTATGAGTTTCAAATTTCATAAATTCTTCTAGTATAAATAAATTAAAATAGATATTTAGCATATTCATTACTGAAACAATTAAGGTAATTATTAGAAACTTAAAACCGCCGTTTTTGAGAATTAATTTTTTATTGTTTATTTGAAAGAGCAATCTTTCACAATTAAAAACCTATTTTAATTTACTTCCTACAATTACTAGTGATGGAGTTATAGCCAATTTAATAAACAGGAAGTATTGGTCCAAACACTGGAAGTGGACATAGGAAGACTAGGGGAAATGTGAATGTTTCTATGCATGATTTTCTCACGTTGCGTTACATAAAAACATTAATAAAACTTAATTGACACTTCTAGAGTAATTTATAGAAACGGAACAATATAAATAAAAAATCATTATATGTGACTTATGAAAATAAATTTTTTCGTCATTTCAGTCTTCGATAAACTCCATTTCATAAAATGTTTTGAACATATTTAAGTGAAACTTTGCCAGAAAGAATTCCATATTACCATGTTCTGAACTAGAATCTAAGCTCTATGTGATAATATAATTATTTTCTAGGAACTCGAATATAAAAAAATGGTAATTTCTTTATTAAAAATATGTAATTTTTGATATATTTTGTAATATCTCAGTTAATTTTGCAGATGTTATAAAACAACTAGTTCAGTGGACAGGTAAGTTTAATAGTATTCAGTACAAAAAAATGTTAAAATATATTTAGTTGAATTGACGATACGCTGTCTGGCATAAATTTTGCTAAAAATAATGGCAAAACAATACAATTATTTTCTAATTTTTAGAAGCTATTGTTAGGATTTTATGTTTTTTCATCATTCTGTATTACAATTAAACTATAAATATTGAATAAATATTCAATGCTGTATATTAAAAAAAGAGCTCTGAATATTGGCGGATACCTTAATGCGATACATCTTTCTTAAAACGCATGAAAATATTTCTCTTCCATATTATCCCAAAAGTCTCATTGTAAAATGAAAGTTTATTTTGTGTTATAGTTACATAATGTAAAATTCACTTAGAAGTTAAATAACGTATTACTTTTATATTATACTTATTTCACATTTAAAATAATAGGTTTCTTTTTAATATGTGCGGTATTTCAGATTTAGAAATGTAAAATTTCTTTTAAAATAATTACTTTAATTGCGATATCTAATATAATTTCACATTGCACACCTTAACAAATTCTTTCGTAAAATAAATAATCATTCAACAAATTCTGTATATTGTACGGATCCATACAACTGTGATTTTATAATAAAAAAAAGTTGAGATAGATGATTCATGTATTTTAAATTACATCTTAACAATGATTCCATTTAAGATAAAGAATAGGTTTTTCTTTTGAAAATTTGTTTGAGTGATGTATTCTATTAAATCCATGCATCTAAATTATATTCACAGGCCATGCTTTGCAGTATACAGATACTGCAATGTAACTACTATTATGAGACATATGAGAAAACTGATTAAATTTCTCTGAAACTGCAATGAACGTCTACTCAATTGAAATCCATTAGATTGTTATAACAAACGGAGTTTGCCATTGTGTAGGCAAAATTTAAGCAAATGTTTTAGTTGAAGAGCTTTTATGTATGACAGTATCACAGATTACTCTATTGTATTTTATGTATACACTATAAAATGTCAGAGAAGTTTAATTATTCACGATAAATGGAAAATGGCAAATATTAAATTTAACTAGCATTTTAAAAGTCTGAAATATAAAACAAAAATCTATACGTTTAAAAAGAATTGTCGCCTTTATTTTAAATATTTATTAAAACATGTAATAAATATGTTTTTACCTATTCATACATATAACCATACACATGTATACTTTATACATAATCTTATGAGTTCGTGTTGTACTTAAATATATTTTATCAGTTTTAAGTATGATTAATATTTATATTCTATTTAACGTATTTCCATTAATATATATATATTTAACTTCCATTAAAGAAACGTTAAAATAATAATAAAAACAGAATAACTATTTAACGGACATATTAAATTGAAATAGAAAAAAAATATGTTATAATTTGCTTCCAGAGTTTATAATTATATAAACTCTAATATAATACTACATTACAATATAAGGAGAAACAAAACAATTAAATTCCATGAAAAATAATGAAAAAAATTAATAAAACTCTAAAATAAATTATAGGATTAATAATTAAACAGGAAGAATGTAACAGGTTGTATATTAACTATGTGAAATTATTTTAAAAGAAATTCTGTTTAAAATGATATGGAAATAAATTTTAAAAGTATTTAAATTATATGAGTTAAATAATGCAAAAATATGTGTAATATACCTTTAAATTAAATAATTAGATTACTGTATATACTCGCGTATAAGTCGAGGAATTTCTGACAATTTTCGGTAAGCAAATTTGGGGGGGTTGAAGACTGCATTATTTATTGGAACGTAATTGTGCGGGTAATTTTGTTTTGCAATTACCGCTGGTGCACGTGTAACAATATTGATGCACCACTTTTAATGTTTGTCCCAACCCTCACAATGAGGTCTATTATGGATTATTAGAAATATTTTATTAAATGCATGAAGCTTATTTTTCTAAGTCGTAGAGTTTCTTCCCGGTTAACAGTCACATGATTTCAGCTGGTCTACAAAATGAAAAGGCAATGAAAATGACATTATTTTAATTTTATTCAAACGATTCAGATTTAAAAACACACATTTTTATGCGTCACGTTTCTGTTAAAAATGAAAGTTAAACACTCCTTTTTGTCTGCAAATCCTTTAATGAAGTACATGCAATCATCTTAATACATTTTTGACGGTATTTACTCTACTGGAATTTCAAAGAGGGAAAAAATAGTAATAGAACTGACAAGAGAGGACATTTATTAGGAAGTATAAAGTATAATTCAGTGAGATTGTATTTAAGCTACCAAAACCACATATGCTCAAGCTGAGAGACCAGGAGTCCAAGAACAAGTACACAAAAGTTAACTATTCTAACATTATTCGTATTTAACGGTCAATGTCTGTAATCATTGTAATGCAATCTAATTCAGTAGTGTCAGAGTAGAGAACATTTTAATTCCTGTTTTCATAATGACCTAATTTCTCTACTAAAATGCACTATAAATAATCAACTGAAAATATTGCTTCTTAATAGCTCAAAATGTCTGCAATTCAGAGGTAATGTAAAATCGCAATGACGTTCGCATCATTTTCAGCATTGTGGAAGGATATACCAGGTGAAGCTCCACATTGTTTTAAAATACAACGTCAAATTCACATTTTGTTTGACTCAAGGTTCGTTTCGAAAAATCGACCAGCTTAGCCGGAGTAGCCTGCTAGTATTTTATGAAAATACTTGATATTTTCTAAGCAATATAATCATCATAAAGTAATGTATAGTTTACATTTCTCATAATATGAAAATAATAAAACTATTAGATTTATAATTTTATTTTTATTATTTCCTCCTAAAAAGATTGATAAATAATGTATATATTTAATACTGATATATAAATCCCATTTTGATTTAAATGAAGCCTCATCTAAAGAATATACTTAATAACATTAAGAAACATTATCAGAATCCCTATAGTGAAAGTAAACTCTTAGCAATGAGCACAGATTTTTTTAAAATAATATTTATAAATGCATACACACACACATATATATACAGTGTTTTCCACGTATAACCTGACCGACCTTTATTTTCGCAACCGTTGGTCCTAGATGCATACTTCCAATTACAAAAATGGTTTAAATAAGGTAAACAATTATTTTTAAAGCAATTTTGGTCAAGAAAAACATTTATTAAAAAATTACGAAATTTAAATTTTTATACGGTCCCCCGGTCCTATAAGTGATATTTAGTAAAAATTTACTGTGACACTAACAAGTAAGACAAAAAAAGTCCCATTCAACTAACATTAAAATTGACCGAGCTATAAAACTTTGAAATTCATGACTTATACCACTTTTCTGCATATCAAAACAGATAATTTCAGCCATGCTTTCAGGGGTCGTATATGAAGTACTTAAACTTATTTCAAGGTATCTACGCTTTGAAAGAAATAGTACAACTATTACGATTGAGTTAACTTAAATTTCAGATTAGTTAAAATAATTGTATTTTAACATATGTTTTATTTTGTAAGGATTTGAGGCTATGATTTCTTTTAACAAAAATTATGTTATTTTCATAAGGTTTTATTTAACATGCAACGATCGTCTTTCCAGTTTAAAATTTGTACTCTAAATTTAATTCAAGTTCAAATGTCCGATCGAAGTTAAATTTTGCATACTGGCTTAAATCCGGTGACAATATAATATTATTATGATTTTCGACGCTTACCATCTTATACATACTTATATTAGAGGATAACACAAAAAAAAAAAAAAAGAATTCGGATAGATTACCGTCAACAAGTTTAAGAAAGAGTTTTAGATTAAATAACATAAACCTGCGATGGTTGTGTTTTTTAACTTTTATAATTACGTTTTATGTATTTTTTAACGCTGAATAAAAAAATTACCTTCACTTTTAACCATTATGTCAGGATTTTTCGCAAATCGTAAATTTCAAGGTTAAAAATAGCAAAAAATCTGATACTATAAAATAAATGTAAGACTTTTTTATTCAGTTTAATTTTATTTAATTCAATAATTTATTCAATTTTTTGGCTTATACTGGGTGTCTTACAGCTAAACAGCTCAGCGGTCCGATGAGATTGGGAGGGGAGGGGGGATCAATTTTAACTTTTAGCTTTTTAACTTTGAAATTTGCGATTTGAGAAAATTCCTGACGTAAGGTCATTTTCGGATTCAGTGCTAAAAAATTAATAAGTATCAATTTTCAAAAGCCACAACCCAAAATTTGAAAGACAGTGTAATCTAACAGCATTTAAAAATATGTATCATTTTGTAGGGAATTGAGGCTGTTGTTTTTCATCCTATTATTTATTAAAAAATCTGTTATTTTTACCCTCTTATAATGTTCAGTACAAATTGTACATTTTGCAGTAATATGTCAAAATGATTAAAGATTTCAAATTTATATTGCAATGCTAATTTTACTATTAACCATTTCTTTAATATCTGACGAAATTATATTTCTACTAAATTTGTGAATGACCCCTAATATGCAGCAAAAAATGTACTCCAACTTTAAATAGCTATTACTCGGTCATTTTTAATCGTAGAATAACGGGTCTTTTTTTGCCTTACTTGCCAGCGTAACAGGGAAATTTTACTAAATATAACTTATAGGACTGCGGTACCGTATAAAAATTTAGATTCTGTAATTCTTCACTAAATTATTTTTTCGCTTCAAACATTTTTTATCTTAACCCTGCACCTTATTTTCACCATTTTTGTAATTGAAAGTATGCATCTAGGACCAACGGTTGCAAAAATAAAGGTTGGTCAGGTTATACGTGGACACACTGTATATATATATAATATATATATAACACATATATACATCAATATATAAACCATACAAACCCCGAACACAACCTCATCTAATCTTTATATTTTTTTAATATAAACACCAAATTATTTAAATAAATTGATTATTGAATTTACCAGATATTTAGAATGTATAGCCCTTGATCACATAAAACTGATTTAAAAAGAAGAATAACGAGAAATGGCGCTACTCAGAACGAGCTTTTACAGTTATCATACAGTGCTTGTAAATTTTAATTTTATCATATGACAGGATCATTTTAGTACTTAATTTCAGCCAGTAAAGCTGAACACATCTTTATTTGTCTGTCATACGAATGATAAAAATGTTAAAATTAAACAATTTGAAGAAATAGTTTTCCAATGATTCAATTTCAGTATGAGTAAAATATATTAGTTTTTAAAATATATGTCACAATATTTTTATAATAATTTTCTATGAAAAATGTTGCTAAATGTTTCACTTTAAAAACTTTAGAGCATTTTAAATTTAAGATATTTTATATTTCTTTTCAAACTAGGACATGATTCCTTTATTTTGTTCGATACATGATCTTAAAAAAGGGCATTTTAACAGATTAAGTTAAATAATGCTATAAAGTGATAAAATATCTTTATTAAGATTGACGAAAGTTTTATCACACAAACTGCGACATTTTCAAAATCATTCATGATAGAAAATATTTTCACATAATCTAAAAACAATAACATAGTAAACAATGGCACTTTCCCATTAAAATATGTTTATTAAGACCATATAGATCGAAAATATTACTATGAATGTACTGAACGGATTAAAACTAATTTTTAAAACTATACTTTTTAATTTATTGGCAAATTATGTATTCACATTTCGACAACATTTATGCAAAAAGTACATTAAAAGATATTTTATTATTGCTTCAAAAATATTCATACAATTAAATGATTATTTATTTTTATTATTTCTTTCTTTCTTCCATAACACAAAATTTTTTTATTTGCTTCGTATTAAAATTTTATTTTCTCTTAGGAATTATTCAGAACATTGAGTACTGCTTCTGAATTTCCGTTTAATATACAAGTTCTTTTAAAATAAATTTATTTGCATCGCTAAAACATGTTTAAGCATTTTTTTTTTTTTTTTTTTTACATTTATTTATTTCGTCCAAAACAAAATTTATTAAAGATATTTTGTGGAAACAATAATACAAAATATAAAATATCAAACATAAATAGGTTTTTTTTTTATAATATGCATTTTTGTATCATAATAATATCCAACAATTAATAAGTACATTTAAAATTAATGAATTCTCCTGCCAAAGCATTTATTTTAACGTAAAGATAATAAACAAATAAAATTATAAAAAAATATCATTAAACATCGTGACATTTAGATTTTTCCATAAAATACATATTTGATAACGTGCAAATATTCTATTTCATTTCATGAAATATAATTTCTTTGACTTGATTTTGGTGTGAATAAGAAAAAAGTTTTATAAAAATTATCTTGTGTGCTTCAAGAAAATAAATATAAAACGAGTAATTGGAAAACAGTGAAGTCTAGAAAAGTCCTATTTAATATGTTCTTTTCTTATAAAGAAATTCTAGCTAAATTTTAGGTGACATGGAAAAGAGATGTGAAGAAAAGGAACGTATACTTTAATTTTCTCTAGCGTTAAAATGCCTAAAACATTTTTCATTTCATTCTATTTACTTTTTCTAGATTGTTAAAAGCTGCATTACTTTAATTCTCGCAGAAGAATTAAATCCTGTAGGGTTTTTCTTTTCATTCGTTTTAACTTTATAGAAACAAATTACATCTTTGTGATATTAAAAATATTCTTTTTTATCGTAAATGAAAAAATATGAATTATAGTCTAATATTTATGAAGCTAATTTACAATGTTTATCTATGATAAGCGAATAAAGGTATTAAAAATATATTTGCTTTCGTAATTATTTTTTTAATTCGAGCAGTATGATATTGAAATTATTTCAAACGATTTTTCTTAACAGTAAAATACTTTTTAATTATCTAAATAATGGGACTAAAACACATTAAATCTATTTTTTACACCTTTTATTTTTAAGGCTAATAAATACTTTAAATTAACAGTACGTATGAAGTGACCCGGCAAGTTGGCACATAATAAATAATTTTATAATAAGATATATAGAGAATAATTTCAAAAAGTTTTATTATATATACATTCATGCATGTACAGATATGTGGGTGATTCTCCAATAAGTGGGTAATTTGTGTCACTTGAGGTTATGTGCTACATTTTATCATTTATATTATTTTCGTTAGCGTAAAATGTATTCTGTGAGGGTTATCTACAATTTCGAAAAGAATTTTCAAGAAAATAGCTGTAAATTTTACTCCAGTGATACTTTAAATATTCAAATTGTCAGTCTTGTCCCTTTTTCCCTACTTCATGCACTGATCTTCTGGAAGAAATTTAAGTTGAATGACAAACTATTTTTAGAAGTTTTACTATAAAAATTTAATAAGTACATTCTAACGTATAAAATAAAGAATTTTTTTGTAAATTTTAAATAGTTTTATATTTATTCTAGACAGATAAAGATTGTCCCCTATTTTTTAAATTACTACTGTGCCTTGTATAAAACCACTCATGTGACCATCCACAGATAAATTAATTTGGATGACAGTTACATTTAGTAGAAAGAGAAATCTTGATTACTGAAAAATGTAACAAGTTTTAATTATCTGGACTTCAAACGCAGTTACAAGTTGCAAAATAGATAGTAAGACAAGAATATGTTTATTAGCTGTTACTATTGTCCAGTACTTAAATTTTCCAAATTATTATTTATAGTTAGTATATCATTTTGCCATGATGTAACATATTTTTCTTAGTCCTAAATTTCATATTCCAATCTTACTAAGATTAACTTACTATGAGCATAGAAGCGATTTCCTTAATTTTGTCTCATTACTGTCGCTGTCGCGCCTGTACCCTTTTAATGAAATTGCATCAGCAATACACTTTTGAAATTTTACGCAAGCTTGATTAGAAATATATACATCAGAATTCTTTTTAAACTTTTAAACGTATTTATTGTAATTAGTTCTGTGTGGCTTATATATATATAACTTTATGAAGAACTTTCTGGTTCGAATCGAATGCAACACTTATTTTAAAGGGTAGATTAGAGGTAGGTAGGTTAAAGAAAAATACTGTTTGAAGTTTATGCCAGAATATTATAAATTACTCACTACCCCATGTCTTATCTATTTCTAAAAATATTCCTGAAAATTTAACTTTTATTTTTCACTAAATCACAGAGTGAAATTACACGCTTGTTGCAGACTATCGCTCATATATATATACGGCCTCCTCCGTTCTGAAGTATCACATGTGATACTTCCAAATCGAGAAAGATATAAACTAAATTATTTGATGTTTTTTTTTGTTTTGCATTTTTACTTTACTTCTATATAGGAGAACGTTTTCGGCTTTGGGTAAAACCCAATACATGGCAGCGCTAGTGCTTATTTCTTCATAAGATAAGTGTTATTTTCACCTGAGTTTTCAAAATGCATTCCAGACAGTGTCCCCAAGAAAGTAAGACATTTTCGTAATTTATTAACTTAATCTCTGTACAATAAAATATTTTGAGGATTTGTAGCTCATTCAATTAATTAAATGCAGTCGCTATATTACTGATTTAGTTATTGATAATTAAATTGATATTTTAAGGGTGTTAATAATTTTAGATCCGTATTTGTGAACTAAAATTATTAGCTCATTAAAGTATCAGTTTAAAAAAAAAGGGCTGTTTCTGTTACCTATGGTGTCTTTTTGTTTGTACACAATCAATGAATGCGTATTCGCAGTATCATGTTACATTCGAAACTGAAGAGGATATCTGTCTACATTTAAAAAAGTAACTAACGCTGTCCCCGCCACTGTTTTTGAATTTTTTGTGACCGGAGGTCTGTCATCGTTAATATTAAGGAAAATACTGCATACACAAACAGGAAAATCGGTGGTATTAAAGAGAAATGTTTGATAAACACGCTGATGCAGATAGTTTTCAAATCTAAGAATTATTTTGAAAGATATTTAATGTTAAAGTTAATCAAAAATCGTTCCATTAAAAAAGTTTTATAGGAGCAAAAACTATACATAGGAATTTAATCATTTTTAGATCATTTTAAACATTAGAAGTTCCTGGTGTGCAGACTGCAATTATTTTTTTAATATAATAAATTAATGTGCTTCATTGTTGCAAGCATATGTTTCATTTACGAGAAGAAATCCAGTGATTACTAATTGAAAGTTCGTGGGTCAAAATATTGCAGATGAAGTGAATCTATTTTCGATATTCACGTTTTACTTGGCGATGCGAAAGAGTTATCTGGGTAACAATAGATTTTATTTTAGAGGAGTTGCCGATAATTATGAAATTTAAAAAGCTACGTTAATGAAACTTTCCAAACTTGTCAACTGCAATGCCATAATTAAAAGTATACTCAAAGCAAAATTAAACGAGAAAGCCGTTATAGAGCTCATAACAATCCACAAATGTTTTGGTTATCTGCGATATAATGTCCCTTATGAAACTGTAAAACGTTTATTCAAAAGAAACCAAAACATGTCACGGTTTGAAAAAAATTAAGTAAAATTTAAAAAAAAAATGAAAAATAAAATAAAAAGGTTGTTTTTAAAAAATCATTGAGAGAAAAGACTGAAATAAGTAAAATATACATGTGAAGGGACGACAGTGGAAAGAAATTAAATTTTCTGAAAAAAGTAAACGTTGATCGCCCAGAAAACTTCAAAAATATTCCCATGATTTGAAGAAAGAGCGTAAACAGTGCGTCAGTCAAAAAATGAGCAAAGTTTTCATAATTGTGTGGTGAACGTTTGATTACCGTGGAATGAGTATGATTACCGTGGAATGAGTAAGTTACGGTAAATTTCGAAAGCGTATGAATTCAGAAAAATATCATATGTTTTATGATCGATCATATTTTCATCATACTGTATTCCCTTTTGTTTGGGACGTGATTGGCCGGTGCTCAGTGAATGTTACACAATATTAATGATTTTTGTCCAGCATGTAATTACAATCTGAAATATTCTAAAGCGGAAAAATTGATATTTTTACCTGAAGCTATTGAAGACTACATATTTAAATTTACTGAATGTTTGATAGTAAAAAACAGCTTTATTTTGCAAATGAACTGAAAATTGGTATTATAAGAGAAAGGTAACAATACTTCTGAAACAGAACTTAGACACTTTAGTGTAAGACATAATGCTTAAGGTTATATGAACAAACGTAGGAACGATTTCATATTATTATTTATATATTTTCTTTTTTTTAATGTTACCTTAAAGTTTTTCAACAGTGTATTTTTTCTTTATTTCAAAAACTTTGATTAATTTAATAAGATATTACAATATTAAAATATATTAGAATGTAATTGTCTTACTTATGTTGTAATATCCTATTTTATAAGTTAAGTTTAAAGTACCATTAGAATAAGTGTGTATGGTAATTTGAAAAAAAAAACAGTGGTCGTATAATTTCATAAAAGTTTCTATAGATAAATATAAATGGCATAAAATGTCCTTTTAAAATACATATAAACACATACACATATACCCATATCTACAGTTTCCACAACTCGATTTTTTTACAAGTTAATATACATAATTTTATATTAAAACGCGTATAAATTATGAAATTAGCATTCGAAAAAAATATGTGTTGGAACTTATAATCATTTCAACAGAAATTGATTCCTATAACCTTCATATTTGTAAATCCAAATTATGAGATCATTTTGTCAAGTAGTTTCTTTTAGTTACGCATGGGAAAATGTCTGGCATTCTAATCTGTTTTGCTAAGATTAAAATTGTAACTAATGCTAACAGTTTAAAAATTTACATCTGCATACAAAATAAACTACTTTAAAGAATGACTTGGTTTTAAAAAATAGAATATCCAAAAATTCACATACGATTGGAAAATTATATGTTAGTATCAAGTTTTTTTTAATTTGGTATAACTTCAAAATGTTGACGACGCGGAATCATAATTAAGGCATAGCACAATTTAAAGACATTATAATGAATCAGCTGGTACTAATGTCATTTTTAAACGATGATTTTTTTTCAGAGTTAGTAGGGGAGTATCTTTTTTTCTACGATTCTATATACACCATATGTAATATTAATATTGACCCCCTATATACGATTTGACTGATTTAACAAAATGTTTGTCAGTGTGCCTGCCTGTTTAGTTGTCTTTTTCCATGTGACACAAATTATGTAGTCGCTCTATCTCAAAAACTAATGAACGGTATTTCATAAAACTTCATATTCTGTTATACATTGACCTAAATTTACTATGATTATGCTTTGGTGTAAATTTCCTAAAAGGTGACGCTGTAAGCTACATTTCTCAAGATTTCAGTAATAGGTTTATCTCAAGAACTAATGCACAAAATTTCATAAACTTTCATATTGTATAACACCTTAACACATATAGATCTTTCTTATGTTTGGTTGTACATCGCGCAAAAGGTGAAGCGAACATATTGTATTTTTAAGTTTTACGCTTTTTGTGTTAACTATACTTCAAAAAACTAAAAATTTCTATTTAATTCCAGATTTATTATTAAGATCTGCTGTTTCATCTCTTGATAATAGGATTTGGTAAATTCCAGGTTTTAAAATTATAAAGTATATTTTTTGCATTAAGGGGACAAGGGACCTTGAAAATCGCGAAAATCACTCAAATTCTCGAAAAAATTTTTTTGTCCCCAAAAAATCAAGCTCCATGTAACCTTTCATCTGAGAGTCAAATTTTTAAAATCGGATGATTTTTTCGCATTTTATTTACATTTTTATGATTAATTAAAGGGCCCTCGTGATCAGCTGATCTTTGTTTACAAATGTTTGCAATTGAATTTCTCCTACTAATTGACTGTTTATTTTTAATTTTCATTCAAATAATGGCAGCACTATTTAACTGCAACCGTATCTCGTACATTCCGTTTGTTTACAAGCGCCGAATGCATTTATTTACCGCTCATATTTTAATTTTGATAGTTATTTCAGTTGATATTCTGCGATTTATTTTTTGTTCCGCTTTTTTTGCTGCTTCAACCTTACTGAAATTGAATTGACCTGTTGTTTACAAGCTTTTATAATGGATAAGATATGTCGCCGTTGGAGAAAGTCCACCGGTCATTCTTCAAATAAAAAAAAGCTTGCTGTATTGAGAGCGAAAGCTAGGTGGAGTAAACAAAAAAATGAAAATGAAGAAGCATCGTTGTCAAATGCATCTACTGAAAAATCTGTAAGTAACTCCTCAAATGTTGTATGTGATATTTCTCAACCTAACAGCAGAAGTGAAAGGAAGTTAAATTATTTTCAAAATAATCAGTGCACTGAACAGCAAAGTTCATCTTATACAATAGTGCATGACACAATGTGGAATGATTTACTGAAAAATCTTTGCTGTGAAACATGTGGGAGTAAAGCGTTGAATGTCAACACCATTGGCGAATGTGGATATTCCTCAAAATTGCAGCTGAGCTGTGAACATTGTCATGAAATCTTTGGATCATCATTTTCGAGTCCTCGCATCACAGAATGCAAGAAATTTGAAATAAATAAGAGCATGGTTGAAGCATTTTTAAATATTGGGAAGGGACATTCATCCATGGAGATTTTTTCAATTAACCTTGGTATCCCTACTATGGATAGGAAGACTTTTGATAATTATGTTGTAGAGCTTTCAGAAGAGTATAAAACCATTCGAGAAAAAGTCTTGCAAACAGCTCGTGCGAAAGTTCGAGAAATTCATCTATCATTCGATTCTACTTCATACGACAAAAAAATTATTGATATTGGAGTTTCTTTTGATGGAACTTGGCATAAGAGAGGGCACAGTTCCTTATACTGCATTGGCTGCATCATAGACATTTTGACAGGTCTTGTCATTGATTTTGAAGTCATTTCAAAATACTGCCATGACTGTACTAAAACCGCAGCTGATTTGGGAAATAATAGCCCTGAGTATGAAGTATGGCATTCAGATCACATTAAATCTGGAAGATGCGAAAAAAATTATGATGGCTCATCAGGTGCGATGGAAGTACATGCTGCTAATGTATTGTGGAAACGATCAATAGATGTATCACAAATGCGATACACTGAAATTCTGTCTGATGGCGATTCCAAAACATTCCTCAGCTTGTCAAAATCAAAAATTTATGATGATAAACAGATTGTAAAAGAAGAATGCATCAATCACGTTGCCAAACGACTCGGTACAGCTCTTAGAAATAAAGTGAAGGAATGGAAAGTAAAAGGAGTATGTTTAGGTGGGAAAAAAAAAGGAAACTTGACAGAAGAAACAATTACCAAATTAACTAGTTATTATAGAAAAGCGATAAAGGACAATGCTCCTGATGTTATGAAGATGAAAACTGCTATATTTGCTTCTCTCTTTCATTCTATGTCCACTAACAAAAAGCCACAGCACCAAAAATGCCCTGCGGGACCTGCGTCATGGTGCTTCTATAATCGGGCAATGGCATTAGGAGAAAAAGTTCCAGATCACAACAAAATGAAGACAAAATTATCAGAAGATGTTGTTGCGAAGATTCTCCCTGTTTACCAAAGACTTGCTTCAGATGAAATATTAAACAAATGTAAATCTGGTAAAACACAAAATTCAAATGAGAGTGTACATAGCCTGATTTGGAAATACTGCCCAAAGGACACATTTGTATCAAAGAAACGAGTTGAGTTTGCAGCCATATCTGCGATTGGTCAGTTCAACATGGGTTGTGAAGCGAGTTTACTGATAAAAGAAAGTGAAAACATCAGCAGTCCAGCTTTATCTATCGCTAAAAGACGCGATCAGCGTCGCCTGAAACAAAGCCTGCATCGAGACACTGCAGCCTATAAAACCACTTTTCGCAACAGAAAATACAATAAGAAAAAGCAAGAAAAGAAGCAGACACAAAAAGAAGGGATATCGTATGCAGCTGGCTCATTTTGAAATAAGGTAACTAAAGAGTAGATTAATTGTAACACTTTTATGATAAATGCTGAAAATTTGATAAAATTTAAGATTTTTTTTTTTTTTTCATTTATATTCTATAACTTAGAACTCAGTGCAAAGCTTCATTTATATGTATAATCGAAACTTGTATAAAAAATGTTGGTTTTCTGGAATGTGCATTGAACATATCAAACGATCCTCGTAACGCTGCGAATTTTTCGATTTCCCTGCTTTTCCACCTTTTTGGCTGAAAAATATACAGGTAGGCAAAATTCACAATTCTCAGCCCCCCTCCCCCATTTAATTAAACAAAATTGGTTGTTTTTTTTCCTCTCTTTCTCTCCTCCCCCCCCCCCCCCCCATTGAACATATCAAACGATCCTCGTAATGCTGCGGATTTTCCGATTTCCCCGCTCTTCTACCTTTTCGGCTGAAAAGTATACAGGTAGGTAAAATTCTCAATTCTCACCCCCCTCCCCCATTTAACTAAGCAAAATTAGTTGTTTTTTCTCTTTCTCTCCCCCCCCCCCCCCACTGAACATATCAAACGATCCTCGTAATGCTGCGAATTTTCAGATTTCCCCGCTCTTCTACCTTTTCGGCTGAAAAGTATACAGGTAGGTAAAATTCTCAATTCTCACCCCCCTCCCCCATTTAACTAAGCAAAATTAGTTGTTTTTTCTCTTTCTCCCCCCCACTGAACATATCAAACGATCCTTGTAATGCTGCGAATTTTCAGATTTCTCCGCTCTTCCACCTTTTCAGCTGAAAAATATACAGGTAGGCAAAGTTCCCAATTCTCACCACCCCCCGCTCCCTCGTTAACTAAAAAAATTAGTTGTTTTTTCTCTCCCCCCCCCCCCATCTCTTTCCTTGTGCGACTGAAACTTATGACAAAGTTTCATTACGAGAAAGTTGTGCGACAAAAAAATATTTTTCAAAATTTCAAGTCATTTTGTGTTTTTTTTTTTTTTTTTTTTTTTTTAACATTAATGTTGATTGCAGATTAATTTGGCAAGGCGCAGCAGCCATTTTTAAATATTTTACACATCTTATAACCTTTACTGCTCTTTTTGGTGACAATTTTTTTTCAGTCGCACAAGTTTTTTTTTTTTTTTTTTTTTTTTTCTGCAACTGAGTAACATATTTTGAGATTTTTCTTCACTACAGATTGATGAATTTTACAGTTTTATTAAGCAGCAGGCAGATAAAATTCCCAATTCTATCTCCCTCTCTTTTTCTCCCCCCCCCCCCTCCCTTGACTGAAAAAATGTAGTGTTTTTTTCTCCGTCTCCCCTTCTTTGTGTGACTGAAAGCTAAATAAAATATTTCAAAATTTCAAGCAATTTTCACGATTGCTTTTTAGCATTAAAGCTGACAGCATGCTAATTTGGCAGCTCCGGCAGCCCTTTTTAAATATTTTACACACTCCGCAGCCCTTACTGTTGTTTTTTGGCAAAAAATTCTTTTAGTCGCATGAGGTGGGCTTTTTTTTTTTTTTCTGCAACCGACTAATAAATTTGGAGAGTTTGGTTTTACCCAGCGACAGGTACACAAATTTCTCAATCTCCCCCCCCCCCCCTCCCCCGTTTGACTAAAAACATTCAACCAACTGATAAATTTTCAGATTCTTCTTAGCAACCGATTGACAAGTTTTGCGATTTCATCCTGCAACATGCAACAAATTGTCGAAATTCTCGATCCTCCCCTCCCCCTCCCTCCATGCCTTATACATCTGAACAAATGTGTTGCCAAAATCAGCAGTAAGAGCCATTGGGTGTGTAAAATATTTAAAAAGGGCTGGTAGATACTGCACTCTGTCAAATTATCATACAGTCAACACTAATATTACAAAAATACTGAAAATCGCTTGAAATTTTGAAAAATATTTTTTCCTTAGCTTTATGTTCAGATATATAAAAATCAATGCACAGTTTTATTTATATATATATAAACTATATGTATAAAAATAATATTACTGTTTTTAATTTATGTGGAACACGCATGGAACAATTAGAAAAGTTCTTCGCAACGCTGCAAATTTTGTCGTCTCAATGAACGACTTCTTATGGTCTTTATGCTTCTCAAAACATGAATTTAAATAAACACATTAATTTAGTAAAATTATTCAATAAACTTATAGAAGCTATGGCTATATTTGAATTTTGTTGATTACAATATATATTTTAATGTTTGTGCTTGTACTAAATTTTAAAATTCATTTTTTTAATAAATTTCACTAGTATCAATTATTTTGAAATGCTCCATGCACATAATTTTTTCCCCCGATTCCTTAGAAATTTTCTATAGCTGTTTGTCAGTATATATTTCATAAAGCTGTACATGTTCTTGTTAAAACTAAATATAATTGCAAAAGTTAAAGGTAACTAATTGCAGCAATACGATGCAAAAATGCTGAAAATTTCATAATATTTAGATTTTTTCTTTTATTACCTGCATATTAAAATAGATAAAATTCGATGCACAGTTTCGTTTATATGTATAAACCAAACTTGCATTAAAAATATTGGTGATTTTAATTGCTGTAAAATGTGCATGGAACAGTTCGAAAAATTCTTCGTAGCACTACGAATTTTGTCGTCAATGAATGATTTCTTATGTTTCTCAAAACATAAATTTAAATTGTGTAAACCCATTAATTTGATGAAATTATTGATTAAACTTATTGAAACTATGGTTATATTTGATTTTAGTCAATTAGAAGGTATATTTTAATATTTGTACTTGCATTAAATCTTAAAATGCATTTTTCTCAGTTTAAAAATTTTGTCGATATCTATTAATTCGAAATGCGACATGCGTTCCATTTTTCCACTGAATGCCTTGAAATTTTTTGTAGCTATTTGTCATTATATATGTCATAAAACTAAGCATGGTTTTTTGAAAATAATTATAATTGCAAAATTTAAAGGTAGTTAACTGTAGAAATATGATGCGAAAATGCTCAAAATTTCAAAAAATTTAGAAAATATTTTTTTTTTCACCTTTATATTGAAATATATAAAATTCGATGCTTAGTTTTATTTATATATATAAACCAAACTTGTATAAAAAATATTGGGGATTTTCATTGATATGGAATGCGCATGCGACATTTTGAAAAGTTCTCATTAAAATACAAAAAATTCCTTTTTTTTCTAAAAAAAAAATTTTTTTTTAAATTTTTTGTGTGATAAATGTATGCCATTATACGTATAATGCACCCTTAAATAATATTTAAAGTGAAATTTTAAAAAAATAAAAAAAAAAATTTTAAGGTCCCTTGTCCCCTTAAGATTTAAGTGTATATTTCCTATTTGTTTATTAAAGTCACTGCTTATGATATATATACTTTCCTGGTCTTTCTAGTATTATTTGCAGTAATTCAATTCTCAACAGCAGACATTTATAGCAGTATATTTTTTTATGTAAAAGCACATAGATAAATGTTAATTAATGTAACACATCGTTTGTAAAAATCAATTAAAATTTTGATTAAAAACTGATGAAATTATCCTTCTATATATAAAAAAAAGTTTTGATTTGGAAATGAACCAATGAAAATCTGCGTAGATGTTCCCGGCAGATCGGCATCCGATTTGAATGCTTAAGCATGGCCTTTTTCATTAATATTAAAAAAACTGTTGCAAACAAAAATGTGAAAATCGGTAGTGTTATAGAGAAATGTTTGATAAACACGCTGATGCAGACAGTTTTCAAATCAAAGAATCATTTTAAGAGATATTTAATGCCAAATTTGGACGAAATCGTTCAATTAAAAAAGTTTCCTAGGAGCAAAAACTGTAGATAGGAATTTAATCGTTTTTTGATCATTTTATGCCTCAGAATTTCCCGGTGTTGCAGATTGCATTTAGTTTTTTAATTTGACTCATTTTTTGAGGTTTTATTTCTATTTTAAATTCCAATTTTCAGAATTTCTAGAGATATTTTTTACTTATTTTAGAAAATTGTATTAATTTAATCTGTTGCCAACTGTATAAACAGCGCAAACAATAATGTTTGCTTCAAATTAAAAATTTATTTTACACGTGACTATTATAAACAGAAAATATAAAAAGCAAGAACTCATTGAAAATTACATCATAAAAACTATATTTACAGGTGAATTTTAAAAGAGAAAGAATATTGTAAAATAATAAATTCATTAACATGCGTTAGAAGTTTTAAATAGGAGAATTTACGTCACATTTCCGTCACATTACACTTATTACGTAAAATGTGCAAAAAATAATATTGCAAAACAGTTTAGATTTAAAAACTGCGCGAGACATTTATTTGATATTTTAAGATGATCATAATATTTCATTTCTGACAAAAGTATTTTTACGTGAATATTAAAAAGAGAAAGAAAAGTTCGGTGAAAATTACATCAGATTATAATTGTCAGATTCAAATTATAACTCAATCTTTCGAAATCTTTTTAAAGCCGATCAAATTAGCGTGCTGTTAGAGTCTGCGGTGTCTGAACGGGGGTTGAGCCCCCGCCCTAGTTAATGTAAAAAAAATATATAAATGTACTTTTTTTTTTCTATTTTCTATGAGAAGACCAAAAAATATATGAAATATCGTAATAAAATTATATTACGCATTAATATAACTTTTTTATTTATGTTTCGTCCATTAAGTGAAAATTATTTAAATAGTAGAGGTTATTAATTGCATTCGTAATGCGAAATTCTCAATTATTTCCGAAGGTAAAGAATGCTTGATTATTCTTAACAAATACGCAGAAAATGCATGTTATTTGAAAATGATCAGCAAGTTTCATTTATATAATTAATGAACTTTAATAAGTAGACATTTCTTTAATATATAAGTCATTCATTTACCAGAAAGAAGATTAGCTGTTCATCATTTGCTAAGTTTTCTATTTCAATATTAAATTCAGTTACTCATATTACATTAATCTCCAGACTAATATATATATATATATATATAATCACACACACACACATATATATAATTATATATATATACCATTATTTACAAAATGGGTATGCAGACTGCTTTCTTCAAAATCTTTTAAATTGTTTACATGCTGAGTTTAATCTCCATAAATGTATCGGTAATTCGAAATTGCCAATTGTTTCTGAAGATAAAGGCTGTGGATTATTCCTTACAAATACGCTCGAAATCCATGTTATTTGAATAGGGCCAGTTAGTTGCATTTATCAGAATACCGGACTTCTATTAAATTGGCATTTCATTAATATGTAAATTATTCTTTACCGGAAAGAATATTAGAATTGTATGTTTACAGATCCTTATAATTTCGAATATTTCATAGAGATGAATAATTTTTAAAGCGTTGTGATTTATACTTCAAATGAATATAATTTTCAATTATTTTTCTAAATATCAGTCCATTTTTTAATTAAATCATTTTAGAAATATGAAAAAATTCATTAGTTTGACAGAACACTTTAAAATAGTTTTTATGTGTTTTTTCAATGCAATACATAGGCTATTTTATTTTTAATAACTCCATTCGAAAAGTATATTAAAATTATAGCATTAATAAAATCTCCAATAGTGTTACAAGAACACATAAATGTAAACATAACCAAATTAAGTTAATTAAAATGACTTATATAAAGCTATTTGTAATTTAATTTTTGTTCAATGAAATAAATTTATACGATGATGGAACCAAAATCACCAAATCTTCTACAGAAAAAATCTCCCATCTCAACATGTTTCGTATCATCTTAAAAAATATATGCTAAACTTTTCAATAAAATATAACAGTTTTTAATCTAAATCAGAGTAAAGACAAGTAAAATATATACACATTTTTACAAGAGATGCTAATTTTTAATATTAATAGTATTGTTAATGAATTTATCACTAAACTTTATAAAAAGACATAGACATGCATTTTTTTTAATTAAACAAAAAGATGTAAGAAAATATATTATAAAATCATCTTAGGAGTTTCACCTAATTCCTGACAGCGATCATTTATCATCTGAAACTCCAGAAATTCATAGATTTACGAGATTTAAAGAAGCATTTCTAAAACAAAAGGTTATTTTGCTTCCCAAAATTTTCGGGAATTTTTTACTGTATAGTAAATAGTTTACTGAACTTTTCGTTTATCAATTCTCATTATTATGTATCTACTACCAAGTGTCCCAAAAAGGACTGACTGATTTTAAAATTCAATAACTTGCAAACGGTGACAGATATTTAAAAAATTCTTGCAGGAGGGTTATGCATAAGGTCAAAAGTTTTATTACAGTGATTTTCGATTTTAGTTCGAATTACAAATAATAGATGGCGCTGTAAGCAATAGTCGCTAAATACAGGCTCGATTTTTGGTCCTTTTTCTTGTTCCATGCTGAAAAAGGAGATGGAAATGTATTATCCGGGCCACGAAGTACCAAAAATCGAGCCTGAATTCAGCGTCTATTGATCGCAGCGCCATCTATTGTTTGTAATTCGAACTAAAATTGAAAATCACTGTAAAAAAACTTTTGACCTTATGCATAACCCTCCTGCAAGAATTTTTTAAATATCTGTCACCGTTTGCAAGTTATTGAATTTTAAAATCAGTCAGTCCTTTTTGGGACACCCGGTATATTATAGACATGCAAGCGCAGCAAAATAAAATTATGTTAATGTATAAGAGGTGCCCAGTTGAAACGTGGGCAGCTGACGTAGCGACGTTATAAAATTTTCTGAACTGGTTTTTCATTTTATTTTGTCTTTGTTCCGGATTAATGTCGCGTTACACAAAATTGCGACGTTTGGAAAGAAGTTGTGTGTGTATAACAGCCAGCTAAAGCATAGGCTTAACAGGATAGAAGCGTTTATAGTCGAGCAGCGAGGCGTAATGTGTTTTTTGGTGGATGAAGGGAAAACGAACGAAGGCATTTTTCGCTGAATGGAGCATGTTTATGGTGAACACTGTTTAGGACGAACAGCTGTGAACAGTTGATCTTATCGTTTTAATATAAAAAACATTATTACCACTGACATTATGTACATAGCCGATCTGCCATCGTGCACGTTCAATATAAAAACTTTGCTATTGTTAATATTCATATTAATACTTTAATTAAGATAATCGCTATACCTTGCCTATTTTAAGTACGTAATCTTTTAATAATTTTCCTTTATGACTCTTTTTTTCCTACTTCTTTTGTATAATTGATTAGAATCCTAAATTGTTTTGTAAATATTCTCTGTTTTATTGTTTATGATATTATGCGTTTTAAAATAATCATAACCAGTAGTTATTATGTAAATATTTCCTGTTAGAGGTAGTATTGTAAAAATTCATGCGGTTATGTGAAACATGCAATTTTCAAATAGCTAGCGTTTCATTAAAAAAAAAAAATCAGTTCTCATAAATCATGCCTTGTATTGTTTATTAGCACGCTCAGACAACTAGGTTGCTATCTGAAATTAATATTACGATATCTTTTTCAAATCTTTCAATACACGGGAGTCTTAGTAAACATAATTAGCCAAGCAGGGCTTGTTGTGCTCAATCCATTAGGTAGGCCTCCCTGCCTGGTTAGAACTTGAGCTTGTGCAAGAGTTTCAGACAAGGCAGAGAGACAGTCAAGGATACACCGAGACCAGGTCAGGTCCCCGCTTCCATCACCAATGCATCAGTTGCCGCGGTCTATAAAATAGTTAGAAATGACAGACGGATGACGACCCGTGAAATTTCGGAACAAAGGTGGTTACTAAGGCACTCCGAGGACAACTTTATTTCTGTCCGAGAAGCGAAAGATAGGGTACGAGCATTCTTCCGAGATTAACCCCAAGAGTTCTATAACAGGGAAATCGATATACTGGTGACACAATGGAATAAATGTCTCACAAAATACGATGATTATTTTTAATGTTGTAATAAAATACTTCTACACTCTGTCTGCATTTTTCATGTGGGCAACTCTTATACCTTAACATATGAATATGAATAATTTTCTTGGGAATTGCTGCCATTGGAAAAATTGATATTTCGGATTGAAAAAACTTACCATTATTCTTTAAAAACAACTCGAAAACAAAAATGTTTTCGAAAATTACGAAAAGCAAAAGATTTTTTTTTTCAAAAATGCTTCTTTAAACTCGAAAATTGTGAAGTGTTCATGCTTGCACATGCGTTAGCTTATAATTTTTAAAAATGAATTTTATAGAGTTAACATTGATTTTTTTTTAATTCACTTATGTATTATGACGAGAAATGAAATTACTTGATGTAACTTTTGTAACCCTGTGCAATTTGATGAGCTGAAATGTCTTTCTTTTGAATGTATGTGAAATAAATTAATTTTGATTTTTTTTAGTATTTAAGAAAGTGTTATTGAGTTTTAAGCAATTTATATGAGTAAAAAAATGCTACTAATTATTGAGTTAAAGCGTAATGTAGAAAAACTGTGTTTATGATAATGATGTGAAACAACTATGAAATGCAACAGATAGAGCACTGAACTTTTTACGACCATAAAGAGAAAGTAAAACTTTTAGGAATCATGAGTAACTTGGACTAATTTATATTATATCTCTGTAAAACTTTTTGCTAGATCATGAAATATTCAATACAACATATACAAAACATTCCGCTTGGTATCATATCACCGTGTTTATATCAATGAGTAAAAATGTACAACATGGTTCAAAAGACATTTATTTAACGCAAAGACCAAAACTCATGTCCACATATAACCTCCCTGACTCCAAATGTTAATTGTACGGAAACCATGAGTGTTAGAGATTTGCGGTTTGTGGTATCATGAATAGCAATACAAGTTTATTTTGCTGCAATTTTTTTTTCGGAACAGTTAACTTTTGGTGTATGCGATATTCTTATGTCATATAATTGTCATTCTTTTATTGCGTTCTTTTATTGTCATTCTTTTATTGTCATTCTTTTCTTTATCTTTTATTGCTGTTGACGATTGAGCAGAGATGACAACACGTCGATTGAGATTGAATATCGACTGGACAGTCTGAGAGATATGAACGGAGCCCATATCAAAGTGTATACATAGACAAAAATGTATGTTTTTCAGACAAATAAATGTTTGCTGCACATAAAACTTGTTGCCATGAAGTATCAATAATGCATACAACAAAAATTAACTGTTTCTAAAAAAAAAAAAAAAAAAAAAAAAAAAATGAGTAAAATAAACTTGTTGTGTTGCTTTTTATGATACCGCAAACCGAAAATCTCTAGGACTTATAGTTTCCGTTCAGTTAACATTTAAAATCAGGGAGATTTAATGTGGACACCCACGTTGGATTTCAAATCGACAGACTTTTTTTTTTATACTTTGATCGCAATAATGTTTTTATTTTCATACTTTGGTATATTAGTAAATACTAAGGTTTATGTGCATGAGAAGCAAACGCTACACTCTCTGCACCTATCCATAAATACAACACTTTCTAAGCGTTTTAACAAAACAATTTAGCGCACATTCCAATTAAAATATTTTTATTCGAAATTCTTTAAACTCTTGTTGAAGAAATAAAAGATGTTAATGTAAGTAACTGCTAAATGAAATTAGGAAAGAAAATATTCTGATATTTTAATATATATATATATATATATATATATATATGCAAAGAAACCAACTATTAAATTATAATGCTAATGAAAATCAAGATTTATATATTTAATTTTATAAGTTGTTTATAATAACAGAAAATGATGTATTCTTTGTTAATCTATGGCGCAGTTTCCAATTAACTTATTACTGAATGTATAAGCTTGGTGATAAACGTATATATTAAAACAGCAGCAATTCAACTTATAAAGGAGAATCATCACATATTACAGTCGGAATAAAAGTCATGAATAAAATTGCAATAAATTTTTATTAGGTCATCAAGTATAGAATTTCTGATTACAAAAGGGACAGATTACCGACGCAGATATCTTCCAACAGTACATTTTAATATAATTCTTCATCTTATATAAAAGCCATATTCATGAACAATTACTATCATGAATAACACAAAACTTTCTATTCTTTTTAACTGGTGGAACTTTACCCCGTTGGCGATCTGGCCCATTTGTAGTCACAAGTTTCATACTTGATGACCTGATAATTTACTATGAGCGAGTAAAGATTATAGTTAAAATTATACTTCGTTTAACTAAAAAAATCCCAATAAAATATGAAATAACTGCAGCAAATAAGATTAAAAACTTGATTTTGTACATTTTTCTAAGTAAAAAGTAAGTACGTGTGTGGTATTATCACCTATTAAAATATAAACAACGTGGTTGTCGTGGGATAATTTTGGATTGTTGTATACTAAAATAAATGAGCATCTCGTCTAAAAGGGACGTTAAGCTCAATAACATCAATATTTACAGGTATATATAAATATTATACAGACATACAAACAATAAATACAATAAACCCAACTGGAGTGAAAAATTAGCCAGAGCCCAAAATGGAACCCGCGACCACAGTATACAGGTTTGAGCAGCGATCTTGTATACTGTGGTCCCGGGTTCGATTCCTGGCTCTGGCTAATTTTTCACTCCAGTTGGGTTTATTGTATTCATTGTTTGTATGTCTGTATAATATTTATATATACCTTTAACTTAGGCGTTATTTATGAGTGTATGTGTGTTTTAATATATATTGTAGTATGAGTGTTTTATAATAACATCAATATTGTTTCGATGTGATGTGTCTGTATATATATATATATATATATATATATATATATACATACATATATATTCATTTATTCAACTTTCTATTTCAATGTGGAAACGAGATTTTCTTTTTGTTTTGATACACATACTTTGTATGCTTTATAATGAAGTACAATGACAGAAATATAATAGGTTTTATATAATTGACAAACTGAGCAATTATTTTAAATTTTAAATGAAATGTCCAGCATGAATAATTACAGTTGTCGGGTGACAAATAATTTGTAAATACAAGCAGTTTAAATTAGTAACTTTGAGCAGGGTTGTTATATTGTATCAAGATGACTACAGGAGATAGTAAATGAATGTTTCAGTAATCCAAAATTCTTTCATGTGTATAGATTAAACAGCTCATGTGAAGTGTTAATCATTTTAATTTTAATTATTTTATGTGTAGTAAACAGTTTATTACGTAGAATTAATTGTACATTCTCCACAGTGTTAGTTTAAGAAAAGTTAAGCTGCGAATGAAATTCTGTAAGATATTTAGAATAGTCTAATAATCCTAATATAGCCTAATAATACCCAGACCGCACGATCGTGCGAGTTAGACATTTATTTAATTTTTTGCTTCTGAGTTGTATGTAACATAGTCCAAACAAATAAGCCCATTTTGGGGCAGTTTCCTACAATAAATTGTACAGAGATAAAAATTGGTACAGTTGCTCATTGGTACCTACTAGTGACTAGGTAAAAAGTCCTGATGTGAGCGGGGGGAGGGAGGGGAAAAAATACCGCCTCTTTTTTTTAACTTTTTGAAAATATCTCAGAAACTATGGGTTTTCTTTAAAAAAATTACACTAGCATAAGTTAAAAAGCATAAAATTCTCTACAAATGATATGTATACGCAGTGGAACCTCGGTTATCCATCAGTCATGTGGCCGGAGCCTTTAGTCCAATCAAATAAGCACTTTTGGGGCGGTTTGCCATAATAAATGCTACAAAGATATAAATTGATACAGTTGTTCATTGATAGCTACTAATGGCTAAGTAAAAAGTCTGGATGGGTAGGAAGTGGGTGGGGGGAGGGAAGGGCAAAAATAAGTCCCCCCTCTTTTTTTTAGTTTTTTGAAAATATCTCAGAAACCGTGTGTTTTCTTTAAAAAAATTACTCCTGTATAAATTAAAGAGCATAAAATTCTCTACAAATGACATGAATACGAAGTGGAACTTCGGTTATCCTTCAGTCACGGAACCGGAGCCTTGACGGATTTTCATAAAAAAATCATTTTCTTTTCAAAGTTATTTACTCAATGGCTTGCGAAATTTATTGAATATTGTTACTAAAAAAGAAAACAGAAAACAACTTAACTGAGTACTTACATACATGCAGGAAGTTGGTTGAGACTAATGATGAAGAGCTCCAAGCTATTAATGAAGTCATGGGAGTATTTGTATTTGATCCTCCTTTGTTTGACTCAATAAATCAAAACACTAATCTACAAGCTTTTGCTATTAAACTGGATAACAAGCTGATGGAGTTCAAGGGAAATGAGTGTGCTGTAGCCCTTTGGATACAATACTTCAACATGGTCACGTTGATGAAAGAATACATCTCAGCTGAACGATCAGACAATGGGAATGGCCATCTCAAATGTGTTCAGCAAATGATGCCGTATTTCTATGCCTGCGGCCATTTTTCTTATGCCAAATCATGTCACTTATATCTACAGGATATGTTGAAACTACCGAGTATGATGACAGAAGAAGAGTTCAAAACATTTACTGAAGATGGCTACTTTACAATAAGGAGGACACATTCGTTTTGGACTGGTGTTTGGTCAGCCATGTGTATTGAGCAAACATTAATACGCATTGTGAAACGCACAGGTGGCCTGACGAGAGGAAGGGGCATAACAGACAGCGTTTTGAGCAAATTTGTGTTGGGAGCGATTGCAACTCATGGAATTCGCGTATACCTCGAAGAATTTAGTGATGTTTTGGTTGCCGGTAATCAGCAACATGTAGATTTTCGAAAATCTACATGTTGCATAGTTTGTCTACATAGTTTGTATGAGAAAAGTGGTGTACTAAAAAGAGTGTAATTTGGGATCCCTATAAATAACGCGTAGTTTGGTACTCTTACAAGTCACATTTTTGTAACTGATAGAGACATGTGAAACACAGCAAACTGATTTTTAAAAAAATCCTGTACATTATAAACAGATGTCGCATGAAATACAAAATATTTTATGAGACGATATTTGTATTTCACTTACAGCATATAACCCCTTGAGGGGCGGTGGGAAAATTATATCCCACCTAATTTAAAGAAGATTCTCACAAGAAAATTTTAACTAAATTTTATATTTTTAACTTTGGGGGGAAATCTTTGAAAAATTGCTTTTCCTTATTTAAAAATAAAATTTTTCGATTTTTCCGGTGAGAATTCAATATTTAGAGATATTTTTGCTTGCCTCTTAATGGGATAAACGGACATTTTAATGCATAATACATTGTTTAAATTAAAATATCTCGTACAATTTATTTTTACATCTGTAAATGATATGCAAAGAAATAAAGCCCTTAATATGTATATAAATTTTCATTCGGGGTATCTATTTGATTATTACAATCTATTTTCAAATAAGGGTATCTGGTCTAGTTGAATGACAAACGCTTTGAAAATCCAGGGCGTTTAAATGGGGTCAGTAAATTTCATTTATCAAAATGACCCGCAGTTGGTAAATGGATATTTCATTAATCCTCGAATCATTCATGTACTCAGAGTTGCATTAGTACTTCGGAAGTGTGAATCTTCGTAATCTCTCTTGTTTTAACACTGTAAACAGTTACGAAAGTCGTTACTATACGTAGTATGAGATAATGGTTTAATGATCCGTCTGATGTAGTATAGAAAGTGTAAATCATTTGAGATAATTAATACACCAAAAGATTTATTAAGTATTTAGAGCAGGTTGAAATATATATTTTTTCTTTCTGTACGTAAAGTTAAATAAATAATCGGTTGAAAGGCAAATATCATTAAATTTTATTTCTTTATTTAAATTTAATGCTATTATTACTTATATTTTTCATTACTATTTATTAGTATTATACTTATACTTTTCATTAAATTTAAAGGGAAATAATTTATGTTTTATCACATAGTATGCAGTAAAGGACTGAATGAGCCGAAATTTTCAGGCGAAGGACCAGTCGTCTTGAAAAAAATCTATCATGGACTGTGCTGCCCTGAGCAAACATCAAAGAAATCGTGCACGATGTGATTCTGATTCAAAGAAAGAAGTCTATGATTCTTAACTAAAATTATCTTACAATTATAAATATTTTTAAAGAATACATTCCTATTTATGATAAAAAATATTTTTTTGTCTTGTATGTCCGCAATCCATGAAATTCAGAATAACATTATTGATTGTTCAGACAAATATATGCAAATAAAGACTCATTAGAAAATATTCATGTTTAAAACCAAAGAGATTTTGGCCTACCTAAAAAATGAATACGATAAATTGCAAAAGATTTGCATCAATAAATCTTTTTCTTCAAGAGAATTTATAATTGCTAAATTTTAATATTTTATTTGTGTTTGAACAGTTAGAAAATATATCTGATAACCGGTTAACGCCCAAATTAATAATAACAACTACGCTATAACTCGTCGTATATTTTAAAATATACATGGTGGTCATGAAAAAAAAAACTTTGCCGATATAAGGAGCTCTAGCGGCCGGTCCGTTCAACCGATGGAGGTGAAATTTCAGGTATAGTTATTCAGAGGTATGAGCTCGGGACTCTGTGAACGTCAACAAATTAATGCTCACGTTTACAGTTATAGGTACAGAAACACGAAATTTTAGAATGGCAACGCCCACTTTGTTTAGTCGAAAAATTCCATGCGAAAACCCTAAAGAGCGTTAGAACGCGACATGTATCGCAATAAACGAAAGCGTTATTCACGCACAAAAAACAGCTCTACGAACGGCAGAAAAAAAATAAGCACGATCGGGTCGCACGGAAAAAAATTTGCATATGACAGAGTCAATACACCAATCACTGATTATAAAACAGATTGGAGAAAAGAAAGCTTTTAATTGGATTACACATTTTCCACATAGGTGCCATCACAGACAATTACTTATTGCATGCGGACGACTGTGGGCGATGCAGACGAACGTAACATAGCATGAGAGAAGTTTGCAGTCTCACGTTTGATAGAGTTTTTCAAATCCGGTAAAGTTTGCGGATTGCACATCTACACTCTAGATTTGAGATATCCCAGAACCCGAAATCTATAGGAGTGAGGTCGGAGGACACAGAAATGGGAACTGTCGCCAAAATGCTGTTCCAGGACCCTGCGAACAGACTTCGCTATATGTGGAGGTGCACCATCTTGCATTCAAATGATGTCATACAGCGCATTTCGCTGCAGCAATTCTGATGACTTAATTTTGCAGCATGGGTGTATAGCAGAAACCTGTCTCAGAGCAAGTCACAAATACCGTTGGTGCCGCTTCCTCAAAGAAGTACGGCCAGAGAACAATTGTGCATGCAACGCCATACCAACAGTAACTTTGATGTCCAATAAACCTACTGGAGCCATAGCATGCGGATTCGACTGCCCAGTGCACAAAATTTTTGGTGCTGCCGTTGCCAGTTAAGGTGAAACGTACCTCGTCCGTCCATAATATACGAAGAGGCCAGTCGTTATCGCCGTTATATCGTATAAGAAATTCATTTGCGAAGTCCATACGTTGTTGATGGTCTCCCGCTTCCAACATCTGGACGCGCTGGTACCGGTATGGAAACATGCGGATTATAGAACGCAGTAGCTTTAGGACAATTGATTTCGGTATATCAAATACACGAGCTGCACATCTTGCAGTTTGCACGTGTCCTGAATTCACTATGTGGTGCATTTCTGTAACAGTAACCTCAGGGTCGTCCGGATCGCTGTCTATCACAGGCGCAACCAGTTTCTTCGAATTTCTTTACTAAATCACGAAGAGCTTGCGGATTACGTGGGCCACGTATTAGATGATGGTTTCGACTGTAAACACGCAAAGTTTCTTCGGCATTCATCACATTTTGATAATAGAGTTTTACCAATTCACCACGAACGTTCGATGGCAGAGTCATTTCGTCAGTATGTGTGAGCTCCCGACTGAAGAATTAACATTACCACCCCACTTTTTGTCCGTTTACTATGCTGAATATCTGGAAAACGGCCGGGGTTCTCTGATTAGTGTCTTGACTCTGTCACACGCAAATGTCCTCCGTGCGCCCCGATCGTGTTTTTTTTTCTGCCGTTCGCAGAGCTGTCTTTTGTGGGTGCATAATGCGTCTGTTTATTGCGATACACGTACCGTTCCAACGCTCTTTAACATTTTCGCAAGTGCTGAGCATTTTGCGACGAAAAAAATCGGGGTTGCCATTCAAAAATTTCGAGTTTCTGTACCTATTACCGTAACCGTGAGCGCCAATTGTTTGCAGTTCACAGAATACCGAGCTTATGTTTCTGAATAACTGTATTTGAAATCTCATCTCGATCGGTTTAACTGAACGGCCCCTGGAGTTCCATATATCGGCAAAGTTTTTTATGACCTACCTGTAAATGTACTTGAGTAAGTTAAATGAGAAATTTAAGAAATTCACCATTACGTTTTAAAGTTACAGACCAACCACAACTATTTGATTATAAGGAAAAAAACGGTGCTGAAAATAGGATTTTACAACTGTCTACAAACGAGGATTCGAGCGCTAACCAGATAATGTATTCCCAATAATCCGAATGTCTTGATTTCTAACATGCCAATGTTCCCTGACATTACGAGTAATAGGGAACCTTTATTTTAAATTTACTCTGCACTGGAAAATACACATGATGATATCTTTTTAGTCTGGTCATTTTTATGCCAAAATTATAAAGAAAATAACATATTTAACACACGATTTTACAACGAATTAAAAAATGATATCAAACTCAAATAACTGTTAAAAATCTAAACGTTATTGATTACTTCAGTGGCAATATTATAATTTCGATTAACGAATTATTCATTATTACGAAACAAAATCTATACTAGGATGTCATTTTTAGGTGCGTTCGTAATTATATAAATACGTAGCACCTATAGTCGTCGTTCAGTCCGGTCTGTCCGTCCGTCCGTCTGGATGTCCGCATATAACAGAGCAAAAACTACCCAACTGAATGGTCAGAAATTTTAAATATATGATTGTTGCAAAATTTTGTCGAGCCATTTCAAATTTTATGAAAATCGGATGTATAGTTTAATTACAGAGACAGTCAAAAGTTTTTCTTTACATTACGGCCAATGGGAAAAATTATTGCAAGTGCATTTTAATGATGTTACAACCTTCCGAAAATTTTGAAATTTGAAATTTATAATTATTGCAAAATTTTGTCGTGCCATTTCAAATTTTATGAAAATCGGATGCATAGTTTAATTACAGGGACATTCAAAAATCTGTTCCGTTACATTACGGAGAATAGGAAAAAAATTATTGCAAGTGCATTTTAATGATGCTAAAGACTATGCACTTTATGAAGTGCAAAAAATCATACATTCAGTACAATATAAGGGGCAAAAAATAATTATAAAACTAGTTATAGTACGAACGCACCCCATTTGCCACGTTTGATAAGCAATTTCCAACTTGTTTATTTAGGAATGTTCACGCAATTATTTTATTTTTGTATAATATTTCTTTATGCACAAATTTTGCGATGTAGATGAAAACAAATTTGTACTTTCTGCTCTAAAAATAAATTTCCCTTGAAAGTTAGCCATGATTTTTATAAATGTATTAACGCAATGTCATTTAACAAATAAATCTGTAATGACAAATAACAAATAAATTTGTAATGACAAATTACAAATAAATTTGTAAATTTCAAATGGAGTCACTTGACATTTACAGACCAAAGATTACAACATATATACTACTACGTAACCTACATGTTAGTATAACGAAACTGATTAAATTTGTCTGTAACAGTATTGAACAATCTCCTCAATTGAAATTCACTATACTGTTATAGCAAACGTAGTTTGTCATTGTGTATGTAAAATTTGTATAAACGTTCTAGTTCAATAAGTTTTCTGTATGACGGTAGCACAGAATATTCTATAGGATTTTATGTATACTAAGTATTATTTCAAAGAAACAGCCATTATTCGTGACAAACAAAATGGCAAACAATAAGAACCATATGTTTAAGGGGCATTTTTTTATTAAATAAAAGTAAAAAAAGAAAAAAATTAGTTGTTTATATGTATAAAGAGTCAATTTCATATATATTTTTATTACTTTTTTGTTGTACTTATATACAGTTCATTATTTTTTAAGTATAAACTTTGTTTATAATAAACGATTTAAAGTTATAAATAATACAGAAAATATAAGTATTTAACGAAATGTATAAATGTGAAATAGGATATAAATGGGCTATACTTTGTTTTCAGTGTTTATATTAGGAATTTGAAATAATCTGTTAAGGGAAGCTTTCAAATAAGAAATATGCTATTATTTTTTTTAAGACGGAGTGACGAAATCGCAAAAGGTGTTATTTGTATGTCTAAAGCATTAGACAAGAAAGAATGGAAAAATCTGGGGGAGACCTAGATCCAGCAGTGGCTTGAAAATGGTTGATGATGTTGATGATATATATGTAAATGATGATTATATATAGATTATAAAAGATATTTCTAAATTCAGAAAACAAATAAACGATTTTAAAAAATAAAAATGTTTTTCTGAAGAATTGAGGGAAAAAAAAACTGATGAAATTGGAAGTACAATTTTCACAACGTACACTTATGAATGACAAATAATAATAATAATAATAATAATAATAATAATAATAATAATAGAATAAATCAATTAATAAAGATAAATGAAACTGTAATAAAACTCATTATTCGAAAGATATTCGAATTTCTTTACAAGTATGGGAGAAATTTATTTTCAGTGTAATATTGATGCAAACTTGGCCGTGTGCTTTATCACGGTCAGATATTTGCCAGAACTGCTAGCTGTGTAACCGTCAAGTCTGACCAAAATTCGAGGCACTTCATTTTCTCATCAAATTTCATTTATTAGGTGGCTAATATATTTTTTAAGCATTTAATGCTATTCTTTTATGAATCATTTGATTACGGGTCAGCACATATACATCCCCGTGGAGTGTTAGTTCTTTGAATTTTACTCTTAATATGTTTTTAAGTCGACTTTATCATATACTTATACAATGATATTTTCAAGTGAAATTTACCACAAAGAGATTTTTTATAAATTGTCGTTACTAATATAAAAATTATCACCTGTTCTGGCCTGTAATCAAAGGATTTATTTCAGTTTCTATTGATGATTATTCTTGTAATATATATCTTTTAAATTTACAGTATAAAAACGGACACTTCTTTTTTGGTTTTTAAATCTAATCTTTCATCTTTAGGTAAATTTTAGAAAAGAAGAAAGCTATAAATTAATCATACATGTATAAACATGTGTGTTCTCAGTGTAGATAAGAAATTTTTGTAATGTATAAAATATAAATGAAAAAAATACTTTTTTTTTTTTAAGGATTACCAAGAAGATTTCGAAATAAGTATCATTTTTTGTTTAAAAAAAATAAAATACTAAGCAAGACAAAAACAACAAAGAATTTAAAAAAGTAAAGCAGTTTTGTGAACTGAGGATAAAAGAAAGACCAAAGCGGTATTAAGACAATAGTAGTTAAACGTATACCTAGAAATGTCAAACAACAATAATAATAACAATAGAAAAGGATAATGAATGAAGAGACATGAAACTACAATACAACTGCAATACAACATACATTTCCTTTTATGAATAAATGCTTTTCATGAGAATTTCATTAGAAGTGAACTAAAGATTAATTGTCAGTTTGAATTTGATACTAACTTGTCAGAACGTACTGAGCAGTGGTATCATTGTCAACTCTCGATAAAATTCAGTTTTTAGCTTAAATTACCTAAATATTTCAAATCTAAATTTAAGTCATTTCAGATGAATTATAATTTTGCTATATAAGGTTTCACTTATAAAACAAGAAGATGTATATTCCACGATTTCCGTTTCAATTTCACAAAACGGGATGAACATTTTTCGACATCTGCTTGTGTCTCAATACAGTCGTGACAATATTAACGAGATTAAAATTGCCAAAACAATTTTTTTGCAATTTGTTTCCCCAAATTTGGAGTAACTGATGTAATTCTTCTTTCGATTTAAAAAAAAAAAAAAAAAAAAAAAAAAAAAAAAAAAAAAAGATTTAGTTGTAATTTTTTTTTTAAGTTTCGAGAAAATAAACTTTTATATCTCACAAGTCTTCTCTTAATGCATTATTAAGACATTCCATTTTAAAAAAAATAATAGAATGTTTTAAATATCAGCAAAATGTAACGATAACAAGCACAACTTAATGTTTTATAATTCAATATTTACTTCGAGTGTTTTGAATTCTATTCAGAAGCATTGTTTTTTCCAGAATATCTGCTATTGATTCGAAGTATTTAAATAAACGTGCCATCATATTTTCGTTTTAACATCATTTTCTGATTTCAGCTGCATTCGCGATCAGCTTCTTTGAGCTCATATGATTTACAAGCAGCAAGAGAAACAAAGAGCCTTGTTATAGTTTTCATTTCAAATGATCCTTATAAGCACTTAATACTCACCAATATTATTTTGAAAACATTTTTTTTTCTTTTTTCTCTTATCTGGAACTTAACTAACTCTTAACTAACTTAAATGACACACTTTCAAAAAGAGAATCATTACTTTATATCTGGCGCAATCGCCATAACTAATTTTTGATTATAAAGTAATTTTTGAATATAAAAATTATTAAAGCTATCATTTTTCCTTTCCATCTAATAGTGAAACCCTCTATTTCATTTTAGGTCTTTATAAAAGCAATTTTATCCTTAAAATAATTGTTTATCTACCTTAACACTTATAATTTTGATTGGATACAATGTTATGAAAGCAGTAGAATGATACATTTGAAACTTTTTTTGAAAACTCAAATTTTCAAATTATACGCCAATTATTTAAATTGCTTTAAAGATTCTATAAATGTACGTAAATGATAATTAATATAAAGGGTAAACTTTTTTTTTGACTTCACAGCTGTTAATATAATTAATTCATTATTTTTTACGCAATTTTTTTAAAACTAATTTCATATTAAACTCCCAATATTTAGATTATTTGTCGCATATTAATAATTTATTTGTTTAGACTGTAGTTACAACAGTATCTATTCAGATGTAACGTCCACATTAGTAAAATAGTTTTTACTTCATAATTATTGATGTCGTCATATAATTCTACATTTATATTAACATTATAGTTATGAATTTGAAAGCATGTACTTAGTTACGAAGCATATTATTTTTTATTTTTAGGGTTCCGTACTTAAAAGTAAAATCGGATTCATTATATGATCACTCATATGTCTGTCTGTCCGTCTGTTACAGCCGTTTATCTCGTAAACTATGTAACGTGTAAAGTTCAAAATTGGCAGATGTAATAAAAGCTATTGACCTACATATTTATAGATTACTAACCATTCACAAATATATTTTGGAAAAATATAGGGGGCTAATTAAGTTATTTGAAAAAGAAATTATTTATATATGTTATCGACCAAACTAGTTTATCCTAACACGCATCGGATAAACTAGTTTTTCCTAGTCCAAACTAGTTTACCCTAACGCCCATAGGATAAACTAGTTTTTCCTAGGTCAAATTAGTTTATCCTCACGCCCGTAGGATAAACTAGTTTTTCCTTAGCCAAATTAGTTTGGTCTAACGCTCATAGGATAAACTAGTTTAGCCGGTTATTCATTTTCTGAACTAGTTTATCCTAGGCCAATTCAATTTGGAGTGCTTTTATTGATCCCAAAGACAACTTTGGCACCAACTTTTAAGTTTATCATTTGTGAATATAGTTTATTCTAGGCCAATTCAAATTGACGTGCTTTAATTGAAGCCACAAGCAGTGTTGAGCACGCTTACATTGAAAAATAAAAGAAAGAAAGAATGAAAAAGACGAACCAATTCGAACCAATTCAATATTAAATTAAATTTCTCAAAAATGAGTCAAGTTTACGCTCAAAATCAAAATTTTTCAAACGAATCCGATCAATACATCTATGGAAGTGAGCGTAGTTCACTAAAAACTCGTTTATTTATTTATTTTTTATATGATAGAAGTTTAGCGTCCAAATTTACAAAATTTTGTGAGCTAGTATTTTGGTTACTCGATGTATGGGTCTTTACTGGCCCGCCCAATTTTCCTTCCCGACACTCGGTCCGGGTTTGTTTTGAGAATTACTTATTTCGAGACTTTCGGACCGAGATGGATCGGGACTCTATATTTTTCCGGCTTAAGTCGGGACAGAACTGCATTCTTTTTTAGGTCTGCACAGGCAGAAATTGTCAGCCCAATTTCCAACCCAGCTCATATGAAAATCATTTGGCCCGACTGAATCAAGTCCTCTGGCCTGTTCAAGTAAAAATATCAGTAACATTTGGCCCGGCCCAACTTTTTTTTTAATGCTCGAATTTTTAAATAGCTATTATTCCACAATTAAAAAATATATATTTATTATTATTATTATTATTTAAGATGAGTAAATGCATTTTTAGGTAATACAATTAAATTCGGTAAAACGAGAGGAAAATAACCTGCATATGACGGAATCCCGTTTTTAACAAAAAGAAATATGTTGGTCTTCGTAAAATGATAATACAGTAAACTCCCGACTATCCGTCTCGCGACTATCCAGCCTAGTAAAAAAAAAATGAGGAATGTTGCAAGCGGCCGAGACAGTCAAGTTCCATTCCGTGGAAAAGTCCTTGACTCAGGAAAGAGCCAGAAGGGATTGCAGAATGCAATAGCAGACAGACAAACAGACAGAAACAGTAATGACAGACAGGAAGGGAAAGGGTGATTTAAGACTTTATAACCTGTTTCGTCAGCTGTGCTTCGGATCTTAACAAGTGGACCTTAACAAGGACTTCATTTGCCGCTGTTCCTGGTTACGTTCGTAAAGTCTTTTGATGTGCTTTTTGTTTATTTATTGAAGATTAACAAAATGGGTGATAAACTGAAAAAGGTTGTAGTGACTATGGAGGAGAAAGCACGCACTGTAAATCGATTGCAGTCTATGTAACCGCAAAAACTATTGCTTCCGAGTTAGGAGTTTGTAAAAAAACAGTGCGTGACTAGAAGATAAATTGAATCAAAAATTGAAAAACGGTGTGCTGCCTAAGTCTCTGGCAGTGGGATGAAAAAAAAGAAAAAAAAAACACGCTGAAAGGTAAACATAAAGAAGTCGAGGAAGCTTTATTTTTGTGGCATCAACACTTAAGAGGAAATGGCTTGCCTGTTACTGGGTCTATATTGCAGGAAAAAGCATTGCGATTTTCCCGACAATTAGAAGGAGAAGATTCAGAATTTACTGCCAGTGAAGGACAGTTAGATTGCTTTAAAAAACGATTTCCATGCGAAAAACGCATCCATCACATTACCATAAGTGGGAAGGCTTTATCTGCTGATAAAGAGGCTGTACCTTTGTTCAAAGACAATCTTGCTATGCTATTTCAACAGCAACAGAAGGAAATTTCTCGGGAGCAGTTTACGACTGCAATCAGACCAGTTTAAATTATATGATGCTCCATACAAAAACGCTTGCATAATAGAAAGAAGCTGCTGCTGCGAGATTCAAGAAAAGCTAGGAACGAGTCACCGTATTGGCTTGTAGTAATGCAAACGGCAACCAGAAGATTAGGCTGACTTTAATCGGAAAGTCAAACAAACCTAGAGCTTTTAAAAAACTTAAAAATCAGGAATCACTCCCCCTGTATAATAAACGCATGAAAATAAAGTATGGATGAATTTAGATATCTTTAAAAGACGTTTCCGAAATGAATTCGTACCGACTGTAGTAAAACATTTGAAAGACAACAATTAACCGACAAAAGATCTGGTAGTTCTTGTCAACGCACTTTCGCATCCGTCCATTGATAAACTCGTAGATGGAGACATGAAAGCTGAATTTTTGCCACCCGATGTGACGTCTATTTATCGGCCGATGGACCAGGGCATCCTTGAAATGATAAAGAAACGTTATCGCCGACGTCTTCTCCGTTCGTTTGTATCAGCGATTGATAATAATGCAGACTACATAACCACTGTTAAAAATATTGACATGCTACATGTCATAAGGTGGATGGCAGAAGCATGAGAAGAAATTCCAAACATGGTAATTGCAAGGTTTTGCAACATTCTTTTTATAAAAGTGGACATAATTCCGTGTGGGAAACTGAAGTGGAAGATGAGAACGGTAAGTGTCTTTCGTTGCTGAAAATATACCGGCCTCTGACGATGTCAATGCACAGGACATTACAGAAGAGATGCCAAACGACGAAGTTAATGAATTGACGATATTGTAGAAATGGTGACACAGGGAGAAGTAACAGAAGAAAAAGAGGACGAGAATGACAGGAAAATTCTCATAGCACATTCAGAAGCATTCAAGACAATTGAGGCAGCACTGTAGTATATTGATCAACAGGAGGAAACGACGCCAGCTGATATCATCTGCTTGCATAAATAGAGGGGCATTGCAGGGAGCTAACAGGGAGAAGCACCTATCAGGGTCTTTTTCAAAAACTGAAAACTGTAAGTTTTGATTTTTTTTATCTAACACATAAGTTTTCATATTTGTGCAATAATTTATTGATAAACAGTAAAATAAGATTTACCCATTTTTTACGAATTACGCTTACGTTTTACGTTAAAGTTTTGCTTGTTTTGAAACTGTATGTACTGCATATATAAAATTTATCTTAAAATGTATAACATGCGTTTTTATTGCCATGGCGGAAGGAGGATAGGAAGTGAGCAAATATTTATAGAACTCCGGCCTATCCTGCTTTTTTGTTATACGGCCTACCCTTCCGCCACATTAAGCCGGATAGGCGGGAGCTTACTGTATTAGTACTTATAAAAAGACTATAATGCATTTAGAACAGACGATGAACCTTCTAATAAGGGAGCCTGCTTATAACGGATTTTTCTTCGTTTCTATGCAGCTCAGTCTAAAAAGATTTTATTGTATAGAATTTTTTTAAATTTTAAACCTCCAAACCATAGAATGTGGATTGACGATATTAATGATTCTATTGTAAACAATATTGGTTTTTTAATGAATCCCTATTTGTATGTAAAGATATGAATAATTACTAATACCATAAATTTTTTTACACGGTTTGGAGACTTGAAAATCTGAAAATTTTCCTATAGAAAAACCTTCTAAGGCGGAATCACATGGGAGAGAAAAAAAAATTCGTTACAGTTAAGTTCATTTTTTAGCAGGTTCGTCGTGTCTAGCAAACGTATTAAGTTTTTTTCAAACGAATTATTATATCCAATTTGCACCGATAAAAACAAATTCCGTTTAATACAGGATTTCGTCATACACAGAATATTCTAACAGGTTTTACAGTACTGTATCCTCATCTGTATGAATGTACATGTACTAGTCTTTAAAGAGAATTTTGATTATGGAATAATGGTAGCTTAAAAATATATGTATTCCGCAATTTTGAAAGTTTATCAAATGCACTTCTGATATTCTTAATGGTATATTTATTCATATTTAATCCAAAGCCACGTGATATTTATAACAGAAAAAAAATTGAATTTTTTTTCATATTTATTCTTTTCTCACATAAATATCACTTGGCTTTGAATTAATTACTAATAAATGCACCATTAAGAATATCAGAAGTAGATTTGATATTCTTTCAGAAATCTGGAATTTTAAAAAATCCGGTGAAGACCCGGTCTCGACGATGCCGGATTATCCTTACTCTTATTTTTACAACAACATGAATTTCTTTGTCCTCTTCATTTTAGTTAGTTATACATGTAATAATGCAGTAAGGTTCCTCACATATAATATTTTTAAGCAATTACTTTTTTGCAAATTGCATTTATTTATTTCATACAAAAGAAAATTTCATAAGGAATTTTTCCGGTAAACAATAATATTAAATATGCGACATAAAATAAAAATATTTATTTTATATCATGCATTTTTAAGTTATAATATTATACAACAACTAAGATGCAGTTTTATAATTAATGAATATTAAAACTCTCCTACCAAAACTTTTTTTTTTTTTTTAACTTAAGATATATTTTAAAAAATAAAAATATAAAACTTCTTGACATTTAGAGTTTTCTATAACAAAAAAACTGCATATTTTATAACGTACAAATATTCCACTCCTTTTCAAGAAATGCAATTTCTTCGACATTAATGTGGTATGAATAAATACCAAGTTTGATAAAAATTACTTCGTGTCCTCCAAGAAAATAAACATAAAACAAGTAATTGGAAAATATTTAAGCCCAGAAAAGTCCTGTTTAATGCGTTTTGTACTGTAAATTATTAATCAATCCTCTAAATCCTTCCTCTCCTAAATTTTATAATATCCAGCCATCTCTTTCTTTGGATCTCCAGCACACAATTAGTCATATGGAACATATTTTGTATGTACTATCCGGAGCGGTGAAATGTGGAAGATAGAGGGACAGTATCCCACTCTCCATCGAATAACATATATTATACAGGGGTGGCGGCAATACTACTTTGCACAAGGCCAGAGAGATAGTTGGGATCAACAAAAGCACGTCAAATTGCATTTCCCGAGGATAAACTAGGAGGTTTTACGCCGGGGTAGTCTTTGGAATCAATAAAATCACGCAAAATTGAATTTGCCTAGGATAAACTAGTTCTGATCAATGAATAGCAGGCTAAACTAGTTTATCCTATGAGCGTTAGGCCAAACTAGTTTGGCCTAGGAAAAACTAGTTTATCCTATGGGCGTTAGGATAAACTTGTTTGACCTAGGAAAAACTAGTTTATCCTATGCGTGTTAGGATAAACTACTTTGGCCTAAAATTGGGTTTGGCCGGTAACATATATATTGTGTGGGGAATCGTTTGGCAGATCTAGTAATACCGACCTCAAAAATATTTTTATTTTTATTTTAGGCATTATATTTTCAGAGATATCGTCGAAAATGTAATGCAAAAATATGTCCCCCCCCCCATTATTTCAGAATTTACTGAAACAAAAATTATGAAAAATATTAGTGGTAGTAGAAGTTTATTTAAACCTACAGGAAGACGACGGCGATTACCCTAGGTCACATAGTTTTGGAAAAAATCGCAAATTTCCGTTACACAACAATTTGACTTTGCTCAGTAAGATATAAAACTGTACAAAAGCATTGTTAAGGTTTGTTCGGATATAAGGGTACAAAACTGTTATTGGTAATGATTTTTGAAAAACAGTGTCGGAAATTAGCCGATATATTAACCTTTAAAGACATGGAATGTTTGGACATAGATAAAGTCACGGGCGGCGTGGTCAACGCGCCATCCGCTTTTAAAGCATAAATAACAACTTTTGATGATATATTTGTATAAAGCAGTGCCCGGTATAAAAGCAATAAACGTCAAATTATTAAAAACAAACTGATTTAATTAGAATTAATCCCGTAATTACGTATAGTTTTTTACAAAGCCTTATTATTGAAGCCATATCTTGCAACAATTTTTTGGCAAAATACCAGTTACTAATTAATATATTTATTGTATGGAACCGTCTGTGAGCGACTAATACTTGCACTTGACCGATTATTCCTATATATTAATAATAATGGTAACTGTTTTATTCTTACTCTTATTTTTACAACAACATGGATTTCTTTGTCCTCTTCATTTTAGTTAGTTATACATGTAATAATGCAGTAAGGTTCCTCACATATAATATTTTTAAGCAATTACTTTTTTAAAATTACATTTATTTATTTCATACAAAAAAAAAATTTCATAAGAAATTTTTCCGGTAAACAATAATATCAAATATGAGACATAAAATAAAAATATTTATTTTATATCATGCATTTTTAAGTTATAATATTATACAACAACTAAGATGCAGTTTTATAATTAATGAATATTAAAACTCTCCTACCACAGCATTTCTTTTTAACTTAAGATATACTTTAAATAATAAAAATATAAAACATCGTGACATTTAGAGTTTTCTGTAACAAAAAAATCTCCATATTTTATAACGTACAAATATTCCACTCCTTTTCAAGAAATGCAATTTCTTCGACATTAATGTGGTGTGAATAAATACCAAGTTTTATAAAAATTACCTCGTGTCCTCCAAGAAAATAAACATAAAACAAGTAATTGGGAAATATTTAAGTCCAGAAAAGTCCTGTTTAATACGTTTTGTTCTAATAAAGAAATTCAAGCGAAATTTTAGGTGACATAGAAAAGATATGTGAAGAAAAGAGACGCAGACTTTAATTTTCTCTAGTGTTAGAATGCGTGAAACATTTTTCATTTCATTCTATTTACTTTTTCTGGTTTTTAAAGCTGCATTACTTTTTTTCCCCAAGAACATTAAAATGTTGTGGATTTTGTTTTTCTCCGTTTTAAGTCAACAGAAACAAATTACACCTTTAGAACATTTCGAATAAAAATGCTGCTAAATAAAAGAATTAGAGAATTGTTATCTATCTTTAGAAAGCTTATTTTTAATAAAGAACAAAAAGATTTGAAATATGATAATATTGTTATTTGAATTTGAGTATATTTATACTGGAATTATTTTAAATGATCATTTCCTTCAAAAATTAGTTTTTTATAAGGTATAAAAATTCCGAGTTATCGCATTTGTCTATGGTTTCGAGTGGATTGTTTTCAAATTATGTTCACTGTTTCTTTATTCCTTCTTTCCTATGATCAGGTTTTATTACACGTAAGATAACTGTTTTGAATCAAGAGGATTGTTATCGGAAAGCAAGTGTTAAATATACCCCTATAAATACCGGCTGAAGTTTCCGTGTGCAAAATAAATCCGCTTTAAAAATACACATAATAATAAAAAAAAAGTTTCAGTAATTTAAAATGAATTCCCATTTAAGAATTTAGAAAAATGCAAAAACTGAAAACGCAAAATTGAAAAAACAAACTTTTAACATAGAAATTACACAAATGCTGGTGTAAAGATACATAATGGGTGTTTCTTCATTTTCTTCCAAAGACTGAGTATTTCAACTATTACAGCCTAGAGAGCTGATAACATTAACATAAAACTGAGCTATTTCTTTAGAACTGCAGTGTTACCGTACTTTTCCTTAAATAAAATTAGAAAGAATATATATATATATATGTAGACATATATATGCAACGCCATTAAATGTAATTTTTCTATCTTAACAAATCCTTTATAGAAGTTATTTTAGCATCAGATTTTATCTAAATATTTATATCTGTATAAGTTATTTAAATGATAAAAACTGTTTACGATTTTTATTAACATTTTAGTAGTTCCGTCTTATACATCTGAATCCAAATTAATTCCCAGGTGTATAATAAACGATAGAACTTCCAAAATGCTTTAGGAGTTAACTTTAGGGAATAAACTTTATTTTTTAATTTCAACGTGTATTAAAACAACTTATATTTTTGCCGGATGCGTCATATGACGTCTTTTGATACATCTAAAATTTCTTTCAGAGATACTTTTACATTATAATAATTTTACATTATTTCTCGAAAATGTACACAGTGTTTATAACTGAAAACTGGATTTTAATAATACATCTAAAGGAAAACAATAAAAAGCACAACAGATATTATGTCTGTTCATTCTTAATATAAAATAGAATTTAAAAAAATCAGTTTTGAAGGCGGTGCAATTTTCTTCACTACAAACTTGATGCGCTCTCGATATTAATTCCGCCCGATCTGATTAGATAATTTGGCTGGGGCCTATTCTTGATTCGTCCAGCTCTTCGCCGTGGCGTCAGTATCTTTGCGCGCAGAATTCTATTAAATTCTCTTGCATGAGGTTCGGAGTACACTTTTTGACGTGTTTTAGATTGCTAAAATAAAGTACCGTTGTTTGGTTTAAAGTCAGCGTACTGTTTTGAACGGATTCTTTATAACATCGATTTATTAACGCCGCTGTAGTGTCTTCAGAATAAGAATGTTGTGGAAGGTGTTTTTGTGACATGAAATATACAGAATAAACATTCTTCCTTTTCTAAATGAGTGTCTTTTACTTGGGAAAACCTTCTGTGGATTCTATTTCATTATGCCACCATTCGCTGTACGCCAATACTCGACTGCAAACCATGTCTTCAATCATCGTAAATCGTGACAACCTTTTAAAAAACTGGCCAGTGCACTTCAAAAGCCGGTAAAATCATAACATATATTCAGATATATATATATATGTATATACATATATATATATGTGTATATATACTTCACTCTCTCAAAATCAGTGATTGAATGTTATATTGAAAATGAAAAAGCTAAATTGTTTCTACGAAAGATTTCTGTTTAGTAAAACATTGTTATTAATAATAATTAAATTGCCCTCGAGGCAAATCATATATAAATTTATATATAATTTGTATTCCTATAATGTACACTGAATAGGGATTTTTAACGGACGGGCTTTTTTTACATTGATTATCTGTATAAAACGGTTTGAAAAATATATTCAAGCCAATGTTTTATTGTTATGTAGTTCTTTAAGAGCATTGAGATAAACATATCGCGATCTAAAATAAATTGATCGTATGAATAAATTTCCGTGTGCTTAGGAAACCTTTTGATTTTCATTCTGTTTCACAAAAGAATATAAATATGCTTTAAATACACTATGCAATCAAGTTGCTTCTAAAGTGAAAGAATGCAATTCTGTTTGAAATTAAATCTGTTAATCCGGATATCGCCATGAATAAACTTCATTAGCTTCATCAGCTTAAAAAAAAGTTTTCGAAATGCAGTTGCAAAATATTATTTCAAAACATAAAACGTTTGATTTTTTTTTTCGCAAAAACAAATATGCAACTTATAATTTTGTTTTAACAGAAATCAATTTTTAGAAACTTCGAATATGTGAATCCAAAATTTCGACAAAATCCACCAAGTAGTTTTTAAATTATCTCTTTACAGTGGTCCTTCATTGCTGAAACCTGCTCCAAAATTGCAAAGTTGAATTTGGAAACTCTTGAATTTCAATTGATAAACTTCATATAAAACCACGCGAATGGAGAAGTTTAGAATTAAATAAGAATTTAAAAAGTAATGGTAAAATAAAAACATTTGAATTGCTTTGGCGTGTCCATTTTAGCATTAGGAAAAGTAATAACTTTAAGAAAGATTTTTATGAATGGAAAATGCTTTTTAGATCAGAAATTGGAATAAGAATAATATAATACGCGTTTTAAAAATAAAAGGAGTTTAAATAGAAATAACTAAGATATTATTAAGAGATAGGAAAATAGTATACGGGAAAATACTTTAATAAAGATTTAGAATATTTTTTTTGTAATATATATATCATTATTTACAAAATGTGCTTGCATATTTTTTTTCCCGCTAAATACTTTTAAATAGTGCATACTGAGTTAAATCTAAGCAAACGTGTCGGTAAATCCAAATTTCCAATTATTTCCGAAATGGATTATTCTTAACAAGTATTTTCAAAATCCATGTCATTTAAATAGCGTTAGTATGTTGCATTTATCAAAATAACGGGCTTGAAATTTAATGGGCATTTTGTTAATATGCAAATCATTCATTTACTAGAAAGAACTTTAGCACTACATAATTACAGCGTATTATAACATCGAATCTTTCATTGATACAAAAAATTGTTTAAAAAGTTGGTGCTTATTCGAAGGGTGCATGCTTTATTATGTGCATATTTTAAAGGGAAATAATTGAAAAATACATCTAGCAAATATCAGTTCATATAAAAAAATAGTTTTTTTTTATCTAAAATTTTCTATTAGTTTTGGAGAATACGCTAATATATTAAGATTATTTCAACGTAAGTGATGACATGTTTCCTATTCAATAGTCATCTATTGAATTATGTATTATTATGTATTAAAAATATGTGTGAATTATGTATAACTACACTGGTTATCAAAAATTAAGGAAAAGTCACAAAATGCTAATTTTTAAATACGCGAATTCTCAAAAGGAAGTAATATAATTTGAATAATTACTATCTCTGCAAAACAGCTAGTCCATATAACATCTCATTCAGGTCACACATGGTCACAAGAGTCACAGTCACTACGGCGAAACAAAAAATAAGAAATTTCATACGTCTCCTTTTTGAGTCTCAAATGACTACTATATGTGACTCCACTGAAAGGTCACTGTGACTGCTGCTTTGTGACGAGTCACCAAGTGACTTTGCAATGTCGTTTCATTGAGACTCTCGTGTGAATCTCATCTGGAGATTCAATTTCAAAGTCATTGTGCATGTTGCATTATGATAAATCACCAAATAATGTCACATTAAAGTCACATGGTGACTTTCTGTCACATGATGACACTTTGTCAAATGGTGACAAAGACCCTACTGTAAAGTCACCACTGTGAAAAGTGGTGAAAAGTCACCATGTGACTTTAATTTGACATCATTCGGTGATTTATCATAATGCAACGTTCACAATGACTTTGAAATTGAGTCTCCAGATGAGATTCTCACGAGTCTCAATGAAATGACATTGTGAAGTCACCTGGTGAATCGCCACAAAGCGGTAGTCAAAGTGACCTGTCATTGGAGTCACATATAGTAGTCATTTGGGACTCATAAAAGAGACGTATGGAATTTCCTATTTTTTTGTTTCGCCGTAGTGACTGTGACTCTTGTGACCATGTGTGACCTGAATTAGATGTTATATGGACTAGCAGTTCTGCAGGAATAGTAATTATTCGAATTATATTACTTCCTTTTGAGTATTTCCGTATTTAAAAATTGGCATTTTGTGACTTTTCCTTAATTTTTGATAACCAGTGTATTATGTATTAAAAACATATTAATACATAAAACATTAATGACATCTGTAATAACGTTGAAGGTGATATCCGTGTTAAGAGAGCTAATTTCAAACAAAATTGCCCTGGTTTACTTCAAACCCAGTTTGATTGCACAGTGTATTTAAAGCATATTTACAGGGTGTCCCAAAAAGGAGGACCTATTTTTAAAAAGGAATAATTAACAAACGAATAGAATTATTAAAAAAATTCTTGCTGTAAACGCATGTGTGAAGTCTGAAATTTTGTTTAGAACACTCTATTATGATAGATCAAAATCTGACCGACAGATGGCGCTACAGCACATTTTGGTGGCTATAGGGACAAACGGAGCATGCGTGAATACCAGACAGAAGTAGACGTGGTCAGTGAAAGTTCAGTAGTAACTATTTCAAGGAAAACAGTAGTTGCGTTGCGTAAATTGTTCAAAATGGTGTATTCGTTGGAAGAGAGATTTTTCATTGTTTTAGAATATCACCGATTGGGTGAAAGATTCACAACAACAAGAACTAATTTCATTCTAAGACTCCGACATGTTATTGTGATGAATGGAGGACATATTGAAAATATTGTCATTTAATTTTCAACTATTGCTGATGAATGCAGTATCTGCAGCGCCATCTGTCGGTAAGAATTTGAACTAACTTAGTAAATTGCTCTAAACAAAATTCCAGACTTCACACATCCGTTTCCTGCAAGAATTTTTTTAATAACTCCATTCGTTTGTTAATTATTCTTTTTTAAAAATAGGTCGTCCTTTTTGGGACATCCTGTATATTATTCTGTAAAACAGAATCTAAAATCAAGTGTTTCCAAAACGCACGGAAATTTGTTCATCCGAAGCTTTTATTTTAGATCACGATATGTTTATCACAATGCTCTTAAAAAACTACATAAAAATATTATATTGGCTTAAAAATGTTTTACAAACGATTTTATAAAGATACTCAATGTACGAAAAATCACCCATGCCTTAAAAATCCCTATTCTTTCTAAAAATACAAAGTATATATATATATATATATATATATATATATAAATTTATATATACTTTTCCTTTAGGGGATTTTAATTATTAGTGAGATTATTTGCCATTTTATCTAAATCATTTTTAATTTCAAAGTTTGTTTCCCGTGAGAAAACATTAGAACTGGCTTCATTAATAAGATCTAGTATTCAGTCTCTTGATAATACGATTTAATAGATTTCAGTTTCAAAATCATAAATTACATTTTTCTCGGGGGATTGTTTTACTATGAAGAAGGCGTTTATTGAAGTCTTTGCATTTGATATCAGTTTAGCGAGAATTTCCAGTATCATTTGTATTAATTTTAAATCTTTAAAACTATTTTGATAATTGCTGTATTTTTTCCATCAAGAAATAAAATACAGAAATAAATGTTGTCAGTTTAATAATTCACATTTATAATTTGAATTAAAAATGCACATAATTGCTTTTCTTAAATAAAAAAAAATATATATATATATTTTTTTTTACATATATATGACTAGGGTGGAAAAGATGAAATGCAGGGATAAAGAATGAAATTTACAAGAAAAGAAAAAAAAAACTACTTATTAACAGCATGAAAATAGATAATGCGTAACGCCTTTTGAAAGAACTTTTTGTTTCTTCTTCAGGTACAAAGAACATGTGATACCAACTTGAAAATCGGAGAAAGACATCAAACTGAGAGTGTGTGTTATTTGCACGTGAAGGGAAAAGGAAAAACCTTTCAAAAAGCCTTTGAGTATTTTTTTTATTTCACATTATTATTAAGAAGTTATTTTCGGTTTTTCGAGCACGCAAGTTTGTTCAATATTTTGATGTAGAAACAATATTTAAGATTATTAAAACTTGTCATTTAAAAATAACATAAAATTAGAGCTTTTGAAATGCTACAAAAATCAAACAAAACAATAAATTTTATATTAATATTAAAGGCAGTTAATTGAATTCATCCTAAAATCTTCAAACTTACAACAAGTTCAATGAACGTTAATTTGTCTTTAAATATGATTAAGTGTTTAATCAACCCAGAAATCTATATAAAAATAAATAACATTTCATATTATTTGTTTAAAATCAATCACTTTTTAAACTAAAATTTTGATAATATTTAAACTTAGTTGAAAACTTCATAGTCAGTTGATAAAAAAGTGAATAATTATCGAAATAATATATTTTAATAGATCCAAAACTATGCAATTCCATAATCGTCTCGGACATTACACGGGTATTTTTGTGCATGCTAATAAATTGTTTTAGTAAAAATGTGCACTTTTATAAAGTTTTTACAGTTGTAGTTTTCATTCCGTGTAAAATTCTATAGTTTCGAAAACTTCACAAACAGAATTAAGAGAAAATAAAATATATCAAGATAATTAAAATGTTTGCAACCTTTGGAAAAATTTTTTAATTAATATTTAATTTCCTATTTTGTTTAAGTCATATCGAAAGTACAATAAAAATACATTTCTGTAAAACTTATGTATATGAAATATCTATCGACATTATTGTTAAGAAACTAAAAGGTTTTCAAACAAATAACTTTTAGAATGTAAATAATAATAAATAAATAATCACTTATCAATAGCACAAGCTTGAAAAAAAAATGGTGCAATAATTCACTTTAATTGCCACGTAACGTAGAATATAACTGTAATCTTCGGATGAATGTCACTGATTATATTTTGTTTATTTCAATCTGAGGAAAAATAAATTCTGATATCAATAAAATTTCTCACAAAAAAGTAAGAGCGTTCTTCCTGTAACACACTCTTGTGGGCTGTTCACTTGAAAGAATGAAATGACACAGAGCTTGTTGATAAATATAAACAAGCTAATTAGGAATGTAACGTGTTGATTTAAATATAGGCGATTAAGAATAAGATTCAGTAATTAAATAATAAAAGTTTGTATGAATCAACAAAAAACAAAAGAAAACAAAGTACGCGTTTCGAATTGGAAATTTCAACAGCCTGACATCAGGTAAATTAAACACGTGTCCATAAGGGGACAATGTCACAAATGGACAGACGAGGTGAGAGGAGAGCTTACAAAGAATGCAATATGTGGCTTTAGCTTAAAGGTAAACACCAATCAGAGAGGAGCACATGCAGAAGAGGAAAGTATAATATAGAAATAAAATTAAGAGAAATGAAAACAGTAAATATAATAAGAATTAAATTTAAAAATTAAAATTAAAAAATTAATAAAAAATTAAATTAATTAATTAAAAAATAAAATTAAAAGAGAAAACGCAAGAAAAACATAAGAAATCAAAGGTCTTTTCTGGTAAAATAAAAAGAGGGGGGGAAATTTTAAAAGTAATTTCCAAGCTGAAGAGGGATGATCAAAAGTAGATGATGAGAGAACATTAACAAATTTATAGGGATTTTTAAAAACAAAAATAAAAAATATTCGGGAAGTTCCTTTCCCCTAAAAAGTGTTTAATTTTCATTTAACTAGTATTCAGAGGGCCTCACTGTATGTTCTGTAAGAACCTAATATCTCTTTAACAGTTATTATCACTATAAAAGGGATTTCTGTTAATCTCAAAATTATTTCCAATACAAAGTTAAAATGTTCCCAAACCAGAAAATTTTCACGGCCGTAAATTCTATTCTAAACTACGACTGAAAAGATCTGCTTAATTTTGAATATTCGAAGGCGGTATTCGTTCAAAATCCATCGAATCCATCTTCTACAGAACTATATACATTTAACACATAATTAACCCATTATAAAAGAATTGCCGTGGCAATTAGATTATGTGAGATTTACATATATTTTCCACAAACTTAAAGCAATATCGTATAAGGTCTCTTTTACGAACAAATGTTAGAATCCATGAAACCGCGATTGCACGCAAAACCTTGAAACTATCAGTACCGTTATAAGAGTGTAACTATGTACTATTCTATAAATTATTCCTTTGTTTTAGTCAGTATATTGCTAAATACTACAACTTTGCTGTAAAAACTAGCTGTTAGAATCATTTTTACGCAAAAAAAAATATTCAAAATAAGATTTTATTTCATTAGTGGCGGAAGTTAATAACTTATTAAAGAGCATTCAATTAATATACATACATATATACTCGTATATATATATATATGTATATATATAATTATTTACAAAATATGCTTGCATACATTTTTCCGCTAAAGTCTTTTAAATAGTATATACTCAGTTAAATCTGAATTAACGTACCAGTAAATACAAATTTCCAATTATTTTCGAAGGTAAAAGCTGTGGATTATTCTTGACAAATACGTTCGAAATCCATGTCATTTAAATAGTGTTAGTAAGTTACATTTATTAGAATAATGGACTTGAAATTAAATGGATATTTCGTTAATATGCAAATCATTCATTTACCAGAAAGAACGTTAGCACTACACAATTACAACGTATTACATTATTGAATCTTTCATAGATACAAATGATTGTTTAAAGAGTTGGTGCTTATTTTAATGGTGAAAACTTTATTATATGCACGCATTCAATAAAAATAATTTAAAAATGCTTGTAGTAAATATCATTCCATCAAAAAAAATCTTTTTCAAATCTAAAAAGTTCCATTATTTTACTAGAATACGCAAATATATTTAGACTATTTCACTGTAACTGACTGCCTATTTTCAATTCAATAGTTAACTCCATTAGAAGTCATACAAATACAGAGTGGTCATAAAAAAACTTCCCCGATATATGTACCACTAACGACATAACCGCTCAACCAATCGAAAGGAAATTTCAGATTTAGTTATTTGAAGGTATACGCTCGAGATCGTGATGATTTAAAACAATAGAGCTCACACGGTTACGGTTACACTGAAACAATTTCGAAATATTCGAATGGCAACACCCTTTTTTCCTGCGCAAATTCATGAGCGCATTGAAAAATCATAAATGGCGTTGGAACGATACACGTATGACTAATATTGTCGATGCAATATTGTGACACTCAATCTTGATCAGTTCCTATGTAACGTAATATTCAGCACTCTAAAACAAATTATTACATTTTTATTTTCGCTATGTGTACACAAACACAACTCAAAAACACATTTTAAAAGAAATCTTACAACATTACTTAGTTAACAAGTAAAAAAATAAAAATCGGTTACTGAAAAACATGTCTTGAAGCCATTCCTTCGTTCCTCGCATATTGAAAAAATGCTCCTTCGGTACGATAGTGAAGTCAGCCAGTCGCAAGTTAAAAGGACTCCAATTTAGAAGCAAGTTCTGCTTTCGAATCTCATGGTGTATCCAGAGATTATTTGGAATTTCGCATCTTACGAAAAACCACGCATTCCAAGTGAAATTTGTGGTCGTTTCACCGTCATAAAACATTTGAAAAAAGAGCATTGCAAAGGATTAATGGCAATTTAAAGACGAAGTGAACTGATGCAATTTGCATAATTCACAGGAATAGACAGTGTAGAAGCCCCAATCACGGAACACCACATGCAAATCATTGCGTGTAGAAACTTTTTAATAAACAGTGTGGGAAGATTGTTTCTTCGATCAGTTGTTCGAAGGTACCAACAAGATGACACTTACAATAAAACAACGAGGTGAATTGATAAAACTGTTTTATCTGAACGAGAAAAATGCAGCTGAAGCAGTGCGAGTTTATCGCCGAAATCATAAGTTACGACGAGGCCCATGTTCCGTGAAAACTGTACGTGATTTGGTGAAAAACATTTGAAGAAATTGAATGCACATATGATGGACCACGATTCGAACGACAATCTGTTCCTGTTGAAGTTGTTGCGAAAGTGCTTAACAGAATTACTGTAGATCCATTGCATACTACAAGAAGTATTGCACGCATTTTGTATGTACCGATAACAGCAGTCTTCAAGATTCCGCGCGCTGTTCTTCGGATGTTTTACTATCGATTCCAGCGTGTCCAGATATTGCAACTTGGAGACGAGCAACAGCGTTTGGACTTTGCAAATTATTTTCTCATCATATATGATGAAAATAACAGCTGGCCATTGCGATTATTATGGATAGATGAGACACACTTCTCTTTGACTGGGAACGTAAACTCCAAAACTCCATTCACTGGGTTGATGAAAATCCTAACGATGTGGCACCAATGACTTTTACATAAAATTAAAGTAACTGTGTGGTACGGCATCGAAAACACATTTCTTCTCGGTCCGTACTTTTTCGAGGAGGTCACTTCCATAGGTATGAAAACATGCTCAATCACAACTGCTCGGTATACAACAATGTTGCAGAATTACGTAATTCCAAAATACAGCAGCGAAATGTCGTTAATGATATTGTATGGATGCAAGATATTGCTCCTCTATACATCGCCATGCTGTCCGACAAGTGCTACAACAACACTTAGGTGATAGAATCATCTCTCGTAACCGTGCAGTTTCGTGGCCACTACTATCTCCCGACCTCACTCCAATGAATTTCTGGTTCTGGGGTTATCTGAAATCAAAGGTGTACACATCAAATAAAAGAAATGTGTCAGAATTGAAAGATGCCATAAAACGTAAATTTGTCCAGATTCCTTCTGCGATGTTACATTCGACATTGTTGTCGACAGTCTCAAGCATACAATGCGTTATTGTCTGCGAATGTGGGTATGTTGAAAACTGCTTATTCCAATAAATGACTTTTTCTCTCTTCTCTCTTGCTTTGTCATTGTTCCTTTACAATGCTCATTTTTCCAAGTGTTTTATGCCAGCAATTTGCATCGTACGTGTATCGTTCAAACACCATGTAGGATTTTTCAATGTGCTGATGAAATTGCGCATGAAAAAACTGGGGGTTACCATTCGAAAATTTTGAATTTTTTTCACTGTAACCGTAACCGCGAGAGCTCTATTGTTTTAAATCATCACAATCTCGAGCGAATACCTTCAAATAAGTATATATATAAAAACATCGATTGATTGAACGATTAGGCCACTAGGGGTACATATATCGGGGAAGTTTTTTATGATCACCCTGTATATGAAGCATTAATAACATCCGCAATGATGTTTTGTGAGTAATAATAACTATAAGCAAAATTAAGCAAACTTAACCAAAATCGTTTTTCTTCTCCTTTATATTTTTAAAAATTAGTATTTAGTTTCTTTTGTGTAGTAATAAATTCATTGGAAAAATGAAAATTCATTGATTCATTCTAAAAAACATGAATATTGGGAAATAGCTTATAATATATATACAGTGGCGGTCAAAAGTTTCCGGCCAGCATAAAATTTTTGGTTAATTTGTAAGTATACCCATATGAAGAGGAATCTCAAAGTGATACTTATACACTTTATTGACATAACAGTTACGAACTTATTTATGGAATAACAATTAAATATTAATAAATTTAACTGACAAAATTAATTGCAAAAGAAAACGCATGTTCTCAAAAGTTTCCGGCCACCTTGGCAAGTTTGGAAAAAAATGGTGTTATAACATAAAATAACAGTGATCAACAACATTTACAATTAGTATTTTGTATTCATACATTTAGCAATAAGTACTGCGGCGCAGCAACGTGGCATCGATTGAATGAACAGCTGTAGATCATCAATGTTAAGTTTTGCCCACGGTTCTTGCAAATTTTGTGAAAATGCTGCTAAATTGGAATATTTATAATTCCACACACGTTTTCAAGTTAGTTTCAAAGATTTTCTATTATATTCAGATCGGATGATTGGGCTGTCCATTTCAAAAGCGAAGTTTTTTTGTGCGAGAGCCACTGCTTGACGAGCATGCTTGTATGCTTTTGGTCGTCATCATGATGAAACAAATAGTTGCAACCACAATTTTTCCTTCAATAAGGCAGCAAATGATCTTTCAAGATATCCTTATGCATTGCACTATTCATCTTGCCGCGGATTTCAAATAACGGACAAGCGCATTTTCCAGAAAATGCTCCCCACAACATAACGTGTCCTCCGCCTTGCTTCATTGTATGAATAATATATCTCGCATCTTATCTTTTGTTTTTAGGTCGTCGGTTGTAAAGTTTTTTATCAGTCACAATAAGATTGAACGTCGATTCATCTGAAAATAGTACTTTTTTTCCAGTTTTCACTTGAGCAGTCTTTGTATTCCTTGGCAAACGCCAGTCGGGCCCCCTGAATTTTTTTACTTGTAAAATGTTTTTTAACGCCGACTGTTCCATAAAGTTCTATGTCACATAAGCGTCTTGACATTGTAGATAGACTTGTTTCAGCAATAACCATAATACCATAAATCGCTTTTAACACCATAAATGGCGTGGAATTGCAGCGGCATTTTTACGCGGGTCATCAACTGCTTTTCTTCTTATAATTCTGTTCACAAGAATAGTCATTTTCCGGGGTCCCCCGGACCGTGGCAAGTTCCGAAGGCCGTGACCATCTTTATATATATTTTTTTAAATATCTTTTACAGAAAATTTTCCGATCGACAACTTTGCCGCAATCTCACGAGAGGATTGTCCCTTTAGCGACAAACAAATCACTCATTTAGGAACAATAAATTGGTAAACTTTTCATTTTTGAATTTCAAATACATTATTCACCTTGATTAATTAACAAATATGGCCAAAAAAAAAAAAACACTTTAGCGATAGCAAAAACTAATGAATGACGAATGGCCGGAAACTTTTGCACGCGCGAATTTTGAATTCCTCCCCTTTGCATCAAGTATCTTAAGTAACCAATCAAAATGATCACGTGGTCAGAGGTAATTTGCTTATTCCTAACTTTTAGAGCAATTGAACTTCTTTTTCGCTAAAACGTTCTGTCAAAGGAATAAAAAAAACAAACTGGCCGGAAACTTTTGACCGCCACTGTATATATATATTGCATAAATACATTTTTAAAATTATTAAAATATTATCAATTATCCCTTTAATTATACCAGGGCTAATTTTCAATTTCTACTATTATTTCACACTCTCCCTATCTTGTTCAAATTTTCAATCGTTAATAAAATACTTATTATTCATCCACTCGAGTTCAAATAAATTTTCTAAAACTTGTAGTGGATGACACTTGATGTTAATACAGTTTTTCAAATATTAATGCATTAATTAAATTTTAATTAATTAATTTTAGTTTTATATGGGAGAAAAAATGGCGGCCATTGGTTATTGAACAGCATTTAATGCAACTGCATACTTATAAAGAGGTTTACCATAGGGAGGGCCCTGTTGTCAAATACCGCCAAGTTTATCGCTAACTTTGCGATATATCCTTAAATTTGTCGACCAAAATGAGTCGCCAAAAGTGACGCTAACTTTGCGATATATCCTTAAATTTGTCGACCAAAATGAGTCGCCAAAAGTGACGCCAACTTGGCGATATCTCTAATATTTCGCCAATTTCCCATAGACTTCCTTTTCAAACAAATAGGGTTTACTTTCTTATAAAAAATCAACAAATTGAGACATTTTAATGCAATAAAAACTAATATTAGCTAAAAGGATTGTATTAAATTTTTCTTTGATGACCTAAGTAGGAATTGACTTTAATTTTATTTTTTATATATTTCTTGTTATTTTGAATCCTATCACAATTTACAAAAAAGGAAATGTCAGCCGTTGTTTTCTCTGAAAAATAATTCCAAGTTTAAGTATATGGAAGAGATTATTTCTCAATATATTTTTTTAAAACTGCAACACACCAATATTTAGCCAAGGAATAATTTTTTAAACATATATCCAATATTAGTTCTATATTTGTTTGCTACAAGAGAAATAGAAACATTATAGAAGAAAATTATAAGTATCAATTTTAAATAAATTGAATGATCTAAATGTTAAACAACATTTTAAAAAGGTAATATGTATTTTTAAAGTATAATTTAAAAATCTATGTTACAAGGAATCCAACAGGCAAATTATATTGCTAATGAAAATCCAAATTGTTTGATTATTAGAAAGTTATTTCAGTTGGCAGACTAAGACACAAGCTATATTAATCTACAGCACAATTTACATGTTAACGCCATGCTGTATGGATATTCTTTCTATAAAAATGTATATTAAAATAGCAGTAATTCAACATAAGATTTAAAAATAGGAAGCAATTCGAGCATAAAATTGCTATGTCGTATCTGTTAAGTATGCTGTAAGTAAAAAAAAAATATATTTATTATATAATGAAATATAAAAACATATTTATTCTTAGTTTAAGTAAAATTAATATATATATATGTGTGTGTGTGTGTGTACAAGGAATCCAACAGGAAAATTATAGTGCTAATGATAATCGAAAATTGTGTGATTATTAGAAAGTTATTTCAACTGGAAGATTGAGACATAAGCTATGTTAATCTACAGCACAATTTGCAGATTAACATAATGTGAATGGGTATTCTTGCTATAAAAATGTATCTTAAAATGGCAGTACGTCAACTTATGTTTTAAAAATAGGAAACAATTCGTGAATAAAATTCCGATATGTGTACTATATCTTGTCCTATGCTGTGAGTAAAAAAAAAAAATATATTTGTGAAGTAATAAAATATAAATGTATATTTATGCTTAGTTTAAGTAAGAAAACAAACACTAAAGCATTAAATAACTGCCCCAAATAGAAATAAATGTTGATTTACCTTTCCGCGCAGACCAAAAGATTTCTAAAATTTTATGAAGTAAAAAATTTCGTATATGCCCATATGATTGTTGGTTGATTTTTAAGTTATTTGTGTACATCAATGCAATAGCATTTCGCAAGGATTGAGATAATTAAAATAAGAAAAAAATTTTGTGGTGAAGTGCAGGTTGTGTTATCATATAAAAAGAAGTATTTTTAATTACATCACATATCGATTATTAAGATTTATAATGAAAGGGATCAATAGAGACTAAATGTAGGATTTGACCTGAAAATAACTTAAAGATTCACTTGTCTTATAACTACAAATGAATGCATCTATTGGTTTTTTCAAATTTAAACAACATTTATAATTCACTCGAACAAATAACATGCTTAGCAGATCACGGCATTTTATCCACATCAGTAATATAATACATTCATAAGCATCACCTTAAATCTTACTCAGATCCTTTATTTTGAATTTAACTCATATTCAACCTTCATGTATAGATAAAAACTATGGAATACTCAAACTCTTTCGGTACTTTTAGAATTCAGCCTTCGCGAGAAGATCGCCCCATACACATCTTGCGATTTCTCTCGAGTTATGCCTTTTCTTTTCACATACATTCTACATATTTCACATACATATTTTTTTTATATATCATGTAACTGTTAATTAAGCCTTTAAGTTTGTTACGTTGCAGTGTTGAGAATATCTAGTTTATCACATATATAGTTTTGAAATGATAGTCATATTAAACTAATTTGTAACTAATTTTCAATTTTCAATAAAATTTCAAGTAAAGAGATTTTTTATACTTGGTTGGATAATCTCAAGATCGATACTCCTTAAAAGTACAAACAGTTTGAAAGAAGGAATTTTAGGCAGGATTGTTAAGCTAATCCTAGATGAACATATTTTAGTAAATGGACATTTCATTAACCTCTTGGGGACGAACGATCAGTATACGTGCCACGTAAGGTGCTCAGAATTCGTGATTATTCTCACCAGTAAATTTTTATTGTAAATTTTGCCTTATTTAATCCGAGCGTTTTCCTGTTTCAATTAAGTAAAAATTTCTATTTAAAAAAACCGGTGATAAAAGATTAAATATTCTGTAAAATACGCTCTTCAGGAAGGGGTTAATACGCGATTTTTCCATGTAAGTATATTTACATTACAACAGCAGATCTATGAATCTCTGTAATATTCATTGTTTTATGCATCTTAATCGTTAATCAAACAGCTTATGTTAATTTTGCACAGGTAGGATGTTTATAATGAAACAAAAATTGTATAAAACAAGAATATTCTAATTTAAAAAAAAAAATCTGAAGAAATGAAGACTGTTTGTGTATTAAGAGCTACTTGAATTATTCCGTTTTCTCGAGTAAGAATAAATGCTGTTCTAAACACTATAATAAAAAGACCATTTAAATCCCAAGATTATTTTTCCATTGAAGGTTTAGTTGGCTACTTCAAAACAACATATTTTAAATTCACAGAGTCATATTAAATACGATAAAATTATTATAAAAAAGAATTTTGTTTATACATTTTAGACAGACACTACAAAGTAATGGTAACTTTATGCTTTGGAATTAATGTTATGTTTCAAGTACATGAGCCGATATCCTTATGTAGCATTCATTGTTTTAATTATTAAGCTGTTATATATCTTTCTTACTTTTTGCAACGATGTAGAGTAATATGGAATACATTTTAATATGTATAGGTTTTGAATCTATATATCTACTCGATATTCTCAATCTGTTTTCAAATAAGGATATCTTAGATTAGGGGTGCACAACCTTAAGAGAAAGGCCACTTACAAAGATGTCTGAGTTTTCGGGGGACACATTAGTAACACAGAGAGAATTCTATTTTGGGGAGGTGGTGGGATCTGTGGCCTATAAAAAACATGATTTCAGAAGGGTGGCAGTTTTACACCTTTAGGTTCCTCTCCCCAGTTAACATACCCAGTTCAGTGTGCAAGGATATATCAACAGTTTATCTTTGTATATATAACAGAGATAGAGCAAGGATTATATTCAAGGAGTAAAAATATTCCTTGATTTTATTCGGGGTAGTAAATTTTGCTCTATTAAAAGTGCTAAAAAAAACATAAGCATTAAATTGGCTTATGGCGAAAAACGTGAACTTTTTGAACGAAGTTAAATTGACGAAACTCCATATTTTTCTGCAGCCGATCAACAAAATTCGATATTTTTCTGCACCTGATGACAAAATTCGCGATTTTTCACAACTTATTAGCAAAATTCGCGAATTTTCACATCTTATTAACAAAATTCGCGATTTTCTCACTCCCAGTCAACGAAACTCACGATTCTTGACTGACTGACGAAATTTTCAGTTTTTTCCCGCGGCGAATTATCAAAATTCAATTTTTTTCTCGCAATAAACTGACACAACTCGCGCTTTTACGGCTGCCTATTTACAAAATTTCGCAATTTTTTCGCACTTCATCGACAAAATTCGTAATTCTTCCTCTGCCCGATCCCGATCGAGAAAATTCGCAATTTTTATGCGAACGATAGACAAAATTAATAATTTTTCCACGTCCGATTGCCAGAACTCGCAATTTTTCCGTGCCCAGCCAATGAAATTCGCGATTCTTAACTGACCGATGAAATTTAATTTTTTTTTCTTTCATAATTGGAGAAATTCGCGACTTTTTATCGTGATAAACTGAAAAAACTCGCGATTTTTCCTCAGCCGATCAACGAAATTTGTAATTTTTTCGAACCTCACCAACAAAAATTCGCGATTTTCCCGTGGCAGATGGACAGAACTCGGGATTTTTTCGTGCCCGATTGACGAAATTCGCGATTCTTAACTGACTGACGAAATTAAATTTTTTTCCCTCGGCAAATTGGTGAATTTCGCTACTTTTTCTCGCGATAAACTGATAAAACTCACAATTTTTCCGCAGCTGATCAACGAAATTTTCGATTTTCCGTTTCCGATCAACGACATTCGCGCTTTTTTCGCACTCGATCGACAAAATTCGCGGTTTTCCACGACCAGTCAACGAAATTAGCATATCTTAAATGGCTGACGAAAGTGACTGACGAAAGTAGCAACTCGGGGATTTCCTATATTGATACAAATGGTATCGGCCGGGTGGTTAATGAAATTCGCTATTTTTAACTATCTGAGAAAATTTGCAATTGTTTCTCGCGGCAAATGAACGAATTTCACGATTTTTTCCTGCAACCTATGATCAACAAATTGTTATTTTTGACAATTATAAATTGACGAGATTCGCGGGCCACAAGTTAACCCATGGCGGGTCACTTTTGGATATATCATTAACCCGTGAATTATTCTCGTAATCAGAGTTAGACTAGCAACGCGAAATTGTCAATCTTTGTAATCTTTTGTTTTAGCTGAGTAAACAATTAGTAAAGAAGTGAATGTACTGTACACTGTAGGAATAGCAGCAAAATATCCATATATCGAGCCAAAAACTATCGATATTTGGCATCCATATTAATCTTACCAGTAAAATGGTTTTTTAAACCCGGCATATAGATATTTCTTAGAAATTAATACTTTATACGTGAAAATCAACTTTAATCATTTTTATGTATATTTCTAAATAAATAAAATTAAATGGATTTATTTCATAGAAAATTATTTTATGTTAAAATTTTATTTTTACTGACTTAGTCGTAAATTATGTTTAAATATTTTATATAATGCGAAAATAACATTCACTCAGTCAGTAAAGCAGCACAAGATAATTTACAAGATTGTTTTACTAAACTGCATTACCAAAATTTCAAACTAACGAAAAAGACCCATTCTTACTCAATCTCTCAGTTTCAAATGGTTTTTCTTCTGACGAATGTTTCAAAAGTACCTATGCGTACATGTGTTTTGTTTTTATTTATCGATAAATCTTATCTGATTTTGGATTATTCTGTTTTTCATGAATTCATTAATTTTGTAGTTTTGTTTGTTGATATGGAACAAATAAGTTTGTAGGCGTAATGTGGCTATTGAAATACGTTGTGAGATAATTTACCAAAATAATAAAACGGATGTTAAAGAGATTTTTAAACCAAAACATACCAATATTATCAAATCGGATACATTGTCACAAGAAATTATTCAACCCTAAACATCGAAAATATTGACAGTATAATTGGTTCGATAACGTCCTGTGGCTGTGTCTTGGACCTCTACCGAAAATATTAATTTTAAGATAACTTTGTATTTACCATAACCAAGTCACAAAGTAATTCGTTGGAAATCAGAAACGATCTAAAACATATTTACCCAAAATATTATAGTTTAGTTAATAACAATATCTAGTCGTTTTTGTGACGTTTGTCTCATCTGAAAGTTTGTTTTCTAAAATATGATTTCTGAAAGAAAATCGTTTGAGTGGAAGCTGTTTTCAAAGGAATATATTTTTAAAAATAAATTTCCCCCAAAATTCGAAAATTATTTCATTGTATTTTTAAACGTTAATGTTAAAAATATGTTGTGAAATGTGTAACAGCCACTAAAAAAATAAGACATAAAAACATTGCTTAACATAAACGAAAGTAAATTATTCCGTGTAGTAATATGAAATATTCCGTTATACCGACATATAGATATTTTCTGTCCGATCTATTTTAATATAGATGTGTTTGAGAAGATATGTCAAAAATCGATGTATCGATAATTTTAGAATTTTGGCCCTAGCTGTGTGATAAGATGGTTTAAAAATCCAGTCAATGGAGATCAGACATAGAAATAAAATAAACCTAAGTCATACACAACCATACGTATTGGGTATTTGGAACATTTTCACCAAGTGGTTGTAAATAAATAAACAGCTGTCTGAAAAACAAATGCAAAGATTCACAAAGAGTTCACACTAGAAAAATTTTAATATTAAATTTCCTTTATTTTATTCACGAAATATCTGTCAGTATAATGACCAAAAATAACTACACAGTTTAAAATATAGTTTCTTAAATATTTCTAATGTGAATGCTGAACAGGTCGAAAAAAGTGTTGCCAAATCTGGTAATTTATTTATTCAGTAATTTCGAGTTCACACCAGAAAAATTTTAATTCTAATTTTGCTCAATTTTATTCGCAAAATATCTGTAATTATAATAACTAAAAATAACTACACAGTTTAAAATATAGTTTTTTTTTTAAATATTTCTAATGTGAACAGGTCGAAAAAAGTGTGGCCAAATCTGGCAGTTTATTTATTCGGAAATTTAGAGTTCACACAGAAAATTTTTAATACTAATTTTCGTTTATTTTATTCGCGAAATATAATAACAAAAAATACCAATTTAAACTTTCTGTGGAGAATTTAGAATTTCTTAACGATACTTTTATAAATGCGTCAGCGCCGCATGTATAGTGTTAAAATATACACTAGTGGGCAAAACTTAAGCAACGAACACAAAATGTTAATTTCTAAACACGTGAGTACGAAAAAGAAAATTCTATAAACAGCAAGAGTAAAAAGTAGATGTTATCCTAACAGCACAGCCAGTCTATAGATAGTCTCCATGACCTCACAAAAAATCACAAGTCTCACAGTCACTACAATGAACTGAAATGTGATATCTTTCATTCGTCTCATTCTCTCATCTCATTTGATCATTCCACCGAAAAGTCACCATGACTGCTGCTTTGTGACGAGTCATCAAATGACTTTACAAGGAAGTCACATTGTGACCCCCAAGTGAACGTCATTTGGAGACTCCATTGTAAAATCCTCACGATAGTTGTTTTGTGACGAGTTCCCAAGTGATGGAAAATGAAATCATCTGGTGACTTTTGACAAAGGAGCGCAGTGATGACATCACAGTAGAGACTCGGTCAACCGAAAGTCACCATGTGACTTCATTGTGATGTTATTTGGAAACTCAGCCGAATTCAATGCTCAAGATTATTTTAAAACTGAGTCTTCAAATGACAGTCACATGTTATGTCACCTGATGGCTCATCCCGAAACAACAGTCACAGTGACTTCTAAGCAGAGTCACCATATGACGACTATTTCAGAGTAATAATGAGACGAACGAAAGATCCCAAATTTTGTTTTTCTCTAGTGACTGTGACGCGTGTGACCTGAAGAAGATGTCACATCAACTAGGTGTGTTGCAGATATAATACCTATTTGTTCCGACTGATGTTTATATCATTTACTCATATATTTCAAAATTAGCATTTTATGCTTGTTGCTTAAGTTTTGTACACCAGTGTATGACGAATTTAGTTATATTTTCCAATGAAAGTATAATAAAATATGAGAAATAATGTTGCCTTTTCACCATGCATATATTTCGTTAAAAATAAGTGTTCTTTTCTTTATTTTTTTTATTTTTGGTAAATTTAGAAACGTTGCAACATGTATCTTGTGGGTACCAAGAGCTAAAGATTTTAACTTCAATATCCAGTTTTAAAAAGCTTTGAGATCTGTTGCGTTACTTAAGAAAAAATAAAAACTATTTTAATAATTAGAAAAAAATTAGTTTAAAATGAATAAATAAATATTATTTTAACAATCCTATTTGTACTAAGATGATAAAGTCAAAATTAAGTAAAAATTAGTTCATGTTCAAAGTTTCTTAATCTTCTTCATTTTCTTGTTGGAGTTTTATATATTTATTAGTTTTCAGAAGATACGATATTGTAATTCATTTAAGGATTTGAAGAATTATTACTATATTATTGCGTAACTAAATATTAAATTATGCATAGAATCTTTATTAGATCTTTAAAAAAAAATCCTTTATGAATAGATATAAGCGACCTAAATATTTAAAAGCTTATACGAATTTTACGTATAGAACAACTTGAGATTTTTTTTTCTGATAAATGATCTACTAAACTCGCAATTAATTCTCTATCGTAACTGCTAGTTTGTGTCAGTTATTGAACATTGAATGTAATCAGAACTGAAAATTCTTAATGTTAATATCCTAAAAATTAAAGCAATTAATATGCACCGTAAAAAAAAAAAAAAAAAAAAAAAAAAAAAAAAAAAAAATCCTTAACACTAGAACGTCCGGAAATTTTACACAAGTTTCATAAAAATATTTGACATCAGAATTTTTATTTAAAATTATTTGACTGATTTATTTAACATAAATATCTGCGTGGTTTAAATTTAGCTTATTTTATGAAATAATTTCTGGTTCCAATCAATATTCAATCATACGGTCAGAGTCGGATCGACTCCTTCCGGGCGTTCTAGTGTTAATGTAGTTCTTACGTTTTTTTAATGTTTACGAAAGTACAATATAGCCTCTTAGAGTGTCCAAAAAGTGTTTCTGTAACTTAGGAAATCAGTCGGTATTCGAGATTTAAATATAAATTTCTAATACAAACAACATTTCATGGCACTAATTTTCAGAAACGCTTCCAAGTAATTTTTACATTTTTTTTAAGCAGTTTTCTCAAACTAAAATATCATTTTTTCGGATGTTGTCAATTTCCAAGTTAACAGCTTTTTTGTTCAAGTCTCATGAAGAATTAAGAGTATTAGCATTAAATTAACACTGCTTTACTCACGCATTTGCAAATTCTAATATGCAGCTGAAAATGTGTAATTGAGAATGGATCTGCTCCTTTGCGAAAATTACGGGCAGAAAAATAAACATTCTTTCAGATATGCTTCTTGAAATATCGAATATTTATTAGATTCAAAGGCTTCTAAAGAAAAAGGAACGCATTTCTGAATCGCGGGTGGCTTGGGAGAGGATATAAGATATTTTCGTAAACCTCAAGAAATATCAGAGATAGATTTAAGAAGCATTTGTCTTTTTTTTTTTTTAAGTGTAAAAATATTTTGCATTTCTTAATTTGTCAACGACCGTGTATTTATTTAGGGAATCCTTTCCCTTGTAAAATGTAATATTATATTTTAAAATGAAATATAACATTTTATGTTTTCGTTACATCCTAATAAGAAAAACGTTTATTTTATAACTGAATTTTCTGAAATAAATGGTCATAAAAATTGGTTAAACAGTTTATATTCCTTTTATGTGCACGTTTAAATAATAAAGAATATTAAAGGAATTATAATATATATATATATATATATATATAAATATGTATAAGAATAATAAAGGAATAATAAAAAATTATCAAATTACCAAAAATTAGTAGTTATAGAGCCAATAGAAATTCTACGTCATGCTTGTAATGATACGCTTTCGTACATCATTCCAAAAATATGGTATTGTATACTGAGAATAACCTGAGCACTCCTCACGTCTGTAGAAATTTGGAACAGTCCGAAAGCATAGTCTCATCCCCCTTTCTCACAGTGAAATTTGGATCAGCCCATGTGATATAAAAACCTCAATCTCTGTTTTTTTTCTTTTTTATTCCTGATGATGAGCATAAATATGCCTGAAAGTTCTAGGTTTTTAAATGTATCTTATTGTGAATAAAAAACTCATTTGAGTAATTTAAATAGTCATTTAATTATATCAGACATTTTTAGTTTAAGTGTGACATTGTGTTTATATTTATTGAAAGAATTTGCATATATTGTATTCTCAATATAGATCTGTTACGTAGTAAAATTACAGACTGGATAAAATGTGATTCCAATGGAAGAAAAGTTTTGATTTAAATCAATAAATATCCCCATAGTATTAAGGAATATCAGAAATTTCCGATTCAACAACCAAATACAGCATAACGAATGTCATATTGTCTAATTATATGCTACTTTGCAGTCTAGTGCTTTCGGAATGAGGGGAAACACTAGGGAAACACATGAAATCTAGTTATATTTCAACGAGAATGATGCTACGAGTTTTACACAAGCCTTGGGCCAACTGGCTATGATCTGGAGAATATTGTATCAGTAATTTCATGATATATATTGTATAGCAAGTTGCTTATTGAAGCCATAATTACATTGTTTGAAATACTTGAACGGAAATGTAACAGCAAAAGTTTATTTACATTGTTTAGCTTACGTAAATATTTGGTTCTATAACCAAACAGATTCAAGATCTTTTGCACATATTTTTTTTAAAAACTGGCTTAATATTGCACGTTACATTTCTTTAATAGTATGATTTTATCTCTGAATTGTTTTTTATCATTAATGGTTGTAAATAGATATGGATCAATAGATAGTTTACGTTTTAATATTACGAGTCAAAGGCGTGTTTACTGAAAATATGCTTTAAAATGCACCATAAACTAATTTTTCCCATTTTATTAGATGAGTTCGTAATTATGTAAATGCATAGCACCTATAGTCGTCGTTTGGTCCGTCCGTCCGCATACAACAGTGCAAAAACTAGACAACCGATTGATTTGAAAGTTAATCTGTATAATCATTCCAGAATTTTTGTCGAGTCATTTCAAATTTATGAAAACTAAAACAAAACTTAAAAATATATTAATAAAAGTTTTCTTCATCCTACTAAATCCTATCATACGTAATTAATTCAGTGATAGCCAATGATAAGTAATGATTCTAGGTTACCATGGTGATTAGGTCCTATTTATGATGGACTCATATTATTTCCGCATTACTGAATTGAATATGTACAGGGTGTTTCATAAAAAATGGGCAAAACTTTAACAGGTGATAGTACATATCCAAATAAACAACATTCATCAAAGAATGCATTGTCGGAAATAAATCGCAAATGTGCTGGCACTTTAGGAAACTTTGTACAGTGTAGCCAGAGGGGTACTTTTTTTTAATTCAGCCTCATGGATTGCCACCAATTTTTTGAAATAGCAAAATTTGCATTATTAATTTACAGATTTAATAAGGTGAAAACAAGACAGATTATCAATTTAAAAAAACTGGTGGGAATTAAAAAATTTCAATTTAGAAAAAGTAGTCCACACGCAACACTGACTTGCTCCCTGCTAACGTTAAAGCTCCATTCCTATTGGGAGTTATCGGGAGAAGAATGACACTACTAGCATGCAAATGCGATATAGGGAAGAAGAAAGACGCCTCACCCAAAATTTTGCATCGATTAATACAAAAAAATTTACGGATCCGATTGTGCAACTGTTAATCACAGTAGGAACGTAACGGAGCATGTTGCCCTTCACTGATAGCGAAAATGCTGGTATGCATTTTATCTACCGAACTGCAAATGGAAATGGCTCAGATACTCAACGATTGTACTTAGAGGCGTGTCCAACCTTGCTTTTGTCACTTTTTCGATCTTTGCTTGTTTTTGCCTCTCATAGCAGCATATCCAGTGTTGTCCTTTGGCTGTGATTTTTAAATTCAGATTTCTTGATTAGCACCACTATTTTGAAATTGTAAAATTCACCTTATTTAATAAGATATTAATTAAGGATAAAACAAAGGTAATTTTACCATTTCAAAAAAGTGGTGCCAATCAATAAATCTGAATTTAAGAAAAGTAGCCCACAGGCAACAATGAATATCTCCTATGGCGCCCCCTAGCACCTTTGCGTTTTAATTCCGACCATACATTATTTCATAAAAATTGTTTGTTTTGATGCATAATATGACATGTAAAGAGTTTTGCCCATCTTTTATGAAACACCCTGCATGATCGCAATAAATTTTGTATTCATGTATTGACTAATGATTATCTACTTGTATTCAATATAATACAATACCACTGTCATTCAATCGATTTAAAATGTTTACTAGGTCGTAAAAATGATCTTTCTAAAGCTGCTGAATGCACAGAAATGATAAAAAGATTTATTCATATAGAAAATTGCTTAGAACACAAACAAAAAATGCTCATTATTTAACAAAAGAAGTATTTCGACAATAGAAATAAAACTGATCATATAATATTCTCCAATAACGAAAATAATCCTACGTTATTATGCAACTGCGCGAGATCAAAATTTGTGATACTGGATAGTACACATTTAAACTACTAAAAGGTCTTTAAATGTTATACTTATGTTTTTACAATTGTAATACATTTGCCTCTAAATATAATATTGAACTTATTTCTGAACTTCTTAAAGATTTTCTGCAAACTTTGCACTTGATGAAATACGATGAAAGTAAAAATGTTGGATATATATATATTTTTTAAATAAAGAATTTCAATTTCTGTTTTTGAAGTTTAATTAAGAAGTTTTCGATAGTTTTTCATTTTCTATTTTCTTTTCTCTCTTTTGATCCAATGCCAATTTTTCAGATAAAACCTCCACAATTTTCTGTAAAAATCATTCCTGTAAAACAAGAATATTTTTTTTCTATTGCAGGGGGGTATTGATTTTGATATGTCATTTTTCGTATAATCATTCATTTTTCAATTGTATCTTAAAAATAAATGATGCATTTAAAATATTATACACTCTTCTTAACAGCAATGTTTAATGCAATTTTCAATGAGTAAAGGATTAGTGATCATTTAAGGTGGCAGTGTACCTCAAATTTGGTCAAAAATTGATTTTTATTTTAGAACATTAAGTGAAAGTCTGTTTAATTGTGAAATATTTTGACACCTCATTTTTTCACGTACGGCAATTAGAGCGCGAGATATTGCAAATTTTGTTAATATACCCAGCACAATTTCTCATATAAAAAAAAACTTTAAATGGCTTTTTCTACAAGTTCATATTTTCTACACTTTCATGTTTTAAAAATTATAAGGCTTTTTTTATATTTGAAATAGATAATTAAACTTTTTTGAAAAATGTTCCTTTTTATGTATGTGATAATTCCGCGCATGCCTTCAGGTTTTTTTGTTTTTGTTTTTGTTATTTAAAAAAAAAAAATAAAAGTATATGAAGATATGTTAGATTTTCACCTTTTTACACTATATAGACCAGTAAAAAAAATATATAATAAATGTAATACTATATGTATGTAAAATGTATGCGTAGTCTTGTGCAATACACATTTGAAAATCTTTAACAAAAAATTGGGCAAAAATATCAGTATTTAAAAAAATAGTAGGGATTATAAATGCTCAATTGTTTGTTTTTTTACTTAAAAAAATTTTAATTAAATAAAAAAATATGTATATATTTTTTTCAAAATGTACTTTTGGTTCAACATTGAAGTGCAGTGATTTCACCATTTGAATCATATTTTTTAATATAAACAAAATTGTTGAAATGGTAAACTGTCCCCTTAATTATTTATAACTGACAATAATGGAAACGAATTTATAAAAAGCTTAAAAAGCACCTTACACTCATTATATTTTAAAAGACTCCGAAAAGAACTTCATATTTGCTTGATTTTTATTCAATTAATGGCGAAATAGCTTTCACGAGAGAGAACGTAACAAAATTGTCTTCAACTTTTATCACCGCATTTGTAAAACTAATTTGAAATGCTAGCAGACAAAAAGTGTAGGCGGCACAGGAACTACGAGAATAGCAGCGGGAAGTAATTTCGATTTAATTATTTTCCAGAGTTAATAAAATGGAGAAACCTGATCGCATTGAGAGAGTGAGGGAAGTCCTGGCGTGTTAAGTCAGGTAATTAAGAAGTAATTATTTACGCGAAATGAGAGTATCTCGGAAAATATGCTATATTCTGTGATTAATAAAGCAGCCGATCAGATAATATTTCTTGAGAAAATGTTTTCGGAGGTTATAATGTCACATTATGTTTTCTTGTCGTGGCATTGTGTAGTAATTACGCCGCAAAAAGGAATTTTGCTCGATAATGAATAGCGCATTAATTCAGAGTATATTACTTAAAACTGGTATTTTCAACGGTTGGATTTTAATGAAAGGATTCGATGTAAGGGAATGCTGTACATGAATGCTTCTGAGTACAAACGTAAAACTTTTTTTGAATGCATTGCAAATTAGTACATTTGCAATAAAAGCTATCATCTATATATAAGATTGTAATCTTGCTTTATTTTTTTATGTTCAATGCATTATAGTTTCAAGCTTTCTATCATAAACTATATGCTTTAGCTTTAGTACCCACTGTTATAACGTTTTTAAGGGTCCTGTCCCTGCCGGCGAAGACACTCACGAGTTAATGCTATTCCTATGGGGAGGGATTTTTCTAATATCTCGTTTGCATTTCGACATTTTTAAATATATATATATATATATATATATTTGCATTGGATAGCCGAGGTCCGTCTTTACAGCGCACCTTGGTTACTTTTTCGATTTTGGTTGCAGATATTTTTTAGAATGACACTTTCATTTTCAGAACCGGTTTTGAAAATGAAAGTAACTTTATTAAAAATATCTGCGACCAAAATCGAAAAAGTAACCAAGGTGCGCTGTAGAGACGGACCTCGGCTATCCAATGCAAAAAAAAAAAAAAAAAAAAAAAAAAAAAAAAAAAAATTAAAAATGTCGAAATGCAACCGAGATATTAGAAAAATCCCTCCCCATAGGATTAACATTAGCTCGTGAGTGTCTTCGCCGGCAGGGACAGGACCCTTAACTATTTTATAATGGGTCATAATATCGTAGTATGTTTTCTTGACGAAGCATTCTGAAGTAATTAAATTGCATAAAGCTATTTAGCACAGTAAAAATGTTATCAGGTAATATTTTAAAACACTATTATTAAGATTATCGTTTCTCCTAATTCACTACATTTACACAGTTTAAATTTCAAATTGTCTTTTAAATTATACTTCTAATACAATATAACATTTATCTTTTATCAAAATGATTCAATTAATTTCTTATTAAAATACAATTACATTAAATATTGTCATCTGAGCTTAATGGTAGAGTATTGGAACTTTATTCTAAGGATCCGAGTTCGATTACCGGATTGGACTGTTTTCACTGTGATAGTTTACGCTTAGCTAGCAATATGAAAATTTTCACGTATTTAATATTCAATAATTGTGAGCGTAATTTCCCTGCTGAATATTAATTGAAAAAGCAATTAAAATTATACTTATATGTGTTAACATATGCTGGGCTTTATTTCATCTCATGTTTGCCGCAGTCTTGTATGATTATCAAGACCATTCCATCTTGTGATGCGGTTGCAATCTTACCGACGTTTAACAGTCAGAAATGTCAAGCTGGGTATCGTCCTCATATCTTAATGGTAGGGCATTGGAGCGTTATTCCAAGGGTCTGGGTTCGATTCCCGGCTTGGAAATTTTTCACTCTGTTGGTTTATGATTTGTTAGCAATGCATACATTTTCACGTATTAAATATTCAATAATTTCGGGCGTAAATTTACTGCTGAAAATTAATTTAAAAAATAATTTTAATTATATTCACAATTACATTATTCATAAATATAGTTTTTTTTTCAGTACGTTATATGCAATTATATACAGCATTTGTAAAAAGTAATTATATTTTTCATTTTAAAAAATACTTCATTTACTAATTTTCTATGTTATTGATCATGTGACTTTTGGCAAATAAACTCACAATTCTAAAGCAGCCAATCAGATAATATTTTTAGGATGTTTTCGGAGGTTATAATGTCATATTATACTTTCTTGTAGGAACATTGTGTACTAATTAAGTTGCAAAATGGAATTATTTAAAGATAAGTATTAGAGCATTAATTCAGAGTATATTATTTAAAATTAGTATAAGATTGATATATAAGGTTAAAACTTTATTTTTATTTTTTATGTTAAATGCATTTTGTTTCAAATTTTCTATTCCTTACTGTATGTTACAGATATAGTATCTACCATTACTACACCATCTTTCTTTCTTTTCTAATTAGTCCTTATCGTATTATAATGTATTTTTATTATCTTATTTCTTTTGTAATGTCACAGTATGTTTTCTTGATGTGACATTGTAAAGTATTTAAATGGTAAAAAAGAGTTTCAAATATGTAAAAATATGTTATATGGTAGTATTTTACGACATATTAACCCTTGCAGTGACAAGTAATTGTGTTTATGTAATGTCGAATTCACACCTGAATCTAAAATCAATTTTAATGCAAAATAAGGAAAAGCAATTTTACGATTTTTTTTCCGCCAAAGTTAGACAAGTAAAATTTAATATATATATATATTTTTTTCTGAAGCAAATCTTCATTAATCGTAGGTGGATATAATGTATCCACCGCCCCTCAATGGCTTAAAAGGTTATCTTTTCTGTTGTATGGCTAAGAAAAAAGCATTCATTATAAATATTTTTATAATTAAAAAATCAAACGATCTTTTTACTTATATTTCTAGTAATATGTAGCATTTTTTTCTCAAAATAATTCGATTTATATCTTATTAAAATGCAATTACATGATTCCTAAAATTAGCTTTATATCAGTATGTCAGTGGCACTATTATACGGCATTTACATTAAGTAATTTTGTTTTTCTTAAGTTTTTGTATAAAAAATAACTTCACTTGATGATTTGCTATGACATCAATAGCCTATGATGAGCAAGTTGCATGAAATCGTAAATAAATTAGTTAAATTTTGTGTTTATTTTTTCTTTAAATTCTCAATCTTTTAACTATTTTAGAAGCTAGAAATTTCTAATCCTTGAAAAATTAATAATTTTTTTTTTCAATTATTTAACGATGATCATATATTGTAGTTAAGGTACTTTGTAAAAATAATATACTACAGTTACTAAATGCTGATGTTTTAATGAACTGTAATACTAAGATTTTATATTTTTTTCTTTATTCCCAGATGCAATATATTATGCATTTGAATGACAGAACATTAGTGTCTTATGTTAAGCTTCTCATTCGCATACCTACCAACGTTCCGTTTAAAAAAATAAATAAATAAACATGCTTTAAATCAGAACATTTATTTTAAGAATGAAATCAACGGCTTTGGCTGCCACAGAGAAGAAAAACACATTTCATTAAGTAAATTTTCAGGATAAAAGTATGTTTTGGAATTTTAAAAAAAAGTAGGACATTGGCAAGTGTGCTTGCGTAATACGTTAAAAATTAGCCAGGTTAGGGTAGTTAAATTCGTCTTCATATTAGATGTTTAATGCCACAGTCCACTTAAAGTACGATAAATGTCAAAATACCGTTGAAAAATATTTCTTGTTTTCTTTTTAACTTGAACGCATATCAAATGAAATCTTTTGTCAAGAGGAATACAAAAATGTGTAAACTTAGAGCAATTGAGAATTTGCGTTTAACATAACAAAGTTGTAATAAAGCAAACACGTAACATGACATTTATTGCGGAGTTTCTGGTCGCCTTCGGCGGATAAGATCGTACATTCATAATAAAAATAAGTTTTCCTTTTTTGTAGTACATAAGCGTTTGCAATAATACAAACACGTAACATGACATTTATTGCGGAGTTTCTGGTCGACTTCGGCGGATAAGATCGTACATTCATAATAAAAATAAGTTTTCCTTTTTTGTAGTACATAAGCGTTTGCAATAATACAAATAAGGGGAGAGTCTTATAAACAGAACTCCTGATTGGCATTAAGGAAACTTCAAGAATCTTACATTTTCAGTCCGCGTCCAGATCCAGAATCAGAATAGAATCAAGCAAAAAGGTGCAAGATCCTGTGTCTTGCAGTTTGTGTCAAATGAGTCATTTGTACATTTTAAGACTTGCGGCAAAGACTTGGAGAAGATTATGTAGAGAGATGCAGAAAACGCGTGTAAAAAAGTAGTCAATGGGATGTACGTGAAAAGATTACGCTCTAAACCAGTACAGAATAGGGTAAATTTTCTGTAGCTTTTATCAAAACATCTTTTTACATTCAAATCTATGAATTTATTCAGTTAAAGGTAACTAACGCCTTTGTTAAATGCATCTTCCTACACTTCATTTCATGGTAGATGGACTTTCAAAGTAAACAATAAAAAAAGAAAAAAATATTTTTACAATCTGCGCCTCTACATTTCACGCACTCAAAATGTAACCGTTAACTGATATCCCTGGAATTTAATATTAAAATAAATGTAACGAAGTTCAGATGTGGCACTTCCTTTGTCATTCAAAAACATACAATTCTGAAAAATGTGTCCTGGGAACGCCTAGCAAGATATGCCTCAAAATATTGTCTAAATCTTAATGTCAGCAGATGTTTCGACTAAAGAATAATTTTCTGTTAGCAGGAATGTGACCCTATTAACCCTTCGGCGCTGATTTAGAGCGCAATCTTTTCACATATATCCCCTTGGCTATGTTCTAACACCCACGCGTTTTCTGTATCTCTCTGCATAATTTTCGCCAAGTCTTTGAATGTACAAAGGCAATTTTGCACAAAAACAAGCCAGAGGATGTAACATCTTGCAGCTTTTTCTTTAATTCTGTTCTGATTCTGGATTTGGACGCGGACTGAAAATGTAAGATCCTAGAAAATTCCACATTCTAATTTCAATATGGCACGATTTCATTTACTTATACTATGCCTGCTAAAATGCCGAAACAGTTTTCAGTTATTCCAGTAGTATTGATAACATAAAATTTAGAACAAGAATTCGTTATAACAATGTAAAAAATTAGTTGACTTATTCTATATACGACAAAAATCATATATGAGGCGCTGGTAATATTAAGAGCGAACTCCACAGAGGTCGGTTTCTTTATTAACGTAACGTAGCTGGTGAAATCTCTTATAAGATCCATTTCTATTCTAATACTTTTGAATTTACTTTATTTTGCCGACATATAGACGATAATTATAGCTGTATGTTCTTAAGTGTTGATTCATGAAATTTGTTTTTTGGATTCCCTGTTAATACCAACCACGGTTTATATATGCTTTATGAATTATTTTTTGCGAGTTTTCCCTTAATATCCGTAACGGGATATATTTGCACTTTTAATTAATATATATATCTGCGAGTTCGCCCTTAATATCAGCAATCGCTCATATCATCTTTATAAATTAATATAAATTTTCGCGAGTTCACACTTAATACCCACAAGCCTTATATCTGTTTTATGAATTAATATCAATTATTGTTTTGCGCGTTTGACTAATAATATCAGCAACAATTTATCTTTCCTTTATTTGAATAAAAAAAATAATATAAATTATTTCATTTCCTTTTTCCTTTTTAATGCAAATTTAAGTACAAAGTATTTTAACAATCTTTCATATTATTATTTTGTCGTATATATTATTTTTTATTTTCTAAAATTTTATGATATGTAAAATTAATGTGCTTTCCATCTTTACATAAAAAGATAGATTCTTTTCTATTCTCACGATTACTTAAATATTTATTTATTCATATAAACTAATCTGATACAGAACATGCATCGTCTGTTAAGCAATAAATCGAGATTTTAATAAACGGAGTCTATTTTTAGAATAAAATAATACATCTTTTATGATATTTATTTCTAAAGTATAATCCTTTCTATAAGGACGCTTTTGTAAAAAAAAAAGTAAAGTATATTCTTTAGTTTTGTTTATGTTTTTATAATAATAATAATAATTTTTAAGTGGTTTTGCATTTCTGCTTCATTTATTATATGTATTACTTTTATTGAATATAGCATACATTTTTAAAATACAAATAAGCAATGCTTTACGTATTTGTTCAGTAAAAAAATTTGTTTTAGATTTATATTTCGCTGTATTTCGTTTAATCCACTTTCAACAGATTTTTTCTGCGTTATATACTGCTTATCAAATGCATTTAATGATTAAAATATTTTAAATAGAAATATAAAACTTATTACATTAATTATATAATTTTTATAATTCATTACATTGCATAACTTCTACTGCAGTTTATTGTTAATTAAAGAAGTGTTTTTAAAATCAGAAAATAATACATAGTGTATTTTAGCCAAAAGCAGTTTACTTTAAAGTCTATCATTTGTTTAATTGAAAAATTTTGTGCAGTTTAAATTTTGTTCAAAGGAATTTCAACATAAAAGTAGCGTATACATACTTGGCATCACCTCCGTCGCTTTTTTAAATCCCAAAAATATACTTTGGGCGAGAAAATTTATTTAACTAATGTATTCAAACATATTTTACATAACTACCACACAGAAGCAGAATTAAATGAACTTTCTGGCTCAAAGTAAGCGTTATTTATTTAAAACTTGTCGGGTGAGCAAATTCCAAAACTTTCTTCTGTCTCATATATCATACTACTTCAAAATGCGTATTTTTTTTTTTTAAATTATCCAATTTAGAAACAAACGACCAATCTTAAAGTTAGAAACGTGTCCCGGTAAAGGATCCTTCGCTGCCGTACCGAGTTAGTAAAGACATTATGAAAGTAATGATATTCCATCGGTATGCTGAAGACCTCCGACTTTTAACTACGACTCGCATGTCACTTTGTTCGTCATTGAGCTCAGATAAGCTCAAAACAGTCTTCTTTCCCCGCTGATTCTTCCAAGCCTTGGCTGTAGTTTGCTAGATAATACATATGAACAGTAGAAAATCTTGCTAATCCATCGACGGCGGTGTCGCTAATTAGATAATGAGGCATTCAGCTATCACAATGCACCTATCTGGTCGGAATATCCCCGTGTTCAACTGGGACCTGACGTCCAGAGTAACAATAAATTATAAGTTCGGTGCAAAACTATGCATAACTTCATACACTTTTCAGCGATACACATTTTCTGATACTATATCTAGATGGTAAATCCTGAAAGTAAATTTCCGAATTTGTTTCACGTTTTATAGTGAAATTAAATTTCAGCAAACCATGTGAGGAATATATATAACTATATATATATATATATATATCCATTAGTCTTCAATTTGGTTTCATCTTGTTGATTATGTACCATTATTGCTATCTTATTCACTTGGAATCCAAATGTATTCACTTTAACATTAATCATTCAGTTAGCTATATATAAATGTTTGTTTGTTGTCCCTCCCCCCTAATTTTTTTATATTTTTGGGCTAAAGATGGCAACACTCAACATTATTGTTATTAATCCAGTTCCAATTTATATTTTTCCTTTCTCACACCAGATGGCAGCACAGTTATGGGTTTTTTTCAGATGCTCAACTGTAGCTCACATGTTAAAATAGTCTTAACTATGTTTTCCATTCTGATATGCTGTAGTTTTGACTCCTAGTATGTCATTCAGGTATTGTGCTCTAATAATTTTTAATATCCTGTATGAGGTGTATCTTTCTTTAGATCTCTTAGATTTTTATTATCTATTTTCTGTAATGTTTGCGTTATAAGGAGCTAAATTTTGTCATTATAGGTTTAATGCCGACAAAATTGGATGAAATAACGCATCTTCTATGAATGAAATCACAAGCTCCTCTGACGATTCTGTGAGTCATTCATAGTTTCTTATTTTACATACTGGTTTCCTATGTTCATTTCTAAATCATCTTCAGAACTTTATCAATTTCTTTATATATTTGTGATTTCAAATTTATTATATATATATATATACATTGAACTATGCATTTTAGAAACCAAACAAGCCAGATTAAAGATAGAAATGTGGCCCGGTGAAGGATTGCTCACCGGGTCCGTAAAGACTCCTAAAGAAAGTAATTGTATTTCATCGACATCCCGAGGACTTCTGACTTATAACTACACCTGTCTCTACACAGAGTCAGAGTCAGACTCAGTGAACTCAATCACTTTCACGCCGGTCTTCTTTCAAGACTGATCTGTGGTTTCGCTAGATAATAGAGAGGGATAATAGAAAATCTCTTTAATCCATTTATTACCGTCACTAATTAGATGATTAGGCATTCAGCTATCACAGCGCACTTATTTGGGGGAATATCCCCATTTTCACTGGGGCATAGTAAGAAAAATATATATGAAGTTTCGTTCGAAACTACGCATTAGTTCATACAGTGAATATATTGTTATCTAATTACTGTAAATGCGATTTTAGTTGTGTTATGCGTTTACTTTCTTAATTAGTTTTAACTAATATGTGGTGAGTATGAAAATCTGTTCATCATATACGTGGCTGCGGAAAATATTTCCTGTTATCATATATGGACTGTAAATTCTGAAATTAAATTTTAACATGCCATGTGGAGAGTAGACATAACTATGGATCATATATAGTACTGCTGTAATATTTCGAATATCTTATGAACTTCGGACGATATTTGCTGAAAATGGATGTTCAAATGTTTTATTCCTTTTCTAAATTGTTTATTTAAATGTATTCTTTTACATTATTCAATATTTAAGTTACATTACAATATTCTAAATATAATCTAGATTGTTTCATAATCTATGTGTGGCGCATAATCTTTCTTCACTCTAATTTTATTTTGATGTTTAATTCCATATTCGTGTCCATGGAGTAACTCAGTTCATAATTCTGGCTAGTTAAACGATGCTATATCGTTATATATTGAATTTTTACGTGTTACATTCTCAATGCTTTAGATTTTTAATAGATGGATAGTATAGATTGGAAGAAAACAGTATTTGTTTGCATTAAAATATTTTCGGATGATATCTTATAGATAAAATCTTGCAAGATCAGTAGTTTGTGTTTATTACTATACTTTATATTAGCTATGGTTTCCTTTTCTCTACAAATAAATTTCTTGCTAGACGTATAACAATTATTTGATGCGTTGTTCGTTTTCAATAATACTGTTTCAGATAATCCTACTGATATACTAGGCAAACCTTTGTTTTCTCCATTCACAAAAACAAAGTAGAAATCCAAAATTTTATTTAAAGATTTGAAATCGAATTCATTTTGCATGACTACTACAGAGAAAAAAGTCACATCTAATTAAATTTTCTATGTCAAAGTCTGTTTCTTTTTAACGTTTTCCTATTGTATTTTTAAAATAAAAATAGAAAAACACGAGTATCCGGAGAGAAACATGAATGACGGGCTTTCAAATCATTGCACTATACGTCCTGCAAATATAGAAAATTCTCATTTGTCTTGAAAAAGGCTTCGGTGATGTCAAAACAGGCAAAAAGAAAAACCATTTTTACTGTTTTTATGGTTTTATTTTATAGCTTTTGCAATTAATGTTTTGTATTACCTCTTGATGTTTGGATTTTTTATATGATCACAATATCATATGTTTTATGTAAAAAAATGCGATTCTTTTTTAGCAGTGTAAACGCCGAAGCTGTTCTATGAAGGATCAATTTAATAATGGATCCTCCGATATCTTATATCTCCTGAGAATAGTGTTGTCGATAAGCTTTGACTTTCCTTATTCATTTATTTTGATATCCCTTCTGTGCTTTATCTAATTCCATTATATTTATAAAATTCGAAATCTTTTTTACTGATTCATTAGCCAAATTGCTTATCTCTTTGAAAAAAGAAATAATAGTCCTGTCAAAAGTTATGCACTGTCAAAGTTTCACTGTCAAAAGTTACGCAGGTGAAATATAACCTACAAAATGGTACAATGAATAAAGACTACCAATAATAATTTGTCTGCAATATTTAGCAATACCATCTAGAATACGAATAAAGAAGTACGCGATTTTTAGAGGAAAAGGTCCAAATACCGGCTACTAGTTGTTCTAAGAACTGAGCTCAGCGCAGCGCAGCCTAGCGGTGATAGGCATAGTTTGTAACTTTAATTGAGAGAAGAAACTTACGAAAAGTACGTCGCTGAAATCTGTGTCATTTAAAAACGGTAAATGCAAAAAGGTCGAATGCACGTAATCAGGTATATCAAAAGTTTTTCAGAAATGTGTTTCTCATTTTTTTTTAAATATACTGATTGTATATTGGCTTGAATTGTTGATTAAGTTATTTTCTAGATATATTTAGCTCTCAACTGCCACGCGCACATTATTTGAATTTTATTACATGAATGAGTAATACCGGTTTTAATTTAAACATAGCAGTGGTCCAAATACCGGCTACCTAGAGTGGTCTAAATACCGGCTAGCCGGTATTTGGACCTTTCTCGGTTGCTCTGCATGAAGGGGAGGAAAATAAATTAATTTGAATAGTTCCATAATTAATAAATTAATTTAAATGGTTCAGAAATAGTTCCAGTCCCATTTCGCAATATGAAAAAAGCAACCATGGCGGTAATTCTTCAGGACCGACACTGGTTACAGGATCACTTTCCAAGAAAGCGCTGTTGAACACTATAAAATTGCCTGCAATAAATGTGAAGAGAAAGAAAAAAAATGACGGAGTAAACCAGGTGAAAGAGGCAAAAATTTTATTTTAACCCTCTCACTGCGCAACCAGAGATTTCCTCGGGCAACGTAAAAGTAGCAAAATATGCGCAACCCGAGATTTCCTCGGGGATGCATTTTTTCCGTCTAATTAACCCTCCTTGATAATTCCCACCAATTATATTTTTATTGTAAATTTTGCTTTATTTAATCGGAGCATTTTCCCTGTTAAATCAAACAAAAAAATTTGTTATGAATATTCGGTGACAAAAGAATAAAAATTCTTAAATGACGCTCGTCGCAAAGGGGTTAAATACGCAATTTTTGAAGCTATTTGATAAAACAATTACGCAGCGAGAAGGTTAAAAAAGTGAAAAAGGAAAATATCCAACAGAGGAAAATGATAAATTTGTGTCTTCTGCGTGGGTGCTTTCTCTGTGGACAAGAATGGGGAAGGGGATTCTGGGTTCAATGTTAAGAATGCGACATGTGGACTGATAGGGACTATACCGACGCAGAGAGTGATATTATGCTGTCACTTTTTATTTTATTAATTTTGAAAATCTAGATTGAAAACAAAAGTGGTAGCCGGTATTTGGACCTTTTCCTCTATATATTTTATTATTTTATTATTTTATTGTTAATTTGTTTTAATTTTAAAATTGAATAATTTCAAAAGCTAATTGTTTTTAAAAAATATTCAATTTATTTTGGAATAGATAAAATAATATCATGATTAAATTAAATTACATTACAAAATTATATGTACTGAATATCATGATGTTCCACATCTAGATTCTGTGTTTTATTTGTACATTTGCTTACTTTACCTAAATCTTTTTCAGAAAGATATTACGTTTTTTTCGTGATTTCAAAATTAATAGTAACTGTCGAAGTGAACATCATGTATTTGTTTCTCTTTATAAATTCTATGCTGACTAAAAAAAAAAAAATCAGATGTCATAAGCAGAAATTATGAAGAATTTTTAAGGTGTAAAATAAATGACTTTGAATTAAAGTGATATTCATAAAAAACTTTTATTTTCCGTAAATGGAATAATTTTAGAAGTTCTCTGCTTCATAAAAAAGATTACATTTTCTTTGAACTAATGAATGCATACAGTGATGTTCCATTTCTAGACTGTGTGTTCTATTTCTGCATTTGACCAAATGTTTACTTTACCCAAATTTACGATAATACATTTATTTTCTTCGTGATTGCAAAATTCTTAGAAATTGTCGAACTCTACACCGCTCGCTACTACTTTAAAAAATATGCATTCTATCACTTTATAGGAAGTAGAGTTTTATTTTATTATAATTTTTTTTTATAATATTACACTTTTCGAAAATAGATTTTCGATATTCCTATAGTGATTACTGTGGTAGTGCTACCAAATTTTGCAGATTTTATGTTCAGAAATTCCTAATTCGTACAAGAACATTTTAAAAAAGTAATTTATTTTATCTTAGTTATGATTATTGCAATTTTCTAAATTATATTTTATGCCTATGTTATCAATGGTTGTAAAATAATTATCAAAATGAATACAGAAATTGTTCATATTTCACTGTAGCTGAAGGTAATGTACATGTAGTTGCAATTATTCGTTTGGTAAAAACATTTTACAATAACTGTTCTTTTTTTTTTTTTTTTTTTTTTTTTTTTTTAAAAGAAATGTTCCCACACAAAAGTAGTGTTTAGTTGAAAAGATAATATCGTTCTTTTTCCTAAAAAAAACTGCGGTTCTTTTCTAACAGTTTAAGCGCTGAAAGTTTTCTATGGGAGCGCAATCTATTAATGGACCCTCCAATATCTAAGATCTCCTGAGAATAGTGTTGTCGATAAACTTTGTCTTCGATCATTCGATTCTTTTAATATATCTACTATACTTTATCTAGTTCCATTATACTTATAAATTTCGATATCTTTTTATTGATTCATTAGTCATATTGCTTTACTTAATATTTTTCAAAGAAAAATATCAGATAATATTTTCGAAAATGAAACAGTTTAATTCTAATATGCAGTTAGGTAAAATGTATAGATTTCATAACCTATTTTGTATCTTGTATTATATAATAAGACGATCTAGAAAGTTTGGATAAAAATGCGAGATTATCATGAATGTTTAATAATCTTTGTATAATATGTTCATTTATACTAATACATGGAAATCGATAATTATTAACGATGCATGTTTGATGAAAATGGTGTGTTTTGAATTAAAAATATATATAAATTAGTTCTCAGTCAGCCCTGTCTGTGTGTTTTTTATTTAATTTAAGGGGGTAGGATACCTTTGAACACGTCGAAAAAGTAAAAAATGTTCCAAGCTTCAAAACTTGTGTAATAAGTCAAATATAAAAATCAAACTTCATTTAACTATAAAGCTCATATCTATATTTACATTTAAAAAATACATATACTTGTAAATTCATAACTAAATATTGAAATGATAAGTTTAAAAATATATGATAATAAGAGAAAAAAAACTTGCGTGCATAATAAAATCTGAAGATATGCATATAAAGAGGAAAGTTTGGTGAAAATAAATACATAATAGTGTTACATTTATACTAAAACCAGGATATTTGTAAAAAACACTGACTAAATAAAACTAGTCGGATATACCAATCCCAAAACTTTCTTCTATCTCATGCATGTTAATACTTGAAAATTAGCTACCACACTACCAAAATTAAACGGCAATCTATGCCCATCATGAGGATTCCATAGATATGAAATTCCGTGCATTAGTTCTTGAGGTATGGCTATCTACAAAATCGTGTAAATACAGCAAAATTCAACCTAGTAGCCCCACCTATTGGGTGCTTTACACCAAAACCTATGTTAAACAAAACTACCAAGCAACCACTTACGTCAAAGTCTAACTGAATCGGAAGTTTGGGGAAAATCCGTGCATTAGTTTTTGAGATAGAGTTATTGCGAATATCATGAAAATGCCATCATAGCAGCGCCACCTATTAGACGATTAACACCAAAACCTAATCAGCAACATCTTGTGTTAACATCTAACTAAATCTGAAGTTAGATGAAAATTCGTGCATTAGTTTTTGAGATAGAGCTATTGCAGGAATCGTGCAAAATGCAACACAGGAGCGCCACCTGTTGAGCAATTTACACCAGCACGTAATCCTCAGCAAGCCATATCAAGGACTAACTAAATCTGAAGTTTCATGAAAATCCGTGCATTAGTTCTTGAGATAGAGCCATTGCGGGAATCGTAAAAAATGCAGCGTAGCAGCGCCACCTGTTGAGCGATTTGCACCAACACGTAATCAGCCTCAAGTCATATCAAGGACTATCTGAATCTGAATTTTCATGAAAATCCGTGCATTAGTTCTTGAGATAGAGCCATTGCGGAAATCATAAAAAATGCAGCATAGCAGCGCCACCTGTGGAGCGATTTACACCAACACCTAATCAGCATCAAGTCATATCAAGGACTAACTAAATCTGAAGTTTCATGAAAATCCGTGCAATAGTTCTTGAGATAGAGCCATTGCGGGAATCGTAAAAAATGCAGCGTAGCAACGCCACCTGTTGAGCGATTTGCACCAACACGTAATCAGCATCAAGTCATATCAAGGACTATCTGAATTCGAAGTTTCATGAAAATCCGTGCATTAGTTCTTGAGATAAATCCATTTCGGATATCATAAAAAATGCAGCATAGCAGCACCACCTATTGAGCGATTTGCACCCTAAACTAATCAGCATCAATTTGTATCAGGGACTAACTGAATATGAATTTTCATTAAATTTCGTGTATTAGTTCTTGAGATAGAGCGCCCACAAAATTTGTGTCACACTCAGACACACAGACAGACGAACAGCCAGACAGACAGACTCACAGACAGACATTTTGTAAAAACATGTTTTTCGGGTTCTCTGACCTCTAAAACGTGTAAATCCGTCGAAAACCACAATTCGAAAATTTTCATGAATCCAATACTTTCTTCTTGTAAAGATAGAAGAAAGTAAAAATTAACAAAAAATTAAAAATTTTCGCTTTTTTAAAAATATTTTCAGCGTACAAAAACAGAGAAAAAAAAAATAAAATCTTACCTTTTTCTGGTTTTAAGTTGTAGATAATACATAAATGAATATGTGGTAAAAATTTCTTTCGATTGCCATGCATAGTTTTTTAGTAACACTGCGCGCAGTATCAAAATTCATAGTTTTCAATAAACGCAACGCAAAATTTAAATATCCTATGTAGTCTTAATATGTAGTCGTAATAAAACTGCCATAATTAGTAAACTAATAGGATTTTTTTAATGCGGTTTTTTGCATATTGTTCAGAAATTATTACTAAATCAAAATATGCATTAAAAATTTTCGAAAATTTTGAATGTTTAAAGGTATACTGCCCCCTTAATTGTTTTGCGCAGTTACTTAATTTATATTATATTTTTGTTGCGCGGTATTGTATTTTCTTTTTCATGGATTGCAAAAATTATAAGAAATCGTGTAAGTAAACGAGTATTTTTTTATAATTTTAATTTTTTAACCCCCCCCCCCCACCTTAAAATATTAACATACAGTGTATAAAAATGAAGGCTTTTTAGTCACTTTTAGTTCATTTTAATAATTTGCTAATTGAAAAAATCATGTTTGTGTAACAATTTTTAAGTTATGACGTGAAATGTTTGAACCGAATCGATGCCAGTAATACCTTTTTTTATATCCGTAAATAGACATCATAACATAGCGAAACATATTGGAGTGATTTAAATTCTAAATATGTGTGATATTGTATCGTATTCTGACGAGTGTTTTATGCATATTTTATGAATAATTATAAAATAATTACCGAAATAAATATAAAGTAACAACTTAAAATATATGCTTATGCTAAGATAGCAAGAATTTTTAAATTGAAGAAAGTTAAGAAGCAGTAGATAAAATACATTGCCGTATATAAAATTCCCTTTCTTCAGTTTTAAATAATATATTTTTTGTCTGCGGTTCTAACACAGTGATGGAACAGTGTAGCAGCAGAGAATCAATTGACACCGCAAAATTTTATTAGTATTCTTCATCTAACTTCAGGACAGAATTTCTGAGATTTTTGAAGTCGATTAATACTATAAAACTTTAGTGGTGACAATCGCTCAACTGCTGCGCCACTGTTCCATCACTGCTAACATTTTGTCTAAAACAAGTAATACCACATAGAATAAAGCAGTTAAATTTTAGTACTTTGGAAACGTTCTACAATATTTTGATTATCATGAGACATCTGCTAAGGTACTGTTTCAGAAATATTTGTCTATTTAGCCGAGTCTTAAATAATATAGGAATTCCAAAGAGGGTTTAAGTTAGAAAAATACTTTTTTCATATTAAGGAATTCAGTAATAGTGCATAATTGGTAGTATGTAGTAATACATATTATGTTTCGAAATGATAGTTTGTTATACTTATTAGGAATTCAATACTTATTCTCATAAGGTAACATGTGTACGTAAGAAGAGATTATAATAATTTTGTTGTAATTTCCTAGTAGGAGCATGAAGTTAAGAATCAAAGAGAAATATCATTATTATATAAAAACTCATATGATTTTAATAATATTGAAGTATTTTAATGTATTTTTTGCATTTTTCTGTTATTAGGACTTGAAAGGAACAATTTTATCATTAATGTTAATGCATCAAATATTGTAATTAAATGCTAGTAATTTGTAATTGTTGTGTATGATTCACTGTTATGATACTACAGAGTGGATAATATTTTGAAATATGTGAAAAAATTTAAATAAATCGTTTACATTATAAATCAGAATGAAGTGATGCTCCACATAAAAAATATATAGATACTGTGATATTTCGGCTTACAAACACTATTAGTTCCGGTATAAAGTTTGCTAGCCGAAATATTTTTTAACTGAAACTTTTTAGGTTCACCGAAAATGCAAATGTCGTTTAGTTATATTAATGGGCGTATCAGAAGGAAATAAAATTTTGAAACCCGAACCAAAGTTGTTAGCCGAATCATGTATGGTGATGTTTTGACGTCCAATTACTTACAGGAAGTACACACGAGAGGGTGTGGTGCCCTCCAAGAGGATCTATCTATGATATCTTAAGCAATATCTATGGCAGAATTCGAAAGAAATTGGAAAACTTCGAATATGTTACGATGACGAATTCGACTTAAGATCTAAAACAGTACCTTCCATCTACAAGCTTTGATAACAGCACCTAAAATCTAGAAGCTTTGATAGCAGTACCTCCATTCGAAATATCCATTAGCCGCTTTAAAATGCAAATTGAAAAAGGGATTTTTACTTAAATATTTTAACGCATAAAATGGTATAGATTTTCACACTCTGGCTCAAATTACGTGACTGCTAATAACATTAATTGTATATTTTAAAAGTCTTTCTAGATATGTTTGATTTAAAAAATTAAAATATTTTCCGGATCATTAATAGCAATAAATATTCAATTGTTTTTATACATTTTATTTCATTATGTTTTCAAGCTTATTAACACTAGAAAGATGGCGAGCGGTCATTTTGACCGCTACCATAGGAATATATTTCAGTTCTAACCAGAATTTGTTTTTATAAAACTTATTTAAAAGGTACAAAGAAAATAAAAAACTTGTTAAATAAATAGGTAAATAATTTAAAATAAAAATTCTGGTGGGAAATATTTTTTTTTTAATTTGAGTAAAATCGCCGTCTTTCTAGTGTTAAAGGGGGAAAATGCATATTAAGTCTAGAAATCATTTATAATTTTCTGGCACTTGTAAAGATATGCAAATTTCAGAAACAAAATGTATAATTTAAAAACCACAACAATTTTCAAGTTAAACATGTCCTGGAGAAAATCTATAAAATTCCAAGTAAATTAAAAATTGTCGAACTTTTGTCGTTGTACGTATCTCTAACAATTTTTACACTCTAGTGCTTTATGAATTCATAAATTTTAGAAAGTGACATGCTTCTGCTTTTCCCTATTAACGCTAGAAAATGTTCCTTCACGCTGTAAAACAGGGCTGGAGAGATTTGAGACGGAAGATTAGTTTCACGATTAAGGAGATAAGCGCTTCCTTTCCTTGAGATCATTTTCTGGAGTCATAAAGTAAACTAGAAGATTTAATATTTGATACCTTATTTACTTCCTGTATTAATATGATTTCTTACGTAAATTTATTGATCTTTATTACATTACTACAAAAAGATAACTTAAGAAAGCTTTTTTATCCCATAAAGTGACTTTATTATTTCATTTTATTTTATATTTTTATGTAATTTTATGGATTTTGGAGGAATATTGGCAATTGTTATACAGGGTGAGTGAAAATGAATATAGAGATTACGAACGGCCATAACTATTTAATCGAAATGTATTTATCGATAATAATTTCACAGAATGTAAAAGGATATTCAATATTTTTTTTACTTACATAATTTATAAATGTTCTATGTGACTTATGCGTGGACACACGGGACAACAATAAAACATCCTTTTGTTCAAACATGCGATATCATCTCGCTTATAGAAACAAAAGATTAAAATAAAAACTTTTATATAAGACCCCTCTCGCGTAGAAGGGCAATTAGATAGTATACATGAGGTACTCACGTTCTTTTGAAGTGTTTATTTTAGACGAAAAGCAATAGTACTGCTGTGAATGAAAACATTTATTTTAATATTTTTAGACATATAATACAATAAATCGTGTACACGGAATTTCTAAAGTATACATTACCCTCTTCAGACCCAAAGATAAACTAATATTACAAATACTCATTCATTTGTTTTTCACAAACAAAATGACTTCATAAATGACAGAAATTTTTTTTTCTGAAATTCATTCTTTAGGGGAAATGTAACTTAGGTTGAAAACTGTGGATCTAAAATTACAACCCTTTAAAATATCTGTTTAATTATCACTAACTTAAATTCACACAATTATAAAAGTAAGGGCTTTAAACATGTAAGTGACCTAGAAATCCTTATATTTTATTGTAAATGACTTAAGTTAAATAATTATAAAAAAATTCTCCCTTTCTTCGCCACGTTGTCTTGAAAGCATTTTGAAAACTCAGATGAAAATAACATTTATTTTATAAGGAAATCAGTACAGGTGTTTCCAGTAATTGGTTTGCTTTCAAACAAAAACATTCAGCAATAATGAAGTGAAGTCAAGCGTAAAAAAATTAATAAACAGTTTAGTGTTTATGATAAAATGAATAGAAGTCCACGGATGTGTTCACAGGGAGCGAAAAGATTATGCACTAAAATCGTCACATATATAAACACAATTAATAAAGCTAAATAAATAAATATTTTTTATACAAAATTAGAAAATGAAATTTATATTTACCAGTATTTCATTAGAATGTTGCAGCAGATGATAAATCCTTCCAAAAAGCATTTTAACAGTCTATTTCAAGTCATTTGTTTTATTTCTATATGGTTTTCTATACAATTTCTATTATATAAAATATTTCTCACGTTTATCTATATTCACATTTGTACTTTCGATGAATTGGGAGTTCCAAATTTCATAAAATGAATATTTTGAAAAGAAAAAAGAAAGAAAGAAGAAAAAGTTTTAGATGTAAAACAAGATCTTTTTTATATACTATTTTATTTTTAATATTAAGTTTTGAAATACATGATACAAATAAATAGCCAAGATTTAATCTGCGGATATTTTTAACGCCGTTTTATTATTATTTTTTATTATTTTTAATTATCTTTATTTAAACGTTTATTTTTTACTACTGTATTCTGAAGATAATATAGGAAGCGCATTGTCACAATTTTAGATTCCCTATATTTTTAATCCTTAACAAAATATATGTTTTGATTTAGATAAATATTTTGACCTATTTATAGTGGCTGATTTTGCATCTAAACTATGATTCAAAGTTTTTGGATATCTTTTTATTACCGATAACGAAAGTACAATACTTTCTGACTACTGTATTGTAAATAACATGAATGGACCTATCTATTATATAAAATCAAAAAGTATGGCAACCACTTTAAAATTTTTATGTTGGATTAAAGTGAATCTTTCTAAACAGAAAGGGTATCGTTTTCTATACCAAATAGCGTCGTAGTTTTTTTGCTGTTGACTTTTATGAAAATTTAGGAGCAGATAAACAGGCATTTAGAATCTGTTGGTGAACATTCTTCGTTTCGTAGATTTTCATAGCATGCATCTATTACTTCACATGATTAACCACCAGATATCTAGGGTCTAAAACTTTTAAGGGAACGCATATCATTTAAAATCTTAAGAAAATCGATTTTTTGTTTTTTTAATTCACATGACAGCTAATGTTTTTCTGAACATATTGCCACAAACCGCATCAAAATATTTGTAAAATTGTGTAATAGAACTAAATTCGCCTTCGTCTGTTTCAAGTGAAACATTTATGTTTAAATTGATTTTTCTCAAAATCAATATTTTTTTACTTGCGCGCACGATAACTCTAAATGTATTAAAGGTTCGAAGTATTCGAATAAGTATTCGAAGCTTTATATTTATCTTTACTAGATCATTTTCTTCAAAGTGAACTAAAATCTAAGAAATTTAACAAAAATTATTGAATGTATGTGTATTAGAGTGACAATAATTATCAAAATTTTCATATTTTTATTTTGAAAAACAAAAAACTTCAGAAATTTTTTGTTTATTGATTAGAATTTAGTCCATTTTATTTTTGTAATATTCTTAAACTTATATCAAAAATTTCAAAGTACTAGAGGGGATAGATTTTTTCTTTTAAGTCATGTGCGCAAGCTATATACATTATCATTAATGTAAAAAAAAAAACATACATCAAGGAATAATTATTATCAACTAATTATACAGTGTTTAATGCAAAGTATATATTATATTGCATAGAGAACATATTACAGTATTAAAAACAAACAAAATGAGGTGATTAGTGCAAAAATGAGTGCATGGCTTTAAATATTTTTGCTCCGAAATCAAAATTTTCACGGTTTAAAGGGTTGTATGTCCCCTTAAGGTACAGTTTTTATAGCTCAAAGTGCAAACGTTGCAGGGCGCTGTCTTTTCTCCTCTGTTTAAAAAAGACAGAGGTCTCCAATGTTTATGGAAAAATATGGGCTACTGTTATGGGATTGCTGTTTGTGAATGAATCGAATACAAGTCTCGGGAGTCATTTAATTTTCCATTGTGTAAGCTTTAAAGTTCATATTTAGCGAACATTGAGGTACATATCAAATCAAGAAATCTCTAAATCTTTGATTGCATATCACTGTTGGACTTCCAGTCACTCTTTCGATTTCTCCATGAATATTATTTCTTCCGCTGTCTCTCCCACTCATTTGGATTTTCACGAACCATATTTTATTAAAAAAAAATTCTGATGAACTTGTCAACGATTTCTTATCATATTCTTTTACCTCTTTAGCATGGAAATTACTTCGCATATTATTTTCTTCTCCTATTATTTTTATATTAATTTTTCTATTTATTTTTCTATTTACTTCTATCATTTTTATTCTGTCATTTTGACAACACTTACCTGCGTGTGTTTTTCTGTGATTGGTGTTTACCTTTCAGAATGCGCTAGCTGTCTTATTCTTTGTAAGCTCCTCTAGTCCTCTGACGGACACGTATTTACTTCGCCTGGTGAAGGGCTGTTAGATTTCCATCTGGAAAGGCGTCCTCTGTGTTTTTATATTTATATTTTTAGTTATACAAAGTTTTATTATTTAATTACTTAATTGAATTGAATATCAGTCTCCGGGTCATTGAAAATTCTATGGAATAATCTTCTATGCCATCTTATTATACTCCACTCGACCTTTATATCTGTTTTCACATATTTGGAAAAATTCAACTTAAGGAAACAGTGCACATTAAAAAACAAATCCCTCTATTTTCAATGGATTCATTTGAAAATTAGCAGACTTGTTAATGGTAAATTCAAATAGTTATATTCAAAATTTGGGGATAAAATAATAAAACGTTTTAAAAATATTAAATTTTTAATTTTTTAAGTAACGAATAATTGCCAAATTTTAAAATGTTCCATGCGCATTTCTTTTTCATAAAACACGACAATATTTACTCATGAGATACTTTTCATACAATACAATGGAAGTTTGTATGAATTGTAAAAGTTGGCTGAATATATAAGTAGAAAAAAATATTTTGATAATTACTCTTAATTTTTTCTAAAAAAAGCTCTATATTATTTTCATATTAATATAAATTTCAACATTAAAATATTCCTAAAATGGAACTTTTAATGTTAACTTTTATTTATCATTGTACAGAGTATATAAAGTATGTATTTTAAAAGAATTTGATAATTAGAAACGCGCATGGAATGTTTCAAAGGTTAGAAATGTGCGAAATTTTCAATTTCGACAAAACAGCATTTTAATTAAAACAAACTGCATAAATATATACAGTTTTTACAAATATATACAGTTTTTACAAATATAAAAACTTTTACCTGTACGAAGAAGCGTCAGAATTAAAAAATTCTTTTTGCATCAGATAAATTTGAGTTAGTTTCATAATTCTCGAAAAGAAAAAAAAAATATTTCTTTGCCGAATTTCGTGGTTTTGAATGACTTCCATAAAATGTCGATTAATTTGGTGCAGGTTAAAGACGTTTTTAACCAGAAAATCTATTTGATGTAACATTATATATTTAAATTCATGTTTCCATTGGGAATCTATTTGATTTCATTTCTTTAAAAGGAATTCTGTTTCGAAACGTCTTTAACATGGATCAAATTAACTGACATTTTATGGAAGTTAAGTTGAAAGTTGGCAAGTATGGAGTCATATATCTGAACCTCCTATACGTAATTTTTTTTTTAAACACCAGCTCAAATACAAAAAAGAAAAAAAAAATTGTAAACTGTTAACAAGCTTTTTATGATTTTGATGATAATGAAATTTTAAAAAATGAATCTAAAATTTTAAAAATCCCGTTCACTTTTGTAATTTTGGAAGAGGTGTTGCAAAACTAGTTTAGCTTGCTTAATTGTGATAAAACTGTAGGTAACATTCTTATTTGAACAAACAATTCTTCCTTGACATGCGCATCAAAATAAAATACCACCACAATTTTATTTTTTTCTTCAAATCAATGTTTTGTCCTGCACAACTATATTTTCAAGATAAATGTTCAAAAAACATGTGCAAAAGTTTCTATATGAAGCGGCCTCACCAATGGATGAAAATGCACAAGTTAATTTGAGATTTTCGAGACAGGATTGTGACTTGAGTTGCGCCGGAAAGCTTAGTTCTAGTTTGATATAAAACATAAAATATTTCGCTTCAAATAATTGAGAGTTGATTGGAAAAATAAATTGATGCCTCTTTTTTTTTTTCTATTATCACATTTTCTACACATTTTGTGTAACAACGTCTTGTCCAGATTGAGCCTATTCGATAAATCTATCTCGTTTGCAGTACGTAAATTTCGGAATAGAATTTATGTTAATCTTCAACAGGTGCTAAAATCTAATGTATTTTGTCCGATTATTCTCTAAAAGTAATATGAATATACACTGTAAAAAAAAAATCTGTGAAGTTACTAACGTTTTTCTAGGAAACTGGGATTCCTAGAACTTTTCATGTAACGGCAACAACAAAATTTCATGTAACAGACACACTTTTGCGCCGAAAATAAAAAAATCTGTAAGGTTACTAAGAATTTTTTTGGAAACTGGGATTCCGAGAACTTTTCATGTAACTGCAGCCAGGGTTACAAATAAAAGTTTAGTAAGATTACTGAAATTTTAGCAGATTCATTTGTAAAGTTACAGATTTTTGTAGCTTTACAAAAACTAGTTTTGTAGATTTGCAGCTTTTTTCGTACAGTTACAGTTGAAAGTTTAGTAAGCATGTAACTTTACATCTGTAGACCTACAGATTTTTTTTTACAGTGTACGAAGAAGGTTTTCAGAATTGTAGGTAGCTACGATTTTTCACAGAATTTCAAGAAGCATTTTGGAATTTTTTATATAATAAAAGGTCCTAGTTGGTAATCGTAAATTTCGGAATGTATGTTTCTGTGAGAAAGTGAATCTATTTGGATTTTGAGGTTTCTGTTTGAGTTTTCCCTAGAAGGTTTCTCAAAATAATTATACGCTTCCATATTTTATTGCAAGAATGATGGTAAATTGAGCATTTCTTTTATAGTAGTAAACATTTCTGTAATTTATAATATTTAGTATGTATACAAAATGTTCAGAATCTAAGTGGAAAACATAAGAAAAAATTTAATTTTGTCCACTTTTCCAATTTTTTCTTATTAAATGGTTTATAAATGTTTATAACTTCGAAATTTTTTACTATTCTAATACATTGGGACATTTATTCCAATGAGGCATTTTTCCACATAAGCAAATCATTAATCGCTACACTATATATATATATAACAGAGTAAAATCTCACAAAAGATCTATTTGTATTTTAATTTAACGTTTTGGAAAATAACATTCTTTAGTAGCTAAGAAAGTCGAATTTTAAAAATATACGCCAAATAAGCAGTAATAGAATATAAACAAATTTGATAGTGCGTGTTTATTTTTATATGTTTTCACACATGGGACTTGAATCGTATCTCCGCATTATACTCTCTTTGGAAAAGATAAGTTTAAAATAGAAGCAAGTACTTAATAATGTTATTTTCATTTGTATTGTACTCAAAGAGAACCACTTAAAAAGATTCATTAAAACTGTAGAATTTTCAATTACTAGAATCTTTGACTTCTGGAAAAGCGGAAGCATTTTCAAATACGTTAATAAATATCACAATGGTTGATTTGCGTATGGTATATATCAAAGAATTACACGAATGTCTCAAACGTAAATCATGACTTAAGAAATAAAATATATTTTAAATGTATATTTTCAAAAAGCTTTTAAAGAAGTGAACGGGAAATTCCGTTTATTGTTTGTGGAACTATTATTTTTATCTAAAATGGGTTACTGAAACTTTTGTAAAGTTTAATTAAAACTCATTAAACATTTAGTATTTATTGAGGGTTTGTATTTTAAGCAAGTTATCAACAATTTCAACAATAGTTTAGTAGGCATCTTTAAAACATTTATTATTATTATTTTATTATCTAAATACTTGTATACTATAGAAACATCTTTACGTCATAGCAATTTATATAAAATATGCATACTTAATGCAAGAATAATATTTAAAAATTGTGTAAAAGTTATGCATATTTAACGATTGATTTAAATAAAAAAAGAATTTATTGAAAACAAATTTATGTTAAATACATTTTACGAATACACTGTAAATAGAAAGTTCCTGTTTAAATCATCGTTAGATTGTAAGAAACATATTTATAGCTTTATTATTATAGAACTGTATGGAATTTATTATAGAATCATTATATTAGAATTGTAATTATTGAAGCAGACATCTACTTTATCAAACATTTTATATAATTCGGATTATTTTTCTAAATTCTCTATTTAAATATTGTAGAAAAAATAAATTCAAGTTAAGGCTAATTACTCAGGAATTGTGTATAATTTGGGTGATTATCTAAATTATCTTCTTCTAGGAAATGATAATTTCATGTAATGTGATTATGAAAAATGATAATTTCATTTTATACAATATAAGTTATAATAAAAATAAAATATAACATTAAGTTAAAATACTTTAACGGGGAAAAATTGAAATTAATTATATTTGTATCTTTTTAGAAGGCAATGGAATTCCTTATAATGACATATCTTAGACTTTTAAACAAACTTTTAAGTAAGATTAGATTTTTATAGAAATATTAATGAAAACTGTACGAAGCATCAATTGAATGTGTTGAATAATAAAAATATATTCATTAATGTGGATAGACATTTTATAAATTCAAAAGGAAAAGAAAGAATATTCCGTTATCTGCAGTTTGGTAAATAAAGGAAGCGTTTTCTCCGCTACAATTACTTTCTAAACGTATATTTCATAAACTATATAAAGTATACAAGCTACGTCCACATACTTTTCCATTGTTAAAATATATATGAACATTAAAATTCAATACGGAAGTATTTATCGATTATTCTTAATAAGATGTGCTCAAGTGAAGTTTTATATGTTGCTCCTAATAAGCATTCTTATTGGGGTGATATTTATTTCCAATGATGATTGCAACATGTGATCAAATTTATGCATGAATATCATCATTAGCTACTATATTATTAGAAAATAAGTTTTTAATATGTGAGGGTTAGGGTCTATCAAAAATTTGTCAAATTTAAAAAAATAAATTTTAAAAAAGAGCAAATGCTATAAAAATAATCGCGGTTTGTATGAATGAAATGGAATCAAAGATAAATCTGGTGTTTCTAATTAAATAAAAAATAATAATTATAAAAGCCCTTAATAGAGGTCACTGTCCTGCAATTTATGAAATATATTTCTGCAATTCAGACAGCTAGTATGTCTATTAGATTCACGCGAATTCTTCATCCGTTGCCCACAGTTGTCTATGTTTATGACATCAACTACTGATAATTGTACATAAACGCTGAATTAAGAACAGAAACACTGGGAATGTTTTGCACGGTGAAAGGATACACACCCGTAGAAGGACCTACTTCAATTCAAAGGGTATTGAACCATATCAGATAGAGTCCTTTTTTTTATTCATTCTATTTTATTATAAGTTTATTTCCATATATATCTGCTTCACATTTTATCTATATTAATCGCTTGTATTGCTTTCGTAATTTTGTATCGTAATTTTTTAATTAATTTTTATAGCTCTAATGAACTTTTAGAACATCCGACATTTCGATTATAAATATACTCACAGCAGAAATCGTGTGTATAAATTGTGTGGTAAATTGAAACCATCTACCAAGTGCAAATGCGAATCGAGTTCAAGAATCCCTTGAATAATTAAGAACTATTTTCAATTAACCTAGAAATTCTAGCGGCTGATAAGTTAATAAATCAAACTGAGTTCATGATCTGCGAATAAATATGGGATAAAAATGCTTGCTTTTTAATTTACTATAAATGTTTACACTTGATGATTATAAATGTGAAATCCCCACCTATCACTTCTATTTTATTTTAATGACGCAAATTAAAGAAAATAAAGTCGAGTTAATTGAAAATTTCCCGAGATAGTATATATGAAAGCTGTTAAGAAAAATATGTACACAGATAATCTAAATATTAAGATTTTAGAAAACATAAGTCATATTTAAGCGAATAAATATTAAGTTATGACAGTAAAACTTAAAAGTTGAAAGAAATTAATTAAGAATGAAATAAGCAAAATACGCTTTTAAAGGGGATATTTTTTTTATATTCAGCAATAATAAAAATGAAACATTCTGTATGTAAAAACCCTTAAATTATGATGACGATTTTCCCTATTGCATTAAATGTAAAAGAAAACTGCAACATTAAATACAGATCCTTTGGTTAATAGCGCTCGGTATGCTATTTCTTTGCCCCAGCTATTAAAGTGTTATCTCCAAAAAATAACGTTCCGTTGTATAAGCCAGCCGTAAAACAAAGCAGATGTAACATCATACTCTTAAATACTCTACTGCACTTTTTAAACTTCTAAGCATTGCACGTTTTCAAGTTTTAATACTGTCGTATTGGAAAAAAAGTACTTTTTAATACAATTTGTTTGAAAACTGCATCTCAATTTATTTTTGAGCAGGGCTTGAATTTCAGGGCGGGATGGCGGGATTCGCGCCCAAAATTTTGAAATCCCGCCCAAAATAATATCGTGGGCAGGAGACTCCCGTCCAAAAAATTTCACCATTTTCCTGAAAATTTTGCATTTTGAAATTACGATTAACTCCCGCGAACGCCTTGCAAAAAGTTCCCGACATTTTTGCGCGACTAATTGACACATTTTGCATTTTTTTTTTTTTTTTCGCGAAAGATCGTTGAAACTCACGAATTTTCGATGCGACCGATTGACAAATTTCATTATTTTTTTCTCGAGATCAGTTGACAAGTGTCCGCGACCGATTGGCGAATTCAGGGGTGATTCTGTTACGAATTTTCCGAAAATTGTGAAAAATCGGTCATCAGTTCAACAGAAAATATCGCGAATTTCGACAAATGATCGCCAAAAAAATCAATTTTGCCAATCGTCCGAGGAAAAAATCGCCAATTTCGTCACAAAGGATTGTGAATAAAACACAAATTTTGTCATAGGAAAAACGTGAATTTCGTCAGATTGCGGGAAAAAAACTTGAACTTCATCAAAGGATCGCAAAAAAACGCAAATTACATCAAAGGGTAGCAAAAAAAAATCATAAATTTCAGCAAAGGAACACGGAAAAAATGCGAGTTTCGGCAAAGGATCGCGAAAAAACACAATTTCGTCAAAGTATCGTGTATAAAAGCTAATTTCGTTAAAGGATCGCAAAAGGCAGCTAATTTCGTAGGATTGCTGAATAAACACAAATTTAGTGTTTAGCCAAACGGCCACTGAGAAAAAACCGCGAATTTCATCAAAGAATCGCGAATCTCATAAAGGAATCGTGAAAAACCATGAATTTTGTCAAAGGATCGCGAAAAAACACGCAATTCGTCAAAAGACTGCGGGAAAATGCAAATTTCGACAAAGTATAAGTATTGCAAAAAAAAAACGCGCATTTCGTCAAAGGGTCACGAAAAAAATTCGCATTTCGTCATAGAAATGCGAATTTCGTCCAGTGATCACGAAAAAAAAAAACCCGTGAATTTCGTGAAACGATCGCGGAAAAACGGCAAATTTAGTCAAAAGATCTCGAAATAACGACAAATTTAGTCAAAAGATCTCGAAATAACGGCAAATTTCGTCAAAAGATCTCGAAATAACGGCAAATTTCGTCAAAACATCTCGAAATAACAGCAAATTTCGTCAAAAGATCGGGAAATAACAGCAAATTTCATCAAAAGATCGCGAGATAACAGCAAAGTTCGTCAAGGTATCGCAAAAAACTGAAATTTCGTCAAAGGGGCACGAAAAACACATAGCTAGTGCTGGGAGTGATTCCCCCCCCCCCCTCCCCGCCTTCATCCCCTCTGTTGTAACCTTTCAGAAAATTTGCTGTCAGTTTCAGAATTTTTTTTTAACTCAGAATCACCCCCGCTTTCTTACTTTTTTAAATAAAAAAGCATTTTGCATCATTATTCTGAGTTGTTGATTTAAATTGCTTCAATGGTATTCTGTCATGCCTGTATTAATACAGACATGACAAAATAATTAATGCAAATCTTTAAAAAGCACGTAAAATAACAGAGGGTTTCATATTTTTTTCTCCCTCCCAAATAGCTCAACTCCCCTCCATTTATAAATGTTGGTAGGGAGACTCCCCTCCTATGAAAAATTGAATTTCAAGCCCTGTTGAGATATTAAATTTTTTGTAGTTTTTAGCGTCATTTGTTTAATTTTGGCAACTCAAGTATTCCATTTCTGTAGAAAGTAAAGAAAAAATAGTTGGCAAATAGCAATTATACCTTTTTGTTGCCATTTTCCCAAAACTACTGAAAAAAAATTAATTAAAATACGTGCTATTTTGAAAAAATAGAAATTGATGATTTCTGATAAAACATGGAGCTATTATAAACTACATTTAATTTAATTATCTAAATTACAAACAAATGAAAGCATATGAATCATTAAATAGCCGATTTTATTTTTTGTCAAGTTTCTTGAATGACGAAATCTTTTGACTTCGTGTATTATTCAGCGAAAGTGACGCCATATACTTTATTGTAGATTTTGTTTAAGACTAGATCGTAAATTAGGAATTCTTCAGAGGATTTCAATGACGTCATTTTATCCGAAATAAATGTGTATGTTTTAAGTTTTAAAACTGAAATATGTTCTGTATTGTCTATATTTATGTACATATATTTTTTTTTTTTCATTGGGGGGGAGACACAAAATTTCAAAAAAGCAGAATTCCTGTTTTTTTTTTAGTTTATTACATATATTTTTCCCCGTATACCTAGTAAATACTAGTATCGTTTATGTATAATTGATAATAAAATACAAAAATGTGCATTTATTATCCAGAATTTTCTTTGTATTCTGATATTTGGCAGTTTCAGAAGCTACTTCAATTTTACTAATTAACATTAATTTATAAAAATTGTCCAGTAAACTATTTTTTTTTTTTACTACCCTACATATTTTATAACTTAAGGGTTTTTTTTACGAAATATTTGAAATTCATCAAGTACGTTACAAAAACTACTAAAACAAAATTTGCGCACATAACACATCTATTCTCGCTAATTTAAAGTCAATAATAAAATAATTGTATTTTACTAAAAATTTTAATCAAATAATTGTAGTTATATTTATTTAAGATATTACGATAATATGTTTCTGTGGTTATTTTTTCTCGTTCAGAAACAAACCGTATTGCGCATTATATGTCATTTTTCTAATCCATAAAATATCTATTATTGTAGTTTGGACAATAGGCAGCGTAATTGCAATTACTTTTTGCAGTATAATGTAGCTCTATATATACTAGTCTCATGGAATACATTTTTACACTTCATTTATTAAACTAACATTTCGATTTCTACATAAATTAAAAAAAAAAAAAAAAAAAAAAAAAAAAAAAAAAAAAAAACTTAATGCAATATAGCAAAATAATTTTTGGATGCAATTTGAAAGAAAGAGGCCATTAACGCATTAGTATTGTTTTTGCATTTGCCAGATTTACGCCATTGTATATCATCAGAATAAATCCTTGTTTATATACGACTTCAATATATATATATATTATAACGTATTATATAATAATAAGATTATAAATTTCAAAGCTGTTTTTTAAATTTACTCCTAAAACAAATATCAATCACATAAAGAATTTGAACCCACATCCTCTATATTTAAATAGATTTAAAAGGATAACATAGAATAACATTTTTGGTTACTTTTCGGTTATCCGAGCGCCAGTGTTATATATACACATATATATGCATACATATGTGTATATGTCCATATGTTTATATATACATATATTGTATGTATACACACACATATATATGTGCATATATATATTGACATATACACATATGTATGTATATATATGTCTAAATATAACAATGGCTCCCGGCTAACCGAAAAGTACCGATTTTTGTTAAGTATCAGTTTGATTTGAGCAAGTTGATTTAGAAGGAATGCCTTCAGACAGGACTTTTAGATGAACAGTTACCCGAATTATATTTTAACAAGAAATACCTGCACAGTCGCACCGTTTAGACCGACTTGGTTTAGAACATGCGAATGTCAGGCCATGATTCTAATTTTGTGACCAGTATGCTAAGCCTTGGCACAATCCAAAATCAATAAATCACAGCATTTCTATTTATGAAATTTTATTAATTAATTTCTGTAGCAGCTTTTTCTCGAACAGAAACAAGTACCTTGCGTTTTATTTCGTAATTTGGTATTCTAAAAATCCCTAAAATAACTCTTTTTGCAGTTTCAATAATAGTCAGCGTAATTGAAGTTGTTTTTTCGAAGTGTAAAATAGCTTTGTGTATACTATGATCCTGAAATGCATTTTCATACTCCTTTTAAGTATTTCGGTTTCTACATCCATAAAAGACACACTAACTGCGCATTAATAAAATACTTATGGATGCAGTTTTAATAACGATACGATTTACGCATCGAAAGTACAGGGTGTCCAGCGAATAAGACCCTAATTTCAAAATTAAATATCTCAAAAACAAAGATCAATAGAATTATGCGGTAAACGGTTTGTTTATTAGCTAAGCTGTAAAAATGTTGTACAGAAGTTTCAAAAATTAGTTGCTAAAGCCGCTAACAGATGGCGCTGTAATCGCAATGCCTATAAATTGTGTTTTGAAGTCCAGAGCCCTAGCGTCTCAATCTTAGATGGCTTCCTATGGAAGAACGAAAATTGGGAAAGACCGCTTTTTCGTTGGGGTGATGTGCAGAAGTGAAGGCATCTGGTCACAGAATTATTGCCTCAGCTTCAATTTGAGAGAATTTCCATTAATAGAATTTTTATTTGGGTAATCTGCAGAAGCGGAGCCATGTGTTGACAGAATTGAGATTTGTTTCAAATTTTGTTATAAGCTACTTCGATCCGGTTACCAATATCTCTGTGGTATGTCTTTTCTCTCCTAATTGGTAGATCGTGGAATCGAATCCAAGTAGAGGAGGATTTGAAAAAAAATGGGAATTTTTACTTTTTAATATTTATTTAAACTGTGAAAAAAGTTTGAATAAAAAAATCTAAAGTTTCTGGTTTTAAAATTTAATTAAGTTAAAAGAAATCCCTTTTTTAAAAATCATTGAGCATTTATAATAATGATTCATAAATCATTTTTTTAATTGTAGAGAATAGTTTGAATGAAAAAATACAAAGTTTCTATTTTAAAAAATTTAATTAAGTTAAAAAATAATTTTAATTTTAAAAACTCGTTTTCATTTTTTTTTTCATTCGGCGCAGAAATATGGTGCAGCTTCTAGCGATTGGATCCGACGTGTTCGAAAGGAATGCAGCATCCTAATACTTTTGCTTTGACGTTGATGATATGACATATCTTCAATTCCTTTTAAAAAAGAAATAATTTAATGCATAATTTCTGTCTCAAAATTTTTGTTTACAAAGAAAAGAAATATATGCGTTGTGCTAAAACCAAAGTGTTATGCCGCGATTTAAAAATAAATTAAAAGTGAAAAATTACTTTTTTATTTATAATAATTCAGGTATAAACAATAATACCAAAATATTATGCCGTGATTTAAAAATATAAAAAATAAATAAAAAGTACAAAATTATTTTGCTAAATATATGCATTTTGATTTAAATAATTATATGCCATTAAAGATTGAAATTAATAAAATATTTAAAAAATTCTTATAATGATTTCTAAACTTTTTATTGAAAATTCTATTAATTGAAATTTTCAATAATTAAAGCTGATGCAATAATTCTGTGACCAGATGTCTCCACTTCTGCACATCACCGCAATGAAAAAATGGACTTTCCCAATATTCGTTTTTACGTAAGGAGCCATCTAGGAATGAGACACCATTGCTCTGGACTTCAAAGCAGTTTACAAGTATTGCGATTACAGCGCCATCTGTTAACGGTTTTTGCAACTAAATTTTGCAACTTCTGCATAACATTTTTACAGCTTAGCTAATACACAAACCGTTTACCGCATAATTCTATTGATCTTTGCTTTTGAGATATTTAATTTTGAAATCAGGGTCTTATTCGCTGGACACCCTGTATTTTTTTGTATTTGCCCGCTTTATATTGATTATTAAATACTGAAAACTTTTCCGAAATACTGCATCGCATAAATAGTAGTAATCACATGATATGAGCAAAAGTAGTAACTCAAATACTAGATTAAAAATTCTTTTAGAAATACATCTATTATTAATATTAAAAAATATGTTTTATATATATATCCATACGATTTGCTTGGCTCCAGCAGGGAGAAAAATGTGCTGAAAGCGACTAATCTTTTGTTTCAACACACATCAAAAAATAGGCTGGGTCTAGGATTCATAAATGGAGCTGAGCAGGTAAGGTTCTGTACATAAATATCAGGAAACATATCGTAGCACTGTCGAAAGTAAATCTTTATAGAATACTGAATAATAATAAAAATTTAAAAAAGCCACAAAAATAAAATGTAAAAGAAAAACTCCACAAAAATAAAATGTAAAAAAAAAAGAAATTAAACGCACATTTTTGATAGATTGTATAAGTGACTGAAATTCTTGAAGTTTTGTTTCAAAATAGGTCATACAGTAATTTAAAGTAAATTAAAAAGACTCTCTGACTCTAAAAATGTTTTCCAATCAAAGACTCCTTCACATTATGATTCGGCAAATAATCAATGTTGCAGGACGGATCAAATAACAGATTAACCAGTTCTTAAGGAACTATAAGCAACTGAAAAAACAATCAAAATCAATTATTAGCATTTGTAAATACCGAGAGCACCTATATTATTCTAGTCACATGAAAATTTGCACATACGTTCGGTAATGTTGCGCCATTCCGAACATTTACACCCTGACGCTCTCCGAAAAATAATTCTCATCTCTATCCCTTGAAATTATATGTAATACCTTCAAATTATTTAAATTTAAAGTTCTGATCAAAGCACACTTATCATTTGATATATTTGTAGAAAGTGACTTGTAGAATTAATACGTGTAGCTGAATGTTAAGAATAAATCAATTCTAAATTTCGTGCGCGATTTAATAAAAGTTGCACATAAGGTTTACAGTAAACTTTAATTACCCGAATTTTAAAAATCAGGCCAATTTATTACATCCCTATTAATAAGATCTATGTTTTTGGTAAATTACGCACTATTTCCAGAGCCATTATTACTTTGTATTGTATCGAGAAATTACCACGGAATCGCGTGCATTTGAATAGGAATATCCATTAGAAATATTTCAAATTGCTTACGCAATTTAAAATACAATTTAAAAAAGAGTTTTAATTAAAAACAGATCTTATTTCGTAAATCGGAGTATGTCATTACCTCTGTCACATCTAAGTTTAATAATAATTAATAATTAAATTAAATAGCATTGTAATTGATCGAACCATTCCTGAAAAATCATGTTCATTTCATAGATACACTGGTGTATATAAATAGGGAACTTTTCTTGCCTTTGGTATGTTTCGCTTCAACTAAATGCGCACCAATGAAATATTTATGAATGAAACTTTATTTAAAGATACATTTATGCAACAATTCCATTTTTTGTCCATTTGTCACATATACACGGATGTTAAAGAACTCACAATGTACCAGAAATTGCATTACATAAATCACAGTTATTATATACTATGAATAAAACTAGTAATTCATATATTAACTTTTAAAAGTTAGACAGATATTTAATATTGGACCAAAAGTTATATGTTACATGTATCCATGAGTTTTTTTCTCTTTCCAACAGGAAATAATTACTCTAGCTCGAACATGACATGTTTTTAATTTTTCACGTAAAAGTAAAAAAAAAAGAGTTAATTTTATTATATTTATTTAAAAAACATATTTGTCACTTAAAATGTTATGTTTTTGTTTCCAGCGTATTTTCCCTCTACTTATTAAACATTGTAGTACTTGCATTTTAATAAACGATAGGAACTTTATCATGGATAATCTCTGCGCTCTAAAACATGTATTAACGCTGCCACAGGTTATGAATCTGACATGTTCGTTTAACTTTCTCAGCTTATATAACAAAAACATTTACATATAAAAACATGAAAAGAGGTAAATTTATAAATAAATGTACGATAAACTTGCTAAAGCAAACAATTTTCTAATCGAAAAACTATTTCAAACACTATTCAATGTTGAATTTTATCAAGACAGTTTAGTTAGAGAAGTTTTAAAGATTAAAAACTATACGTATCAAACTAACCGTCTTTTTTCTGAAAACAGTTGACAAAATGTTTGGCGTGCAGTATCCAATCTTTTTTTCAAACTTGATTCTTTTTCGAATTTTAGATTTAAAATTTCATTAAAATTTCGTTTTTTTAAGTAGCTGTTTTATATATACAATTGGTACAATAATAAAAATCTAAATAATAATATTTTCAAACTCTGTATCTTCAATTGAAATATATACCAGTGAATATTGAAAATATAAGAAAACTTTAAAATAATTAAACTATTAAGTGCAAAAAATATTAACTGATGAAGATTACATCAAATTTAAAACGCATTGTAAATTTTTTACGCTGAAGAAATGTTTAGCGATACAAGGAAAACGGTAATTAAAAGAAATATTTTGCCGTCGCTGATTATGGTTTATAAGGGACATTTATTTTTATTTACTTTTGATATTTAATGTTATTTCAAACAATTATTTTACTTTTAACATGAATAATTATTGTTTTTTAGTGTTGCTGTTTTATAAAGAGAAAGTGAGCACGTTTAAATATTTTGATTTCAATGCATTAACTTTGAACTATTAATGCATTGTTTTTTAATGTGAAAGCATACCATATTTAACAGTTCGAATGCCTTTGCACTTATAAATCACGAAACATTAAAGCTTCCACTGGACAAAATGTTTACCTGTGTAAAAGAAAACATTTATTTTTATTCCGAAAACTTAAATATTCTATTATGATTAAAGTAGCATAACTCCCACAATCTATTCCATTCATAATTCCTTTTCCCAGGATTTTTTTTTTTTTGTAATTTTAACAAATTCCAACATAGTTATAAAAGGTTTATTACTTCGGTTTGTCTGGCTGACTCTCTCTATCGTAAATATAATCGAGGTGTTTTATATATTTTTATATTATTGACGTTTACTATATCACGATCACTTTTGTAAAAGAAGTGTGTAGAATTTATATTTCGTAGGACAGTCATATTTATTCCGTTGTATTACGATTACGATCAAAATGAAAAAATCGTTTCAAGTGCATTCTTATGACGTTACGCCATTTCAAGCAAAAATAAATTAATATGCATTTATGAAGTGTACTAAAGCATGCTTTTTCTAGAATATCGGGTACAAAGTATTTATTATTAATTTACAGGATAACGCAAAATAATTGTTTTAGATAATTGTCTACAGGCGAGAATCGTTCGCAGTATATTTTAATATTGTTACATTATTCCAAACATAACGAAACGCATATGGATTACTGAGGAGGATTAAGCATTAATTTCTTACTTTTAAGTATGGACCGCATTCCATTTATCGTTCATTTATAGAGACACACAAAAGAGTTCGGTTACAGTCTATGAGCGATAATCGCTGCAAGTGCTGTCAAGTTTTATTTACGTTTTAAGTTTAACTACATTTTTGCATAGTGTGTGGTGTGTATAAAATATGTTGATCATACACATGGGAATTTATTTATATTACTAACTATGGGAATAAATTACTTAAGGATATTTTTTAACTGTGTTGTGCATTTTTCTAGTGATCTAAATTAAGAATACAAACAGAAGTTTCAGGAATATAAATAAATTCATTTATAGGGCTGCGCAAAGAACAAGATACATTGTCATTTATGGTTGATAATTTCTTCAAATGCGTTTTAAATTATTTTGTGCGTTTTTTATCTGAATTCAATTTTATCTTAATATGTGATATTTACGAAAGTCTATAAAGATAATATAGAGGGCTGTTGGAAAGAGTTAGAATTCATATATGGCGAAAATTGCTAAAAACGAATTTTCTAATTAATATCTTTATTGTTTTTAAATTATGCGAAAATATTTTCTATCGTGAATGATTTTGAAAATGCCGCCGTTGGTGCGACGAAACGATCGTCATCTTAATAAATGATATTTTATCACTTTTTATAGCATTATTTTATTTAATCTGTTTTTATGAATTTTCTAACTAATTTAAATTTTACATATTTTAGTATATACATATTTAGTATTTAGTACATACAGGGCGGCAAAAGATAATTAGACTATTTTTTTTATTATTATTTATTTTATTTATTTATTTATTTTATGGAGGGTAACTTCAAAAACTGAAATTTTTAGATGTATTATATGTTTTATAAACTTTTTATATCTTATTTCACATTAATTAATATAAAATTTCAATGTGGTTTTCTAGATGTATTAGAAAGTGTATGGTATTCTAGGCTTGCTGCATGATTTTCCGTTCTTGTTATCTATTTTTTGAGGAAAAGGGGCTCCAACGAGAAATGACATTTTATTAAATCAACAGTGCCTTTCATGCTTATTTTACTCATTGAGTCCATATCGTAAAGAATAAATATCGTTAAATGGCCATTGAGTTTTAAATTTGAGTCCATTCTTTTTTCATTAATTTAAAATAGATCAAATTATCGTATTTTCAGAAAAACACATATTGTTCAGATTTAATTGTCGAAGAGCAGGTACTCATAGTTCTCTAAAATGAATTTAGCTTTCTTTCTGGATAAATGTTTTAGATCTGATTAATTAACCTTCTCACCGCCATGAACTGATATATCCGTTGATGCAGGTTTCACTGCAGTAGAAGCAATTTTTAAATTAATATAGTCCGAGTGACAGAATGCAGTTTTGAAACACTAAATTATGTTTAATACTCCCAAGGGTGGGTTACATTCGTATCTGTAATTAAGTTTTTCATATCATGCTGGAAAAGTAATATATATATTTATCATTTTGAAAAAATGAAGAAAAAATAACTCTACAATTTTGACCTTTTGCTAGGCAGTCAGGGGTTTAAAAAATATCATGCAGCAATCTTTAGATATATCTCAAGCTTATAACATAACATATTTTTAGAAGAATGAAATAACGAGAATACTATTTTCTGTTTAGAAAAACCTACGTTACATAAAACTAAATGTTGCAGTTTAACAGAAAATAAAATTTCATTTCAATTGTGAAAAACTTCCATTCGAGTATTTAAACAAAATCTATTATTTAATACACGCTTAGAAACTTTTTTGTGATATATTTCATACAAGAAAGTCATTTTTAAACCTGCAATTCGTATCTCCAGTGTACATTTTTTAACTGCGATAAAATATTTATGAAAGCAAAAATGAAAATGATAAACAAACTGTTGTTGTTCTCTGTTATCATTTTGTTTTCCCAACATTTAAAGGCGTATTATTTCAAAATGAAAATTCTAAAATTGATCCTTTTTTCAGCAAGGGGCTCATTTTACATTGTTCTGTAGATCTTCACTCATACTAGACTACACTGTTAAAAATTTTGCAGCATTCTGGCAGGTCATTCGACCGTTTTTTTGAAAAAACGGTTTCATAACCATAATTTAACTATATTCTGACCATAAAATGGCCAATAATATGGTCAGAATAGTGTTAAAATTACGGTTGTGTAACCGTTTTCGGAAAAAACGGTCAAATGACCTGCCAGAATGCTGCAAATTTTTAACAGTGTATGTAGCATTACAGTTTTTCCAATGACTATGTAAAATATTTCTTTTTATTCTCCTGTAAATTCAGAGATTTTCTTTTATGCTATTTATATTTAAATATATATTTATTTATTCAAAAGCTGTTACGAAATGAATAAAGTAAATGATAACAAATAAATGTATGAAAAATTAAACATAGCAACTTAAAAAAAAATAAATTAAACAATCGGTTGTCATTTCGTTTTGTACAATAACAAGATTTAAAAATGTGACAAAGCTGTTTTAAAATGCACTGTTAAATAAAATAAAAACAAGATGAGAAATTTGAACACATGTTTCTTTCTTGATTTTAATATTTTTTACACATTTTATTATGCAATATCAAATCATTTCAAGATATACAAAAATATTTGACATTTATAAACAAACATTTTGATTATAATGTAAAAAAGTACTCTTTTTGTTAGAAACTAACTCTACTACTTATTAAGAACTAAATTACATTCTCAATATAATCTATATTATTAATTTGAAATTTCTAGCATGAAAACGCTCTAAAGTGAATAAAAATATTAAAATACATTTTAGTACGCAGAAAACTATAATGCTACATTTCAGTTAAATAATTTTATAAAATGTCTATAAATATCTAAGCTGTTAAAAAAATCAATTTTTCAAATTATATTGACGAACGTTGTAAAGCATAGAGTTTAAAAAAGTATTTACTTTGTCATTACTATTAATTTATATTACTCAAACGTCCTCCGATAAAGTTATGTAATATTTACCTATAAATAACAAGTTTACAACTTAATCTATATTAATAAAAGAACGATGCTTGTCTGTTTGTTATTCTGCGCCTAGAGGCCAGGGCTGAAAGCAACTAAGAAAAGGATTTATAATTTGAGTTTGTCTTTTATTAGATTTAATACACAAATAATACATTATTCTTCAAAAATTCAATAACAGATAACGAAATATATTATTCAAAATATGTCATAGGAAACATTATCTTAAAACAGACTTAAAAATTTCGATAAAAAACATGAATATTTTAAGAAGTCTAACTTCTAAACTACGAAATTAAATCCACTGAGAAATCTTTTACACTTTGCGTAAATATTCAAATTATTTAATATATGCTTCTTAGTTAGAAGTGTTTCAGCGAAAGAGTTTGACGTATCTTTTACTTTAATGTTAAATAATTAATAATTAACGTAAAATTTAAATGTGAAATATATTTTACAAAATAATGAGCCATAGTTTAGAAAAGAAAAACAGCGAGCTCAAATTAAATTATTAATTTTAACTTAGGAACATTACGTTTAATATAATTTTAAGCTTAAATAGTTAATGCTTAATTATTTAAGATGAATTTGCATATTAAATTTCACTAAATATTATTAGTATATGCGTTTTAAAATTCTCCAGAGATATATTTGTTTACATATTTTAGATAATATTTCTTTAGCAGAAGTAAGTAAATACCATTTTCGTAAGTTTGTTATAATTAAAACTAAATGTTCACAGAAGGAAAAAAAATGCAAAATGAAATTCAAGAACAGAATATAAGATTTTACTGCTTTAAGTTATCTTTCAATGAGCATTAATTCTTAAAAATGAATTCTAAATCGTTTATTATTATTATTATTATTATTATTATTATTATTATTATTATTATTATTAGTATTATTGTTGTTGTTGTTGTTGCTGTTGTTATTATTATTATTATTATTATTATTATTATTATTATTGTAATTTTTCCAAATATGTGTTATGCAAAGAAAATTTCTTTGTTCAAAAACAACTGAAATATTTATCAAGGGGTTTTATAAATTTTTTAAGAGAATTTTGATTATTCCTTGTTATTTACTAAGTATAAAAAATAGTTTAGAATGTAATACTTTTTTAATAAATATAATGGTATTTGTGATGTATTGTAAAAATTACATGTAATTGTGCTTTACTAGCGCAAAAATGAATTACTTTAAAGATTGATTACCCATTATATATCTAATGTTAAAAGAATAACATAAAAATGAATGATTTTAAAACAGACAAAAGAAGTAGCAATAAATATATCTATATTTATTCGGAAACTAATAATTATGAAACTATTTATTTTAACTTTTGAGATTGTTCGAAATTTTATAGCTATAATAAAATCACTTTTAATATAGAAACCTTGATATTTATATTGAAAAATATTTTATGCTAAAAAAAAGTACTATTTTTTTTAAGTGTGTTTAGGTAATATAAAAATAGAAGAGAGTCGTACACGGTGAGACAGATTTTTAAAAATATTAATTTAGAGCTTTATATAACAGATTTAAGACATTTTATCAATTGCATATAGGCAATTTCGCTTATTGAAAATAACATATATACTATATATATTTTACCATATATATTTTAGTAATACACAAAACTTTAAATGGACGAAAAACACTTTAAAATAATATCAGCATTTGTCTTCTTATGTACTGCACCGCGTACACATTCTTTCAGAGTTGAATTGTTATGTGCTTCACCCAATCAGCAATATGGTATTTCAGGTGGTTTTGCTTGGATTTCTGAGCATCCATGCATAAACCATGCATAAACCAATAAATCCATCGTATTGCTCAACTATTTAAACGGTCCAAAAAGTAATAAATGGAAAGACTGGAATGTGTAGATGGTATGTGGTAATAATTTCAGAAAATCTTGCAATGTATGTGGGGCATAAGTTCATTTAATTTTAATCTTTATAAATCTTCACAACAATCTATTTAAGCAAATTTCAATGTTATTTTTTCATTTTTTCGAAATTTATTTTTTAGTTGGACTAATTTTTCAGACCATTATTAAAAAATATTTTCCAAGTACAAATCCTCACTGTTTTAATACAAGACACAAAACATATTAAAATAACAGATATTACATATTATTCATAAAGAAAAAAATATAGTTGTATTGCTACACAGTTAAAAATTATTTCACGGTGTATTAGCTACCTTGTCTGGCTGTGTACTACAGCGATTTCTTCAAAAAACATACAATAGCTACGTAAATTTTCCTTCGAGTTTCTTAGAGTTAACTCTTTTTTAATAAGGGGAGATACAGTCAAGAATATGCATGTTATTGGCTTTGAATTACCACAAACAGTTACATTGATTATGTGCGTATGATGTATGAATGAGATAAAGAAATAACTTCGGTATCCACAAAATTACTCTCTTTTTGTTATCACACAGAATATCCACACATAAAATGTGGTCTATGAAAACTGCAAAACAAAAAGATGAACTATGAAAACTGCAAATACAGGCAAACTTCTAGCGATACAAATACACACTTTTCTTTTTACAAAGATCTAGACTTCAATGTGTACACTTTCACATACTGTGTTCGACTCTCACTTACATTACAATCCATGCGTTTTATACAAATCATTTTTAAAAACCTTACAAAAATTATCTACGCCTAAAACATTAGAAGAAAATTCGATACTCTAAACATATCAAAACACAGGTTTTGCGGATTTCAAACTAAAAATATATATCCTATATCAATCTTTTCGTGGATGTTGTAATATAATTAAAAAATTACATTTTAAATATATATGTTAATAAACCTACATTTAACGGGAAATTTCGATTTTATTTAAAAAAGAAGTAAGCATTGTTTACCATTATCATGTATGTATAACATTTAAAAGGGTTTTACACCCACAGCATTTGAATAACTTTATAATTAATGAACTTTGAAATCCTTTGTATAATCATTTTCTATGTATTTTTTCATAGCATAAAGCATTGTTATGATAGACTCTTTACATCAAGAATTGTGTTTTTCTACTGAGCGAGTTCATTGCTTCGTGTGTTTACATTTTTTCAATTACTTTCGAGTACTATCTGCTCTGTAGAATATGATCTACCAGTGAATACAATTAGTGTAAAAAAACCATAACGAATTTCGTTAATGCACGTTCACGCATCTATTTCTTAAAAGAATTTTTATTCCAAATGCTGTTTTAATGGGTATTTCTTGAACAGGAAAGGAAATATAAACACGGTTTAACATTCCCCTTTAAAAAACAACGACACATCGGAAAAATTATACAATAAAAAAAAAAAAACGCCTGAAATTTAATAAAAATTATATGTAGAAAACTGTCAGTTTATTTAGAATAAAAAATATTAATTAATATATATATATATTTAAATTTTATTACTATTTTTTCTGCTTCCTTAAAGTTCTTTTAAAATAAAAAAAAATTAAACCTAAACTGAAATAAATATTTATGAAAATGAAAAAATCAATGGTTTCAAAAAGTATTTGATCGTAATCATATTAAAATAATCAAATGCAACTATCCCAAGAAGTATAAGGTAAATTTCATTCAAAATGCTTGTTTTATAAAGGGGTCCCATTTGTCTTCCAAATGTACTGATTTGTATTTCGTTCAATATGAATCATATTTTACAGTCAAAAATTATGTTTTCTTATAACTTCAAAATTAATAATGCAGTTCTTTTTTATATTTATTTGTTTTATGTAGATTTCGTATGAAATATTACCTATTGGGATCTCCCCTATGTTGAAAATTCGGATTTTTTTTTTTTTTTTTTTTTTTTTTTTTTTTTTTTTTTTTTTGCAGATCTACACCGATTATGACCCCGAAAACCCTAAATCATCCCCAGTGAAAAACTTTTTCTGTCTCTCTCTGTACATATATATATATATATATATATATATATATATCACTTTTTTATCGAAACGATAACTTCCATAATTTTGAACAAATCTTTTACAAACTTATACATAAAATCAAAGGGTATAAAATCTCTGTCGAGTTCGTTAATGAGCAAAATCGGGCCAAATAGGGTGGAAATAGGGAGTATTTTTATGAAAAACGAAAAAACCCCATAACTTCTTAACTATAATACATATGACTACAGTTTACAGTTATTATTACTTCTAAAAAATGCGCCAAAAATTTATGTACGAAAGATTTTTCATAAAGTTAAAAATAGGCTCAAGGAGCAAAAAGAAAAAAAAAAAAAGAATACGGTTTGGGGGAGAGAAAAATTCATAACTTCGTAAATTATTAAGATACCAAATCCAGTTAAATTTATTATAAATCTTTTTAATATTATATATAACTTTTATACTGACAAGTTTTTGATAGGACAAATTCGTACCGCAAAAAAATTAAGAACGAAAACAAAAAAAAGGGGCGGGGGAGGAAATAAGAGAAAAATCCATAACTTCGTAAATTCACCAGATATAAAATCCACATGAATTTACTCTATGTCTTCTTAATATTATCTACAACTTTTATATTGACAAGTTTTTGATATAACCAATTCCTACGGCAAAAACAAATTAAAATACATAGTGGTTGAAGAAAAAAATCATCGCATTAAGAGTGTACTCAAATCCAAGCTTTTTATTTTCTGACTCATTTTTAAATTCATTTTTGCTCTCAAACGCATCCAATTGGTAGGTTTCTTATTTAGAAACTGTAATGGTCGATTTTTTGATAGAGGCAGAATATATATCTAAAAATTATCTCAAGTGGGCATTTTAAACCGAATTTCTCGAAGTGATTGTGTTGGAAACGAAAAATATGGTCCTACTGAGAAAATAGTTGATTATAAATCAAGTTCTAATTTATTGAACGCAAAAATAAAAACATAGGTCGCTTATAAATGTATTAAAAAACCACATCATCAAGTTTCATGTTTTTTCTTTTAAAAATGAATCTGAAAATGTGTCAGAAAATTTCCAGTTGTTGGGCATGGAAAAATATTTTTTTTATACAGGCCTTAACATGATTCTGATAAAACCATCTCTTTTACAAAAATGAAACTGAAAACTCGTCAAACGCGGGCAAATAAAATTATTAAAGTTTATTTATCTCTAATCATGATTTAATTTTTGCTGATGAAATTAGTTCTTAACTTCGAAATCTACCTGCGCCTGTAGGTCGAGCCAACAGGAATTTTTAGATTTTGTGTTCTAGTTTTAATTAGTTTTATATTATTAATTTTTCTATTCAAATTTTGCTATTCAAATTTTGCATCATGTATTGTTATTTATTAATATCTACAAAGATAACGTATTAGATCGATCTATTTTACAAATAAACAAACTGTCAGATTTAAATACATAAATTCATATTGATTCAAAAATATTGACAAAAATTTAAGATTTGGCAGAAAACACCAAGAAAATTGCAAGTCAATGAATAATGCAATCTCCTAATTCAAACAATGAAACACAAAAGGACATTTTCTGATAATACACGATAATTCCCTGATTATGTTTGATTCAAAACGGAATTAGCTATAGACGTGAACTTATTTTCTATATATTGAAAGCGTATATCAACTACACGAAGAGCTTCTAATCGTCCCAAGCGGCAAACTGCGGACTTAGCATTCATACCGAAAAAGATACGGCATACCGGAAACAATCACTTACAAAGTTGCAGAGCATTCTCAATTTAGTAAGAAATAAAATGATGATTTAGTAAGAAATTACATGTAAGATGTCTTACATGTTATAAACTGTATTAGTAGTCCTAAAGCGCATTTTTTTTTTTTTTTTTTTACATGAAATCACATTTTTAGAGGAAACTGAAATTTAATTGGATACATTTTACAATTCATACTGTTCAAAGTATTATTTAGAAAACCAGTGGTCATTTTTCTTAACAGACAATTACTTTTAGCAGCTTTCTATTAATATGTAGAATTTGATAGTCATAACATTATTGGTGAAAGAGAAATAACTTAAATTGTAAAATGAAATCTAACAAAAACATAGCTGTGAAAAAAGGGTGCCAAGTTCTGTAAAGACAATGGCAAGAAAAGAAGTGATATCTAAGTGGGTGCCAAGTTCAAATAAAATTCCTTCAAACTTAATTACTGAAGTATTATAGCATTTTTAAAATTGTTTAGAAATAAAAATTATTGATAAAAAATTATTGAATAAAAAATCTAGAACTTGGTTTTTACCTACGAGTCATTTATTTTTAATAATGACATTATTATATCAAATCTTGTTATTTAATGATTGGAAGCCTTAATTTGAGTGAGCTCCTTCCCCTTGAAGGGCGGTGGGATAAAATATAGCCCACCTAATTTAACTGCAAAATGCCACATTGACTCCAGAATTCAGAACTAAAAAGTTTAATTTTATTAAATACGTGAAAAGAAGCTTTTGCCCATTTTGAAATAAATTTGTTTTTAAATTCTGGTGTGATTCAATCATTTCAGCATTTCACGAATAAAAGATATTTTCCCCTGAAAGGGTTAAAGGGGTGCAGTCTCTAGAGTGATGACCAAGAACAAGCATAAGTATATCTGTCTCTGTGTCAGGCATCTTAGTCTGTTTGCATTGAGGTTTCTGGAGGGTGGGTGCTAGAGTGATAACCAAAGACGAGCGGGAATGTATCTGTGTATTTATTGGTTTATCAAATCTTTAACATGAGTCATTTGTTTATAAAACTACATTCATTTTTTGTGTAATGTCATTAAAATTAATATTAACATCACCATTTTTTAAGACATGAAATTGATAGGCATAGCATTTATCAAAAACTTGCCAAGTTCTAGATTTATTATTAATATGCTATCAATAATTTTTATTTCTAAACAATTTAAAAAATGCTATAATACTTCAGTTGGTAAGTTTGAGTGAATTTCATTTGAACTTGGCACCCACTTAGATATTACTTCTTTTCTTGCCATTGTCCTTACAGAACTTGACTCCCTTTTTTCACAGCTATGTTTTTGTTAGATATCATTACTTTTTGTAAAGTTACAATATATTTAGACACTTTACTTAATGCTTTTTAATGTGTTTATATGTGACTATTTTATTCACCAAGCAACATTCAATTTTAATTTTAATTTCCTACAACAAACTATTTGGCTGTCAATTATCGCAGAAATATATATTTTAATACTGCTACATTGAATGCATATTTTGAAACGAAATGTATTGATTCGAAATTTTTATTGTTTCTGAAACAACAATTCCTATTAGATTTCTATATTAAATTTTCATATTAAATTTTCCAATTAAATATCCTATAGCTGGACCTGCTTTTTTGTACTGAAAGTGAAAAATAAAGTTATGTGCTTATGCCACACACTATGTATCATTCATCCATGGTTGCCGGCAAAGAGGCAGTGCAGCTTAAGGACATTGCCCCTCCCTAGATTTTCAAATTTAATTAACTAAATATCCTTTTCTCTGATGATTTTGAAAATAACAAGTGTGTAAGTGTGATCACAGATTGCAACGAGGATTTCGTTTAATATTCCTTTAAAAACACAGTATCCTTTTGAAAAATCTGTTAGTTCCACATTTCGCAACCAGGGGTGCACTCTATTCTAAACAAACCCTTTCCGAACGAAACTCCGCTTTACATAATATCCGTAGATATATTAGTCAAGAGGATTGAGCCCATAGCACCCGAGATAAGTAGGCACCCCTGGCGGTAAAAAGTGGAACTAAAATATGTAAGGCTATGGTGCATAATATGAAAAAATGGTCAAAGGGGTGTCGGCAAAAGTTGGAAAAGTGCTCCCCGGTGAAAATTGCGGAGGCTAGAAAAATTGCTTAAAATACACAAGTTAGAGCCCGGGAAAGTAAATAATATAAGACTTTTTGAAAATTTTATGATTTGTCGTGTGGTCTGAGGTATTCAGCTATACGTGTGCAAAAAGTCATGTCTCCAACTTAATTAGGGGCTCCCTTAGAAAGAATTGCTTAAAGTACATATGTGGTAACCTCAAACGGTTTTATGATTTGTCGCCTGGCCACAGGTGTTCTGCTATAAGTATGAAAATTTCAAATCTGCTTTTTAATAAGGGGCTCAGTTAGAAAGAATTGCTTAAAATACGCATGTAGAAGCCCAAAGGGTTAAATGCACGACTTTTTCAAAATTTTATGATTTGTCATTTGATGTGAGGTGTTCAGCTATAAGTATGCAAAATTTCACTCCTCCAACCTAATTATGGGGTCACTTAGAAAGAATTTTTAAAATACACATGTGGGATCCCAAAGGGTTAAATGTACGACTTTTTCAAAATTTACGATTTTTCATTTGATGTGTGTTCAGCTATAAGTATGCAAATTTTCGCGCCTCCAACCTAATTAGGGGCTCACTTTGAAAATATTGTTTAAGATACACATGCGAGAGGCCAAAGGGTTAAATGTACGACTTTTTCAAAATTTTATGGTTTGTCATTTGATGTGAGGTGTTCAGCTATAAGTATGCAAAATTTCCCACCTCCAACCTAAATAGGGGCTCACTTAGAAAGAATTTTTTAAAATACACATGTGGGAGCCCAAAATGTTAAATGTACGACTTTTTGAAAATTTTATGATTTGTCGTTTAGTGTGAGGTGTTCAGCTGTAAATACGTAAAATTTCACGCCTTCAACCTAATTAGGGGCTCACTTTGAAAGAATTGTTTAAAATACACATAGAGGAGCGCAAAGGATTAAATGTACGACTTTTTCAAAATTTTAAGATTTCTCGTTTAATGTGAGGTGTTCAGCTATAAGTATGCAAAATTTCACGCCTCCAACATAATTAGGGCTCACATAGAAAGAATTGTTTAAAATGCACATGTGGGAGGCAAAGGGTTAAATGTACGACTTTTTCAAAATTTTATGATTTGTCGTTTTATGTGAGGTGTTCAGCTATAAGTATGCAAAATTTCACGCCTCCTACCTAATTAGAGGCTCACTTAGAAAGATTTGTTTAAAATACACATGTGGGAGCGCAAAGGGTTAAATGTACGACTTTTTCAAAATTTTATCGTTTGTCATTTGATGTGAGGTGTTCAGCTATCAGTATGCAAAATTTCACTCCTCCAACCTAATTAGGGGCTCACTTAGAAAGAATTGTTTAAAATAACTCAATTTTTAAAATATATCAATTTGTTGATTTTCTGTAAGCAAGTAAATCCAGATAAACCCCAGTAACTAGATAGGTTTACAACGGAAGTCTATGGGAATTTGGCAAAATATTAAAGATATCGCCAAGGTGGCATCACTTTTGGCGACTAATTTTGGTCGCCAAATTTGGCGAGATATAGCCATGTTGGCGAGAAACTTGGCAGCATTTGGCGACAGAACAGCGTCCCCTCCTAATGCAAATTAAAATTTCGCCTAATAGACGCAACGTTGAAGTAAAAATGGGCACCCCCAGATGGGTAATTCATCGATTTTCTCAATTTTTTTTTCTTTAGTTTTATAGTGTAAACGAACTTCGCACGAAATTTGAAGTCTGTAGCTGCAGTAGATATACGAGATCTTTTTGATGAGTGAGTGAGTCAGTCAGTGATAAAATTATCGATTATCAGACATTTTCAAATGTCATTATCTCGGAAACTACTTATGCGTTATTTATAAAATTTTGGATTTTAGGTAATTAGGGTGGCCTTACTACACATTTCGTATAACAAGTACGTAGGTCTCATAGATTTTCAGTAGTAGAGCATCGAAATTTGACGAAAACAGCTCGAAATGGTTCGTGTAAATAACACACGGCTATGTCAGGCGAAATTGGCTGACACACTGCCGTGTCTAGATTTTCTTAGCGATCAAAGGGTAATCTGATAAATATCTCCTAAATGTGCCAATTGAAGATTTATATGAGTACTTCATAAATTGAATGACAAGTTCTTGCTTTAAAATTAATATTTCTTTTCAAGTTTGTAAAACGCAGGAAAAACTGTTTCAAAATGATATACTTCGGTAAAATGTGCCTTAATAAAAGCTTATGTTTCTTCATATTGTCACTAGAGGACAACACTTAACGATACACTGTTGGGTTGTGGAATCGATTCAACGACAAGCATTTAATGGCGAAGTTTTCAAGTTTATATTTTCATCATTTACGAGGAAATTGATTACATCTTCGTCAGAAATTTCTTGGGGCTATTTTTTGGTGCTAATTCACATCTGTTTCATTTCAATGATTACATTCTGAAGCATGAGGTGAGGACATATTTCTTTATAGATTATATTCTATATATGCAAGAATTTATAAATGCATGTGACTTCGATTACTGCCTCGGTATATACAATATGGTGATTGCAGGTAAAATGGCATGCCGGTTTTTGAAAAATGCTGTTTATCCTGTGAACCCAGACATCTTTCCCGATCACGTTTTCTGCTTTTCAGTTGTGACAAAATGTCCACTGGAAAGTAAGGAAAGCAACTATAGCAACACACGTTCTATAGATAACAGCCTATCTAGGCCTAATCCGTCAATTTTCACAATTTCAATGTCACTTCCTCCCAATCCAGTGCCCGAAACATCTGTTTCTGATACTCGAAATCGTATATACCTTTGCAAGAGGCAGCATCGTCAAATTCATAATCTTCAAGTATAGGACCAATCTATGTGTCTCTATTTCATCGTACACCTCATGTTAGATCATACTCTAAAAAGAGGAAGCATGAAGGTGCACTAATCAGACTTGCAGTCCTAATATTGCCGAAGCGAAGGCAAAAGCTGCTTAGAAACATAATTCACAATCAAGACGTGCAGCTCTACAGGCTCAGAAGAAAATATGCTTTGTTAGATCCAATGATGAGTACGAAGATATAGAAGATCTATCTGCTTATGATGATGAAGCATGTTTTTATAGCAATGATTTATTCAGTCACTCAAAACCCAAAGAAAAGTGGAAAATATGGGTTAAATGTTCAACGTGGTCACAAAGGGAATTTGCCGGTGTTTCTTGGTGTGAAAAAAAGAATATTTGTGATGTAGGCATGTACAATATTAATAACAACTTATGGGTGTGTTATTTTAGGACACCACTATAGATAAAATGACATAGCGCAGCGGTTTATACAAATCTAAGAAAAACATAGCTGTGAAAAAAGGAGCCAAGTTCTGTAAAGACAATGGCAAGAAAAGAAGTGATATCTAAGTGGATGCCAAGTTCAAATGAAATTCACTCAAACTTACCTACTGAAGTATTATAGCATTTTTTAAATTGTTTAGAAATAAAAATTATTGATAGCATATTAATAATAAATCTAAAACTCGGCAAGATTTTACCTACGAGTCATTTATTTTGAATAATGACATTATTATATCAAATCTTGTTATTTCATGATTGGAAGCCTTAATTTGAGTGAGCTCCTTCCCCTTGAAGGGCGGTGGGATAGAATATATCCCATCTAATTTAACTGCAAAATGCCACATTGACACCAGAATTCAGGGCTAAAAAGTTTAATTTTATTAAATACGTGAAAAGAAGCTTTTACCCATTTTTAAATAAATTTGTTTTTAAATTCTGGTGTGATTCAATCATTTCAGCATTTCACGAATAAAAGTTATTTGCCCCTGAAAGGGTTAAAGGGGTGCAGTCTGTAGAGTGATGACCAAGAACAAGCGTAAGTATATCTGTCTCTTTGTCAGGCATCTTATTCTGTTTGCATTGAGGTTTCTGGAGAGTGGGTGCTAGAGTGATAACCAAAGACGAGCGGGAGTCTATCTGTGTATTTATTGGTTTATAAAATCTTTAACATGAGTCATTTGTTTATAATAATAACTATATTATTTTTTTTTGTAATGTCATTGAAATTAATATCAACATCACCATTTTTTTAAGACATGAAATTGATAGACATAACATTTATCAAAAACTTGCCAAGTTTATTATTATTATTTATTTATTATTAATTATTTATTATTAATATACTATCAATAATTTTTATTTCTAAACAATTTAAAAAATGCTATAATACTTCAGTAGGTAAGTTTGAGTGAATTTTATTTGAACTTGGCACCCACTTAGATATCACTTCTTTTCTTGTCATTGTCTTTACAGAACTTGGCTCCCTTTTTCAACAGCTATGTTTTTGTTGGATATCATTACTTTTTGTAAAGTTACAATATATTTAGACACTTTACTTAATGCTTTTTAATGTGTTTACATGTGACTATTTTATTCACCAAGCAACATTCAATTTTAATTTAAATTTCCTACAACAAACTATTTGGCTGTCAATTTGCGGCAGAAATCTATATTTTAATACTGCTACATTGAATGCATGTTTTGAAACGAAATGATTCGAAATTTTTATTGTTTCTGAAACAACAATTCTTATTAAATTCCTATATTAAATTTTCTTATTAAATTTTCCAATTAAATATCCTATAGATGCGCCTGCTTTTTTGTACTGAAAGTGAAAAATAAAGTTATGTGCTTATGCCACACTATGTATCATTCATCCATGGGTGCCGGCAAAGAAGCAGTGCAGAAAAAGGACATTGCCCCTCCCTGGATTTCAAATTTAATTAACTAAATATCCTTTTCTCTGATGATTTTGAAAATAGCAAGTGGGTAAGTGTGATCACAGATCGCACAGAGGGTTTCGTTTAATATTCCTCTCAAAACACATTATCCTTTTGAAAAATCTGTTAGTTTCACATTTCTCAGCCAGGGGCGCACTCTATTCTAAACAAGCCTCTATCAGAACGAAACTCCGTTTTACATTCTATCCGTAGATATATTAGTCAAGAGGATTGAGCCCATAGCACCCGAGATAAGTAGGCACCCCTGGCGGTAAAACGTGGAACTAAAATATGTAAGGCTATGGTGCATAATATGAAAGAATGGTCAAAGGGGTGTCGGCAAAAGTTGGAAAAGTGCTCCCCGGGTGAAAAGGGCGAGGTTAGAAAAATTGCTTAAAATACACAAGTTAGAGCCCGGAGGAGTAAATAATATAAGACGTTTTGAAAATTTTATGATTGGTCGTGTGGTCTGAGGTATTCAGCTATGCGTATGCAAAAAGTCATGTCTCCAACTTAATTAGGGGCTCCCTTAGAAAGAATTGCTTAAAATACATATGTGGTAGCTCAAAATGTTAGACGTAACACTTTTTCAAGATTTTATGATTTGTCGCCTGACTTCAGGTGTTCTGCTATAAGTATGCAAAATTTCAAATCTCCAATTTAATAAGGGGCTCAGTTAGAAAGAATTGCTTAAAATACACATGTGGGAGCCCAAAGGGTTAAATCTACGATTTTTTTCAAAATTTTATGATTTGCCGTATGATGTGTGGTGTTCAGCTATAACTATGCAAAAATTTTACGTCTCCAACCTAAATAAGGACTCACTTAGAAAGAATTGTTTAAAATACATATGTGGGAGCCTAAAAGGTTAAATGTACGACTTTTTCAAAATTTTATGGTTTGTTATTTGATGTGAGATGTTCAGCTATAAGTATGCAAAATTTCACGCCCCCAACCTAATTAGGTGCTTACTTAGAAAGAGTTGTTTAAAATACACATGTGGGAGCCCAAAGGGTTAAATGTACGGATTTTTCAAAATTGGTTTGTCATTTGATGTGAGGTGTTCAGCTATAAAAAGGCAAAATTTCACGCTTCCAACCTAATTAGGCGCTCACTTAGAAAGAATTGTTTAAAATACACACGCGTGAGCTCAAAGGGTTAAATGTACAACTTTTTCAAAATTTTATAGTTTGTCATTTGACGTGAGGTGTTCAGCTATAAGTATGCAAAATTTCATGCCTCCAACCTAATTAGGTGCTCACTGAGAAAGAGTTGTTTAAAATACACATGTGGGAGCCCAAAGGGTTAAATGTACAGATTTTTCAAAATTGGTTTGTCATTTGATGGGAGGTGTTCAGCTATAAGTATGCAAAATTTCACGCCTCCAACCTAATTAAAGGCTCACATAGAAAGAATTGTTTAAAATACACATGTGGGATCCCAAAGGGTTAAATATACGACTTTTTCAAAATTTTATGATTTTTCGTTTGATGTGAGGTGTTCAGCTATAAGTATGCAAAATTTCACGCCTCCAACCTAATTAGGGCTCACTTAGAAAGAATTGTTTAAAATACACATGTGGGAGCGCAAAGGGTTAAATGTACGACTTTTTCAAAATTTTATGGTTTGTCATTTGATGTGAGGTATTCAGCTATCAGCATGCAAAATTTCCCTCCTCCAACATAATTAGGGGCTCACTTAGAAAGAATCTCTCTATTCTAAAAAAAAAGTAACTACCGCTGTCACCGCCGCCGCCGCCGCCGGTTTTGAATTTTTTGTGACCGGAGGTCTTTCTTCGTTAATATTAAGCAAAATATTGCATACAAAAATACGAAAATCTGTGGAATTATAGAGAAATGTTTGATAAACACGCTGATGCAGACACTTTTCAAATCGAAGAAATATTTAAAGAGATATTTAATGCCGAAGTTGGACAAAATCGTTCCATTAAAAAAGTTTTATCGGAGCAAAAACTGTACATCGGAATCTAATCATTTTTAGATCATTTTATGCGTTAGAATTTCCCGGTGTGCAGACTGCACTCTGTTTATTAATTTGACTCATTTTTTGAGGTTTTATTTCTATTTTAAATTCAAATTTTCAGCATTTCGAGAGATATTTTTTTACACATTTTAGAAATTGGTATTAATTTAAGCTGTTGCCAACTGTATAAACAGCGCAAATAATAATAATTGCTTCAAATTAAAAATTTATTTTACACGTGACTATTATAAACAAGAAAATATAAAAAGTATGAACTCATGGAAAATTATCATAGAAACCATATTACGCGTGAATTTTAAAAGTGAAATAATGTTTAAAATAATAAATTCATTAACATGCGTTAGAAATCTTAAATAGGACAAATTACGCCACATTTACGTCGCATTACACATTCCGTAAAATGAACAAAAAATAATATTGCAAAACAGTTTAAATTTAAAAATCGCGCGAGACATTTATGTAATATTTTAAGATGATATTTTCAACTATTTTTATTAGGATAGCGCAAATAATATTTCATTTCTAACAAAATTATTTTCACGTGAATAGTAAAAGGAGAAAGAAAAGTTTAGTGAAAATTACGTCAGATTAAAAACGATACATTTAATGTATCATTAAAAAAAAAACTTTCTTTTCGCTTTGCTAAAAAATACCGGGAGGCAAAGACTCTGTTTATTTAATTCATTTTATATTAGCTTATTTTGAAATGTCAACTAATTTTATTTAATCAAAGACGGAAACAGCCATTGTATCATTTAACAGCCGCTGATTTGGCTTTAAAATTCCCCAATCAAAGAGAAATGAATAGAAACCCGTTTATAGTGAGATCGCCACTGTTTTTAAACTTAAAATTCAATTTTCCGAAATATTTTTTAAGCCGGTCAAATTAGCGTGCTTTTAGAGTCTGCGATGTCTGAACGGGGGTTGACGAGCGTAGCTCGTAGGGGCAGCGCCCCCTAGTTGTTTAAAATATCTCATGTATTAAAGTATATCAATTTGTTGATTTTCTGTAAGCAAGTAAACCGAGATAAACCCCCAGTAAGTAGATAGGTTTACATTGGAAGTCTATGGGAATTTGGCGAAATATTAGAGATATCGCCATGTTGGCGAGAAACTTGGCGGTATTTGGCGACAGAACAGCGTCCCCTTCTAAGGCAAATTAAAATTTCGCCTAATAGACGTAATGTTAAACTAAAAATGGGCACCTCCAGGTGGGTAATTCATCGATTTTCTCAATTTTTTTATTTTTTTTCCTTAGTTTTATAGTGTAAACGAACTTCGCACCAAATTTGAAGTTTGTAGCTGCAGTAGATATACGAGATCTTTTTGATGAGTGAGTGAGTGAGTCAGTGGTAAAATTATTGATTATCAGACATTTTCAAATGTCATTATCTCGGAAACTAATTATGCGTTATTTATAAAATTTTGGATTTTAGTTAATTAGGGTGGCCTTACTTCACATTTCGTATAACAAGTACGTAGGTCTCATAGATTTTCAGTAGTAGAGCATCGAAATTTGATGAAAACAGCTCGAAATGGTTCGTGTAAATAACACACGGATATGTCAGGCGAACTTGGCTGACACACTGCCGTGTGTCTAGATCGTTATTATGACATTATGTTTCTATTTGTTACTTTTTAAAAGGCACCATTGCATTTTGTAAGCTTAGTTTGTAGCAAAGTTATTTTGTAAAAAATAAAGGTCGTGAGAAAACATTTGTATGGATAAAAGCATTTTTTCCTTGCGGTATGTCATTTTAGGACTGTTCCCCTTTTGAAAGAAAACTGATTAAGTTCTTTATTTCCTTGTCACTTGTTTATTGAAAGTTAATTTGGTAAAATGGTATTTAATGTTAACAGATATAAATGAATAAAGCACATATATATTCCGCATATAAAATATATAATCTAACGCAAATATTAGATAAAATAACAAGACATTTTTTATGTTTAATCACTTTGAGGTCCTGCAATCTCACATGTCCTATTAGACACTATATGAATTTAGGCCTATTGTAAAGTAAAGGTTTATCACTAACGCAAAATAAAGATTGCAGATGAATAGCATTGATTAAAATTTTCATAACTGCATGTAATTCTACAAAAAATAAGAATTAATACTTTATGTAAAAGAATATTTATTAAACATAAAAAACCCAAAGTTAGGATTGGAATTGTTTTATTTCTTAATTTATATCCAGCTAACAGAAAAGTTTTTGTTTAATGTATCTGTATTGGTAATGTTGGTATTGCTATCTACTGAATATTTAACTAAATTATTTTTATGGGAAAAGCTATTTGTCATTAGTCCACAGTCTTTCCTATATGTGCTACTAATTCCACAAAGGCATTAAAACGTAGATGCCTAATTATTACCAGAGCTAACGTATATGAGCAAGGTGCATCTTATGGTATCCCTTAAATGCATAGTGTAATTCATGAGTTACAGGATCTTTTTGCCATTTGGCACTTTCTAGAGATTTTTTGGTGAACTATTATGCGTAACTTACAGCAAACATTCTTAAAAACCCGTAATAAATTGGTGGATCGGAATTAGCACTACCAAAAAACCCCCTAAACTATTGCAAAGTCTCAACTTTTCATTCGAGCACATTATGTAAGTTTCACACTAGATTGTCAAAAAGGTTTCAGCAAACTGTGTAGTCACTCTACCGTTTTTATATAAAATGGTTAACTAATCGTAATTTAACTTTATTCCGATCATAATATCGCCAATAATATGGTCATATATGCCCAATAAAAGTTTCAAATAACCATTATGTTTTAAAAGTCAAATAACTGGACAGTTTGCTGCGAATTTTTAATGGTGTATTTTATCAAATGGCAAATTAATTTATTAATTTTGCGAATATATTTTAAAACTGTGAAATTTGAAAGATTACGTTCTAGGCGAATAAAGGCATTGAGCAAAATAAAAGAATTTTTGAAATTATTTTTTATTACATAAGCGCATTTAAAGGATCTTGAGTTTAATTTGTTTTTAAACTGTCTGAAAATATTTGTTTATATGATGTCCGATAAGTATATAAAACACACACTGATACTGATAAAGATAAAGATAAAATGTAAGAATTACATGATTTTGCACTTATACAGCTTTTTATCAAAATTTGAAACTGTCATGCATTTGCAGAGAAAATAAACAGTTGAACGATCGTTCTCTTTCCTCTTTAATAATTCCCTCGACGTTAGGCATTTGTCTTCATTTCTTAAGCTAGGGTAAACACATGAAAACAAACATACGATCTGTATTACGTAGAAATATCAAAAGTTTATTATGATATAAATGAACCTTTTAAAAGCTTAGAATAAAATAACTGTTATGTAAATGTTGAGCTATATGCATTATTTTTTATCAAAATATTTAGAAGTGTTAATAAAAAAAAAAAATTCTTCTTGAAACACATTTTAATGCAAATGTATCAATTTAAACAAAAGAATTTTGTAAGAAATATCTGTGCTATTATGATTTTAAATTATACAGTACTTTAGAATTCCTAATAAAAAAATATATATGCACATATTTATGCATAAAACATAATTCTGTATAAAAGTGTTTTGTTTGACTGCTTGCCCAAACTTATATATAGAATATAATTCGTGAACACAATCACTCATACACACGAACATACTCATTCGTGGGTTGGTATGGTAATGTTAAATTAATGACATGTTTATGGGAAAGTGTCCTGTTTGTCTCTTTGATTTAATTTTTTATATGAATAATCTAAATATACATTTTTAGTTAAAAGAAATGATTTTTATATACGCTATTTTACTTGCATGCGAAAAGAAATATTGTAAGGAGTTCTATCTATAAAAAATATATATCGGTATTTTTTAAATTGTATCTTTTATCACGCCTACAATTTTTCAGTAAAAGAAAAATTATGTGTCTTTACAGAACGTAAATGTTTAAAAAATGTGTTTAATCATTTTTGTGGGAACCCTTATAGAAATAATAAGAATATTTAATATACTTTTATAAGTAAAACTGCATAATCTATGTGAAAAACGTGAAAATGTGATATATTTATCTCAACAGTTTGATTTAAACTATCTATGTACCTCAAAAAGGAGGAATAATTTCAATGAAAATTTAGTTATAAAAAAGTTATAATATGTCATTAAATCACATATTCTCTAACTAAGAATATTATTGAAAATGACACTGTGTACACCGATATCAATTTTTAATGTATAAATGCAAACAAGGAATAACATTTAAAAGTTTTCACACTGAATCACATAATTATGCTATTCAGTCAATGTATTTACAATAAAATTTAATTCATTAAAACGTACAGCGGCAATCAGGAAAAATATAAATGTTATTTTTTATACGTCGATTTTCTATTATAAAAATTACACCATTACTATATTTTCATATATATACAGCAAGAATAGGAATCTGTTATTTAGAAAATTCTTAATCTTGTGTATGTAATCTGATAACATTTATTGTAGTACTGCAATTAATATTGATAATTACTTTAATTTTTTTCTTACAACTTTTATTGATAAATTTTTAGAGATTTTTATTAAGATATTTCATCATGTAACATTGAACTGTTGAACATTCCAGGTAGCTATGTTTTATTCCAAAACTATTATTTATTTTTGTATCAGCTGTTAATTTTAAATGGCGTTGTTAGAAGCAATTACACAAATGTACACTAGAAGCGATGCAGGATCTTTTTTCGCACTCATATTGGACAATGTTTTAGCAGAAACTTCTACGAATCTCAAAATAATTTGTTTGAATATTTTTATTAAATTTCCCAACAATGCAACAGAACCATGCAATGGAAGGTTTTCAAAGTCCTAAAAGATTCTTTAAACTATAAATCCGCAATTAAATAAGCTTAGAATTATTATTATTTACTTTAAAGGCTATTTTACATTGAATAATTTTTGTTTTATAATTTACATAGATAATAAAATTCCTTTCTTTAATAATATAGAATAAATATTGACGCAAATATTTAATGTAGAATTATTGAATATACAGAAATATTGAATACAGAATTAATCCTTTAATATTTTACTTAAAATATTTTCATTTATGAACAAGATATAAATCTCCTTGATAAATGCTTAATCAGCGATTCATTAATCTCAACTACATCTACAATGATTAACAGAAATTAAACAGGCAAGAAGCCAAACTGCTTCGACAGCCAAAAACTAGTGATGACATTGACATCCTAAAGAATATGTCAATCATTTTTTTTTTATGAGCACTAGGTGTAGAGTCGCAAGATTTAACGTTTACCAAGTCTTTTGAATAATAAAACATTGGGAACTGCTTCTCATGCATCACATTTTTTTAGGAGATTTATAAAGTCATAAGAATGTGAAAACAAAATATTACTGCTAAAATATAACGTAATTTTGAACAAATAACATGCGTTTTTTTACAGAGTGATTAATTTTTTATAATAATATCTAGCAAATGATTTAATGCTTAAGGGAAAAAAAATCAGAAATTTCCTCTGATCGCATTATGCTCGAATTTCCAAACAATGCAAACGAAATTCACAAAATATAATTGAATTATTGAAAGAAATTTACAAATTACTCAAATAGAAATTTGTAGAAAGCGAAAATTTTTTTTTGCTATTGCAGTCTAGATGTATTTTATAAAATCTCTTTAAAAGATTTGGAGTGGCACTACTCGACGTCCCGAATAATAGTATACGTTTCCAGAGTATAAACAAATAATGAAAAAAAGGAATTGTTTATAAATTTTTGACACAATTTGAAAAGCTGGATTCGAACACTGAACATCCTGTGTTGAAACGGGAGTTTTCGCCACTAATGTTTAGTTATATCCCCGCAAGATTTATCAGTCTTACTCTGTCATATTTTCTTTGTGATTTTCCTTTTGGAATCCTATTCAAAAATTTTTGAGAAGAATATTTTGGTTTAAAATGGATTATTACCTATTCCGTTTGATGTGTTTTGCGAAAATCTATGCAGTTTTTGCATCAGTAGCATACAAAAAATTTTTTTAATGGAAGCTCAATCGGTTATGATGTTTAGGAGGTATAGTGTTTACTCCCACAAGTATATACATATTATTACAATATGTTTCGGAATATAATAATACTTTATTCTAATGTACTTAATCATAAATCTGCAATTGAATTGCGTAAATGTTTTGAAATTGCATTGTATGTAAGTTAACAGCAGTACAAAAAATTGTCCACTGTTTATAAGGGTTATTAAAAAGATATTTTTTTAAATATAAGTCATAACTAACATAACTAAAATTCCATTTTTTTTTTAAGAAATACCATGTAATTCATACTACATACATTCATATAATGCTACATTTATTTGCCACTGATGCTTGGTTTTATCCCCGCAAGATTTATCAGTCTTACTCTGTCATATTTCCTTGGTGATTTTCCTTATAGAATTTGCTTAAAAATATTTTGAAAATGGTTTGAAATGGATTAAATAACTATTCCTTTTGAGGTATTTTATGAAATTCTATGCAGTGTTTGCGTCAGTAGTATATAACATATTTGTTAAAGGGAAGCTGAATCGGGTATGCCTTTTAGGAGGTATTGTGTTTACTCACACACGTACATACATATCATTATTACAATATGTTTCGAAAAATAATAATAATTTATTCTAATTATTTAATCATAAATCTGCAACTGAATTGTGTAAATGTTTTGAAATTGCATTGTATGTAGGTTAACAAAAGCACAAAAAGTGCCCACTGTTTATATGGATTATTAAAAAAAAATATTTTTTAAATATAAGTCTAACATAAAATATAAATCTAACATAACTGGTAAAATTCAGATTTTTATTGAGGAAATAACCTGTAATTTACACCACATAAGTTCATATAATTATACATTTATTTTCGAAGTGAGAATCAGTTATTACATTTATGGAAATTAATCAATCAAAATTCTTTCAAGAAATATAAATCTTCAGTTTAGTGCGGTGCTTTATAACTAAATTTTAAACAATTTCCTTTATTGTTTTATATGACAAAATCTTGGGATTTCGATATTAAACTTTAACACAGTGAACTACATTACTATGCTTTACTCTTCCACGTAGAACTTTACTTAGAAATTGCATTTCCGCACACATACTTGCCGAATTCCAGTTTTTTTTTTTTTTTAACCCACAAATTTATTCAGAAAATTCCTTTTATTAAATGTTTTTTTTTTCCTTTAAATCCAAGTGGTAGTCGCTTGAGCGCTACTTAATTTCAATTATTAAATAAATTTATGTTGAAAGTATGGTTTTTTTTTTTTTTTTTTTTTTTTTTTTTTTTACTTCAAAAATTCGCATTTATGAATGTATATTTTTGGTAGTGTAGCTGTTATATTTTATCTTTAGTTCTCTTATCTTTAATTTTAATGTCATTCCAAAGCTTTTAATAACTCACAAATTAATTCCTTTTAATTTTTTTACCGAATATTTAATGAGATTTTTCTTATTATAATTTTTTAAATAAAAGAAAAATTTTAGATTCCCAAGTGTGAGCGAAATTATATTTTTTAAGATGTTTTCATAAGAACAGAGTGCAGCGATTTTGCATTGGAGCAATGATAATATATATTGCAAACATGATGAATATTTCATGCAAATCGTTTTTCACATACATGCAATGCGTTTAACATACTGCATTAATAGCGGACGTAATATGGTCAATATTTTTTATATATGCTTTAAATCAAGTCAAACAGTCACACAAATAAATCTGCAATAAATAAATCTCACAGATTACCGCACTCCTCCATTACATCTCTGGCGACGAAAAAATTCTGATCAAATACAATATAACTATTCGTTTACAATGGGCTGTAATAAATAATTCAGCATAATGTATACTGAATAGGAAGAGAAATATATTAAATTTTAAAAAACTATCTTTTAGGAATTCAATTACTGTGTATTAGACGAACTAATAAAGAAAAACTGTTTTGTCTCCAGTGGACTTGTTTTGGTAGTCGGAAGGTCAATTATCTAAAGTATTTCCTTACATATAATTATTTCAACTTGATTAACAATATACATTACTCTTACTATTAAAATATACTTTTTAGCAAACTACCAGACCAACAATAAATATACAATTACAATTTCTTAATTATTGCTAGTAAGGATTTGCTTAAAGAAATATAATTTCACAGTTGTCGCAAATTAGAAAAAAAAAAAAAAATTATTCGTCTGATTATAATATTAGGTTTATTGTAATACGTAATCATCTTTAAAAAATCAAATATAAAAAAAATGAATTTCAAAACAAATATCCTGAGACAGTTCTACAAATCGTAAGTTTTGATTATTTTTCTATATTTGAATTTTTAATATAACTTAATTATTAAATTATATTATTCTTTTTATTAAATTATATTATTCTATTTATTAAATTATATTTCTCTATATTTTTAGCATGAAATAATTCTAATAAACAAATAAATTTTGTTTTATATAATCATAGTTGTCGCAAATTAGAAAAAGCTTTTATTTTTCATTAGTTTTACTAATATGTTACATTTATTTTATTACATAATTATCTTAAAAAATTAAAATCTTGAAAAAGTAGAATCAGTAGTCCTGAGGACATTCTCGAAGTCATAAAAGTTATGTATACTACATTTTTTATTTTTATTTTTTAGATTTGAGATCTTTACAGTCCTTTAACTTCTTATTCCATTTATTAAATTAAACTTCTCTATATTTTGCTTAGTGCGGAACAACTCTCTTATAAACCAATAAATGTTCTTTTATATAATCATACTGAAAATATATTTGTAATATTTTTACCTTTATGTAAGAGCTTTTATCTAAGAAAACAAATTAAATTTTGATTGCAACAAATGTTCTTATTTTGCCTGTTAGCTATGCCATTTTTATTTCAGTAGAAAGCTTTTTTTTTTTTTACTTTTGGGTTTCTGTAGATAAAAAAAAAATCTACTTAACAATACTATTTCGCAATCATTTCTGCATTGCAGAGATATATTGTTACAACCCCATTAATTTTAAAAGTTTTAGATTTAAATTAAAATAAAATTTCTCCTTATTAAATATCTTTGTTGAATAACTATATTTCTCCTTATTATGCTTGTTTTTATAATTCAAAACTATTTCAAATGTTGTTCTGTTTTGAAATTCGAGCATTTCAATGCAAAGAATTTAATTTAAGCTACTGAAACAAAAAAAAATTTAATGCAATAAAAGCATAAATACGATGTTCGAAGAGGCCTGCTTTAATTCATAGTCAGTATTGATTTGAATATTGTTTCGTATGCTGCGTATTATGCCTATGAAAAATGTATTACTATGTATAATATATGTATTACTGAAACTTAGAGCCAAAAGTTTAGAAAATCAAATCTAAAAAAAAAGTGAAATATTTATTTCATTTATTTACTTATGAGAAAATATAGACAAAGTTTTAATATGAAGAAAAATCACGAAAAATTTCAATAATATAATTGTTTAAAAAAAAAACTGTTGAAGTTAAGTGAATTGAAAATAATTTTGCATTATGCATGCACTATTTAAGCAATAATGATATTGAATATCAGCATAATATTTGTAAATTAAATGTGCTGTATGGTTTTTATATGTCCCGATCGTGTGACTTTCGTATAATGCAAAAACAAAATAATTGTATAATATATAATAAAGGGGTAAAATCTATATTTAAAAATGTTCTGTGAGAGGATTTATTTGCATTTAATTGGTTCATTTACAGAAAAAATAGTAGGAAAAAAATTCTTAACAAAGTAGCGTAAATTTAAGTAGAAATGCAAAACGGATGATATGCAAATGAAATTCAAATTTTGTCGGTTTTGACAAACGGTTCGAACGCTTTTATTAGGCCATGAATGATACTTACATTTTGAATAGTAATCATCCATTTTCTATAATTTTCTGCCGGCACATCTGAGTATTTTTTTCAGGGTTTAAATAATGTAAAACCACTCTCACATGTGCACATATACTATGCAGTCATGTCAATGCATGCCTATATGTGTCGCAATGCACATCAATGTGTTTGAAATTCTCGTTCTAGAATTTCGATTTATTCGCATGCAATAAATCTGAATGTAATATGTATGCATAAAAATAGAATTATACGATTACTTTTAATTAAAATTATTAAAACTTTTATTATTTCTAAAATATAACAATATGCCTAAATATTTTTAACAATAAATTGGATTCTTATTCTTTCTTAATTATTGTTGTTGTCGTACAAAATTTTCCATCTCTAAAAGTATTTATCTTTCTCTTTTTTAATTAAACATAATTCTAACATTTAAAATTATTTTTAATTTCATCCGGTTAATTATATTTACCAACAAGACGCATAAATGGAAATTCGTTAATAAAAATTTAAACATTTAATGTGAGCAATGACATGTAAAGTATCCTCTTGAGAATACCCGATAAAAAAATAAAATAAATAAAATAAAATAAAATGAGGAGCACAAAACAAGCTGTTCTTACAGACTTTACTAGTGGTAACTGTCATTAAAATTTTAATTATACTTGGAAAGTCATTCATATTCGTAGTTCACCCCGGCCGATCAAAAGCGCCAAAACATTTTCGGTAAACGATTAAGAAATATATTTGCTGGACTTGTAAAATAAACCGCAGTGACGGAACAACTGCAGTCGATAGATTCGATGATTTTTTTTTTCCCTTTATGATACTATCGTTTGATTTTTTTTAGTGTAAATTCTTACACTCAAAATTAGTAGTATTTTTAGAACGTTGATTATATTTTTTCTTTGAATTTTAACAATCTCGTAATATTACTTAAAACAAATTATATATGAGTAATAAAACATTATTATTTCAGTCTTTAAAAATATCACAGAATTGTACTTTTTAATTTTAAAAGATTCTGACATTAATATTATAATTTTGAAATTTATTTTTTATTGGTTGGTCTTTTCTCTTTATGTCAGTCCAAATACAATGCTTTTTAGTGACGATCTTCAATATTTTTTAATAATATTTCCTCATTTTGACAGATATTAGAAAAAAACAAGATCCGAAAAAAAAATATTCCAAAATTCCCATAAAATTACAAATACATTTTTCTAATGTATCTCCGGTCAATTTGCGATACCATCACGATATCGCCGGATGAAAAAGCGTGACTTACCATGACTTTCCCGCAACACCAGTAGCAACCATAGAAGCGAAAATAAACGCGGAAAACAGTTAAGCCACATATCAGCATCACATCATAACATTTGCTCCTCCTGTTCTTTTTTTAAAGTTTTCACTACAAACTACAAACTATTTCCTAGGGGGCGGGAAACTGGGACGGGGGATCAGCTGACCCCTGACGACGCCCCCGTGTTGCCTTCGGAGAGTTGGGGGCGTAACGAGTGAGTTTTCTCCACCGAACGGCGATTCGTATAGGGATGCAGCTGAGAAAGACACGGAGATGTCTGATCCTACTGCTCTCGCGGCCAAGGGTTGCCGAATCATGTGTGTGCGGGAAAGACGATGCTGTCGCCAATAAAAAGGTGGGAGAGGGCGCCCGTTTTAGGCGAGGAAAGGAGTATTTCGATTTGGCGGAAAAGTTTCTTTCAAAAAAGAAAAAAAAAAGTAAAGAACGTTTTATTTTGGTCATAAGTATTAAATAAACTATGAAAGAATTTGAAAATTGAATGAAGAAAAAATATCTAATTTTTAAGCTTATGGTACGAGTATTCATAAAATAATTATTTGATAACTTAATACTTATATATATATACGTTTTTGTATATTTATTTTATTTTTTAATAAAAAAATGAAGGTATTAGGAAAACTCTTTGATAAATATTTTTTAGCATACCATTTCATTACTTATGTGCGTTTCCAAAGATACTCCACATAGCGTTCCCGCAACCTTTAAACACAAAATGTTTCCCATATTTTTATTCAGAAGAAGATATTTTATGCGAAATAATTTTAATCATAAACGAATAAAGGGATAAATATTATTTTTCATCATATTTTCAGAAATTGTTCTTTATTATTATTATTATTATTAAAAAGGAAAAGAAAAGGCGTACTCATGTAAATAAATTTATATTAATTGAATTGTTGGTTTATTTCCTATATTGTACTTCTCAACTTAAAGTGCATTCCGTTATTTACTTTCACTCAAGAAACTAAAATAGTATCTTGGCGACAAAGCGCCAATTTCGACTTGTAACACATTCTATCCGCAGGTGGCCAGCAACGAGTGTAAAATGACCACCAGGTGGCACTGTATGACAAAATTGACATCATGTTGTCGCTCAAGAACCACCTTGTATTCTGAAGCAGCTGGCGGCTTAGGCGGAAATACTCTTTACGAGCGGCTGCTGAATTTTTAAACAACTCAAAATTTAATTTCGTAAAACGTTTACAATTTAATTAGTAAAGTGTATCTAAAGTAGAATATCGCAGTTATATTGTGTCTTCTCAGTGAAGATATATCATGCAGTCTTTGGGAATGTTTATTTCAAAAACCACCTGGTTGCATTAATTGAATTTGTCTCAGAATGTAACCACAACTTCATTAAAAATTAAAAAGATAACTGTTTAAGAATTAGAATGGGACCTTCTCAGTGTATAGTTAAGTATTTTATGAGATTGTAAATATGATCATGGTAATTAAAAATGGTGTAGTGTAAAATAATGCAGGATTTAATATTTAGTATTATTTTAAATAAAATGTTGCATTGGGTATTATACAAGGTTAATAATTATACACCATTTCGTAATTTACTGCTTTTCTGGTGAATACGTGTAAAATATTACTTTTAAGCTCGCCATCTTCTTGAACTCATGATAATTATCCAAATAATTGTCTAAATACAATCTCTGTATTAGAATTTAACCTAGAGACTTTTGAGACCAGTGATACCGTTAACACATTTATTGTGGTTTATTAATAGCGCAATGAGAAATTCAATATTTTTCTTGAGCAAAAAAAAAATAAATAAATAAAACGACGCAGTGACCAAGCTATTCTGCTAGATTAACGAATGCTTAGCCATTTAAAATAAAGTCATCATATATGCGAAAAAAATGTGTCTAATAAAAATCTAGAAACCAGATTCAGAACATGAAAAACATTCTTAAAAATCAGTATCCCTCAATAGCGCAGATACGAAGTGAAACCTGTTCTTATTATACGCGAACTTTCATCAAAACTATAGAGAGATCATTTATAAGTCAAATTTTATGCATACGTTTCTCGTATTTCTGTATCATTCGTAAATCATTAACACTAAGAGAAAAACAAAAGCACGCTGATAAAAAGAAAAGAGTGCCCATATAAAAAAAGTAATGTTTGCGTGAAAATACTTCAATAAAGATTTTATACCTTATTGCCCGCAATTAGTGCGGCTGATTTGAGACAATAGAGTGTTTTCGTGGCAGCACTTATTTATTATCCACATTCATTTTAAATGATATTTTGTTATTAACGATCATTCAGACTAGCAGCAGTGATCATATATATATACATATTTTCACATATATCCGCAAATAAAAGCAACGTATGATACGAAGTCCATTTTCAAAGCATAAACAAGTAGTGTAATTTTGTAGTTTTGTGATTTTTAAAATAGCATTGCAATCATTGAAATTTCACAAGGATTTTCCAATTTTTACGAAAATTTAATCCTAGAATTCTGTAAACAAGTCCAAAATTGTACATCAAACGTGGCAAATCGTCCGTACCAAAACTAGTTTTTTAAATAATCAAATCTTGGTGAAATCAATATATGTTGCCCTCTTATGCAAAAATGCCCAAATACAAATTTATTATGCATATTAATTTTATTAATGTATATACATATTAAATTCAGTAAAACGGAAGTAATATCACTCCATCTTAAAATGACGTAATCACCATGAAAACCTAGACTCATTAAACTATCATGGGATATCATTGAACTAATTATGTATGATAAGTAATAGAATGAAAAAAACCTTTATTAATATATTTTTAAGTCTCGATTCGTTTGTCATAAAATTTGAAATGGCTCGACAAAATTCTGCAACCATTATATAATATTAAATTTCAAACCATTCGGTTGGGCAGTTTTTTGCGCGGACTGACGGACAGACAGTCGGACGGACCAGACGACTATTAGACGTGCTACGTATTTATATAATTACGACATTCCCTCATATACCATAAAGTAATGTAATACTTTTGAGTTTCTCTGTAAATAAACTATGAACATTACATAATTTATTTTCAATATTTAACACGGCATAATAAATCTTAATAGCATTTATCAATTAAAGAGCAATACAACTGTATTAACGCAAGTTAAATTTCGGACGGTCAAACAAACCGAATTCATAAATATTTTCAACTATGTTCAAAAATGTTAAAAATGAATAAAGGTTGAAATTTCACTTTCGGCAATTTATACCAATAGACGGAAGCTTACTTGAGTATTTCGTATAGCCCTGTATTTTACCTACTATCTTTATATACACGCCACTATTTAGATAAAATTTAATTCAGACTAAAACACTCTTAAGCTGAAAACACGCTTGCAGAGATTATCATCCATAAACGGCCATGTATCCAATTACTTGTGTGGCCTTGTATATCATTTTATTTATGTTCTACAAACATATCTTACATGCTAAATGTAGTTCCGCGTAAAATGCATAGCTCATTTAAAAACCATCTTTAAACTACGTTCATACTCAGTAATCCTTACGAATTCTTCTGTGCAGCCCTGTATGTCATCTACGGCATTTATACATACAACGCAATATGCAAAAATTTAGTAACTTAAAACTCATATCACAACTAAAAATGCACTTCCAGCAATCATCGCTAATATACAATACTTCAGATACACTATAGTATCCGAAATCTTTTGTGTACCCCTGTAAATATTATGTACTTTCTATTATACACTAAGTAAATTGTAGTAAACCACAACAAGGTATATAAATTTATTATGTGTGAAATAGTTTAACAGAATTAAATTACACCACAAAAATGCTTCTCCCTAGACCATTATGTAACAGAATTCTTTTGTGTGGCCCTGTAAATGAATAATAAATACTCTTTGCACCGCATATTCTACAGAATGTATATTTTAGTGCACTTCATAAATGCATATCAATTTCATTATGTTGGAAAAGATGTATCATCATTTAAATATAGTTGAAACTATATTTCCCCATTGACCGTAATGTAACGAAATACTTTTGATTGTCCCTGTAATTGAACTATACATGCTATTGTCATACAATTTAAATTTTTTAAAGAAACAATTGTGTATATTAAATTTCAAAGCATCCGGCTGGGTGTTTTTGCGCTGTAATAAGCGGACAGACATACAGACGGATCAAACGACGACTGTAGGCGCTAGACATTTATATAATTACGAATGCACCTAACAAGCACAACAAAGAATTGTATGTATTATTTCTTGAAATTACATGATAAATATCTTGCGTTGCATTATACTTCGTTGAGCTGAATTTTCAGCCCCTACAGAATTATAGTTTTGCGTTCACGCCGTGGGAAGCTGTAGGTTTCATGGTCCCAGGATAACAATTTCGGAGGCTATTAATATATATATATATCTCTATATATATTTATAGAGAATTTGAAGTCATTAATCTCAGCGCATCTTAGTGACCATAGATAAAAAATTGATCACAAATTTGTAATTATGTAGTTCAATAACAAAAAAATTGTTAAATGTTTCACAATTTATTTTCATTTATCGTTTAAAGCTAAAATTTAGACAGCATGTAAGATTAAAAAAATATATTTAAAAGAATATAAGAAGAAACAAAATTTTAACATTTTTTTTTTATTTTTTGCCAAACGATGTCCTCACTCTCAATAAATTGATCACTATTGCAATGCTATGAAGAAAGAACGGTGCTAACAAAAACAAATCATGCAGAAATTGAAGTATTTTACATAAAAACTAGATTATGATAAGTAGTTGTGATAAATTTAATTTCAGAACAAAATTAACTAAAACCGCGTTACTCGTTAGTCATTTTATAATGAAAGTCCTATTTTGTTAATCCTTTTTTCTCCCAAAAGAAATAATTCAGGGTGTAAACTAAAGTCAGGAAATACTCAAATAATGTTTCAACGTAAAATTTTAGATTTTATAACACGTATCTAACTATCGAGAAATGAGTTTGTGGTACTATATGGGTGTGTCTGCAGCACCTTCGTTACACTGTTAAAAATTTGCAGCATTCTGGCAGGTCATTGGACCGTTTTTTCCGAAAACAGTTACACAACCATTATTTAACACTATTCTGACCATATTATTGGCCATCTTATGGTCAGAATATAGTTAAATTACGGTTATGAAACTGTTTTTTCAAAAAAACGGCCGAATGAACTGCCAGAATGCTGCAAAATTTTTAACAGTGTAGAGAAATTTCAAAGTTATCGCATTTTCTTGAAAATAATGTTAAATAGCGAAAATGCTCACAGAATGTGCTTCACTTAATATAAGGTGTTGTCTTACATGTAAAAGTAACAATATTAGAAGACTTGGAATATATGATTTTTTAAATATCCAATCACATGATTAAGTATATCACTAATTACATGCAAAAATATTGAATTACAAAGTAAATGCAGATTTACTTATAAAATTAACATAGGAAAGCGGTGACCAAACTATTTTAATAAGATAATCATAGTTACTTAACCCCTTTGACCCTGATTTAATTTGGAAACAGATAAAAAATAAATTGCAGCTTAAATATACTTGAATAGACATAAATAACTACAATATGATGTATTATATCATTTCCATAATTATTAAACTAATTAAAAAGTGTTCTAATAATAGGACACCAGGGCTTAAATAACGCAAAATGAGCAATTTTATTTTCTGTGCACATTTAAAATTATGCAAGATATAAAGAACATAAGAATGAATAAAATGAGTTTATTTCCTATGAAATCCTTTAAAACAATTTGTCTCTGCGTGAAAACATAAAAATACTTGATATTTTTCACAAAAACAGGTACTTGTATATGTACAACAACCTTCCATTTTGAATCTCTGTTGTTTTTCACTCCTTTTAATCATATTGTTTATTCCATCAAATCTAATATCTTTAGAAAGCCTAACAGCAGTATTCATTTTGTTCTATGGCAAAACAGAGCTTCTTGATGACGGCCTTCTACGTTTGATACGGATTAGCGACTGGTTTTTGAGTAATAGAGCTTCTGCTATTTCAAATGTGAAATCCAATAAATCCATTAATCTTGCAAAGGAATTTCCAAGCATTTTGCATTATTTTTCTACTCTAACCAAGAATTTATAATGGCCATACTAAAATAATGAGATATTACTCGAAGCGTTCATTTTTTACACTTTATAGCAGTTCGATACAATGACGGTAAGAAATCATGTTTATCGACTCCTCCCATGCTTTTATTGTACAACTTCACAACTTCTGCCCTATATACATAAATATAAGTGGAATCTTTTTTTGCTCCATCTTTTAACAATATCCTTCGCATTATCTGACAGAAATGTAGATGCTAGTGTCACAGTTTTATTGTCATACCAGTTTACAGCAACGATTTTACTATATTTGCTGGCACAAGTGTCACAAGTACCGCGTCCATATATTTTTTAATTCGGCATCACTGTTTAATGAACAGTTTGTCAGCCTATTTCTGCGCACAAAGCTGGCAGCAATAAAATCAAGACGCTGATGCTTGGAAAGCATCGTATGTGTCTTAAAGAGATTTGGCTCAAGATATCTCACATATCTTTTAAGTTCGTTCATAGAGATATGACCAATATTTTGCATTTGAAACGCATCGCCACATGACTGATTTCGAAAGAGCTCAATTTTCTCTTATTCTTCTGCAAGAAGTTTTAGCCAAAAATACAACGAATGTCATTAACCAAGGACCGAACACGCTTGGTATGGGCTCGAGTGACATTTTTCTGTTCACGAAGCTAAAATTATCATTTCCAGGAAAATGATACAAGTCAATTGAGGCCATAAAAGAAAATTCGCCTGAAGGAACTAAAGGCCATACCCCAATTTACCTATCTAAAAAGTATGGAAGATTGGGACCTGTGCTGGCACAGTTGCATTGAACTCCGTATAAAGTCTACTTTAAAGATGGCAAAATAAATTTTGATGAAAAAAATATTTTTGTATGTGTTTTATATCGCAATTCTGGGTACATTTTACACACACTTTGTTAGTCCTAAGGCCTCATGTCCTAATACTATAACAAACGTTTGATTCTTAGTTATAATGTAATTTATCATTCTTTACTAAGTTAGATAACTAATTTCGGTAGAAAAGGCCTTAATTTATAAAATATAATTAACAAAACGTCACTAAATTATAATTAGTACTTTTATTGAAAAGGTTAAAAATGTGTACTTACGTTTAGCCCTTAAACTGGTAGAAGCCGACATTTTACTGCTTATTGAGGCATGTGCTGCCATGTGTGATCAAAAATGAGAATAAATTGTTAATCTGCAATATATTATTAGTAGGACACTGCGTTTTCAATTTAAAATTCTTAAAAACGAATAATTTAGAGCAATGTAAAGATGTGTTCTAATAGTAGGACGCCAGGATCGAAGGGGTTAATGTGTATCTATTTCTCACAGTTTTCGATAGAGAGACAATAAATTCCACACCACCAGGGCCACCACAGTCACTCTCATTTGGTAGCGCATAGTCGTTTTAATATAGATAAATACATACTTATAATTGAGGTATCGAGAACCACAGTGGACCAACCTCGCCGTCTATGATTTCGAGTAAAATGCTTTCCAATATTCTAAAAAATTTTGCCAAACACTTTTAGGCCAGTTTTCAAAGAGAATTCTTGTATTTTCAAATAGCGAAAGCTGTGTTCCTTGGCCGGTAATCCCTGTCATCCCTGTATTTTCAAATTTCTGCTTTTTTATGTTTGGAGAGTCACAGATTTTTAAAAATGTGTTAGTTTTACTACCAAAAACTAGGAACCTTGGAAGAAAATGCGTCTTGGTCCATTCTGTTTTTTTTTAACCCCTTGGGGACGAGCGGCACGAATACGTGCCGCAAGAAGCGCTCAGAATCCTTCTTTTTCCTCACCAGTAAAATTTTACTGTAAAATTTGCCTTATTTAATCAGCGCATTTTGTCGATTCAAGAAGACACAAATTTCTGTTTTTAAAAAACGCTGACAACAGATTAAAAATTTCGTAAAAGGCTCCCCTCCCGAAGGGGTTAAACTACCGCTTGTAACAGAAATAACTGTTAAATAAAATGGATTTTTATTTATTGTTATTAAACAATCTTATATGCAGGTTTATTTAATAAAACCCAGGTAATGTTAATTTATTTTAATTAATTTATTTATTTATAATATATGTTGTTCATAATATATGTATATCTAATATAAATTGAAGAAAAAAAATAATAATATCTAATAATAATAATAATAGTGTATAAATTTTACTTTTCAGGTTATTCTTGGGTTTCTTCTTACGTTAAGTATACCCCGTCTTCTTCGTTTGACGAATGTAATGCAAAAGAGATAGAAAGTACTTATTTCAATTTGCTGTATTTCAATGTCTTTCAGGTGAGAAAAGAGGCAATGGAAGTGCCACACAGATAAATTTTAATTTTAATTATCTTTTTTTTTTTGATTTAGTTTTTGACAAACATGTACTTCTGTGTCTCTATCTTGTAACAAGCGAGTTCTCCTTTTCGTAGTAGATGTAAAGGGTGATTGTAAACTTTTCCACCACTGCACTTTATCCCTTTCCGTATCTACTTTTTGATTTGTAATAAAAGGCTTTAGTAATTTCGGTGTAGAAATTAAATCTATGAATGTCATTCAGATCACTACAAAGCATTTTTTTTTATCAGAAGCAATGATCTGACAGCAGTCTTGTGACACAAAATGTTGGTTGAAGTTCTTTTTTTATTTATTTATTTTTTGAATAACACGACAATCTAACGACTCTCAGTGAACAAACAGATAATTGGTAGAAGAACACGTACAAAGTAGAACCGTGCAACATCAGCGCTACTATTTCAAAAATAAATTTGAGGTTGATTTTCTCATTTCCAAGTATATTACGCCAGAGGTCCTACTACTCTGTCGTTGTAAAGAAGAAAAATTAAAACACGCCACTGCTAGACGAAATCAAAAACCTTCAGCATCAATATAGCGATTGAGTTAGCAGTGGCAGAGAGCCTGAAAAATAATAATTTACCTGTATTATTATTATTAAAATTTCATCATCATCATCATCAATATTTTTTTATTTTCATTGTTTTCCTCCAAATTATAAATAATCATGTTTACTTTACATGAGTTTTATTTTTTTTTTTAATTTTACATAGGAGTGTTTAATAATAATAAAAAAAACTTGTTTTATTTAAAAGTTGCTTTGTCATTTCGATGTAGTTTTCACAACTTCATAATGCAACAATCTACATTTCCATTCAAAGGTATTGAAAATCAAAATGAAAGATATTCTTGATATTTGTAGTAAAACACGCAGTACAAGAGTGGGACAAGCCACTGTCATATTATTCAGTGTCATAATGGATATTGTTTGTCAATATCCATTCTAACACTAGCACCTTGATTTCTAGTTATGTTGGACGATCTGTTAAACTAGCTCTAGCAATTGAATTGTAGCGAAATTAATAAATTCCATTATACAGTCAAAAGTTGGCACGAAATACAATGCTTTGAAGCTTCAAACTCACTTTTCAAAAAAAAAAAGTATGGAATAGTCTAATCTGATTCTCAATGCCTCAAATCTAGGTTTATCTACTGACGGTACTTATAAGTACCGTTAAAATAACTTGTTACAAAATTCATTAAATACATCGATTAGTAGTAATACAGTTTAGAATGAGTTATAGATGCATTATTTAATCTTGATCCAAAAGCATTATTTCTTACACACAAAAAAAATATTTTTAAAAGGATGATTTATTTTCCCTTTAAAACTTTATTTCTATATTTCTATTGTAAGAGCATTATATTTGTGCATATCCTAATTCTACAAAATACTAAGAAAAATATTCAAAATAAGAGATTTAGGTAGGATTATAAATGCTGCACAAAATCCCTATAAATTCGAATTTAATTAATCCTTCTAAAGTTTATTAAATGATTATGTAAATCTTGTAATATAGTTTTGAAAACTCGCAAAAATGCTTTAGAAAATAAAATTTTCATGAATTCATAATTCAGTACATAAAGTGTTAAACGTTATTTGAGAGTTTCCTGACATTATTTTGCATCCTGTATAGTTTTTATTGTTCTCCACCTTACTTAAGATGTCCCTCGCAAAAATGTAAATTGAATAAAACATTCGTTTGAATTAAGTATTAAGACTGATTTGAGAAATTAAATTTTCGAACTTTAAGGACAACTATCAATTAGAATTTCATGTTTTTCTTTTCTCCAAATTAATTTAATAAATACTTCATGAAAAAGAAAATGTAAGATTAAACAAAATTTAGAATCGTTTATTTTAACTATTCAATAAGCAGAAAAGGTATTTGACTTCTCCGAAAACTAAAATTTCTTCATACATTTATAAAAAAAATTAATAATTAATAATTTAAAAAATTGTATTTTTCAGTAAATTTTAATAAATGAAAAATTTAATCATGTACCGCTCTTCTTGTAAAAATAACTTTAACTAATTCTGCTCTGCGAAAAATGAGTTAAAAAAAATAAATCGAAACCAACTTGAAAATGTTTGAGAATGCATTGAATAAACTTCACTTATCATTTGTTCATAATTAATTTTAATGGACAAAATCAATTATTTGAAAAAGTAAGTGATTACCTGTAGCAATTTTAAAGAAATAAATTTTAAACATATCATTTGAAATACATGAAAAGCAAATTATACGAGCTCTGTTAATACTACGAATCGCTAATTATCCGTATCAATATCAGGAAATAAGAAATGAAAATTTCAAAAACACTTATATATATAGATAGATAGATAGATGCGTTATTTCATCCAATTTTGTCGGTATTAAGACTAAAATGACAAAACTTAGCTCCTTATAACGCAAACATTACAGAAAATAGATAATAAAAAGCTAAGAGATCCAAAGAAAGATACACCTCATACAGGATATTAAAAATTATTAGAGCACAATACCTGAATGACATACTAAGAGTAAAAACTACTGCATATCAGCATGGAAAACAAAGTTAAGACTATTTTAACATGTGATCTACAGTTGAGCATCTGAGTGAGACCCATAACTGTGCTGCCATCTGGTGTGAGAAAGGAAAAATGTAAATTGGAACTGGATTAATAACAATAATGTTTAGAGTTGCTATCGTGTGTGTTCAAGATTTGAATTTAAGCATACTTTATTTTCTTTATGACGTGCATGATCAGCAAATTAACTGACGCTCTGGTATTTTTATCATCCATTATTTGAAAGCACTAAAATTCACGATCACGAGATCAAGGTTTGGACATATTCAAAATTAGAAAAGAGTAAGTCCATAAAATAATATTGTTCATGAAGCATCGGCTTATGAGATGCCAAGGAAGGCACTGTTAGGCCTAATCAAATTGTTCGAAAGAAGTATGTTATAGTTTTTAAGTGAGAAATGAACTGTATTTAAGAAAGGTATCAACGAAGTGGTGTAAAATTACCTTTATAGAACTGTATTAAAGTGTATGTGTTGTTATTCCAACTTCTAGTTATTCAAGCCATCTATAAATTAACATTTCACGTATAATCTTCCTACAAATTTAGTGGTTCGGCCGTGATATTAAGCAACTAATAGTGAATAGATAGTCAAATATTATTCGAAGAGAAATTGTTGTCAATCGCCAGTGTCAAAAGATGGATTGTGAATGAACAAGGCAAATGTAAAAATCGTAATCATATTTATCCAAGTACAACTTTGAAAAACATGGGATCCTTGAATAAAGCTAAAAGAACTGATCTAATAAATGTCTGCGAGGAATGCGGAATTGAACCACCAGAAAAATCGACAATCCCTGTCCTAATAAAGCTGATTAAAATCTTATAGGATGACGATGAAGATTTTATAAAGGATCGCCTAGAAGAAATTATGGCAGCTAGAAAAGAGAAAGCAGAAGTGGAAAGAGAAGAGAATAAACAAAAAGCATAAGCGCAATCGGAACTTGAACAAAGAAATTGCAATTGCAGATAGAAGAGAAGAAATTACGAGCAGAGATCGAAGAAAAGAAACTGAAAATGGAAGAGAGAAACTGGAGAATAGAATTGGAAGAAAAAGATCGCGAAAGAGAGTTTGAGATTAAGAAAATACAACTACAAGAAAATTCAAGACAACACATCGATGTGGACACAAGGACAAATTCAGGTAAGCAATATGAATTGCTTAGATTATTAACAAAATATGATAGTACGAATGATATTAGTTTATACTTGACTATGTATGAAAGGCAAATGGCGCAAACGGGCATTGATAAAAAAGAGTGGGTCAATTATTTAATTAACCTAATGCCATTAGATGTGATTAATAAAATAACGAGGGAGAGTGAACCCGAGATGCATGATTATGATTAGATAAAAAGCATTTCTTTTAAAACGATGCAAACTATCGTCAGGAGAGTTTAGGCTGAAATTTTTCTCACTCAAAAAAGAACCAACGGCTAATTGGCGCGATTTCGCTTATGAGATCAAGGTGTACTTCAAACAATGGATTGACTGCCTTCAAATAGATAACTTTGAGGAATTATCGGAATTAATTGTAGTTAATCAAATTAGGCATCATTTACCTGCGGAAACAAAGACACATTTTGCAGTAGGCACAATGTGAATCACGGAACAAACGAGGCGCATGCAAACTGCTTTCACTAGGGTAGACATGGTCACGTGAGTGGGAAATGCACCATGGGGAATAACAAACAACAATATTATTCAAATTATAATCCGCAACGTAATCAAAATTGGCGAGAAACAAATACGAAGATTGGAGCCAAAACACGCAAAGAAAAATATTTAATACGGGCATGTTAAATGGTAAGAAAGGAAGAATCCTGGATATTCAAGGAATAAAAACAAACATAATAATCGATACAGGGAGTGACATTTCAATCGCCAATTCAAGACATCATACTGCAATAAACGCGCCAAAGTTAACCAGCGACAATATATCTATATCGGGCATAGGTGGAAAAGAAATTAAGCCAACGGGTTATTTCTTGCATAAAGTTTATGTAGATGGTATAGAAATACACGATAAATTTTACGTGGTACAAGAAACTGACTATGATTTAATAATAGGTAAAAAAGCAGTCGAAGACTTGCCGTTAAATGTACTGGAAAATGTTGTTAATATAATAAACGACAAATCAGTTAAAGTAGGATACATTAAAATTAATGATGTCCCTTCGAAAACAGATGAAGTAGCCACATCAACATATGTAACGATAATCGAGGGGAACGTCCATTCGTTACTCTTGTGATAATTAGAGCTAATTTTCATATATAATTCCAATAATTTTATTACAAAATATAATAAAGATAAAAATTGATATAACCAGCTAAATACCACTGTGTTCCACACACAAACATATATCTAATTTGAAACAAAAATCATTTTACTTATGTATATATTTGACTCTTGTGACACTCTGGTCACAAGAGTAACAGAATTTTGATTTATTATATAGACAAGGGAAATGCTTTTTGTTACAAATTAGATATATTTTATGCGAGTGGAACATAATTGTATTTAACTGGTTATATCAATTTTTGTTTTAATTATATTTTGTAATAAAATAATTGGAAGAATTTGTGAAAATTTGCTCTAATGGTTAGAAGAATAACAATGGACGTTCCCCGGGGTTGGGAAGACATGTTTAATTTCAATTACATAAATAATGAGGTGGATTTGAATCATATTACAAATTATGTAGCAGAGAAAATTAATAGAATCATACTAAACAAATAAAAAAAAGATACTGGGTTAAAGATGAAAATACTATTGGCGGATGAAAAACCTATCTGTGAATAACCAAGGAGATTACCTCTACTTGAGCAGGAAACCATCAGTGAACAAATACAACAGTGGTTGGAAGATGGGATCATTACACGAAGTTACTCAGATTTCATGGCACCTGTGATCCCGAGTAAGGAAAAAGAAACCGATAAGAAATTCGTCATTACTAGACTGGAGAGATCCGAAAAAAAAACAGACACAGAGAAGAAAACAGAAAATAATGCCAATTCAATGACTATTTGTGGAGATACTAATAATTTTAAACACAAAAAGAGTAAAAAAAGACCTAAAAGAAAAACGGTTAGAAAGAAAAAGACCAAAAGCAATTCTTATCTAAAAATAAAAGATAATCCTATTGGAAATAATACAAAAAATCTTTAAAAAAAGAAAAATAATAACGCAAAAAGATCTACAGACGAAACTTTAGTTCAACATGAATCAATGACGAATATAATGACGAATCCAAGTGGTTAAGTATGTACAAAAATTACAAAGAATTATCAATAGCACAGTAACGCGAAGCACCAAGTATAGTCCCTTTGAATTAATGACGGGAGTTAAAATGAAGGACAGTGACATGCAAAACATCAAGAAAATTTTGGAAGAAGAATTTACCGAATGTATGATGGAAGAACACGAAGCCATGAGAGACGAGGCAAAGAAAAATATACTCAAAATACAAGAAGAAAAAGAGGTGCAGTTTGATAAGAAAGAAAACAAACAAGTAAATACAAAATAGGAGATATCGTCGCCATAAAGAGGACGCAATTTGGCAATGCTATCAAACTTAAAGAAAATTTTTTGGGGCCATATGAGATAACTGCATCCAAGAATCATGATCGTTACGAAGTAGAGGAAGTGGGAGATCATGAAGGTCCAGGGAAGACGTCAACCGGGGCCGAATACATGAAGCTGTGGTCTATGGGTTAAACTCCAGGACGAGACGGATAGATTAAGTATATGTGTATGTTAGGGTGTCCCAAAAAAATGAAAGTCGTTTTATTTTATTGCATACCCTCTCATTGTTTTCCTTTTATTACAAAACTATTATAAATAAAGTTTCATGTAATTTGGATTACGGAAACCCGTGCCAACTTGCATCTAAATGTCTCAGTCAGTACTTGTGTACTTAGCCAGAGAACGCTGACACATGTCACACTCTCACGTGTCAGTAGCGGAGCACCCAGCAGCTGCAAATGAAAAAGATAAAACAAAACAAAAAAGAAAGGCTTTGGAATGCTTGTGACAATGCGCAACCCGTGAAGAAACAGTCCAAAACCTGTGAAACGTGTCAGTACCAGTTTACTCAGGACAGCGCACGTTTATGTGTCAATGTGCTTATAATTCCAAGTTAGTCTTTTGTTAGCAAACGTCTGGATAGTTTATAATCAGTCAGCAGAACATGGCAGTGGAATTGTGTAGTTCTAAAAAAGTGATATTTTTAATAGGGAATATTAAACATCAAATAACGGGTTCAAAAGTTCCGTCTAATGATCAAGTTCTCGCAGTTTTGTTTTACAATATTTGAGAAGTAAATTTAACTGTTAATGAGCATGCAAATATCGTTATTCGTGAAAGTATTATCATTTGGGAAAAGGCACACATGCCTAGGAAATCGTAGCCAAATTGTGTGAGGAAACTTGTTAATATGTATCAAGTTTGTAGACACTTACACAAAAATGCAAAGAAATTACAAGACGTATTCAAGCGGCGACAAAAAGAATTTGTAACTCTTTAGACAATTTGTTCAGCATTGCAGGCGCTGACGCATTTCAAATAATGAAAATAGAGGGAGATAGGATGCTCTTGCAGCGCTAAAAAGAGCCGAGCCGGTCAGTTAGATAGAGTGGAAAAAAATGGCCAAAAAAGAGGAAAGGGCTCGACTTCGAGTTGTCAACGAAGAAAATTGGCGAGTCAAATATGGTTCCGCTTCAACATCCTCAGCATCATACGAACCATTGCAAGAATATTCCTCTTCGAATCCTAGTGCAAATATGGATAATGAAGGTTTCACAACACTGATCGAAAGCCCAGAACCTGGGACAAGTAAATCAGTAATAAGGAAAGATTTTATTATTAAAGTTAGTTGCTGTATTAGACAGGTGTCAATTAAGTATGTGAGATTATGTGTTTATTCTTGAAGCTACTATTAAGCGGGGCACTTGGATTTAACATTGACAAATTTCCGTTAAGTAAGTCTTCAGTTCAAAAGTTTCCGAACAGAAACACAGAAGGAACGCGTGGAAAATATAAAAATTGTGTTCCAAAAGGAGATACCAGATGTAGTGACCTTATATTGAGATGGCAAACTGTTGCCTGCTTTGAGTGCTTGAAAATCGAAAGAAGAAAGCTTGCTCATAGTTATTTCATAAGAACTTAAAGAACCCCACATTGCTGCTTCCAGCCTTTATAATTATACACGCAAAGAACAGGCGCAGGCTATTTGGAAGACTATCTTAGATTGGAATCTCGAAAACAAACTCCAGATTCTCTGTTTTTATACAATGGCTTCGAATACAGGTCGTTTTAATGGTGCCTGTGCGCTCCTCGAAAAAAAATTGATAGGGAAATGCTTTTCTTTGGTTGCTGCCAGTACGAACTGGTATTAAAGGCTGTATTCGAAGTGAACATTAAACAACAAGTCCCGATATTACACTCTTTAACCCCTTAATTCTCGCTCCCGTCATATTCACGGGCTGACTTTTCTTAGATTTATTCTGATTTGCTTGATTGCCACCAGTTTTATAAATTAGTGTAATTAGCTTTATTATGGTATCATTTTATTTGTCATTAAAAAACGTGAATATATCTTTTTCAAAATAGTGCTGCCAATAAGCAAATTGAAATTTTAAACCGTAATTTAATGCGACCGTTAAGGGTTAAAAAGGACAAAGAGAATTGGAAGAACATCTATCCCACTGAAACACAGTGCTATAGAGAAACAGTGGAATTGTTCTAACCCGTATCTGAACTTGGCAATTTGCTTGAATTTTACCTCTCTGAACTTTACAATGCTATGATCAGAGAGGACTATCGAGAGTTGATCAAAATTTCTGTCATATTTTTAGGTGGAGATGCAGAAAAAAAATGAAATCAGACCTCTGGGTGCTATGTACCAAGCTAGATGGATGGCCGGAGCCGTTTACTCCCTAAAACTCTTGTTATTTAGTTCTCATCTGAAATGAAACACCAAGGATAAGAAATAACTGCTAAACGTCTACTTGTTTATCATGACAGTCTATGTTAAACATGGCTTCAATACATTTTGTCGGTTAAAGAACCCTAAAAATATTTGTGCTTTTTGAAATCTTTAAAGGTCATCGAAAATGTGAATGAAAGTATCTCGGAAGCTGCTTTACAGAAATTTCTCCAGCATTTATGGTATTTGACTGATGAAATAGCAGTACTAGAACTTTTTCATGATGATGATGTTGACAAAAAAAAATTGAAAATGATGACAAATTTACATAGAGAAAATTTCTCGACCCGTGAGAAAACATGCATTCCATCGAAGGAAGAAAGTGGTTCAATGTATGGAGAGTTTCATATATTGATTTTGTAATTGTTTATTTAGTTATTCATTTATATCACTCGATGATTGTTACCTGTTATTTTATAATTTTTACAGAAAAAAATCATCGGTGATCTCATAACTGTCAAAAGCCATTCATTGTCTTTTAGGCTCAAAATTTATGGTAGTTTTGAAGAGTCCCTCTTCATGGGATAATAATGCTTCGTTTCCAGATGTGAAAAATACGATCTCAACTCAATGCTCAGAGCAATGATCAATATATCTTGAAAGAGTGGTAAAATTGATGCAGACTTTCAGGATTTAATAACGGTGACTGAGAAAACATAACAACAAAAACAATTTTTGTTATGTTACGTACAAGAACACAGGAAGGTCTATCCCGACTGTAAAAAGAAAACATTGAAATGAAAATAAGTTCAGTAATGTTTCTTTTACTATAATATGTTAATAAATATCATCTTTGAATAAAATAATGTTTTATGTACCAAAGAAACATACATTTTACAATCTTTCCATAGTATTCCCCATAAAAGATTTCATGTTTAAATTTGACCTAAAGTCGGCACGGGCTACCGTTATCTGATTGCAATAATATTTTTTATTTATGTTTCTCAGGTGAACTAGAAAAAAAAATAGAGGGTATGCGTATTTGATTTTGCAAAAAAAAAAAAAAAAAAAAAAAATTACCTTGTATCCTGGGACACCCTAGTGTATGTGTATTGGACCTGTAATCAAAATTTTTTTTTAAAAGAAAAATATATAAAAGTCTCAAAAGTTTAGGTGTTTAAGCATGAAAAAATAATAAGCCAAGATGATGATGTCGGGACGCCATCATGTAAGGATGACCGATTTGTAGGATTTGAATTTAAACATATTTTATTTTCTTTATGACGTACATGATCAGCAAATTAACTGACGCTCTGGTATTTTTATCATTCACGATTTGAAAGCACGAATTATGAAAATTCGCGATCACGAGATCAAGGTTTGGACATATTCAAAATTTGAAAAGAGTCAGTCGTTAAAATAATATTGTTAATGAAGCATCGGCTTATGAGATGCCAAGGAAGACACTGTTAGGGCTAATCAAATTGTTCGAAAAAAGTATGTTATAGGTTTTAAGTGAGAAATGAACTGTATTTAAGAAAGATATCAACGAAGGGGTGAAAAATTATCTTTATAGAATTGTATCAAAGTGTATGTGCTGTTATTCCAACGTCTAGTTATTCAAGTCATCTATAAATTAACATTTCACATATAATCTTCCTACAAATTTATATATATATATAATTAAAAAATATATAATTAAAATATCTAATCACAAATGTACGAACTAGTTGGTAAAATGCTAAAGATAAACAAAATATGAAAATTGGAAACCACGAATGTATAATAAGAAACTATGGATAACGTACAGAATAGACAGATATTATGATAATTATTATTAATTCATGTGTTATGGCAATAAATATACAAAATACTGCCTATCAAATAAAATTTTACCTACAAAGCAAAATACTACCAACCGTATTTTTTATATGCTTCCCATTTATCCAGCTTTTTCTACATCCGGATTACCTGTACACTATGTTAGAAAGAATAATTGGAGTTGCACTATAGAATATTATGAGGATCCAAGTGTTATCAATACATGTGTCAGGTTGAAAAAGTGTATCACGAGAATACTTCAGGGGTGTTTCAAAAATTATAAAGTGTTGTTGAATTTTTAAAATGCTCTTTGTTAATTTTCGTTTATCGCATACCATTTTGCCACTAATCAACTATTTATGACGGAAAGTACGAAGAAAGTTAAACAGAAATATAAATATATAAATCACTATATATAAACAAAAAAATATAGAAACTGGAACATTCCGCATGTTTAATATTTTTTTAATAGCACAAATATTGATTGTGTTCCTATAAAAAATTAAAAATGTGTGCAAGTGACAAACAGAAAATTTTAATTATTTCTTAATAAAACTTTCAAAAAGAAGTTTAGTAGATATTTAATATATCGTAACGGCATCAAGTTACTTTGACAGTACTGAATTTGTTTACAATTTTGTACCTCTTATTCTTTAATATTTGTAGTAGACGGAGACACATTTAACCGAGAATATAAAATATTAAAAAGCACTGAAAACAATTAATGATTAAGAGAATATAATAATAATACAAAAACGGAAGCGTACAGATTTTGAATTTTTTATACTTTACATAGTTTTCTTTATATTTAAATATCAATTATTAAACCTCTTGAATAAGCATTTTTGTAGCGCGATGTATTTTTTAAGAAATTCAAGTATGGAGGGTAAGAAACGATAGGAATCTTGTAAATAAGCAATACAAATTATATCTATCCGGAAGCTAAGAAAATACAATGGATTCATTTAATAAAAAGCTAAAGAGTGTGAAAGTGATACTGTGTTTAGTTTTGAAACAATCAACTAATTATAAAGCCAAAAGTTAATATGAGAAGAAAAAAAAATGCAGTTGTTTTTCTCTGAACGTCCTATTTGTTTAGAAAAATATAAAGAAAATACTTTCCCATTTTCTTTTTCATTTTGCAATATTTTATCTGCAATTAAAATATAATTTTAATTTATTTTTCTGTTACACTTTTATTTTGTCTTTATTCATGAAAAGAAAGTTTTTGCAAATTATTTTCATAAAGAGGAATTTAGAATAAAAAGTAAGAATATATTATCTTAAAAAACGCTAAAAAAACTGCGTTCATCATTTATCCAACATCTACTCAGCTACTGTAATTTTTATTTAATTTTGTTAAAAAAGAGAGGAATGTAGAAAAAACATGGTTTTCCTGTTCGACATTTTCCTAAGTAGTAGTAAAGCTTCAAGATTTAAAAGGTTTCATTACATATGAACACGCGTCATGACATTTATACCACAAAGAAGTAAGTAGAAAACTGTTTATAATGAAACTCTTTTATGTTTATACATTGTAAAACGTAGCAACTTACATGTGTGTATTTAATGATAGATGGATTATCATTATAATAAGAGAGTTCTATCACATTAATTACAAAACCCATTTTTTTAATTATTAAAACAATAAATATTATATTTAAAAATATTTTTCGAAAGGCAACAACTCTATATCTCGAGTTTGCACACATATATCGTCGCCTCAGAGCAAGAGTAAGATAAGAATAATCTATGAATAATCGCAAATGAGATGTCTGACATACTGCTAGGAAAAACTGTGTCTGCATCTAGTGGAATATTAGGGAATGTTTTAAAAACTCATCTGAAATATAGTATTAAACATAACTTTGTGTTTCAGAATTTGTTTCACTAGACGCAAATACAGTTTCTTATAGCAGTGAATCAGACATCTCATTTTACATTATTACTAGATGTCTTACTATTGCTCTCAGGCATTGTATATATATATATATACCGGGTGTCCTAAAAAGGACTGACTGATTTTAAAATTCAATAACTTGTAAACGGTGACAGATATTTAAAAAATTCTTGCAGGAGGGTTATGCATAAGGTCAAAAGTTTTTTTACAGTGATTTTCGATTTTAGTTTAAATTACAAACAATAGATGGCGTTGCGATCAATAGACGCTAAATTCAGGCTCTATTTTTGGTACTTCGTGGCCCGCATAATACATTTACATCTCCTTTTTCTGCATCGAACTACCGAAAGGACGAAAAATCGAGCCTGTATTTAGCGACTATTGCTTACAGCGCCATCTATTGTTTGTAATTCGAACTAAAATCGAAAATCACTGTAATAAAACTTATGACCTTATGCATAACCCTCCTGCAAGAATTTTTTTAATATCTGTCACCGTTTGGAAGTTATTGAATTTTAAAATCAGTCAGTCCTTTTTAGGACTGATTTTATCACCCGGTATATATAAATACAGGGTGATCATAAAAAAACTTTGCCGATATATGGATCTCTGTGTGATGTACTTCCATACAGTGTCCTCAGCAATAGTTGGTCGTCCAGATCTCAGTGTATCACAGGTTCAGTCAGTTTCTTCGATCTTCTTTAATAAATAACGAAGAGCTTGCGGGGTAAATGGGTAAAATATTTGGTGATGGTTTTGAAGGCAAACAAGCAAGGCTTCCGCGGCATTCATTTCATTTTGATAATAGAGTTTTACAAATTCACCAAGAACTCAGTCATTTCGTCGGCATGTGCGGGCTCTCGACTGAAATACCAACATTTCCACTCCGCTTTTTATTCGTTTTCCGTTCTGAATATCTAGGGAAAGGCGTTCCGTCATTGGTGTCTTGCTGCTGTCATATGCAAATTTCTTCCGTGCATACGGATTTTTTTTTTTTTTTTTTTTTTTTTTTTTTTTTTTTTTTTTTGCCGTTTGCAGAGTTGTTTTTTGTGTGTGTGCATAACACCTCCATTTTTTGTGAGGCACGTACCTTCTTAACGCTATTTAAGGCTTTTGTATACCCTGAACATTTTGCAACGGTAAAAAATGACCGTTGCTATTCGAAAATTTCGAGGTTCCGTACCTAAAACTGTAACCGTGAGCGCCAAATTGTTGCCGTTCACAGAATCCATAGATTACACTTCTGAATAACTATATCTCAATCGGTTGAACAGACCGGCCACTAGAATTAAGATAAGATAGAACCCAATTCGCGAACAGATGTAAATCCGCCAATGCTGATTCTTTTACTGCTTACATGGGTAGAAGTACGGCGTTGGCTGAAAACAGTTAGTATATTATTTATTTATGGGAATTGAAGAATGCACGCAATTTTCAACAAATAAAGAAACCTTCTTTTAAAAATATAATTTCTATCTAATAAGTAATATTTACACAATTATAAATTCAAATTTCATAAAATTATAATATACAGCGTTGCTGCTGTATAAAATAAACTTTCGAAAATAGCATGATCTACTCATAGTTGATGTATATATATATATATATATATATAGCATCTTCAGAAGTAAAACCTTTTGTTATATGTGTATTTTATATTCCAATATATATGTCGTAGGATAATTGCAAAATCCAGCTATTTGCAAACAGCCTAGGCTGTTTGCGAAGAGGCCGACTAATTGGAGAATCATCATACATTTCTCAATTGGCCTATTTTTTTTTTCAGGCTTAAGCAGCCTAAGCATATTTAGGCTAATTAGAAATTATCCCTTTATTTCTCTATCAATTTGATTTTTTTTCAGGCTTATTCCAATGATGCAGTTATACATTAATTATAAAATGACTCAAAATGATCACCTTTTTTTACAAACAGCTTAGTTTCATCCAGTTTAATTGGAATAAGTCCAAGTTTATGAATATTTAGGACTTTCAGTATATAAAAACAGGAGGGCGAATTTAAAATGATTATACAAATGTATAAGGAAACTGCCATTGGCAGATTTCATTAAAGCACCTGGGTGTCACAGATTAGTGAAAACCGTAAATTCCGGCGTATAAGCCGTGGTTCAAATAACTTCGTTTCTTACCTGAAATTTTATTTAATAAACAGTATGTTATTTCCAATAGGTACTTATTTAACGTTATTTATTAAGTTAAGTTTCTGATTCAAAACAGATTTATTTTAGAAGAGGTTTATATAGTGGGGACAGATGCCGCGGTGGGACAAATGCCGCAAAGATTGTGTCGGCGACACTCGCGTTCCCTAGACCAATTTTAGAAGTTCGTAGTGTTCCTCTATGCTGTGTGATGTGTTGTGTGTGTTTCCACCACTTAATTGTCCGTATTTACATATTTATGCCAGTTTTTATGGCTCGAACCTGCGTGGTAAGTTGCTAAAATTATTCTAATGAAGTTTTATTACATATTTTAAGAAAAATAAACAGAGATTTCATCCCAAAATCGATTGAAACTATAGACTAGATCCTCGTAGCAAAATATATTTTTGTTTTTCGGTTCAATAAATTCATCACTGCGATTTAAGTAGAGCTTACATTTAAATGAATGTATATTAGCGTATTCTGCTACTTATCAAAATATTCTCAGCAACAATGTTGGTTCACCATGTGTGAATAAGGAAAACGTAGGCCGTTTACAATTCTCACCATCTAAACTGTTAAACAAAATCTCTCCTGCTCCAATGGTCAAAAGACCTATACAGCCAAGTAAGAGAAAGTAAAAGGATGCAAATATTACAAGCACAAAGTTTATAAACAATAAAAAAGAAGAAGGAAATGAAAAACAAAAGAAATTAGAATGCATCAAAGAACGACAACTTGTCGAAAGTAAAATGTGTAAAAAAAGGAAGGGAAAGATCTACTTGAAAACGCCTTACTTGAGAAAAAAACTAAAATATGAGTCATCTTCCGACAATGGGTATATTGTTCGTCTTATGGCCTCTTATGGATTCTGATGGCAGAACTGGTTTGTAATTTGATGGCTTTCCATATGTTGAGTGGCTGTAGTCTTATCAAGGAGCAAAGTCTAAAGCGAACAGGATTTAGTGCATCAAATTTAATCGATAGCTGCATGAAAAACGCTTACTTTACTTTTGCAACGGGTAGTGTGGTGTGATTGTGGGCGAATGGAAATACAAAACCAAAGAATGAGAAGAAAGGCTAAAAATAAATAGACTAGGGTCTAAATAGAATAGAACTAATACTTACATTAAGAGCAAACTAGAATGTTATCCTGGATGTAAACCAGTGATTTATATCTTTTTTGGAATTATGCTGTCTATTATTTCCAGTAATTACGCTATCCATTCATGTAAATTCAAGTGATTTTCTTTTCATTTTCACTTTTTGTCTTAAGTTTTGTTTATAGAGGCATTTTCGTTAAACTTTTCATAATTTAGTGATATATATAATTTTTGTAAGTTTACTGCTATTTATTTTCGTTTTAAGTAGTTGGAGAAAATAAAAATATGATTTGCTTGAAAAAAAAAATAAACAACCTAGCATTTTTCTCCATGTGGTATCTTATCCAGAACATAAAGAATTATGTTAAAAAAGGACCTCTGGGAAAATAATCATGCCTACTTTATTAAGAGGGTTTTAACTTGTTTAACATAAAAATTAGATTCTAAAGGGTTTGGTCAATGATTTGTGGTACTTAGTTTGTTGTTTTTTGCTTTATTGTAAATTTTACAAGAAGAAAAGAAAAACTGCGGCATCTGTCCTCACTTTACTATACGCATTTTATTTTAAGGGTATATCTTTTGCAAACACCCTATGCAGACTTTCAACAAACTTTGCAGATGGGGCACATTTTTAAAGTTTTCTCTGCAATACACAGAGTAGATAGGATGCAGAATGATAATATTTATTATATTTATATTAGAAAAATTTATGTATCAATGACATCTGAAGATGATGCAGATTTTTAGTGTTTTCACAACTTTACGTAGAGAAAAGGATTTATTATGAAAATAATTATAAAAATATATATAAGAAAATTTCTGCAATAATGAAATCTGCTGATGGATAAGATTTTTCATGTTTCGGCATCATCACGTAAAGAAGATGAATCGTCAAATCTTATCATGAAATATATACATAGAATTTTTTTTTTATTAAGGAAACCTGCACAGATTTTTTTTGTGTTTGTCCAGCGTTACGCAGAGAAGATGCATTCCTGAATGAAAATAGTTTTAAAACATATAAATAAGAAAATTACTGTATGAATAAAATCTGCAGAAAGGCAGATTTTTAATTTCTCTCAATGTTACATAGAGATTATGGGTTGCTAATGAAAATAATTATAAAATGATAATTTATAATATAAAAGATTTACATCAATAACATTTTATAAATATAATCCATTATAATTCATTAATTATAAATATAATTCCATATATTATCATATAAGGAAATTTCTGCAATGATGAAATCTGCAAATCAGACAGATTTTTAATGTTTCCCAGCATTACATAGAAAAGAACGGTTGATAAAGGAATTCAGTTGTACAAAATACATCAGAAAATTTCTGTAATAATGAAATCTACAAATAAGGCATATTATTAATATTTTCCTAACGTTATGTGGAGAAAACTGGTTGACGAATAAAATGGATTACAAAATAAAAAGAAAGGAAGAAAATTGTTTTATTGGCGGATTTAATTTTTGACTATAATTGATGATTAAGTTTATAAACACTATTTTTTAGAAGTAAACTGTGTCCTCCATTCGAATTGATATACAAAAAAATCTGCAATTAACACAGAAAATTATTTTTCGCATTACGTATAAATATAATATACTGATGAGTGAATAATCTCAGATATTCAGGTCCCTTGCGAGTTTATTTTTATTTTAAGTGTTCTACAGACTTAAAATGTAATTAAAATAATTACTAATCTCAGGTAATCTGAAGCATATATTATATCTGTCAATACGGCCGTTTTCTTGTATATTTGCTGTGACTAATTTCATTCAGAAGACACTCTTCTTTGTATGTAATATTGAAATAAACTAAATGTTTGCCTCATCGGTAAATTTTATTAATACAGCTTTTTTATATTATGTATTTTTTTATGATTGTTTTCATTGAAAAAACCAAGTACACCAGGGAATACTTGAAAAATTTAACTCAACTACACCTGCTCTCTAGCAATACAGCAAGTATCTTACATATGTTCTATAATAATCTTATTTAAGCAACGTGTTTTCTGTACGCAATGGTGAAAACTATCAAAATATGGCTCATCGGCATATTATATTGATATTTTTTCCCCTGAAATATGTTTTATAATTATTTTCATTCCACAGTCCATATGCTCTATGAAAAGCTAGGAAAACATTAAAATTCTGTCTCATCCACAATTTTCATATCCTAAAATTTTTGTCATATATTTTTTATAATGATTTTCATTACTAAACGATTTTCCCTACGTAATGTAGAGAAAAAAAAAGAAAGATCAACCTCATTTGTAGATGTCATCGGTACAGTAATAACTCTTATTTAAATTTTATATTTATTTTCATTTAACAACCAGTCTTGTCTACGTAATGCCGATAAAACATTAAGAAACATTTCATTATTGCAGAAATTATTTTTTATAACTATTTTCATTGGAAACCCATATTCTCTACGTAATCACGAAAAAAAAGTAAAGATCTACCTTATCCGTATATTTCATTTATACATAATTTTTCTTATTTAAGTTTTATAACTATTTTCATTCACGAACCTTCTCTGTAACGCTGGGGGAAAATATAAATCTCCCTCATCCTTTGATTTCACTATGACAGAAATATACTTATAATTATTTTCCTAGCAACCCATATCTTCTCTACATAATGTTGGAAGATTAATCATCGGCCTCATCTGCAGATTTTATTGATACAGCAGGTTTTCTTATACATGCTTTATAATTATTTTCACTGAGCAACCCATCTTCTATACGTAATTATAGGAAAACATTAAAAATCTGCCTTATCGGCAGATTGTATTGATATTTCTGCACCAGGTTTTAGCGAAAAAAGCCCATTAAAATAAACTCTTAATGTCTTAATGACATCTGTCATTAAGACAGTTTTCTTTTACATTTTTATAAGCATTTTAAGTCCCTCCTTCTATTTTTTAAAATAAATTTATGTTTAAACATTCACTATCTCGGATACATTGGCATAAAATTTGATGAATCTAGGCTATTTGGGCAAACACGTGGTCATTTTGGTTCATTTTCTAATAAGCCAGAAACTGCATTTGATCATTGCAATGAGTCTGAAAAAACATCAAGCGGATTGAGAAATTAGGATAATTTCCAATTAGTCTGACTCTTCACATACTCTTTGCAATAAGATTGAAAATATATCAAGCTGTTGATAAACAAATGATCGGTTTCGAATTAGCCTAAATCTGCTTAGGCTCTTTGCAATAAGCCTGAAAAACATCAAGCTGATTGCTAAACAAATGATTATTTTCGAATTAGCCCAAATCTGCTTAAGCTCTTTGCAATAAGCCTGAAAAATATCAGGCCGATTGAGAAAAGAAAGACGATTATCCAATTAGCCGGTCTCTTCGCAATAAACCAAGGCTCGTTGCAAAGAGCTGGATTTCGCAATTAGCCTACGACATATGGATTAGATGATCAGGAAATTTTCCATCTTATCATTTTTTTTATAGATCAATATATATAATTTATTTAGTTTACCGTAACAGTTACATGACATTTTTTTTCTTACTATACTTAAGTAAATAGCTCAAACAGAAAATAAATCTTTTTTTATGCTTCTGAAAAATATATGTTTTCAAATATAAAATATTTTTCTCGAAGAAAAAAATATAAACAGCAAAATATCAATATTTTAAACATTACTCAGTAAATTTATTTATCCATTTATATCAAACGAAAAGAAAAAAAAGTAAAAAGTAAAAATTAATTGTGTATTTAACACAATAAGTACGAATAGAGCATAAAATTATAATAATGTAATATAAAACTGAAATAAATATTAAATGTGTTAAAAAGATAGAAATACTACAAATTTTAGGCGTAGTAGAAAAATTTATGTAAACGTCTAAGAAATCTCACAGGAAATTCCTATCTCATATGTGTTGCGGGAACTACCCAGATGTCAGAAGGCTTTCAGCTGATTTTTCTCACCATTATATATAACCTCAAATACTTATGCAGTGAAACAATTCATAAAAAATATGGCAAATTGTTTCGTGAAATGTCCAAATATATTGTTATTCAATCTTTTTTGCACTTTTTTAAATACCGCGTATGATCAATATGTGTATATTACGTTGGTTTTTTACTTTAAATAATTTTTTTGAAACACTGGTTTATTATACATACATTTTACCAAGTTACACATTTCATTTTGAAATTAATTAAAAATAGAAATAAGTATTTCTTGTATGAAAAAGACATTAAAGGAAATAAATATATAATGTGAAATTTATTTCTGAAAAAATTAATGAAAATGCTATACATAGATTCTTTAAAGATTAAATAATTATTAAAGTTCCGTTAATCTTTAAAAATACGCTGCAGAAAATTTTTCGATAATAAGGTATAATACTGGCCCCTAGCTGCAAGTATTACACCGTAAAATTAACAATAATAAACCACAAATAAGCAGTAGTGTACCGTCTTATAAATGAATTAGGCCGAATTTTTATTGCTCAACGGTATGCTACAACTAATTATACGGTTTATTATAGTTGGTAGGTTGATATTGGTGGCAGTATTATGCCATAAAATCAAAACATTTTTTAAAAGGTATGGACAGCATATTAAGGGCTCCACTGAATAAATAGCTGCGATTTCCACAATAATTCTGTGTTTAACACCTTTCCTTATCTACTCTCTTTCTAAAAAACTCTTTCCGAAATGCAGATATGGGTCGCACTATGTGTAATTTTCTTATAATAATTTCAATAAATTTCCCTGTCACAAATAGATTTTTAATTTTTATTCCTCACAAATAATGGCTCATTGCATTCATACTTGAGAGAAATTAGGAAAATAAACTTAACCATTGTGTGTCTGCAGTCTAAATCACTATATTGTACGCTACAATGCCTATGCTTACCATGTACAAAAGCATCACAAGATATATCTCCTAGAATGTTTGACCTACATCTTAGACCAACCCGTCTTATCCAATAGTGTTAGTTATCCAATGCTAATTCCCGAGTTAACTGAAAAAAATTTAACTTATTTTCCAGAACAATAGTATTTATGTTGATAATCAAGCGTAGACTTAATCCTCGATGAAGACTTGATATGTCTTTGTGAACATTACATTTCGCCGTTATTATTTTTATTTTCTTTATATTTTTTCAGTATGTAACCAGTTAAAAGTGGCAGGACTCTGGACTCTGACCGTAGGAGACGATTTTCAGCAGTAGTTTAGCCAAATTAAGATATCCCCACAAAAAAGCTTATTAGGTAGCTTTCTTTACAAAAAGCTACCTACACTGTAAAAAAAAACATCTGTAGGTCTACAGATGTAAAGTTACATGCTTACTAAACTTTCAACTGTAACTGTACGAAAAAAGCTGCAAATCTACAAAACTAATTTTTGTAAAGCTACAAAAATCTGTAACTTTACAAATGAATCTGCTAAAATTTCAGTAATCTTACTAATCTTTTATTTGTAACCCTGGCTGCAGTTACATGAAAAGTTCTCGGAATCCCAGTTTCCAAAAAAATTCTTAGTAACCTTACATATTTTTTGATTTTCGGCGCAAAAGTGTGTCTGTTACATGAAATTTTGTTGTTGCCGTTACATGAAAAGTTCTAGGAATCCCAGTTTCCTAGAAAAACTTTAGTAACTTCACAGATTTTTTTTTACAGGGTATTGCAGCCGTTCGGAGGAAAGCGATTTCAAAAAATTTTGGTATATTTTCATCGATCATGACACCCAGACCCCGAAACCACCCTCCGTTCAAAATTGATATATATATATATATATATACATATATATATATATATATATATATCAATATATATATATATATATATATATATATATATATATATATATATATATATATATATATATATATATATACATATATATATATATATATATATATATATATATATATATATATTGATATATATATATATATATATATATCCGCCATTTTGTTTCAAAATGGCGGCCATTTAAAATTTTTAAAAAAATTTAAAATTTGAAATGTGGTACCAAAAAATTGAAAATGAAAAAATATTTTTTCCTTATGTATTTGACCTTTATACAAAGACTCCGTAGCAGTTTTTGTTTCGTCTATATCTTAAAAAATGGCTGAGTTATAGCATTTTGAATTTCTAGCGAAGCTGACATTTTGAAACGTCCTGAAATTTGTCACACGATAAAAGGCGTATTTATGAACCGATTTGGATGTAACTTCGTTTATACATAGTACAGACCAATGTCTAAAACGAGATCGTTGGCCAGCTTCATCCGCCATCTTGTTTAAAAATGGCGGCCATTTAAAATTAAAAAAAAATTTAATTTGAAATGTGGTAGCAAAAAATTGAAAATTGAAAAAATATTTTTTTCTTATGTGTTTGACCTTGATAAAAAGATTCGGGAGCAGTTTTTGTTTCGTCTATATCTTAAAAAATGGCTGAGTTATAGCATTTTGAATTTCTAGCGTGGCTGACATTTTGAAACGTCCTGATTTTTGCCACGTGATAACAGACGTATTTATGAATCGATTTGGATGTACCTTGGTGTGTACATAGTACATACAAATAACTCAACCGAGTTCGTTGACCAGCTTCATTCGCCATCTTGTTTCAAAATGGTGGCCATTTAAAAAAATTAAAAAAAAATAAATTTAAAATGAGATACCAAAAAATTGGAAAATGAAAAAGATTTTTTTTTGTATGTGTTTGACCTTAATACAAAGATTCCGGAACAGGTTTTGTTTCGTCTACATCTAAAAAAATGGCTCAGTTATAATATTTTGAATTTCTATTGTGGCTTACATTTTAAAACGACCTGATTTTTGTCACGCGATAACAGGCGTATTTATGAACCGATTTGAATGTAACTTGGTCTGTACATAGTACATACCAATGTCTCGACCGAGTTCGTTGGCCAGCTTCATTCGCCATCTTGTTTCAAAAGGGTTGCCATTTTTAAAAAAAATGTAATTTAAAATTTAAAATGAGGAATTAAAAAATTGGAAAATGAAAAAGATTTTTTTATGTGTTTGGCCGTGATACAAAGATTCTGGAGCAGTTTTTGTTTCTGAAAATTTGTTCTTTTATTTATATCTTAAAAAGTGGTTGAATTATAGCACTTTGAATTTCTATCATGGCTAACACTTTGAAACGATCTTGTATTTGTCACGCGATACCACACTTATTCGCCTATTTCGATGGAAGAAGGCATGTGGATAGTATACATCAATATCTCGACCAAGTTCGCTGGCCAGCTTCATCAGCCATCTTGTTTCCAAAATGGCGGCCATTAAATAAAAAAAAAATATATTTAAAGTGAGGTGCAAAAAAATTAGAAATTGAAAAAGGTTTCTTTCTTAAGTATTTGACCTTGATATAAGGATTCAGGAGCATTTTTTGTTTGTCTTTATCTTAAAAAATGGCTCAGATATAGCAGTTTCAATTTCTAAAGTGCGTGACATTTTGAAAAATCTGATTTTTTGCCTGCGACAGCACTCGTATATATCAACCGATTCCGATATGAGTGAGCATGTGCACAGCAATTACTAAGGTCTCGACCAATTTCACTGGTTAGCCTCATCTACCATGTTTTCTTAAAATGGCAGGCACTTTAAGAAATCGCCGAATTTGGCAGCCAAATATAAGTGACTTTAAATAAAAGCAGCTTGGATAAAGCTGACTAATTTCGCGAAATTCTCATTCATAATGATTTAGTATTGATAAAAATTAGTATTGAATGTCCTACATTTGGTTTCCACTTAATTGAGCTTCCTGTGTTTGAATAATATAAGTTGGCTTTTTAAAAATAAGGAATATGAAAGCTACCTCTTCCTCCCGGCACTGGCAGGAAGGACTTTTTTTACTAAGGCAGTTTCAGTTCAAGATATCTCAGTCCATGTCCGTTGGACTTTTTAATTTAATTTAATTACATTTTCAATACAAGAAAGAAATGGAATTTTTTTTTCATTCTTGTTTACTATCTAGACATAAAAAATACGAGCCTGATTTTTCCATCATCTACCCCCTATATTTTGTTGCACAAGTTTTAGTATTTTTTTTTATTTAATTATAATTATTTCTATTTAAGCCAGCAACAGTTACTTTTTTAAATGTTTACCTTCCTATGTTATATTTGTATTTAATATATAATCTATCAATTGGATTTCTTCAAAATGGTCGTAATCGGGTAACTTCCGTTGCTGCAGATAAAGAGGACATATTAGTCCGAGTTACACGACCAAAATAAGTTGAAAACTGCAAATCGTGATAAGAATATACCGATTGGTGAGTATCTACTTTATATTAATACAATGCATTTCAGAGGGGGAGGCATCGCGTAAAGTCGTGGAAATTCAAGATGGTGGCTGTTATTCAAAATGGCGTCATTTTCTGAATTTTCTTATTATATACCATATAAATGTGTGTTTCAGGTCGATTTCGAAATTTAAACGTCAAAAATTTTGTTTCTAATACTTTCTGTCATAGTTGAGTGAGTTTCTGAATTCAGTTTGTCTGTTTGTTTGTGTGTCTGCCTGCTTGCCATCCCATGGTCTAATGCGCTTAAATATCGCTACTTGCTTAAATTCACTCAGATTGTCATGTAATTTATATATGTTACTGAAGTTACAATAACATGTTCCAAATAAAAATCGGAGCGTATAGCTTTTATAGTCCATTTACAGGGCCTCCAAAAGAATTCCATTACGTTATTGTCCATTAATTCGGATGCTACGGTTCAGAAAACTTCAAATCGCGAGAAGAATATACCGATTGGTGAGTATCTACTTTATATTAATACAATCCATATAATAGGGAGGGGCATCACGTAGAGTCGTAGGAATTCAAGATGGTGGCTGTTGGAAAATGTGGCAATTGGAACAGAAAGGGTAATGTCTTTACTAGGATTTCATGCTTTCACAGGATGCGACAGCAATCCTGGTTTCACAGGAAAGACAAAAGAGTCAGCTTGGATTCTATTTAAAGAAGCTACTACTGCATTTTTATACATATCAAAACCACAAACTTTCATTCCTGAAAATATTCTAAATATTTTAGAAAAATTCGTAATAATGTTGTACTGTTCAACAAGCAACAGCATAAGTGTCAATGATGCTAGACAAGAATTTTTTATGACAAAAACTTGTTCTCTTGAACATCTTCCACCAACCAAGAGTGCTTTGCAACAGCATGTTTTACGCAGTGCTTTCCAAGATGGACACATTTGTGGCCAAGCAGATCAGCGTGAAATAAGTTCACCCTCTCCAAAAAAATGGTGATGGTGGTTGAATAATTTATCATGGAAAATAAAATCGTCGGAGTTACCAGCGATTTCACATTCTTGTGAAGATTTAGTAAAATGTATGTGCAAAATCTGTAAAAATAAGTGTGGCTATAGAAAGATTGAAATTTCTTGCATATTATTGTGCAACTGAATAAACGAATGTGAGAAATATGATGATACAAAGTGAAGTTTTATATTCTCTAACTTTAAATGCAAGATGCAACTTTTTGATATCTTGTATAATTAAGGTATTAATAAAAATGCAATTTTGTTATTTATTTATTCCTTTCATTTTCCTCACTATAAAATACAGAAATACTTTAATAATTGTCCTATTTTCATTTTAAGCGTATTTATGAAATTAAAAAGGGAATTTTTCAGTTAAAAAAAATCGAAATTGACATCATAGATACTTTTATGATGTATTGGAATAAAAATGCAAACAATTTTGAATAACAGCTGCCATCTTGAATTCCCATAAATTTGCACGATGCCTGAACTTCTTTATGCATTGTATTATTAGGTTGAGCAAAAAGTTCTGGGAAATGATTAATCTAAAAGATGCCAGAATTTGTATCGTATATAGTAGTGCTAGTGGTATATCTATAGGGGTTCAGGCATTTCTGTTCCAAAATGCCTATTGAACAGTATGATTTTGCGTGTATTGATCAAGCATTAATGGAGAAAAGATCTAACGATTCTGAAAGCCGTCGATGATATTAATGAGGAGGAAGTTGCTGGTACGGCGACAAACTTCGTACTTCCAGAAATTCCGGAATCTGGCAGAACGATAGCAGAAAGTCGTGGGCAATCTCTATGATCTCTATTTTGAAGAACAGTCCTTGTTGCTTTTGTTGTTAATTTGCGCATAACAACGCAACTTTCACAAATTTCCCAGAACTTTTGCTCAACCTAGTAATATGAAGTGGATACTGACCATTCGGGATATCTTTATCAAAAAATGCAGTCTTTTCATACTTAGTAGCTCCACTAATAACAAATGATTTAACTGATGATCTGTATAGAATTTATACACGAGTTAGAAACGCACGTATTCTTTTTTTTTGTATGTCACTGTAAATAAACGATAGATACTATGCACACCTTATTCTATAGTATTATAGTAAGTATCTTGTAATGCACCTCACTGATGTATGTCAATTTGAATGTGTTTCAGAGAGTATAACAGGATTAAAACACATTGCAAACGATTTCCCCCATAGACAATAACGTAATGGAATTCTTTTGAGGGCTCTGTAAACTGACAATAAAAGCTATACACTTCAATTTTTATTTGGAACATGATGTTGTAAAGTTCAATAACATATGCATGTTACATGACAATCTGGGTGAATTTAAGAGGGCAGCGATATTTAAGCGAGTTAAAGCATGGAATGGCAAGCAGACAGACAGCAAAACAAACAGGCAAACTGAATTCATAAACTAATTCGACTGTGACGGAAAGTGTTAAAAACGAAAATTTTGACGTTAAAAACATCGAAATCGCCCTGAAACATACATTTATATGATGGATAGTAAGAAAATTTAGAAAATGACTCCATTTTGAATAACAGCCGCCATCTTGAATTCCTACGACTTTACGGGATGCCTCCCCCTCTTATATGGATTGTATTAATATAAAGTAGATGTTCACCAATCGGTATATTCTTCTCACGATTTGCAGTTTTCTCAACCGTAGCACCCGGACTAATAGGCAATAACGTAATGGAATTCTTTTGGAGGCCCTGTAAATGGACTATAAAAGCAATTCTTCAAAACACTTCACTTTTTATTCGGAACATGTTATTGTAAACTTCAATAACATCTAAATTACATGACAATCTGAATAAATTTAAGTGAGTAGCGATATTTAAGCGAGTTAGAGCAGGGAATGGCAAGTAGACAGACAGAAAAACAAACAGACAAACTGAAATCATAAACTCATTCAACTATGACGAAACGTATTAAAAACGAAATGTTTGACGCTAAAAACTTGAAAATCGAACTGAAACACACAATTATATGATGGATAGTAAGAAAATTCAGAAAATGACGCCATTTTGAATAACAGCCGCCATCTTGAATTCCCACGACATTACGCGATGCCTCCCCTTCTGAAATGTATTGTATTAATATAAAGTAGATACCCACCAATCGGTATATTCTTATTACGATTTGCAGTTTTCTCAACCGTAGCGCCCGGACTATATGGGATATTTCTATCTGTATAGATTATCAATACAAAAACCCTTAACGGGTTAAAAGTTCGTGACGCAGCACTTTATCTTATTTTTATAAGGATTTTAAATATGGAACTTAAAAATAATGATATCAAATTTTAAGTGACGCTATGCTATTAATTAATGTATATATACATACATTTATATTATTTGTTTCATCATTTTATTTTTGTTTTATTTATGTATAAGAATTATGTTAAATTTCAAAGGATGTATAAAAATTTATTCACTGATGCTTTATCATTGACATCTTTCGTAAATAAAAATAAATGAGTTTTAAATGAAATGGTATCAAAATTTAAGTGACGCCTTGATGTAACAATTTGTTTTAAAATTCCATTTCAATTATATTCGGTTTGGCTAAATATATTTGCACATGTAACCAAAACTTTTAATTTACTAATACACTGTTTAAAATATCACTCTCATTGAACTTATGCAATGCACTGTAATGTATTTATATGAAAAAATTGATTTATCTTTTGTACCACGCTATCCAAAATCAAAAGTAAAATTTATGTAAATGCTTTCTGTGCGTCATTGTATCCAAACTAAACGAAATGTATGCAAATGGATAATATGACGCACGCATAAATTTTACTTCTCATTTTGGACAGCGTGGCACAAAAGATAAATCAATTTTTTCATATAAATACATTACAGTCTATTGTATATGTTCAGTAAGAGTGTTATTTTTAACAGTGTAACATTGGTACATTGGTAACAAAAACATTTAACATTGGTAAATTAAAAGTTATGGTTACATATGTAAATATATTCAGCCAAACCGAAAACCATTGAAATTCGTTTTTAAAACAAACTGGTTAAAGCTACATCAAGGCGTCACTTAAATTTTGATATCATATATTTTAAAATTCATATTTTGAATTTATGAAAGATGTGTGTGTAAATATTTGAATGGAGGTTTGTTTTGGTGTCAGGATGTTATATTCGGTGAATATATATCAAAATTTTACGCATTTGATTTCGTCCGAGCAGCAATAGGATGCTTTTTACTTTTTGTAATGAAAGCTACCTAATAAGTAAAACATTTTCTTCACGTACAGAATAAAAATATTTTTTTTTTACAAATTTCTGGTGCAGTTGTAGCATTCAATGATTAAATTTATGTTATTCAAAAGGCACAACTGTTAAACCAACAAATGTTAAACCTGTACCAGCTAAATGAATCATTTTTTATACGTAATTTTCATCCAATTAAAAGTAAGTTTCTATGAAGGAATTTGACAATATTTTAAATCATTTACATTGACCTGTCCAGCAGTTATATCAGTTTATCACGAATAGGAGAGAAATGCTTCGGCGTATGAAAATTACATCATATTTAACAAAAAGTGAGCATTTTCCTATAAAAAAATAAAATCCCTGAGTTGCCCAAATAGGATTAAGATAGGATAGGATTCGCCAAAATGACGCAATTCTTTTGGCTTTTTACTCTGCTGGCCTGGCACTGAGATTAGACCTGGAGAGTACCCATGTAGACTTTCGTGTCCTACATTTCCTCTGGTAAATTTAGCATCAATTTGCGTATTGAATGTATCGATTAATAAGCTATTGCAAATAGAGATATATATGGATACAAAATATGAAAAATACATACAAAAGGTTTGCACTTTGTGAAAATGACTGTGCTTCAATTCAAATGTATTTTTCCATTAAATAATAATAATAATAATAATAATAATAAAATTGTGTCTAAATCATGTAAACGGCGCTGATATTTCCTTTCGTAATTAGAAAGATTAAAATATTAGATCTTTAATTGATTACTTTTTCTTGAACTTGAGTATATGTAGCTGCTTATTTCATTTGAAAAAATATATATATACATTAGAATAAATGAGTGAATAAGTAGATTACTGAAATTTCATTATTCCAAAATGTGAAAAATTAAAATTAATAGATGGCCCATTTAAAAGTGCTAATTCATTTAATTTATATTCGTAGAACTCTTTATAAATTTAATCAATAGTTCCTTAAGTAACTGTTTATTACATCGAATTTTAGCAAGTGATAATACAAATACACATAAAATGTCTTGTTTTAGATGTTTATGAGTTAAATCGAATAATACCACGGATAATACTATAGTATAATTATCTTTGAAAACTATTATTTTCTGTAAAAAAATATGTACATTAAAATTTTACTTTCATTTCTTTTTTTTCTTTTTTTATTCATTTGTTAAACATTATTCGAAGTTTAGAAACTGCAAATAAAAACAATCAATCCATGACCTTTTACTAATGCACCTTTCTAAATATATCTTTTGAAGTACAAGTATTATGCATTACAGAAATGAAAAACGACATTTTCCACATTTAACGATTTTTCTATTTAAAAAGATAATATGAAATGACCGTAATGATCTGAAAATCACACAAAAAGAAATAATTTATTCCATTAACGTGAAAATTTCCGGTATAGAAATCAAAATATTTTTCATTATTTTGAACGAAAAATTTGAAGAGCCGAAATTAAAACAACAAACTTAAAAATAAATCCGTCGCTGAAAATCTCATTATAATAGAAACCTTGATTACCATCTTTTTGTGCGTAAAATCAGAATGGAATTTGCAAGACTTAGCAGAGAAATTTTTTAAGCTAAATTTTTTTACGTAATGTTGTAGTCAATAAAATGGATTTAAATCTCTTATTTTTTTTGTTCCTTTTCTTTAAGTTTGATGATGATAAAATATTTTTTTGTAACTTTCACTTTAAATGTGATAAAAAGAAAATAAATTCTTTCAGTGGAAGTTGAAAAATCAATTTGCTATCACAGTTGAATAGATTTCTGTTAGTCAAAATATTGTTATTTTTTTTAAATGCTAAAATAAGTGACTTTTTTAGTTTAATTCATTTCCACAAAAGTATATGAAATAAAATTAAAATAAATTATATTAAATTAGAAATTTATAAAATATAAAAATGTAGATTTCAAAATTTATGTAATATATAAAAATTTAATTATAAAATTATGTATAATTACAAAAGCTGTTTCATTGACAATTAATTTCTAATCAGCGCATAGATATGAAAAAGTGGTAAATATTTAATAGTATAATACTTTTAAGCGAATGGTGTCCTTTGTAATTTTTTCATCTATTTATCATTAGAAGAAACCCACCTTTTTTTCATAATTTAATAATACAGTAGAACATAAACAAGCTTGGTTAGTAGTATCGAATAATTAATATGTTAAAGAGAGTAGCAAAATATCTTAACAATTTTCAATAAAATTGAAACGCGTTTAAGACTTTGATTTTTTTGGACGTCTATCAGGCCCGTCTTTGTGTCTGTTTGTCCGTGCAACTCGCGCAAATATAGATAAACTGCCAAGAAATTGATATATGTTATTGAGGTTGCCTATGGCGTTAAAAGTGAAGTATTTAGCATTTACATTTTTTAGCACATTAGTATTCCTGTAAATTTTACAGGGATACTTAGCATATGTAATTTACGATATGTTATTGTTTTAGGTGAGTATTTAGTTGTGGTATACGTTTTCTCAATGTAAATATTTTTTATATATTACTTGATCTGTGTAAATTCTACAGATCATATACTACACAACATAAAATATTTCGAGTACATTTTCGTTTATTGGCGAACTTTGACGAAAGGTATTTTCAACTGTGTTATGCGTTTCTTAAATGTGCTAAATTTTAGCGTGCCTTGTAGTACACACACACATTTATAAATCCTATGTAGAACTAAAAATAAGATCTCTGATATTTCACAGATTATGGATAAAAGATGCTGAAATTGATTTTTCGCATGTGTTATACGGTGTCCAAATTGTATACCTGTATATCGCCTTTCATCTTAGTAAGCGAAGAAGTTTTAGTTACGGTACTCTGAATGTGGTGGAAAGTTCTTAATAATTTATGCTTGACGCATGATTTTCCTTCAAAATTCTGAAAACAGCTTAATTATTTATGAAATTCATTGTGATAGAAGTGACACGCAACCTGCGAAAAAAATATTTCATCTAAAAAATGCATATTTAAAACTGCAAATATGAACTACATTGAAAGGGTGGCCGCTCTGAGAAACGGTGAAGAAAGAAAAACTATCATTGTCAAAGCAGATTTTCAAAATGTGAACCATTTCCATAGATACATACACGAATGTATATCACCTATTGTAAAGATACATTTCTTACTGCTGCAACGCATATCAATCACTCGTTCAATGTTAGCTGAAATTATCGATAGCGGTGGTTTATTCACAAAGTTGCCAACATGTTGCACTTTTTTGTACCACAAAAAATTTATAGTAAGTTTTAGCTTTTTAAATAGCCGTAATCTGCCGATTCAATAAAGCAAAAGTTCCTATTAAATTTTTGTGGTTCAAAAAAGCGGAATAGTTGGCAGCTATATATTTCCATAAACAGGGGCTATTAGGTTACTCTGTAGAAAGAAATCAGGGGTTGTGAGATCGTATGACCAAGGAAGCCATGATTATTTGGAAAGGAATTATTCATCAAGGAAATCTCGTACAAATAATACTGTTGCATTATAGGAAATAAGTTTTTTAGTGACGTTGTTTGGATTGTGTGACATTTCGGTCACCCCATATAATTTATTTAACTGGATACGAAAGTGCACACTAAGACAGCTGAGGTATTGAAAATTTTGAATAGCAATTTAACACAAAAATTTATTTAACACATAGAATCGTTTGTTCATAACATATAAATTACTAACAACCAAATTTGCAACTGAAATTTTATTTTTTTTTCATTCGTAATACGGGGTAAAAAAAGGGTTACAAGATTATTAAAAGTAGTAGGTTGTGGAAATCCCAAAACTTTCTTCTATCTCATACATATTAATACTTCTTGAAAAATGTAGAATATCAGCGCCATCGGTTAGATAATTTACACCAAAATCGAAACAGAAGCAACTTATCTCAACTTGTAATTGAATTTGAAGTTTGATGAAAATCCGTTCATTAGTTTTTGAGACAGAGCTATTGCGTAAATCCTGAAACGTTCTGCATAGAAGTGGCACCTGTTGGGCAATTTACACCAAAAACGTGCCAATCAGCTTATATCAGGGACTAGCTGAATCTAAAGTTTGATGAAAATTCATACATTAGTTCTTGAGATACAGTTATTGCAGAAATCGTGAAAATTGCAGCATAGTAGCACCACATGTTGAGCGATTCACACCAAAAACTAAACAGCATTAATTTATATCAGGGACTAACTGAATCTGAAGTTTGATGAAAATTCGTGCATTAATTCTTGAGATACCGCTATTGCTATAATCATGAATAATGCAACATAACAGCGATACGTATTGAGCTGTTTACACCAAGAAGTTATCAGCACTAAATTACATCAAGGACTAACTGAATCTGAAGTTATCTGAAAATCCGTGTTTCAGTTCTTGAGATATAGCTATTGTGGAAATCATGTATAATGCAGCATAGCAGCGCCAGCTGCCGGTCGATTTACACCAAAAAGTAATCAACACTAATTTATATCAGGGACTAACTGAATCTAAAGTTTTATTAAATTCCGCTCATTAGTTCTTGAGATAGAGCGCCCACAAAATCAGACACAAATGTCACACACACACAGACATTTTGTAAAAACATGTTTTCTCTAGAACGTCTAAATCAGTCGAAAACCGGAATTCGAAAATTTTCACGAATCCAATACTTTCTTCTTGTAAAGATCGAAGAACGTAAAAATACTTATTAACGATACACAGAAAATACAAAAGGAAATTAAGATGCATACCTGCCGATCACTTTCAAATAATCACCAAAACTATTTAGGTATTTATCTGAATGCGGGACAGTTTAAACCGACTTCATAGAAATCACTTTCCTGCTCATTGAGCCAGTTTTCCGCATTTATTTTGATATTGCTGACTGAAGAGGACCTCGTTCCAGATAACTATACCTTCAATTTTTTAAAAAGAAATAGCCACAGGTTGCCCAATCTGATTTATATGAAGTGGCTCTAAACTTCCTACTTGAACATTTTGCAGCAATTTTTGAGTCTGGAGAGCAGCACCGCACATCGTCATGCTCAAAATGAAAAGGCATTTGCATCGGATGGTTTCAAGTAACCGCATCAAAGTGGCACAAGCGATACTGCTTTTATAAGTGTCTTGACAATTCAATCTCCTACGTCTGCGAACTTACATTACCTAAACAGATAACCATTCTAAGACAACTAGCGCCATTTGTCTCCATATTACCATCCTAAATCAAACGAAAGAGAGAAAAATAGAAATGTAAAATAAGTATTTTTTTCAATAAAATAGTTCTTTATGTTAGTTCGAGTAGATACTACACTCTTATTTCTCGAAATACGAGTGTCTCAAAATCGTGTATGTTTAATAGGAACGCACACTCACACATATATCTACCCTATAAATATAACATTTTAATGAAACGATTTTATGAAACGACTGATTAAGTTTCACGGCAATTCCTCCTAAAATATGAAAGTTTTGCAAGGGAAATTAACACCCATTATCCGTATTGATCCACAGATGTCAAAATGTGAATAGTATTTTAAAATTTGAAATAGTTTTCGAAATGTTATTTTTTTTCTAGTTTTAATTACATTTCTGCAGTGACAATCTGTAATGGCAACAAAATTACTCCTTTTTTTTTTTTTTTTTTTTTTTTTTTTTTTTTTTTTTTTTTTTTTTTTTAAGGAGAGAACAAGTAAAAACGATAGGGATTATTAGATTTCTTCTTTTCGTCATTTTAAAATTGAAAGCTGAAATTATATATTTTATTTCAATTGATAGAGAAACAATATTGAGATTAAGTTAAGTTTTTCAGGAAAAAAAAATAAAAACATTTTTTCACATTTCGATTATCCGGAGTCAATTTATTTTAGAAAACAAAATGTCTGTCAATTTCAAATTCCATAGACCAAATTCCATAGACGGAAAAAGAGGTGTTCTGTTCAGTTTTAAAGAGAAAATGACATCAATAATTTTAAAAAAAGAACGAAAATTTAAAAATAAGAATTTAATCATCAAATGTTAAAGGCAGAAAAAAAAGAAAAGGGTACGTCAAAATCTTTACACATAAATATTGAACAAGTAGGTAAGTGTGATCACCGATCGCACAGAGGGTTTCTTTTAATATTCCTTTCAAAACACTTTATCCTTTTGACAAATCTATTAGTTCCGCATTTCGCAACCAGAGGGCGCACTCAATTCTACACAAACCTCTATCCGAACGAAACTCCGTTTTACAACTTATCCATAGATATATTAGTCGAGGGGATCACGCCCATAGCATCCGAGATAGGTGGGCGCTGCCTGGCGGTAAAAAGTGGTACTAAAATATGTAAGGCTATGTGCATAATATAAAAAAATGGTCAAAGGTGTGTCGGCAAAAGTTAGAAAAGTACCTACTGGGTGGTGCAATGGGGGAGGTTAGAAAAATTGCTTAAAATACACAAGTTAGATCACGGAAGGGTAAATAACATAAAACTTTTTGAAAAATTTATGATTTTTCGTGTGATTGCAAGTGTTCTGCTATAAGTATGCAAAATTTCAAGTCTCTAACTTAATTAGGGGCTGAGTTAGAAAAATTGCTTAAAATACACAAGTTAGAGCCCGGAGATGTCAATAATATAAGACTTTTTGAAAATTTTATGATTTGTCGTTTGATGTGAGGTGTTCAGCTATAAGTATGCAAAATTTCAAGTCTTCAATTTAATTAGGGTCTCAGTTAGAACAAAAAGATTAAAATACACAAGTTAGAGCCCAGAGGGTTAAATATAAGACTTTTTCAAAAATTTATGATTTGTCGTTTGATGTGAGATGTTCAGCTGTAAGTAAGAAAAATTTGAAGTCTTCAAATTAATTAGGGGTTCAGTTAGGAAAATAAAGCTTATAATACACATGTTAGAGCTCAGAATGTTAAATATAAGACTGTTTGAAAATTTTATGATTTGTCGCTTGATGGGAGGTGTTCAGCTATAAGTACGCTTAATGTCAAGTCTTCACCTTAATTAGGGTCTCCGTTAGAACAAAAAGATTAAATACACAAGTTAGAGCTCAGAGTGTTAAATATAAGACTTTTTCAAAATTTTATGAATTGTCGTTTGATGTGAGGTGTTCGGCAATAAATATGCAAAATTCCAAGCCTCCAACATATATAGTTTCTGAGACGGGCTTTGTGACGGACAGACAGACAGACAGAGGAGTGAGACGAACAGGGTTTCGTCAGATGAACGAAACTCTAAAAAGTACGAAAACTTTAAAATAATAAAATTATCACACGCGAAAGACATTTAAAGGGGAAAATTACGTCTTTTGTAAAAGGCCCAAACATTAAATATCGTATGATTAAAGTTATTTTAAGTCAATTTAAACTGCCTAATATAATTAAATTATTACACGTGAAAAACAATTAATTGCGAATTTAGTTATTGCATATTTAGTTATATTTCAAAAAGCAATATTCAAAAGTTATAGTTCAATTATATTTCCAAATGCTTTTATGTTAATAATATATATACCCTTGAATCTTAAAACAGAAAAAAAAATAAATTATTACAAGAGACATACAATCCACAGGAGAAATTACATCTTATACTAAAACGATACATTTAAAACAATTTTTATTCTGAAGACTTTTAATCTGACGTCACATGGTATAAAAATAGTACGGCAAGCATTTTTTTTTTATATATTACATCAATTGATGCAGCATAAATGCAGGTAAATGTGTGCGTAAAGGACTTTCGATTTATTTTGAACGAATTACTATTCAATAAATACATATTAGAAAAATCTGATACTCTTATCTTCTTTAATAAAAAGCTACGCGTTGCTAACGACTAGGATTTTCACTAATCGTTGCCACAGATTAATCTCGGAAAATGAAACGTTTGAAGTTACTGGAAAATTTAATAGCTCGCAAAATATTCGTCAGAAAATTGTTAGACAAATTGCGTTAGAAAGCTGAAAAAATGTACTTTTTCTTGATATAAATTTCAAATCTAATGATTATGCCGTTTTTCAAATATTGAATTAAAAAAATCACCAAATTTCACAATGGAGTACCATCCCGAATCCTTCACGCGTAAAAAGATAATTATAACGGCAATGTGTCCTGACGTGTATACTGGCTACAGAAGGAGTCATAAATAATAGTAGCCTTATTATTATGTTAAAATATAAAGTAAATTATGATATCACGAGTGCATGATTTTTATTTAATTCTCTAAAAATACTAGATGCTCCATTTCTTCTTAGTTGTGAATAATATAGATTAATTCACGTTTTTTTAAAAATGTAGCTATAAAACATGTAAATAAACGGAAAACGATGGTAAACGTAATGGTAAACCGTATTAAGGGGTCTCAGGACTCTTAAAGCTTTAAATTTTTCGAAATTTTAATTTTTTTAGATGTTAAACTCTTATCGTTTCTGAACATTTTGACATAATTGTTTCCTTGAAATTCCTATTAGAACTGAAGTTATGGTTTTTACATTTATACACGTTCAATAGCTGAAGCGTCGTTTCGGAAACTTTGAAGCCATTTTTCTCCAAATGACGTTTTTGGGCATAACGCGCACGATATCTCAAAAACTTATGAATATTTTTTCATAAAATTTTCAAAACATATGTTTCATGTTAGTCTGTATAAACTGAACCTAAAATTTCCTTTTTATTGTTCAAAACAATGTTTTTTTAGGTGATTATACTGTTGAAATGTTCTTAATTTTGCATTAGCTAAATACAACTTTGTATTAAAAATATAGAAAAGCTTTAAATACAAATTTATTTAGGTTCAGGATAATTATTACAATATGAAGTATAAATAGGCACCAAAATTTTCATTCTAGTTGCAATACTTATTTTGTAATCGTGCGCGTAAGGTGTTATGCCGATTTTTTGCTCGTCAAATGTCTAACAGTTTGGAGCCCCCTGTAAATGCTAATTCTGCATCTTATAATTATTTAAATGCATGAAATGAAAGAACATACTTATATATTTTATTCCAATTAAAATTGTGTCTTAAAATTAAATACATTTTAAGATATTAAATGTTGAAAATAGTCTTTTTTTTCTTTTTTTCCAATTTTAACAGTCCTGAGACCCCTTAAAAAAATAACTTAGTGAAATAAGTTTACGTTTTTTATTTACTTTCTGTTATTAAAGAGTATTTAACTACTAGTTTTAATTTGATTCATTCGCTTTGCAAGTATTAAAAAAATGAATAATTGTGTTAAATTTATTCATTATATAACTTGGGTTAAAATAAGCATCCATTTTTTTCACTAATAAACATGGCACTTACGTATTATCAAGTCTAAATTTAAAAACAAGCTCCAAGCTGTATAAGTTGGCGATTTTTGAAAACAAACTAATGAATGAACGGTTTTGAGAGAAATTTGTATTTGTATTTTTTATAATTTCATCTCATCAAATCTAATCATTTAGAAGGATTTTTTGGTAAAAGTTTCATATTTTAAGCATTTTTTAAAACTATAATAACTATAATATTATCTAATGTTGTAGTTAGAGCAATATTGCATATTGTTACAAATGTGCTAACCTGATAAAGATTTTTGTTGATAGGTTTTTTTTCCTTAACTGCCATTATTTTATTTTTTTTTATCAAAAAACGCGTTTTAACGATACATAAATGTACTACATGGAAAATCTCTAGCAGAATCTTCCAAAAACTACCTTATTTATCTGTGTTTTTAGTATGTGCAGAGAAAAAAGGATATTGATATCAGAAATAATGTGTATGGTAGTTTTCACCTATACTCTCTTATTCGGGAAGCCCGCGTTTATCCCTTGGTTCATTAATACAAACGGTACTACTTGGTTATCCCGTGGACCAATTTCGCTAAATTACACAACTTACATAATTTTATTTTTAATAACGAAAGAACAAATAAATTAGTAAAACATTAATAAAAATACATATAAAAGGTCAAAATAAAATCACGTAACAAACACATGTATCGTGTTTAATGTCAAGTGACTGTGACATTTACGATCTTCCATTATTGGCATTCAATTTTATAGTTTAGCGATAGTTTTTAGGTCGACGGTATAATCAAGTACGTACCATACAAACAATATAGATATTAAGAATAACTTGAAAATATTCATGATAGCGTATTAAAATAGAGAAAAGAATGCATGAATAAGCTATATCTATTCTTGAAATATCTAAAACTCGACCAAGACATAAAATATAAGCTTAAAATTTCAAAAAAACTATGTTTTTCAATACGTGGATCTGAACACTATTCCCAAGCAGACGGAGATTTTTAACCTCAAACCTAAGGACCATAGCGACGTTATTAAACTCAGAAGTATAGCATAATTTTTAACCTAATCATTTTATATAAGATAATTTCTAAATGTGTAATTAATATTACTTATATATCAATCCCGAAAACAGACGTCATTTATTACGACAGCGATGAATGTGTCCATGGTAACCGAAAAATGCCCATTCAAACGGAAAGGCATGACAACGCGATTACAGAAAGTAAGCGCTGTTATACTGATAATATAATTAAATCTTCTGTAACCAGGTAATATTTTTTTAACGGGACACATTAGTATATAAATGCATTATATTTTGCTTGGGTCTCAGGAGGATATAGTTTTATCCTATCAAGAGGTTTTGAAATCGGATATATGCCAAGCAAATGGTTTGAGCCAAATTTCTAGCTGAATTCCAGTATTCATATGTACAAATGTGTTATGTAACTGATGTCTATAAATTATCGCGATCAGCTCACTATATTATTTGTTGTAATAAGTAATAAATATTGTATAAAATAGAAAGCGAAGAGGTATAGTCATTTGTCGTTATAAATTGAGCCAATTTTTAAGTAATTATAGGATCAAATCCTACGTATATATATACATATGTACATAGTATGAGTTCATATTTCAATTAATGATTTCTATCCCACCATCTTTGAATGATATAGCTGTGTTCTCTTATACTGTTATCTATTTTCATTAGAAATTATGTATTGTATTTCCTAAATGATAGAGTTTTTAGTATAGATTTTTTTTTTTATATTGGCGGATAAATTGACAATTTAACAAGATATTCTGTTGCGAGACTTGCTAAAAAAATTCGCAGTAATCATTATTAGTAGAAATTTTTGTGCAAGATCAAAAGAGTTTCTTTGAGAACTTAGAAGCCTTTTTCCGGGAAAGGGAGATTTTATTCACGTCACGTCTTTCATCTGCAGTGTTTCTCATTTGAAGAGAAAGTGGTGCATTTTTCTTATGTAAGATACTCTAGGAAGTGTATTTTGGCTTTATTTAGGTACTATATTTTTTCCAAATCATTAAGTGCTAAAAGACTTTGTAGAAGTTGTGTTAAAATATCCCAAAGAAAAAAATTCAAATGCAATAAAAATTTTATTTTGCTTTTTTCTCTAAAAACTTCGTTTGGAGTAAAAAAAAATATATATATATTATCATTAATAAAAACTTGCTAAAATTGTATGATTTTCCTCTATTCAAAAAAATGTCAGTTATCTTTTTATGAATATCTGGATTTTCCATGAGAAAATGTATTCAATTTTCGTGATTTAACACGTATTAATTAAATTAAAAAAGCAATTTTTGAATAGTATTGATAAATGTATATATGTATATACATACATATTATTTATATATAAAAACGGTCCTGCGCGAGTATGACTCGCGCACAGAGGGTTCAGTAGAATAAATATATGAATTAGTAATTGTATTATTAAAAAAAAAATCCTTCTTAAAACAATACTAAGACTTTTTAAAAAACTATATATATGTTTATGATTAACTTAAATCAGTACTGGCAATAAAAGCAGTGCATATTTAAATTTCATTTGGAAATTAATAAAACTAAATTCAGCATAGCAATAGCCTTTCTTTCTATAGTGTAGTTAAAACAAAACCTTTGTTCAAAGATTAAATTTGGCAATGTACTAAGCGCACTTCGAAAGGAGGTCTGTAAAACTGCAACGCCGCCTTGGTCCGTGCCGCGTTTTTCCAGATTGGTTTTTAGCTCACAGGCTATCAAATCCTGAGATCTAATGTGCCCGCCGGTTCTGCATGTATATATGTATGTACGTAACGCCATAACTGTTGATAGAAACATCCGATTTGATTCATAAAAATTTTCTAGGTTCATTCTGATAAGGCGCTTCCTTTATTAGTTTTGGAGATTCATGGGTTAAGTATAAAGGGGGCTATCAACCCCCCTTAATTTAGATAAATGGGTTTTTCATGCAGAATTATTCAATTTGCGTCTAATTTGGTATACCAGTTTATTATGTTAGGAAGCTGCCCTGATTAGATTTGGAGGTTCATTAGTTAAGTATAAAGGGGGGAAAGGGGGAATGGACCCCCCCTTAATTTTGATATATGGGTTTTTCCTGCAGATTTATTCGATTTGCTCCAAATTTGATATACTGGTTTATTCCGATATGGCGCTTACTTCATTAGATTTGGAGGTTCATTGGTTAAGTATAAAAACGGGAGGGGGGCGGGGGCTAGTCTCCCCTTAATTTAGATAAATGTGTTTTTCATGCAGAATTATTCGATTTGTTTCAAATTTGATATACCGGTTTATTCCGATATGGCGCTTCCTTCATTAGATTTGGAGGTTCATTGGTTAAGTATAAAAGGGGGGAAAGGGGGACAAGTCCACTCCTCTTAATTTAGATAAATGGTTTTTCACGCGGAATTATCCTATTTACCTTATTTTTTTCTATGTTCATTCTGATAAGGAACTTTTCGGATTAAATTTGGAGGTTCATTAGTTAAGTATAAAGGAGGGATAGGGGCTACCCCCCCCCCTTAATTTAACAATATGGTTTTTTTTCATGCAGATTTATCTGATTTATTTCAAATTTCGTATACCGGTTTATTATGGTAAGGACCTTCCCTGATTAGATTTGGAGGTTCATTGGTTAAGTATAAAGAGGGGAAACGGGGGCTAATCTCTCTTCATTTATTTTTTGAGGGCCATTATTCTTTGAAATAAAGGTATAATATAAAATTAGTGTGAATAGCTAGTGAGCTCAATGCCATCAGTTTAACTAGACACTTTTCTTTTTATTAATTAACTTTTGAAGTCACTAAATGCGTATTGAGAGATCCACTCAATGCAAACTAGTCGCGAATCTCATAGTATTTATGTGATACATTCATTTAAATTAGTCGGTTTTTAACAATTTAAAGTTTATTGATTTTACTAGTCATTGAACTACACAATGTATCATTAAATGTTGTTAACTAGCCTTTAAAAGCCGATGGCATACAGAGTACGCCGCCCCTGCCATCATGTATGTTTAAAACCGTACATATCTTTAAGGGTTCATATCGCGGGTAATTACTGGCGATTTTTTTGCAAAATCATTATCAACAATGCTTTTATACTTCTGCTACGATAGGTACCTCCACCGTTGCTCAACATATTTCCTGAATGCCCATAAATCGAAATTTGTGTGAAACGGAAAAATGCGATTTTCTCCAAAAATATGCGACCTAGGGTAATCGCTATAATTTTTCGGTAAGGTTTAAATTAACGTCTACTACCTCTAATTTAAAAATAATTTTAGTTTCAGTAGATTCGGAATTAGATAGGTGGGGGGACATATTTTTGCGCTACATTTATGACGATATCTTTGAACATATAATGCCTAAAATTAAAATAAATTTATTTCTGAGTTCAGCGTTACAAAAGCTTTCACACGATATGCAAAGAAAAAAGTTTTTTTCTTCAAGTTAATTAGCACTCTACATTTTTACTAAATATATTTATGAATGTTTAACAATCTGCAAATATGTGGGTGAATTGTCTTTATTACTTACCCCAATTTGAATTTTCCACGTTCCATAGTTTACGAATAAAATGGCTGTGACAGACAGACATACAGACACAGGAGTGATCTTATAATTGTTCCGTTTTTACTTTTTAAGTACGGAGCCTTAATAATATGCACGTATCTATATACATATATATAAAAATATGTATATAATGTGCACGTATCTATATACATATATATAAGTATGAATATAATGTGCACATATCTATTTTTAGGAACGTCTTTGTAAATGGTTTAAATCGTACAGAGAGATTAACTTTAAGTTCGGAAGGATTGGTTGGTGAAATGTTCAAATATTATAGTAACGCCAGTTCGCGTGTTTATCCTCCGAGATTTATTAATGGTTTAATTTATGATTTTAGCAAAAGTAAGAGTTATCTATTTGAGTTATATTCACTGTTCGATAGGGTATCATTTGGACATGGCGGGAATTAATTGTTTGGTTTACATTTAATCTCTTTTCTGTTTTGAAGTTAGTTTTTCTGGTTGATTTTGGTTTTGACAGGTGAGGGGGAACGTCGGGCACGTAAATCTAGATTAACCCCGCAGTGTTTGTCGTAAGCCATGCCGCATGTCTTCTTTTTTGTTTTAGTTGGTTGAATACATTTCTTTTTCGTCTATGTTTCCTTTTGTTCATTTGTTAATGGTGTGCTTTTAGTTTAGTTATAAGCTTGGTTTAAATTTAATTTTTTTGCAAATTTACGTTGTGTTAGATTTAAATATATATATATACGTAGTTAATATACCTATAAACCATAAAATTCACTTAAAAGACCGTATATTAAAAATGACCGAATCTATTATTTAGAATGTAACAATATTTTACATTCATTTTTATGGAATATATATACAGAGTGTCCATAATTAAACGACTCTACTTTAAAGCTGTCTATGAAACTATTGTTCAGAAAGTTGTGAAATTTTGTGAAGGGCATAATAAAGGAATGGGAATTTGTGTAAGAGAAAAAAAAATGTAGTTCAAAATTTCGCCATCAGATTACGTTTTTAATGAATTCAACAAAACATGTTCTACATGACGGCCATCATTTTCAATTACCATCTGGAATATTAAGGTTGCATGTTCCATGGTTGACCGCAGCGTGTACTGAGAAACGCTAAGAACATGTCGTGAAATGCTGTCTTTAAGATCAGGTAAAGTTGTTGGATTATCGTGACTTACCAAATGTTTCAAATGCCCCAAACCCAAAAGTCACAGGGATAGGGGGAGTCACAGGGCCTGGAGATATGGGTGGCCATAGATTACGAAAGTGGATGCCGATGATACGTTCTTCCGTGAAGTGATTCTTAAGGACATCCTTAACACAATGGCTAATGTGTTGAGGAGCCCCATCTTGCATAAAAATTGTACGTGAAAGGCACTGACTTGCTTGCAGATCAGGAAAAATTTTGTTTCTAACACGGGTGCACATCACTGCCCGGTGATCTAGCATATTGCTGGATTTCTAGCACTTAATCCCTCGAAGAAATATGGATCAAGAATAAATGATGCAGAAAACCAACACCACAGCGTCACATTTGATGAAAGCAACGGAACCTGTAACATTGAACGCGAATTTTCTGGTTCCTAAATTCGGCAGTTGTGAGTATTTACTGAACCGTCCAAATAAAAATACGCTTCCCAGAGGATATTCCAAGGCCATTTTGAATCAACCTCAAATCTAGCAAGAAACTGAAGTGAGAACCAGTGTCGAGTTTCGAAATGATGTGGCAGCAACTCCTGCACAAGTTGAAGTTTGTACAGATAATACCGGAGGATAATCCACATGATCTCTTGGACAGTTGAAAGAGGCATATCCAATCGTTCTGCCACAGGATGGTCACTGGTACTAAACCCATAAGTTGGAAGCTTTGTCCTCTTCCACCTGAAGCACAATCGTCTCTATTGCCTCTGCAGAAACAGGTTTTCTTTTCTTCTAGAACGAACATTCAACGATCCTGTTTCTTCAAATTAGGCTACTATTAGTCGAAGATTTTTAACAGTCAATGGACTTTTCCTCAACCCTTTCGAATTCCAAAATTTCCGTAGAGCAACTAATGCGAATTACCGTTTTGGTAAAACAATTTTACTAACAAAGATCGTTCTGGTAAAATTAACGACATTCTGATTATTAATAGCAAGCACATTGGAAACAAAATCTCCGCGAAAGATTCTAGGTTTTATAACAGTTGCTGCGTGACGATCTGAAAGTTCTTGATACCGCATAAAATATTCAGAAAAATTCCTTAGTTTTCATCTAAAAAACTTTTTTTTAAATTTATTTTCCATATTTTATAAAGTCTGCCCTTGAATAGTATTTAAGGTACAATTAAAAAAAAAAATAAAGAAATTAGTTTGAAGATCCCTTGTTCCATTAATATTAATTTTCTAATGGTATATGAATTGAGAGGGGAGATACAAGTATAAGAAAGAATAAAGTACTATTATGCAGAACATAAATATCCGATGTTTGACCTTAGTAGTGTATTATATAAAATTTCTTTCTAAAATTGGAAGTCGATATACATTGGTGAACTGGACGCTCTCTAACTGAAAGACTTAGGGAACATAAAAATTCTTTTAGTAAAGGTACTTTAAATTCAAGACTGGTTGCACACGCACTTGAGTTCGACCATGTTCCCGACTTTGAATGCTCAAGTTTTGAAATCTAATTGTTCTGTATACATTAGTCATGACTTTCTTGAGGGTTGGCTGACTGTTCTGGCTAAATGTGCAATTAATGAAGCTACTCAAATTCCGGCGGAATACATTTTACTTTTAAAACTGTAGTTTTAAACGTTTTTGATTGTTGTCGTTATAATGTGTTTGGTGATTATTTACGAATACTATTGAGGACTAAGGAATGCAGTCAAGACGTGTACTCTTGAAAATATATTGGGGTATACCGATGAAATTTTATTGATAATAACAACAACGTGTGGGAAACACAACAGGATTTTTCGAAGCTCGAATAATAGCGAAGTATGAAATGCATGTTACAGACGATTAAAGAAAAGAAAAACGAAAGAAAAACATACAGTGAGCAAAAAAAGTATTTGTACACCAGGTAAATTTGTTGTTGGATATGTATAAATAAATAAAAAGCAACTAAGTATTAAAAATACCAACATTTTTACAAAACAAATAAACATATTTAATATCTGAATTGATAATTATATTTAAAATATGAAAACATAAAAAAGTAGCATTTGTACTGTCAAAAAAATATTTGCACACTAGCAATAAAACTAGAACTGGAGGAATTATTTATAAGTTAAAAACAGTGCTAATATTTAGTATGCATGCCCTTTGCTTCAATTACAGCTTGTAATCGTCTGGGCATCGATTCTATTAATTTGTGACATGTTACACTGCTCATTTGTAGCCATTCTTCCCTAAGAGCTTGCTTAAGTTCTGATTTGTTAGAATTTTTCTTTTTCCTTATTTTCACATCAAAAATATGCCATGCATTTTCAATCGGATTGAGGATTGGTAATTGCGGTGGCTTGTTCAATTGATTTTTTACATTATAAAGCAAGCATAACCTCGTAATATATGCAGTGTGTTTCGGATCGTTATCCTGTTGGAAATAATATGAATTAGGAATTCTTGATTTCAGAGCACTATTAGATAAATGATCTCGCAATATATTAATATATTGTTTAGCATTCATATTGTCTTCAATAAAGGTCATTTCGCCAACTCTGTTAAAAGGCATGCATCCCCAAATCATTACATGACCACCGCCATGTTTTAACGGTTGGTTTCAAGCTTTTAATTTGAAGAGAAGTATTTGGCTTTCGACATACAGTTTTCTTACCAACTGAGCCAAAAATATTGAACTTGTTTTCATCGAAAAAATAACAGTTTTCCAAAACTATAGAGGTTTGCTGACATAAGCTTTTGCAAATTCAAGTCTTTTCACCCTATTTGTTTCACTAATAAATGGTTTTTTTTCGAGGGGCTCTTCCTCGAATATTTGCATCATGAAGAATATCTCTAATTGATTGTGGTGTAATTATTGTTCCCGACGTTGAAGCGACATCAACAGCCAATTCTGGAGCACTCACGAGGAAGGTCTCCATACTGGGCATACTCAGAATATTTTGAAAAAAAAATGCTAATTAAACTACTTATGTACGTAATAAAGGATCAGTCAAATTTAGCGGCGGAATTACAGTAGAAAGCCTGTAAAAAAATAAAATACTTTCGAGTATTTGGCGCGAAAAGGCGAAAGAGTCGCGCTATTTGGCGAGCAATACTTTTCCTCGCAACAAGCAAACGATTTTAGTGCACTTGAAAATTGATTGTTAATTGATTTTTAGAATGCATGTAAGAAGAATTTAATGAATTTAAACTTAAACAAAGAAAGAGTTTAATAAATACATTTTTTCGTATTACATATTTATGTTGTTTGATCTTTAATTTTATTACTTTAAAAACAATTTCATATATAAAAAATACTTTCATATATTTAAGCGTATTCCAAAATAAAGGCAAGATTCATTTACCAGTTATTCATTTCAAAGAATTCGTCGTTGCCATAGCAAGAGAATTCAATCTACAGTGCTCAATTGGACTTAATTTTGAGAGATTGAAACAATTTTAATTTATTTTAATTTTGTTTTAATTCATAAAGTTTGATATTTAACTTTCATTATAATTTTTTTTGTCAAAATTATAGTTAAATCAATCTAAAACTGACAAAACTGAAGTCATTTACATTAAATTTATTTAAACAAGTTCAACATGAAACATTTTTATCTTAAAGAGTATTCGACATAAAAAAGTATTTTTCGAAATTTCATTTCATCGCCAACCGATGATAAATCGCCAAATAAACGAAATTTTCATTATTTTTTTACGAACGTTCTATCGCGGTTCCGCCAAATTTTTTTTTATAAACATATATAAACACATCAGAAGAACACTCTGTAATTTTTTCAGATTTTTCTGAATATGCCCGTATGGAGACCTTCCTTGTTAGAAAATTTTTTTGAAGATTCTTTTATGATGGCTCTCCTTTGCCTGGTATTTAGCTTTCTTGGACGATCAGTTCGCGGCTTATTTATTGTCGAACCTGTTTCTTTTTTCTTCTTAATTACATAACGAACACTAGAAAAGTTTAGATTTAATTTTTTACCTATTCCTCGGTAACTTAATCCAGAATTGTGACGAAATGTAATCTTCTCACGGGTAGCAACAGACAGTTCACACGTTTTCGGCGAAATTAGAACAAAAACTCCCCAGAATCCCTGCTCCAGTTAATATATTACGTGACTTTAAAGTGCGGGGCTAATGTACTACGGGACTGATATGCTAAACATTTGCATAATGTTCACATTTAATGCATTTTTTAACAGTCAATGCTTCTTATGCAGATACTTTTTAGGTATGAGAAAATATTAATTTATTTTTTAAAATGTGTAATGTTACTGTTTTAGGAAAATGGGTAGTTACTTTTATTTTCTTCTTATTTAAATAAATGAATAATTAAGAGAATAGTATCAAATTTGCTTTCTATGGTTACTTATGCAAAAAATCGTCTGCGTGCAAATACTTTTTTGCTCACAGTACATATGACAAATATTTTGAAACACGTTCCAAAACTTATAGAGTTTTATTATGAAATTTATTTTTTTTTCTTACAGTTAGAGGAAATATCTTACAAGGAAGGTCTCCATACTGGGCATACTCAGAATATTTTGAAAAAAATACCAATTAAACTACTTATGTATGTAATAAAGGATCAGTCAAATTTAGCGGCGGAATTACAGTATAAAGTCTGTAAAAAAAAATACCTTCGAGTATTTGGCGCGAAAAGACGAAAGCGTCACGCGATTTGGCGAGCAGTACTTTCCTCGCCAAAAGCAAATGATTTTAGTGCATCTGAAAATTGTTTGTTAATTGATGTTTAGACAAATGTCAGACGAACGACTTTTTGAACGCTTGTAGTTTCAACAAGAAAAATAAACACCTGCGCTATCCCGGTCACACGAGCGATCTATGAACTGTTTCCGCCACACAGAGCAGACGACATTTATTGCCGCAACTGAATGATTTCCATTCGATGTTTTCAATAAGCAAAATGGATCTTCTGCAGGAAATAAATGATTTTGTAATTTTATATTAGTTATTCAAGAAATTAGAAAAAAAGAAATATACACAGACTAGGTTCATCCTATTTTAAGTAATTGATAGCAAATTAACTTTGCTGTACACAAAATTTTACAAAAGAAAAAAAAAAAAAAAAAAAAAAAAAAGAAAGGAAATAAAATGGAACGGCCACTTTACCAAACTTAACTATATTTGCTTCAAAAATAGCAAAGAAGATAGCTTTCCTTTTAACGAGGTTTATCATATTTGAACCGGTATATCGTATTTGAATCAAATCGAATAATTCTGCATGAAAAACACATTTATCTAAATTAAAGGGGAACTATCCCCCGTTACCCCCTTTATACTTAACCAATAAACCTCCCAACCTAATCAAGGTAGTTCCTTCACATAATAAACCGGTGTACCAAATTTGAAGCAAATCGAATAATTCTGCATGAAAAACATATTTATCTAATTTAAAGGGGACGGGGAACCAGCCCTCTTTTCCCGATTTATACTTAACTAATAAACCTCCAACTTTAATCGGGGAAGCTCCTTAACATAATAAACCGGTATACGAAATTTGGAGCAAATCCAATAAATCTGCATGAAAAACCCATTTATCTAAATTAAAGGGGAGTCTACCCCCCACTCTTTTCCAACTTTATAATTAACCAATGAACCCCCAAAACTAATCAGAGGAGAGCTTTATCGGAATGAACGTAGACAAATTTTTTGAAGCAAATCGGATAATTCTGCATAAAAAAAACATTTATCTAAATTAAAGTTGGGATTAGCCCTCCATTGTCCCCCTTTATACTTAACCAATGAACCCCCGAAACTAATCAGGGAAGCGCCTTATCAGAATGAAACTAGAAAAAAAAATGAAGCAAATCGGATGTTTCCATCAAGAGTTACCACGTTACATACATACAGAACCGGCGGGCACATTAGTTCTCAAGCTTTGATAGCCTGTGAGCTAAAAGAAAAAATAATAAATTACAGTATTTTTTAAACTACATGCTCGCAGTAAATAGAACCGGTACCGGATATGACCACAGAGGCTCTGTTTTGCTGTCTTCTTTCCCATACCGGATTTTCAAAACCAGATCTAACTTGTAATGATTTTAATTTCAAAGAATTATTCTTAAGAACTCATTATTATTAAGAAATGCAACATTTGCTGTCTATTTAGGACCCCGTCACAAAAATCCATTTAATAAAACAGGCCTCTTCTCAAAAATCGTAATTATAAAGCAGGCCCTTTCACAAAATTATGTTCCATAAAAACATACTATTAATCAATTATTTTAATATTGTTAGGTTTAAAAATCTGTAATTTGTAAAGAAAACAAGTTCCTCCGAAAATTTACTTTTCGCAAAACGCCTGCTTCACCCCCCATCCCGCAAAGAAAAACCCCTGCAATTACCCCTGAATTTAATTTAGTACATACTAGAACAAAATAGTATTATTATTAGTAGTATTTGATAAAGATTACATTCAATTTTCTTTATAATAATACTTTACTATTTAAATACTTTTCTTATAAAACGTTAACTTGTAACATTAACATAATTTTAAATGATTTTTTAGGTGCGTTCGTAATTATATAAATACGTAGCACCTATAGTCGTCGTTCAGTCCGTCTGTCCGCATATAACAGAGCAAAAACTACCCAACCGAATAGCCTGAAATTTTGAATATATATGCAAAAGTTTGTCGAGCCATTTCAAATTTTTATGAAAATCGGATGTATAGTTTAATTACATGGATACTTAAAAGTTTTTCGTTAGATTACGGCCAATGGGAAAAAAATATTGCAAGTGCATTTTAGTGATGTTACAGCCTTCCGAATGGGCTGAAATTTTAAATATATAATTTTTGCAAAATCTTGTCGAGTCGTTTCAAATTTTATGTAAATCGGATGTATAGATTAATGATAGAGACAGTCAAAATCTTCCGTTACATTACGGCCAATGGGGAAAAAAAATATTGCAAGTGTATTTTAATGATGTTACAGCCTTTCGAACAGAATGAAATTTATATGCACTTATGAGGTGCACTCAAATATACAATCAGTACAATTCGGTGCAAAAAATATTTATAAAACTATTTATATTACGAATGCACCTCATTTGCCACGTTTGATGAGCAATTTACAACTTGTTTGTTTATATGAAACAAAATTAATTCATATAATTTATCGATAACTTCCTAATCTTCTTTAGATTTTTCTGATTTTTTTTTTTTTTTTTTTTTAAATCAAGGATGCCTTTAACCAAATTATTATATTTTAATTTTTATCTTTATATAATGTAAGCATGAGGTGTCCAACAATCTTGAACGCTTTTGTATTTCAAAAATTAGTTAATCCACGTGTATTAAATCCATTTTAAACTCTAGCGAAAAAATTCGAAACGCAACCAGAACCAACAACTTACGAATCACTGATAAAGAAAATTAAAGTCAGCGTCAAAACTGCGGTTCGTCTGAACAACATAGATAAAACAAAAGACTTGAGCACGCCACCAGCTCCTGGCGTGTTGGGGGAAACGCCGAGCCTCGACGTGAAGTTTTTCGGAATTTTTACCGCAACGATTTATGGGCGCTCGTCTGAACAGACCAAAACATTCGTATGCTCTCAAGAGAGAGCGTCGATATGGCTGCTTTTCAAAATAGCTCGTCTGACATCTGCCTTAGAATGCGTGTAAATAGTTCGAAGTATTTAATGAATTTAAACATAAACAATGAGAGAGTTTAATAAATACATTTTTTCGTATTACATATTTATGTTGCTTGTTGCTTAATTTTATTACTTTAAAAATAATTTCATATATAAAAAATACTTTCATATATTTAAGCGTATTCCAAAATAAAGGCAAGATTCATTTAGCAGTTATTCATTTCAAACCAAAGAATTCGTCGTTTCCATAGCAACAAAATTGAATCGACAGCGCTCAATTACACTTAATTTTGAGATATTGAAACAATTTTAATTTTGGTTTTAATTCATAAAATTTGATATTTAACTTTCATTATAAATACATATATGACAAAACTATAGCTAAATCAAACTAAAACTGTCAAAACTACATTTATTTAAGTTAAATTTATCTAAACAAGTTCAATATGAAATATTTTTATCTTAAAGAGTATTCGACATGAAAAAGTATTTTTCGAAATTTCATTTCATCGCCAACAGATGATAAATCGCCAAATAAACGAAAATTTCATTGTTTTTTTACGAACGTTCTATCGGGATTCCGCCAAAAAAAATTTTATGAACATATATATCCACGTGAGAAGAACACTCTGTAATTTTTTCAGATTTTTCTGAATATGCCCGTATGGAGACCTTCCTTGTTAGTAATATATTTAAATAAAAAACAACACAAACAAATTTTTGATATAGACTATAATGCAGCGATAAATGAACTATAAATGCAACTATACACTATATCTATATATAGAAACTATATATATAATAACAATATTGTATATCTAAATAGAAACTATATAAATAAACTATAAATATAGAAAAGAACTATATATTATATCTATATATTGAATGCAATGCGAGTAGTTTATAAAGCAAAATACTAATACTACTCACATACTACTTCGCAGGACGAACTTAAATTTTGGATTCACATGTTTGAAGCTTCTACAAATATACTTCTGTTAAAAGTTTTAAAGGTTTCATTAGAGATTATTTTCGAAATTAATTTCAAAAAATATTTATTTTTTTAATTAATTTTAAAAAAAATATGTGAATTGTGACAGTATCAAGGCGACGCTCTAATCTTACATTATTTAAACATAAAATAAAAGAAGACATAATTTCCAAACAAATGGTAATTGCCATTAACATATATAGGACAATTGCACCATAAAATATAATAAATAATATTTATACATTAAAATACACAAACAAGCGAAATGGCACACATGAAAAAGCACTTTTCTAATAACTTGTGAAACTAAAATTAATGATAAAGCATGATATCGACGTTCCGAACTCCTTCTGCAGTCATCTTCAGAATAAATATGATTTTGAAATGCTTAAAAGTCTATAGACGGTATTATATATGCATGAAAAACTGCAGTAAGTGCATCAGAAAATTTTTTAATAAAATAAATTGAGATGAATTGAAAATTCACTTGAATGCCATGGGGTGTCACCAGCTATGAAGGGAAACGGATTACAGTCAAACAAAGTTATGTTAAAAGAAGGAAATTTGGAATATTACGAACAAATAAATAATTAAGACTTTTTTATGATATTAAAGCAGATTTTTGGTACATTATAAGACAAATTATCGTTACATGCATTATGCTCACATGCAGTGATTTCGACTGATTCTCTGATCATGTTTTCAAATGGGTTATTACCTCGAACTGTGACTTTAGCTTCCTCAAATATAATATCGCATCCTTCGATATCCAAATAAAAACGATAAAGAGCTGTATTCTGTTTAAATTGTTTAATGTACCTACGATGCTTCTTAAATCTTTCAGATAGCTTGCATTTTGTCATGCCAATATAGACGATTTTATCATTATTTAATAAAGTAAACTTGTATTTCATATATTCCAGAATTTTGGTCAAATGGGAATTTGTCAATATTATCACTAAGGATGCCAATAAAATAAGGGGGTGGAATGGCCACCAACTTTATATTATACTTCTAGAGGATCAATTTTAACTTTTCAAATACATTGGGAATATACTGAAATAGGGCCGAAGAACGGAGAGTGTTGTATTGTTGAATGATTTTATCAATATATTTTGCTGAAAAACAACGATAAAAAGCTATTTTTTTGCGAAATTTGATTTTATTATACAATTGGCTATCCAAAAATATCACAAAGGCTCTTTTAATGAATGACTGGAAAGTGGAGATTTTATACTGAAAAGGTGCGTTTGTTAAAAAAGCAGTAACAGTGTTTTATTTCATTGATTTTCTGTAAAATGAATACTTTTAACCACAGCTGCATCTATTAATGCTAGCATCTAAAAATAGAAGTATATACACTCTATTCTATTTCAAGTATGAATTTAGTACGATTACTTAATATATTTACATAATTATTCAGAATTATTAGATTATTTTCATATTTTACATTTGAAGGAAACTTGTTATTTCTGATAAGACTGTAATTATATAAGACGAAAGTATCATCAACATAACGTAACCAACATTGGAATTTCGGATTAAACGTATCAAAAATTCTTATTTTCCAGAGACCTTAAAGCGAAGTCTGCAAATATACCAATTTTTTAAGACAATTAGGTGATTAAAATGTACGGTATGCACGTTTTGTTTTGGCCGATTCTATATCTAGTGGTTAAATGGTGAGAACAAAGTCTTAGGCAAATGGTCATTTCTAAAAGCCTGAATAATAGACAATTATTGTTTTAAAACTTAAAAAATATTAATTAAATTATTAAAAGGAAAAATATAATATAGCTGTTATTCGAATTCTGAATTTCCTGGAGTATTAAACGCAGATTTTTAAGGTGCATCAGAATCACGTTTTAGAACTATGACTATAGATGTCGTTTATTTAAAACATTACAAAAACTAGTATGTTGTGGCCATCACAAAACTTTCTTCTATATAAATCACATCAATTAAATCATTTAAATAGTACAAGAAATTACATGAATTTAGCACCAATTCATATCAAAGTATATCTGAATTTGAAGTTTGATGAAAATTCGTGCATTAGTTCTTGAGATAGAGCTACAGCGGGAATTCTGAAAAATGTAGCATAGCAGCGCCACCTGTTGAGCGATTTACACTAAAAATAAACAGCACTAAATGATATCAAGGTATACCTGAATCTGAAGTTTGTTGAAAATCTAAGCGTTAGTTCTTGAGATAAAGCTATTGCGGAAATCGCAAAAAATACAGCATAGCAGCGCCACCTGTTGAGAGATTTACACCAAAAATTAAACAGCACTAATTTACACGTCAATTCATGTCAAGGACTAACTAAATCTGAAGTTTGATGAAAATCCGTGCAATAGTTCTTGAGATAGTTCTTGAGATAGAGCGCCCACAAAATTTTTGTCACATACAGACTCACAGACAGAGTGACAGGGTGACGGAGTGACAGACAGACTCACAGACAGACATTTTCTAAAAACCATCAAATCGTGTTCTGGGCATTCTAAAAAGTGGAAATCCCTCGAAAACCGGGAGTCGAAAATTTTCACGAATCCAATACTTTCTTCTTGTAAAGATAGAAGAAAGTAATAAGGCTAAGTTAGATGATTAGGCCGAATATGATTTAAGAATTTTAGTATTTTGAAATAAGACTCATAATTTATCACTTCACCAAATTATACTGCGAAAGATTGTGTCAGGAGTTTTGTTGAAAGGTTTTGTAAGTGATAATCTGATTTTTCTTACAAGGAGAGGGCTCTTGCGAAAATCGTGAAAATGCTGCACAGCAGCGCCACCTTTTGGGCAATTTACACGAAAAATTAAACAACACTAATTTATATCAAGGACTAACGAAATCTGAAGTTTGATGAAAATTCGTGCATTTTTTCTTGAGTTAGAGCTATTGCGATAATCATGAATAATGCAGCATAGCAGCGCCACCTGTTGGGCGATTTTCACAAAAAAGTAATCAGCACCAAACTATATCCTGGACTAACTGAATCTGAAGTTTTATGAAAATCCGTGCAGTAGTTCTTGAGATATAGCTATTGCAGAAATCGTGAAAAATGCCGCATAGCAGCGACACCTGTTGGGTGATTTTCACCAAAAACTAATCAGGTCTAGTTTATATCAAGGTATAACTAAATAATAAGTTTCGTGAAATTCTGTGCATTAGTTCTTGAGATAGAGCGCCCACAAAATTTTTGTCACATACAGACTCACAGACAGAGTGACAGAGTGACAGAGTGACGGAGTGACAGACAGACTCACAGACAGACATTTTCTAAAAACCATCAAATCGTGTTCTGGGCATTCTAAAAAGTGGAAATCCGTCGAAAACCGGGAGTCGAAAATTTTCACGAATCCAATACTTTCTTCTTGTAAAAATAGAAGAAAGTATTAAGGCTAAGTTAGATGATTAGGCCGAATATGATTTAAGAATTTTAGTATTTTGAAATAAGACTCATAATTTATCACTTCACCAAATTATACTGCGAAAGATTGTGTCAGGAGTTTTGTTGAAAGGTTTTGTAAGTGATAATCTGATTTTTCTTACAAGGAGAGGGCCAACCTTGTTAATCACAGATTTTGATTATTTTAATATATGTTGTAGGGTAGAGACCCCTTAGTGTCAGGTTCAACGGATTTTATCCAACGCTCCTTAGTTCTTGAGAAACAGGGGGTCTACTAATAGTACACAACTTAAATACTTACATTGCAACCGCACTCATAGGTTGGTCATAGCTCAGTCGGTACGGCGTTCGCTGGGTGATCTGCGGGCCCGAGTTCGGTACCCGAACGCGCTAAATTTGTTTTTCTCATTTTTTTATTTTCGAAATATACTTGTAATTCTAATTTAATAATTTCAATTACAAATTTTAATATCATACCTAAATTATAATGGTAACAAACTTAAATTTATCATTGTTTTATTTTTAAACTATTATTTCCCATCCCTTAAAGAGGTTTAAAAAGAAATTGAATGTATTACTGAATGATAAATATTCCAAAATCGTGACAAAATCTGTTGTGGTGCCATCTAGTTATGATAAAATAAAAGAATATTCAAATAAAATATAAATAAAAGCAGAAAGAAGATAAAAGTGAAAGCAAAATAATTGAAAGCGCAATCATACGTATTACAAATTTCAAAATATTTAATATGCAAAAAAAACGGTTGTAATTTAATTCTGATGCTAATTTTTAATATAATTATGCTTGTTATTTTAAAAACAGAATAATAGTATTATCGCATTGACTTCCTTTGTTAAAGCAATGCGTAAATGATGTTTCTTTAAAATCACGAATTGACAAAATTGCTCAATATCATTGCAACGATAAAGAATATGTGAAATACATTTTAAAAGTGATTTTTAAAAAGTTAACAGTTATGATGTATTACACAACTATTTAGTTAAAAGTAAAAAAATAAATAGGTTAAAATTATAATTGATATACAATATTATAAATTTTAATTGACAAAGAGATTATTAATTTTACTTACAAGTATATTTATAAAACGAAAAATGAGAAAAACAAATGTAGCGCATTCAGGTAACGAACCCGGGACCGCGGATTAGCCGGCCAACTGAGCTACGACCAACCTGCCATCGCTGTTGCAAAGTAAGTATTTAAGATGTGTACTATTATTAGATCCCCCCTGTTTCTCAAGAACCAAGGAGCGTTGGATAAAATCCGTTGAACCTGACACTAAGGGGTCTCTACCCTACAACATATATTAAAATAATCAAAATCTGTGATTAACAAGGTTGGCCCTCTCCTTGTTAGTCAAATTCAAATTGTGTCACAGAAACATATGAAGAAAATTTCTGACTTATTGGGAAACTTTATTTTTGTGCATGTGCTTGAAGCAATGTTAGTGGCACTTAAAACATTATAATTATATAAGTTACTCATGAAAAGGCTAACTTCCAAACTATTTAAGTTGTTCCTCCTTTGCACGTGAAAAATTAAAAAGTTTTACTGACCTTTTTTTTTTTTTTTTTTAAATATATTTATTTAGTATTTTATTTTTATTTTATCGCTATCTGCAGCATTGTGAATTTCTCATCTTTATTGATTTTTTACGCTTTATAATTCAGAAACAACGTTCTTTTAACGTAACTTTAAAGACTTTTCTACACTGATTTACATTTAATTAGTTTTTTACTTTTAGAGTTGTGTACATGAAAAAAAAAAAAAAAAAAAAAAAAAAAAAAAAAAAAAAAAACAGAACCTTATAATCTCTTATAATAGCGTATTAAATTGACATAAATTTGTGAATTAATGTTTCTCAGATTTTGCACTTTACATGTATATTATAAGGCCTTTCTTCGTGCCAAATTTCAAGGTTTGAGGTAAACCGGAAGTACTCATTACGTTTTGAGGATAAAACATATAGGTTACTTTCGGTTGAAAAAGAACCTTGATATTTTGCAAAGAGGAAAGTCATATAGCACATGTAAAGAAAAATCAGAAAATTATTGATTTATAAATCAATGTCTATTTTTTACGTAAAAAACTAATTAAATTCAATAATAGGCCTTAACGTCAAATTAACGTATTTTAATGGACTTTTTTTTTTTTTTTTTTTTTTTTTTTTTTTGTAACGGCAATACAACTTAAGAGTATATATATATATATATATATTGTGTATAAAACTGAAAAAACTGTGGATTATCTCTCATCGAAATGACCGTTTTTTTTTTTTTTTAATTTATTTTATTCATCTCAAACAGTCACTGAAAACCTTTCACCTGCATTCGAATTTATTTGACGGCTAAAATGAGAACGAAAACCTTTTTCCAATGAAATCAATAAAATCACCGATAATCTATTAATTATTTATTTCTTTACTCAGTCAATATTCCTTTTTAAACATATAACTCTTGTTCAAACGGGGATTAACAATTTCACTTTTCAAATTTTATAAAACATCGAAAATAGTTTTAACATGTATACTACAGAAATACGTATTTAAAACAAGTGGATAAATGTGATCAAAGATCGCATAGAGAGTTTGATTTAATACTCCTTAAAAATCACTTTAACTTTTAAATAATAAATCCAAATCGTAATTTCTAACTATTAAATATATAACGTTTTTAATAATAACGTAGATGGCAGCACCATTAAATTTAAGTTTAAAATTATTACAACAGTAATATAGTCTTTAATGTAATTAACCACATTAAGAACTGTTTTTGAGACAATTGTAACAGCACATGTTTGTATATCTGAAAAGCATATTTATTAACATAATTTAATTTTAGCTAAAAAAAAAAAAAGAACAAGAAGAGAAGAAACTGAAAATTTTAAAATGGTAAAATATTACGAAATTTCTTCTAAGTTAATCGTTCCGACAATGAAATGTAATCAATTTGAATATTAGCAATTTCTCGAAAAATAAATTTTTAATTAAAAAATAGTAATTCATATAATATTTTACAACCACTTTTGGCATTAAGGCTCCTGTCCCTGCCGGCGAAGACACACACGAGCTAATGCTAATACTATGGGGAGGGATTTTTCTAATATCTCGTTTGCATTTCGACATCTTTATTTTATTTTTATTTTTATTTTTATTTTTATTTATTTATTTATTTATTTTTTTGCATTGGTTAGCCGAGATTCCTTTGTACATCGCACTGGTTCCAGATATTTTTTATAAAGTTACTTTCATTTTCAAAATCGGTTCTGAAAATGAAGGTGTCATTCTAAAAAATATCTGCAGCCAAAATCGAAAAAGTGAAAAAAGTGCGATGTACAGACGAATCTCGGTTATCTAATGCATTTTTTTTCCATGTCGAAATGCAAACAAGATATTAGAAAAATCCCTCCCTTCGGATTAGCATTAACTCGTGCCAGCCTTGGCCGGCAGGGCCAGGAGCCTTAAAGAGACAAAAACAAAAGTTTCAAAAATACCGTAAAATTGAGAGTCTATTAGATAATGAAATCAATTTCAGGAAACAAAATTCGAAATAAGAAGCCGAGTATCGAACAGAGAACCTTTTGACTAACAGGTAGACGCGCTACCACATAGTTATCTAGTCTGCGTAAAAAAGTATAAAATTAAGGTTCTGTTGTAAAATATAAATCGCAAAATAGTATACAAAATTTCAAGTCTCTATCTTAGACTGTTTCTCAGAATGAACTATGTGGGGTACAGACAAACAGAGGGGTCAGGCAAATAGGGTATCGTCTTATAAATGAAACCTTAACAAGTACGAATGCGATAAATCTTTCGTTACTTATGTTTCTATGTATTTTTTTAAATAAGTCCTAGAATCTTTTGCAAAATTAACACAATAATTTTAATAAAGTTGTAAGAATAAAGCAAAATTTTGCAGTACATAAATTAAAATGAAGAAGCTCTTCTATCATGTAACACATTAAATTTAATATTATTCTGTTAAAACATTTTCAGAAATAATTCCATTCATAAGTGGTTTAATTACTTTATTATCTCCCGAAATAAAGCAATTATCATGAAAATTAAAATTAAGTGATTTTTAAAATCTTTCAAAATAATATCATGAAATAAAGTTAAAAAGACGAACTTATGGTACTAAGCTATTAAAAAGAAGAATCAATTTTATATAAGTGATTTACTTCGATTTTTTTTTTTTTTTTTATAGAAAAATTGTAAGTTTAAATAAAGAAGCAAACCAGGAGAAAACTTTTCATGCTATTTTTGAATTAAAATAAAAATTGTATCCACTAATGAAATAGCAATTTTCAATTCAGTACTAACCGATATATTTTATTAACTTACAAGAAGAGAGCCAATCTTGGTAATCACAGATTTTGATTATTTTAATATATGATGTAGGGTAGAGACCTTTTAGTCTCAGGTTTAACGGATTTTATACAACGCTCCTTAGTTCTTGAGAAACAGGAAGGGGGGGGGTGTCTAATATTCTAACAGAACTTAAATATTTACTTTGTAACGAAAGGACAACGTTGATCGTAGCTCACTTGGTACGGCGGTTGCTCATTGTCCAGTAGGCTTGGGTTCGATGCCGGAACGCGCTACATTTTTTTTTCTCATTTTTTGTTTCATAAATATACTTGAAATTATAATTTAATAATCTCATTGTCAATTAAAAATTAGAATATTGTGTATCAATTATAATTTTAACTTATTTACTTTTTTTTACTTTTAAGAAAATAGTTCTATAAAACATCATTATACTATTAATTTTTTTAGCACTTTTAAAATGTATTTCATATATTCTTTATCAATGCAATATAATTGAACAACTGTGCCAATTCGTGATATTAAAGGAACATCATTTATGTAGTGCCATAACAAAGGAAGTCAATACGATGATAATATTACTCTGTTTTTAAAGTAACGAGCATAATTATATTAAAAACTAGCATAAGAATTAAATTACAACATATTTTATTTTCATATTAAGCATTTAAAAAATTTGTAACACGTATGCTTCCTCTTTGAATTATTTTGCTTTCACATTTACCTTCTGTCTGCTTTTATTTTTATTTTATTTGAATATGTTTTATTTTATCAGAACTAGATGGCGTCATAACAGGTTTTGTAACGATTTTGGAAATTTTATCATTCAATAATAGATCCAAAATTTTTTTAATCTTTTCAAATGATGAGTAATAATGGTTTAAAAATGAAAAATGATAAATTAAAGTTTAAACATGTTAATATTGTAATTAAGTAACGATATTAAGACATTTAATTCAGATTATTAAATTATAATTACAAGTATATTTATTTTAAAAATAATAGAAAAACAAATGTAGCGCGTCCCGGCACCAAACCCGAGCACGCGGTATAACGAGCAAATGTTTTACCAAGTGAGCTACAATCACTGTTATTCATTCGCTACAAAGTGAGTATTTAAATTGTGATGTAATATTAGACACCCCCCCCCCCCTGTTTCTCAAGAACTAAGAAGCGTTGTATAAAATCCGTTGAACCTGAGACTAAGGGGTATGTACCCTACAACATATATTACAATAGTCAAAATCTGTGATTACCAAGGTTCGCCCTCTCTTAGTTAGATTTTGGAACTTTCAAACTATAATTAAATATATTTTTATTTGCGTTTAAAAAATATAAACTATTTTTTGAAACGTTTAATGTCTGCATTTTTTTAATAATTTAACTTATTTCATAACAAAGAAAATTATTCAATATTAAAAGTTGGAACTCATTAATATTCATCCGAATAAATAGTCTCACTTTAATAATAAAATTTACCCTTCTCTGTTGAAGCACGTCAGCGATTGCTGGGTTATAAAAAATGTAGTCCTGATTCTAATAATTGTTCGACAAAAAAATAATTTTTAAATGACATTTTTTCTAAGAAGCCAATAAATTTCCATGATGATGCAAAATGTTGCATAGTTACTTTACTGCCTTTGATTGTTGAAACTTTTATTTTTTTTAAATAGAAAAATTGTATGTTTAAATAAAGAAACAAATCAGAAGAAATCTTTCATGCTATTTTTAAATGAAAATAAAAGTTGAATCCACTAATGAAATAGCAATTTTCAAGAAGTACTAACCGAGATATTTTATTAACTTAGATTTTGGAGCTTTCAAACTATAATTAAATATATTTTTATTTGCGTTTAAACAATATAAACAATTTTTGAAACGTTTAATGCCTGCATTATTTAAATAATAATTTATTTCATAAGGAAGAAAATTATTCAATATTAAAAGTTGGAACTCATTAATATTCAATCGAATAAATATCCTCACTTTAATAGTAAATTTTACCCTTCTGTGTTGAAGCACGTCAGCGATTGCTGGGATATAAAAAAAAATGTAGTACTGATTCTATTAATTGTTGGACAAAAAATAATTTTTGAATGACTTTTTTTTTTCCTAAGAAGCCAATAAATTTCCATGATGATGTAAAATATTGGATAGTTACTGCCTCTACGTACCCTGCGTACAGGATTCTTCCCAATGGCAATTAGTTTTCAGAAAGAAAAAGATATCAAAATTCAACTTACGCATCAGATAAATAAAGAAAGATAGTGAGCTTGTGGATTTTAGGATGATTCTCCGTTGGCTGTTTCGATAGGCGAATGTTGTTGAATACTCATATGAAAACACACTAATATACGATAAATAGTCAATTAATATGCTCTAATACACGGACAGTTATTCACAATATAACAAAATAAGCCGTTCATAACCAGCTCTTGAAAACAAAAACATTCCATCAACTCGTAAACAGAAAGCAGACGATCATAAAAATATTGCCAATAATACAAAGCATAAATACGACCCAGTAATTGTATTGAATCTGCTTATTCGTTTTTCATTATTTTACATTGCTGTTTGTTTTTATATTTTGTTTTTCTAATTCTAAATTGTAAATTTATTCGTTAGCCACATCGATGCCCTATCACTTGAGCATCGCTATCGCTTTTAATTATCGAACTACTATTATTGATTACATTCTCAGAGAAAAATTTGACCTTTTTTGTTAGTAGGTAAATTTTACTTTTTTTTTCTTTAAATTTTAAACAAGAACACATTGATGCTTTCAAAAACAGGACTAAAGTTTTCAAAAAGAGGCTCAACTTCTATTTTTTAAATTAGGAAATGTATCCGCCATGCTTTCTAGTGTCCTCCTTTACCCCTTGTTAAAGTTTAATTTTGTAATTTGCAAATACAGAATTTGTAAATTCTGGAACTTCTTTGGCTGAATTTTAATTTATGTAACTATTTCTTTTCTACTGCAAAAGCGAGAAGTAAATTCAATAAAAATTTATTGTTCGTTACTTGAAATACGATTTGTTGAATATGATTTAATTAATTGATAATCATTTAAACTTATCAAATATCTTTATTTATATGCTTATCTTTCATAAACCATAGGATCAATACTTATTTATTTGACATTCTAAAGCCCTTTTTTAAAACTTATTATTACTTTCTTCTATGTTTTTAGAAAATGTATGTCCGTTAGTCGGTGTGACTGTCTGCCTGCGTATATGTGTGTCTGTCTGAATGTGACACATATTTTTTGGCGCTATACCTCAAGAAGTAAAGCACGGAATTTAATCATACTTTAGATTCCGTTAGACCATGTCATATATTATTGAAAATTAAATTTGGGCGTATATTATCCTATTAATTTCCCTGCTATATTTCATTTTATTCAAGATTTCCACTATAGCTCTATCTCAAGAACTAATGCACACAATTTAATTGAACCTCAGATTCTTCTAAACCTTGACATAAATAGATATCTTAATTAGATTTGTGTGTATACCGCCCAACATGTGCCAATTCTACACTCTATTTTTGCGATTTATGCGATAGCTATATCTAAAGAACGAATATGTTGTCATTTAATTTTAGTTGCAGACGATTTTAATAATATAGATGTAAGTTTTGTGATGGCCACAAGATACTAGTTGAATTTATACTTAACAACTGCTTATTTATTTAAATAATTGAAAACAAATAATTTAAAAATTATTATTTTTATTGATTGAGATACATTTATTACTTATAATCAATGCAGTAAACTAAAAAATATAAAATTACAAATTAAACCAATAATGAAAAAATAATCTATATAAATCTGAATTATATGAGTTTCGGAACTTTCTTCAAACCGTGTGTCATGATATTAAACTCAAATAAAACAGGAAAAGTATCATAAAGTTCTACATTTTTCAGTCAAATTGCTTCTTCTTTTGAAGTGTACGCTACGATTAATTTTTTATACATCAGAGGAACATTCAGTGTTAATTTCATTCAAATTATTTATACTGAACATATAAATGGTTTATTCAAATCATGACCTTCTGAAAATTCCGCTTTAAAAAAAAAGTGTTATTCTACTTATTTTACGAACTTCAAACACTATTTGTGGAATTTTCTGTGACCGTTTGAAAATTTACAACGATTCGTATCATTTATTCAACATTCTTTTTAAGAAGAATATCTTTAAAAATGGAATTTATAAGAGTGTCCTACAAAAAGATTAAATCAAATGATATTCCGGGAGTTTTGGAAAGATAAATAAAAAATGCTTATAAGGAAAATGTAAAATAATTTACTCTGTAAACAGGATTCAGATATCATTTTAAAACTTAGGAGAAGTAACACACATTTAATTTCAGATATGTGTACGTAATTATTAAAAATTGCCGATGCATTTTTTGTCGGATGTCTTCTGAAGGTCTTAAGGTATAAAAAATGATGTTGGTTAAAAGTTTCTGAAGGTTTATAAAAATAACGAAAGCTACATAAAAAGTTTATTGTTTATCACAAAAATAATTAAAACAAAGAATATTTCTCTAAAATATTAATTAAAAGAAATTTTTAAACATTTTTAAATGATATATTTTTTAATGTCTCAATTGTAATACTGTACTAGCTTATAAACAGCTTTCCAGAACTTAAACATTTTCTTAAAAATTATTATTTGAGCTTTAAAAAGTTCCCTTTTTTACTTAAAATGTGACATAAATAATAAAAGATATGTTACAAGCTAAAAAATATACATTTTATTTAAAACTTCTTGGTACTTTCAAGCTTTTCCAAGCTCTTCATCAGCGAAAATTTTAATAACTAATTGCTGTTTATTTATATAAATACGTCACTCGTTTTGAAAATGAGAGAGCCAATAATTAATAGAGTTGAAAGTAGAAGTAGCAGTTTCTTGGATTGAAATGAATTACAGAAAATATATATTGTTATTAACATTCCATTTATTTTATTACATAACTCTGTTCTCATACGCCACTTTCCTTTTTAGAAAGAAGGAAATGAAAATGTATCTTGAGTATGTTTTTTAACCTCTTAAAGTTTGTATGACTGGTTCTGAATAACCCTTGTTCTGAATTATGTCTGAATAACATATATTCCGTGTAAATAAATATATAGATTTGAAACTTTATTGGCATTGAATGAAGTTTAATGTGAGTATGTTAAATTATGTGCTATATCTCAAACGTATTTCACGTGTTGGTGTTACACAGCACAAAACGTTTTTCTGAGCGAATTTATTCAGCTCTTAAAAACTAACGTTCACAGCTAAAACTTTTAAAAGAAAAAAATGTGGAAGAATATACTTTTTCAACTGTGAAAAGATTTAACACTTCAAAGGATCAACAGAAGGTCAAAAACATTAAAGTAAACTGCTTCATAGTAATATATGTTAGTACTTTCTTAGAAATCATGTTCCAGTTTGTATTTTAGAAGTTTGGTGAGAGTACTAACAGTAATATCACTCTTGCTGACGTGAAGAATTCAATTCTGGGTTTAAATAAACGTTTTACAATATCTCTTTTTTGTACCCTAAAATATTTTGTAGAAGAATGTTTTTAAAATTATAATAAATGATTAAAATCTTGCTTGCTAATGATTAGTACAATTATTTTCTGATATATTTGTGCTACTCTTCATTTTATTTAACTTTTTTAAAAATTATCATACTAATAATTGAATTTTAAATATTTAAAGAAAGATTTAAATGTATCCTATTAGCCACGAATTTGCCACGAAAAAGTAAAAATATTAATTATTTTGTTAACCCTTTCCGGGAAATGTATTTCTATTCGTAAAATGCTGATATGATAGTTTGTCTCCAGAATTTACAAACAAATTTCTTTGAAAATAAGTTCAAGCTTTTCATCACGTACTTACTAAAAGAAAAAAAATTCTTTTAAAATTCTAGGGCCAAAGTCGCATTAAGGCATTAAAATTAAGTGGTCCAAAAATGAACCACCGCCTATCAAGGGGTTAAATTGGAATATCAGTTTTAGGAGGATATCAGTTCTCAATCCTACATTTTCAGCTATGTCACCGAATTTATTGTTGCAAGAGTAACATCACAGGGAAAGTTCCGGTAGTATCGGACGCTTAAGCTATTTGAATTTTCTATTTTAAAAATTGCATGGTTAAATTTCAATAATTAATACTCCAATGAATACTTTATCATTTTGCTTCCATACTTCAGAAAGCTGATTTCTTTTAGAATAATCTTTATTGGGTTTTCTTTGAGTTTTTATAAACCTTACATTTTGATCTTTCTGATTACTGGAGGGTTGTATGGGACATGGTGTTGTACTTAAAAAAACCCACCATTTTTGTATTTAGAAACAACTTAATGTTACTACATTTGTTTTGGACTTTACTTTTGCCCTTTTCACTTTTTTACGAATTTATGTTTTGTTCTCATCCTTTTAATGCGAATCTCTTCCCTCACCCCTCTCTTTGCTTCTGCATTTTTTTCTTTATCTTGTTTTTCTCTTTTCTTTTTCTCAAGTTGAGTTTTTAACGGTGATGAGGTTAAAATGTCCTTTGTTTCGCTCTTTCATTTTACCAAGTTACGAGCTTCATACTTTAAGTTCTTTGACGAAGTGAAATCTCCTATAAAACCTGCTTCGATTCATTTTTCTTATGAAAAGTCTCAGGGCTCTTCAGACCTACTTCTGAGACCTCTTTTTAATTGTTCTTTCATTGTGTTTCCATCTATTGCCATGTTGAAGACTCCTTCATGGGATTACAGACAGTAGATTTTCAGTCACTTGGTACTCAATATCAAGAAATGCACAATATCTTTTAATAGTTCCCCGGATGTCTTTTCAGAAAGGCGAAATTTTTATATATCTTCCTTAATGTGATTTTCCTCCCACTTATGACGTACTTTCTGCATCCTAGAATAAAGAAGAGAAAATTGTAAGAATTTAATTTTTTAAACCTATAAACTGTTGTCCGCTACAACCCGAGAGCAGCACTCAGACACTTTGGCTACCTATCACTTGCATATTGCCAGGTCTAGACATCACGGCCTACAGTGTAAATTATACTAACCCATGCATCTAACAAAACACTAAAAAGCTTGTTGTACTTGCTTTCACACAAGCTACCTAGCTCCAAAGCTGACTTCGTGCATTAGAAAACTCGAAAAAAAAAAAAAAAAAAAAAAAACGTTACTATCACTTACAGATGCCCGGATCGCTTGGTTCAGTGTATAACGTGAGTGTCTTTCTTCTGACTTAATAAACACAACATTTGTGTGACAGATGTTGCTACCAGATTCTTAAACTTGAAACACTAATTGCCCGGTACAGCCCTCCGTCCGATACTACCGGATCTTTCCTTAATATAAATTTTAAAGTTAATGTTAATTTTGTTAACCCCGTGAGGGGCAAGCAAAAATGTCTCTAAATATTCAACTCTCTCCGGAATAATCGAAATTTTTTATTTTTAAATAAGGAAAAGCAATTTTTCAATGATTTTCCTCCAAAGTTAAAAATATAAAATTTAGTTAAAATTTTCTGGTGAGAATCTTCTTTAAATTAGGCGGGATATATTTTATCCCACCGCCCCTCAAGGGGTTAATTTATCACGTTTGTATGCAAGACATGGTTGTTGATCATCAAAATATTTACTTCATACCATCCAAAAAAACCTATAGTTTGGGTACAAAAAAAAACTAATGAATACACTATAAAAACTGCTTGGAAACTTTTAATAAAATCAGTGGAACAAAATAAAATTTGCATTTATAAATGCGACTGTCAATCTCAAAAATATAATAGTTTCTGATGTTTATGAAGGTAAAAAACCCTTTTTGGATTTATATTAATTCGAAAGGTATATTTTCGTTCGGGGTTACATTATATTTTCCTAGATTAAGAAGCATTTCTCTTTTTTCAAGTTGTATATAAGAACAAGCTTGAGAATCATAACTTCTTAAAGACATATACGTGTATAAATAAAATTTACAAATTTTATTTTTTCATGAATAGAAGGCATGTTAAAGTAGAATCAATACCTGCACCATAGTATGGTCTGGAGAGAATTTGTGTCATTCGCAACAATTTACAAAAAAAATGAGCTGTAGCAGTATTTTCTATTTTTCCGTAATCTTTATGTAGAAACATATAAACGAAGCTAAAATCCATTTGGAAAATATAAGAAACCCGTCTTAAAAATCTATTTGATTAGAGGAGGCCAAAGAATGGATTCTATACTTCTTTTTTACAAAATTCAACCGTTTATAAAATTTACATAATTTTGAATTAATCGAAATTAACAAACCAATTAACTAACTAAGCATCGAATTTTATATATTTAAATTTAAAGGTAAGAAAAAAAATTCAAAAGTTTTGGAAATTTTGAGCAACAAAAATGCTCAAAATTTAGAAAATATTTTTTTTTTCTTACCTTTAAATTCAAATATATAAAATTCGATCCTTATTTTTATTTTTATTGGGGATTTCCATTGATATAGAATACGCATGGGGCATTTTAAAAAGGTCTTCGAAACATCTAAAACATTACGGAAAATTTCTTTTTTTTTTTTTAATTCTTTGTGATAAATGGGCACAGATGTCATATTGGCGCGAGTTCTTTCTGACGAAAAATGTCACATACGCAACGGCTGCTTAATTGGCACCGAATTGCCGTTATTTTGCTTGATATGGTAACCGGAATGTTGTTGTTTATTTATTAATAAATTGTTTATTTGCATTTATTTTCTTTTTTAAAATTATATAAATGTTTATAAAAAAAAATTCAAAATAACAGACATTACATTATATTACAAGATAAAAACAATATAAAAGGACGTTTCGGATTCATTCGGAATCCCTCATCAGCTAATTTCTAACGTAAAATTCATACTAGGTTTTAAAGTTCAACAAATAGAAAAACATTACATCAAGTTGCCAAACAAATATAGTTAAAACAAAACTGGATATTCTATTGGTAGAGATGCAGCCTCGTTAATTGCGTTATCAGCAGTTCTCGTGTACCAAGCTTCCAAAAACATACGACTTGCATAAATGCTGCAGCCTGATCTAATTATGTAAGCATTCTCAAAACTCGGAAAAATCTTTTTAAAAATATATATGTAATTGGTATTCAAAAACGAGGTTTTCGCCAAATTGGCGTCGGAAAAAAATCGCGCCAATATGACATCTGTGCCGATAAACGTATGCCATAATGCATATGATGTACCCGTGTATAATATTCAAAGTGAAATTTACAAAAAATAAAAAAATAAAAATGATTTTCAAGGTCCCTTGTTCCCTTAACTGGAATAGCTAAAATCTATCGGATATTTTTTCTGTAAGATCATGATAAAATGTTCTGGATTTATCTTCATTTGAAGAAAAAGTACTTTAAAACTTATTGAAATATTGTTAAATATACCACTTGTGGGTAAATATTATCTCAGGAGGAACAAAGTATCATTATGACTTTTTATATGTGTTCTAACAAGAGACTCGAAACATTCGTCACCCATGTCCAGACCCATCAAATAGTCCACGATTATGTGGATATTGTTCTATATATGTATTCATTTGTGTAAGAATATGATATATATTCATGGACATTTAGCAATTTTTTTTTTTATTCAAAAAATATTTTCTTGTTCTTTTGTTTATACCATGCAGGGTTTTCAACCAAATTTAAAGCCAGTTTCAGAAAAGTTGACACAATGTAGTAGAAACAGCACAGAGCAGTTGTAATGTAATTATATTAAACATTTGATGAAATATGAGCAGTTATACTAATTAATTTTATCTGCGTATGCGCGAACGATAACAAATATTTTTTTTTTTTTTTTTTTTTTTTTTTTTTATGATTTAATACTCAACTCTATGGAGCAACTCATATAACCCAATCATTTAATATTGTGAAAAGGCAGAAATATATCGGCAATAGAGGGAGCTGATTTTTAGTTGCTCTCTAAGGCATATCGCACACTGAGACGACAGGGGGAAAAGGAAGAGTGACATACGGTGTGGGGCAAATGTTTCTGTACAAGCTAAATGTTTTTTTATAAAATAAAAACATATTTATCAAAATGCTATGAAATTTTTACTGTATCTAAAAGTTTTGGATTACAAATCCATATTTTGAATTCGGAAACAATTCATCGAAAGAAAAAAAAAATAAATTATAAAAAAATCAAAATTGAGATGTCACAAAAGTTTATGCACTGAAACGAAATATCTACATTTCACAAAGCACAAAAGTCCATTATTGGTCTATTGTGTTTCCGCTGCACCTGATGAGATCGAAAACGCTATTTTCCATTCATAACACGAAAGTATGAAGTTTTTGGTAGCGAGTCTGTACACGACTTCCTCGATCGCTGATTTGGGCTATTGCACTGATTAATACTGCTTTCCATTCTTGTAGGCGTCACGTGAGAGGATTTTCCAAATATTCTCCATTGGATTGAGACCTGTCGTGAGTGCTGAGCAATTCATCACACTGATGTTTCGAGATCAGAGCCATTCTTTTGTGAAAGGGGGAGTTTGTACATGCATTGTCTTGCTGAAAGGTCCAGTTGGGACCCCCTAGGTGTTCACCAAACGACAACAAATTCTCACTCAGAGTTTTCTGATAATTTTTGTGAATTTTGTCTGCCATTTAAGAAGCAAAGAAAGGTTTGCTCATTGTAGCCAAAAGTGCTCCATACCATGAGCGAACCACTACGTTTTTGCCTGCTGAATATTCTCTTTGGATCTTTCATCAAGTCACGCCAATAGAATGAGAACCCATCTGTACCATCCAAATTCCATTTTTTTCACCGGAAAAAATAACACTAATCCATTCATCACGATAATACATTATGCTTTTTTGCCTATTGAAGTCTTGCTTGTTTGTGACACTGTTTCAGAAAATGCTTACGAAATAATTTTTGTTTTTTGAAGAATCTTGATTAGGTCACTCGTCTGCGTAAGGTTTCACGCGATATTTTAGATGCAAGGTCGATTTTGTATCCGATTAAGAGACAAATTGCCAGTTTCAGACATTCTTCTAATTCTTCTATCCACACGAAATGTGTTTTTTCTCGACCTTCCTGATCGAGAGCATTTTTGAATTGTTTTCATTACAAAATACTATAAATACCACATTTAGACTGATTTAAAATAAGTGCAATTTGCAAAACGGATTTACTTTCAACTTTCAGCATTCAGCTTCCAAACTTCCAGAACTTTTTCAGGCGAGAATTGCAAAGATTTCCGCATTTTGATAAATAGTGATCTCTACACTTTATTCTCTAGGAAAAAGGTCTCGCCAATCATCCAACTATCATGTTTAAAGACATATTTGCATAAAATGGCATTTGTGCATAAACTTTTGCGACATCACAAAAAAAGTTTTTTGTAATTTCTGATTTTCTTAACTATGATTTTTTTTCCAAACTTGATATGTACATTTGTGATAATAGTATTCATCAACAGTGAATATTTGAAAGCATTCCGTTGGACAATTTTATTTTTGTTAAAATATCTGCGTTGTGCTTTAACTTTTGCGCCGCACTGTAGGAAAAACAACCGGTCGAAACAAAGAACGAACCTATTTCAAACCTGTTTTAAACCAGTTTCCGCACCTGAAATCCAGCGACATGTTTTATGTGTCGCCTTAGAGTGCGGCCTGCCTAAAAGCAGATGAATGTTAAGGGGTATTCCAGAAATTGCGATTTTTAATTTTTATAGTATTTTTAATTTTTTTATTGATAATTTAGTTCTCTTTGGAAAACTATAATAAGGAACTTATTCGAACAAAACAGACTTATCAAAATCAAAGTATTCGTTCCAAAACTGTCATTCATTAAATAGTCATTAAATAGTATACGTTCCTTCGTCACCGGGCATCTCATACCATGAAGATAAAAGGGACTGAGCACGACATCAGTACTGTGTGGGGTCACCCTTGGCCGATATGGCTGCTGCAACCCTTCGAGGAACACTTTCTCTCAATTTGCGATACGATTCTGCGGGAATCTTGCTCCAATCATCCTTCAGATTGGCAAACAGTTCAGCGGTGTTTTTTGGCTAATTTGGCCTGAATCTCAAACAGTCTCAATTACTTGTTTTGGAACGCATGCTTTGATTTCAATAAGTTGTTATTGCTCAAATAGGCTTGCTATGGTAGTTTTCCAAGGAGAAATAAAGTATAAAAAAAATGGAAAATAGTTAAAGAAAATAAAAGTCAATTTGTAGAAAGTGCCTTAACATTCAGCTGCTTTTAGAGAGCAGCTCACTCTATTGCCGGTATAATTATGAATTTTTACGTTATTTGACTGTCTTTTAGTTGAGTTCGTAATTTTATAAATACCTATCACCTCTTGTCGCTGTCTGGTCCGCCCGTCTGCCTGTCTGTCCGTCTGTTCGCATATAACATCGCAAAAACTGCCCAAACGAACAGTTTGAATTTTAATACATATAATCGTTGCAGAATTTTCTGGCGTCATTTCAAATTTTATGAAAATTGAATCAAAACTTGAAAAGATATTAATAAAAGTTTTCTTCATTCTATTAAATCCTATCATATGTAATTAATTCAGGATATCTTATGATAGATAATGATTCTAGGTTGCCATGGTAATTACGTCATATAAGATGAAGTCATATTATTTCCGTATTACAGAAATTAATATGCCATTAGTTACAATTTCTTGAGGGTGCACAAGAAGGAGTGCTCGCAGGTTTACAGGGACCGGGGGTTTGGTTTCCCGGTTGCAAAATTAAAATATCGCAGCTACAGAAGAATTGCTGCGTGCGTGATTGTTGACAGTTTAACTCCAACTACTTCTTCCAATGTAGAGATGCACTGAAAACCAGGAAGTGTCCTTGAAAGTGTTATTGATACTAATAAACAAAGTTATTTCAATAAGAAAATGATAAATAATGTCTTTAAGTAAATATTTAAACATGATATATGACTTTCCTAAATACCAGAAATTATTTATAAGAAATGTATATTACACAAATAGTTCATAGCAATAAAGATGATTTCTTAGTAGAAAAGTATCTTGATAGATATTAAATGATAAGTTATTATAAACAACTGAGAAAATGTATAAGTAGAAAACATGACTTATATGAATTATAGTTTCAAAATTGCTATAATTTCTAAAGAAATGTATTTCACAACAATGATGAAGCTGTTGGATTGTTTATGTTAAGTAGATATTTGTGTCTGCACAGGAAATGATCTATTATTTATTATTGATAAATACTTTTAGATTAGTATCCATAAGGTTTCTCTTAAATCATAATAATTGCGAAAAATGTATATATTCACTGAACAATATGCGTAATAAATTTTCTAGTACGCATCCATGCTCGGGCCCGTGCAGACCTCTAGTCTGTGTACATAAGTACATATTTCTATCTATACATATACAGTCTATATACATCGATATAGGCAGTATCTATACATACATGTATTGTCAATACATAACATAAATAGATGTAACTAACTATATTAAAGATGTATATCGTTAAATGTATATATATTCTACAGTCATCAAGAAAGAAAAAAAAATACCCCCATAAATTTTAATCGCCCAAATTGTCGTAGTGGAAACGAAAATAACCATTCTATTGGTAATTAAGTCTTCTTTCATGTTAAAAAAAATAAGCTTAAGGATTAATCTCCATATTAATATTGTAACAACCTTTGAAGCGATTAATAAGACTATCTAAATTTTATAATGTATGCGGAATTTTACGTAAATTTTACTCTCGTTTACGAAACGGCAAGTCTTTCGCTGAAGTAGTTTAAGAATAACGCAGATGTAAAATTTAGAAATTTTAATGTTCAATCCTACATGTCCTTTTTAGTAATGTTAATCTACAATGTCCTTTTAAGTAGTTGCAAAACAAATTGCCGCTCAATACTTAAAAGTACTCGCCATAATGAGCTACAATTTGGGAGTTACATGTTTAAAATTCAAAGAAAGTTATTTTTGTTAAAATTTTTATACATTACAATATATATAGTATATATTTTATTGTATTTCATTTTATCATTTATATATTACGGAAATAATTTCATCTGATAAATATTTTCTTTCTTCTATATACGTAAAGAGAAAGTTTTAAAATCGTGAAATTACGTTTTTTTTTTTTTTTTTTTTTTTTTTTTTTTTTTTTTTTTTTACGATTTGCATGCCTTTTCTTTTTCGAAAATGTCAGTGTAGCTGCACTTTAATCTGTATGCTATCTTTGTGAGTCTGTTAGTCTATTTATGACTCAATTTTGTCGCTGCGATATCTCAAGACGTAATGCGTGGAAATTCATAAAATTTTACATTATATTAGATCCTAACAGGAACTGATGCTGATTAGGTTTCCGTTTATCTAGCCTGACAGGTGGCGCAGCTATGTTGCATCTTTCATGATTTCCGGTGTTGTTATGTCTCAATAAATAATTAACGCAATTGCATAAAACTGCATATTATGTTAGACATTGCATGAATAGATGAATGGATAGATCCTGCTTAATTTTTTGTGGTATCACTCAACCACTGAAGCTGCTATGTTATGTTTGGAACGATATTCCTCATAATTATATCTCCGTTTCCTATGCGATAGAATTTCATGTAAACTTCAGTTTTGTGTAGACCTTGACATAAGTAGACAATGGTTTCGATCTATATAGCCAAACAGGAGGCGCAGATATACTGTACTTTTTACAATTTCTGTGTCAGTCATATCTTAGCATCTATGAGATGGAACTTCATTATACTTGGTATTCAATTACATCTTGACATAAATTAGCAGCGAGTAGTTTGGGGGCTCTACGGTTGGTGCTAACGTGCTTTTAATATCTTCTGAAATGTCTATATAACGGATTCAATGGGAGAGAATTTCAAGAAATTTAATATGTAAAGCATTTTTTAAAACGTGCGTTGCTTCAGTTTTGGCATTGTTCATTCATAGGGGTCTCTGTTATGCTGTACGTTTCGCGATTTTCATGATAGCTATTTCTCAGCATGCATGGGAATTCTCTATATTTAATAAAAAAGATATTCATTAAAAAATACGTTGGTTCAATTTTGACTTTGTTCACTCAACTAAAAGCACTTTTATGCTACGTTTTTACGAAGCACAACATAGCGATATGTCAGTTCTACTCAGTATCAAAATTTTATGTTTGAACTTACTAAATAAAAATGCACATAATATTTACTCGTTTATGCCATGCCGTCGAGTAACACGCGCTACACCAATACTAATTCTTATTTAGAAAAACAAAAGGAATATGTTGAAATAAAATTTAAAAAGATTTTATTCTATTAACATTTAACATTTATAATTACTATTGCATAATATTTTATAAAACACAACGAACCTGTTACATGCTTTCGTATATTTAAATAGAAAATATTCATACAAAGGTTATATATACAGGGTATAGAAGGCATCAAGAGGATGAAAAAGTGTCATGGAACATGGGGTCGCAAAACACTCATTTAGTCACAAATACAAGGTGTTTCATCCTAACTGAATTTGGGTTGATGGCAATAACTTTGAGATAAATAAAATCACTGCAATAAAAAAACAATGATATGCACCTTGTTTTGTGTGAAATATCATACCATGTCATACCATACGAAAAATTCAGGGAAAACAGTGTGCTCACGCAAGCGATGATATCGTATGAACTGATAATCACAGTCCAAAATGTTGAGCGTCCCGTGCGCACTGTTGGCGCCTATAATGAAAACTTCTACCACTTTTTATTTTGTGTTGTCTTACTTATAACAAATGCGAGCATGTCTATTAAAAGTTTCACTATAATATACTTCAGTTTTCTGAAAACTATTAGTGTCAGACCAAATTGAGTTAGGGAAGAATGCCCTATATTTTCGATTAAATATGTGGTTTGCGACCCGATGTTCTAAAGTATTTTTTATCGTTTTGAAGCCTTCTATCACCCCTCTTAATTTGTCGGTCGAGTTTTGGAACATCCAGTATAAATTCCAATGATGACGACAAAGGAATGGAAGCTCGAGATCTGTAGTCTTTAAATACAAAGTCCTTGAGTATCCTGGGATTCTGCGATTTATTAATAATTTTTTTATTTAAAAACTGCTTAGTATACACAAGTAACTGTATGTTAAAGAAATTTGTATTTGAATACCCGGCATAGCGCGCTGTTGTACTGTATCATTTTTATTATCAATGTTATTACGAGTTAAATGAAAAGAAATGGAATCTATTTCGTAGTTGTTGGCATTTACACTTTTAAACTAACATATTAGAATAATATAGAAGAAATTTACATGATGGTTTCAGCATATTACTTTCTTTTACGAGATTTTGTGCTTTCATGTTACTATAATATGGTTTGAATTTGTCCAAGTTACGCTGTTGATGCAGGGAAACTTATATTTAAAGGATATGTATATTTTTATGTTTTAACAAAACAAGATTGGTTGGTTGTGTTTATGACGCCCAATTATCATCACGAGGGATATAGGCCCTATTTAACAAAACAAAGGTAATTATCTAGGGAGAGACATGTTAAAAGAACTTTACAGAATTTTTAAAGCAGAATAAAGTAATAAGTATATAACTTTATATTTTTTATGTTAAGTAAGCTGGTTTATTATATGATGAAAAAAATGAAACAAAAAATAACTAGCGAGTGTTTTGTAATATCCTTTTTATTTTGCTTCAGACCGACAGTAGCAAAGAAGTAACAATTAACGTAGAAAAAAGAAACCTCTCTCTCTGGAAGCACTCATGGGATTACTTTGCTGGAAAGTAATTAAAGAACTACAAGAACAAACAGTAATGTGGTACCTATATACACTTTGGGAATGTAAATTGTCTTAAAAGAACTCTAAGAAATTATACAAAAATTATTCTAGTTAAAAAATACAAGTGGATACTTTTCATGAAATTAAAGAAAATAATTTATTTTGCTGTGAAAATATTATGACAAACTTTTTTTTCTTTTCTTTGCATAAATATTTGAGAAATTATGAACGAAATCAAACATAGAATAAGTATTCATTTAATTAAAATCCCTCTGATATTAACTCCTAGTTTGAGAAAAAATTCCAGACATGTACATCAGTTGAAAAAAGAAAATTCCGAATAATTAATCATCTTTATATTAGTTATATTAATATTAGTTTGTGTGTTTTTAAAAACGAAAATCATATTACTTTCCAAATATATAAATAGCATACAGTTTATAAATATAATTCCAGCAGAAGCTAAGTGCAAAAAGTGAGAGAACCCAAAGATCCTCGGGAACCTACAGAAAAGACCTTATACGTGAAATGATTTTATTGGTGGATAAAATTATTTGATAGGAATCTCGCGAGTAATTAGGAAATACAATATGAGCGAGGTGACCTTTATCGAGATTTATCTGGCCTTTTTTTTTTTTTTTTTTAATCCATAATGTATTCATTAAAGTATATTCAAAACATCTAATAATATATATATTTCTATTTTTAGAAAATAAATAATATTTTGAGTATTGAATAAAATTACTACAAAATTTCCCTTTTACGTAAATTTTTTAATCACACACTCTTGTCCTTTACTAACTGTGTGAAATACTTCACATTTTCTCTAGTCAATACGTTAATTTTAATTCGCGACATTACAATAAAAAAGTTTTTATGCTCCATTCTCCCCATTTTGAATTTAAAAAATTCAATAAAAATAATATTTTTTTGCAATTAGTTTCATTATTAATTGTGGACGTGAGTTTCAAAACTCGCCTTATCCAAAATTTAAATAATAGAGTTTTCTGCACCAATCTATTCTATTGGTAAACCTGCACAGAAAAAACAATATAATCTGTAAAAAAAATATTTTTATCCTTTATTTTTGGGTTCTTAAAATATTGGTTTGGTTTCAAAACTCGCCTTATCCACTGGGGAGTTGGCAACAAAACAAGCTTTATCTCTGCACATGCGGCGACTAGCTTATTAGCTGCTATCACATTAATTTTCCTTCATTTCTCTGCGACCTGTTGCTATTTTCGTTAAAATTTTTTACCTGTTCATATAAGCTAATTAAATAAGTTTTACAGCATGCCTTATGTATAATGGACAGTGAATAAATCCTTTTTTGTATGGGGAAGGGGGAAGAAGTGAAAAAGAAATGCGAGCACTTGGGCTAGTAATGAATGCACGCGAAAGAAGATTAAATGTAAGTTGAAAATGGTGAATCACTTTCTATATTTCTTACTGTCAGAAGGTGTTAAAATATTTCATTTTTATTCTCTGGCATAAACCCAAGGCATTTCTGGTTCTCTCAAAGTGCACTCACCAGAAAGAGAACCTCGAGCATTCAACTCTGTCAATGCAAGATGTATGACGCTTCCACCATTTTTTTTTTTTTTAAGCGAAGACAAAACTGCATAAGATAACTTTATTTTGACGTTCACATCTCAAACATCTCCTTCAAGAAACCGTCCATGTTTCTTTTCTTCCATAAAACATCCAGAAAAGTAAAATTTACCCCTTGAAAGTTTTTTAAGTGCATCTCAGTGCACTTTCAAAGGCATTATCATAAAATACTATATAAAGACTAAGAACCATGGCATCTTCAAATTTGTGGAAGTATATTTCGGAAGATTTTTGAAATATCAAAATTCAGAGTAAAAGTTGTGCTAGAGGCATCTAAAAACTGGATTTTCTTTTTTTAAAAGAAGGGGAAAGGAGTCCCCGTAAAGCTAGAGAAACTTAAGGATGTCCACGCATTCTTAAAAAACATTTTGATGAAAACTGGTCAGAAAATGAGGTGCTTAATTTCTATAAAAATATTATTTCTAAGGAACCAGAACAGAAGGAGATGCTCGAGGAGGATTACGATGTTATTCCAGAAGAAAAACTCAATGAGTTAACTGTTTAATTTATTATTGAATATTTTGTAAGTACATATTATATGTTATATAGATTATATTATATCACATTAAAAAAACAAATTATTTTAATCATAAGCTAGTTATGATAAGTTTTATTTGATTGTTGATAAGTTTGCTTTTTTATAATAGAACGTGATACTTACATATTATACGTTATACTTAAGTACATATTATACGTTATACTTAAGTACATATTATATGTTATATAGATTATATTATATCACATTAAAGAAAAATATTTTAATCATAAGCTAGTTATGATAAGTTTTATTTGATTGTTGACAAGTTTGCTTTTTTTATAATAAAACGTAATACTAAATTTCAATGATACTTATTGCTGTCATAAGGATTATTTTTTAATACAAAATATTATCATTCAATGACCAAAAATAGAAACTATTAATTTCTTTCAGCAAGTATGATAAACGACGTTTTTATTTTTAAGAAATTGATATCAAAACTTTCTTATTCATAGGTTGGCAACAAAACTTGTCTTATCCGATTTTTTTTCAAATTAATTAATTAAATGAATTAAAGTAGATTTTCCAACTTAACACAATGATATCACAGAGTATCTAGCCATAAGTATACAAAAAATTGGAGGTATTCGAAGCACGGGGTGGCAGTTACAGGTTTTTCGCGATTTCCAAAAATTTGATTTTTTGGATAAGGCAGTTTTGAAACTCACGTCCTCAATTATAAAAATGCATTTTCTTTGTCTGAATTTTTACTTTAGTAAAAAAAACTTACAATAAGCAAAAGGCAGTTTGTGAGTTTTACTTCATTGGATTTTTAAAAATACTAATTACGACTACTGTGTTTTAAACAGTGTTTCAAAATCAATAACTTTTATTATCCAAATATATATCACTATTTAAGAATAGCAATATTCGTCCCATTAATCCTTTATGAAATAAGGTGAATATTACTATTTGAAAATAATGGCAATTTTCTGAATAAAGAAAATCCCTTAAAATACACATACTGGTAGTAGAACATTTTCTTTTTTTATGTATCGTTATTTCCATTATGTATATATATATATATATATATATAAAGATATATATATATATATATATATATAATATTAATTATATAAAGAATTTACTCGCTTATTAAAACGCTTACAGTTTCAGCAACATTTCCTTTTACACAAAGCACTATTCAGTGCGTAAAATGATACTCCACTTCTTTTTGAGACACATATTTATATGCCATGGCTTTTGAAAATTGGACTTTCATTTTTCCTCGATGTTTCGCCGGAATATCGGAACACGTCATATTTCACTGAGAAAAGCTGGAAATGTTTTCGGAGAATAAAGGCAGAATTACATTTAGGAGTGTAATTAAGGAAATGCAAGAGAGCGCTAGAACTTGAATATTTTTTTAAAAAACTCTTCTCTTTTCAGAAGCTTCGCACCTTGAGTCAACATACAACAACATTTAGGGAAAAACTAAATACATTTAATAAAGTATTTATCATATAGTTGGTAAATAATATTTGTTGTAATGTAGGCATCCATTTAACAAAATGTTCACTTCAGTTAACATAAAAGTAGGATATTTATTTTTTCATTGCGTTTTTTGTTGTTGTTTATCTAATGTTTCTTTAAATAGTATAGTTGTATGATAAATTAACTGATGAGAAAATATTTCTATCTTATTGAACGTCTAACAAAATTGTTATTGAGTATCTAGCAAACATAGAAATAAAAATGATCCAGTTGCTTCTGATATACTTTATAATTAAATGCACCACATTTCAAGTACACAACTTCAGTTTAAAGTTCAATAAAAACATTTCGTTATTTGCGCAAGGTTCTTGTAGTTCTTTTGAAAAAAGTGTAAGCACATAAGAGAAAACCATTTATTGGAATTATTTAATGGAAGCCAAAATACAAGTTAAAAAGCATATTGATATTTTATATTACTGTTCTTTGTTCTCTAAAATTAAACAAAAATCATATGCTTAAGTCCTCGGTATAAATACACCGAAGAGCCATCACATTATGACCACCCTCCATCTATTACAATAACCTCGCCCAGAAACAAAGCCACGGTGTGTGCGAAGCTGATGTGAGCGTATATAAAGCATCCATGTATTTCAAAACGTAGCGTGATTAGCGACATAATGGAAAAATAAGCAGAATTATTAGACTTTGATAAAGGTCAAATCGTTATGTCTCTGCGACTTAAACGTCGATATCGGAAACGGTGCATTTGGTGGGCTGTTCACGTGCAGTCGTTGTGAGCACGTATCGAAATTGATGTATGGATGGTGAAACAACAATTCGCCGGCCAGCGGTGTGTCGCGCGGCGCATTGATTCCTGATGAGTGTGAAGATTGTTGCGCATTATTCGTCGTGACCGAAGGGCTGCAAAAGCCGAAATCACCAACAGCTACAACAGTGGCGTCCCAGACAGTGTGTCTTAACACACAGTATCACGTGCGCGGCTGCGCAAGTGCTTACGTAGCCGGAGGCTGAAGCAAGCTCTTGGAATGACGAGACGCCATGACCAGCAGCGCCTGCTACGGGCCCATGAACATCGTAATTGGACCATAGAAGAATGGAAGAAAGTTGCATGGTCCGAAGAATAACGTTTTCTAGTCAATTACATAAACGGGCGCGTGCGGATATGGCGAATCAAACAGAAACCGTAGCTCCCGGATCCACAGTTGGTCGGAAACAAGCTGGTGGTGGCTATATTAACGTATGGGCTATGCTTTTATGATGCACATTAGGACTCATAATCCCCATAGAACAATTCCACGTCTGAGCGCTACCTGAACATTGTTGCAGAGCAGGTGCACCCATTCATGACAATAGCGTTTCCAGCGGTTAATTGCATTTACCAACAGGATAATGCACCATGTCATACGGGTCAATTCGTCAGGGAGTGGTTTGAGACTCATTCTAGTGAGTTTCATATCCCGTCCTGGCCTCCAAATGCACCTGACATGAATCTAATAGAACATTCGTGGTTCCACCTGGAAATCCCGATTCGTGCTGCCACGCTACCACCTCGCAATGTGCGATAATTGCAGGACCAGTTGGTGTGCGTTTAGTACTAGTTATCTCAGACTACCTATAAGCACCTTGTAGAGTCAATGCCACTCCGGATGAGGGCGGTTTTGAAGGCGAAATGTGGTAATATGTCGTATCAAACAGGTGGTCATAATGTAATGGCTTTTTGGTGTATTTTGATGAATTTAATGTTAATGCCTACAAAATTATCTCCCTCACTCATAAAAATTATTCGGATTACACGAAAATGATTTAAATTAAATTACACGATAAGTAAGTATGACGTTCTTGTGACATTGATCAATACCTGAGAACATCTGTCTGTCTGATGCTCGATCTCCTCTGAAGATAGAGAGATTACTGTATCCAGACAGGTACAATTCGACGCATAAAATTCAAAAAGACACATCACCCATTTGCTAAAAAGTGTTATCCTAATTTGCCGTGATATTAATTTAAATATTAATTAAAAACTTTCATTTATCACAAAGTAGGGAACTCCAACCGTGCCGACGATTGACCTGCTCATGTCCGTTTGTTACCCAGTCTTTCAAGGAGAAAAATAGAAACGATTCCGTTTTCTCTGCATTTTGAAATCGCTATCACTGAGTACCCCGTGGAGTTATTAAAAAAAACCAACACTTTTTCAGGATGCTTTTCCGATTATAAAAGTATATTTTGTTTAATATTTACTATTTAAAAAGAATAAATTCTGGAGTTCGATTTCTTGTTGTTTTTCAATTTTTCTATTCGTTTCTGGCAGTTAAGTTTTGTTTATTTCTTTCTAAACACTCTACATCTAATTGACCAAATCCGATAGCGTTTTATTACGAATTAAAATTATATTAAATAGAGGATAAGAACAATATAAGTTACATAAAGATCACAAATATTAGAAGGAGTTGTTTTTTTTATTTTTCATTAGACATTTCAAATTTTTAGAGAAATGTACCAGTGTTTTTCATTAATTTTCTCATTGGGGGCTGGATCTTTTTTGTTTGTTGGATTTTCAAAAAGTTAACAGAGAAAGTTTTGAGCAAAGTTACACAATTAAATTGCAGCTGAATTATTTTGACATAGGTTTAGACCCTTGAACTTGAGTTCACCAATTTTCTAAATTTTAGGTTTTCTTCAGAAACTATTACCCATAATGTAAAATTTAGCATATATAAATGTCAAAAAGCTAAACTGATTTCACTATAACGGGGGGGGGGGGGCTTAAAGGGCAAAGGCCTGTCTAAAGGTCCCAGCCCACTGGGTTCATTTAGCCCTTCTAGCAGTCATAGATCGCTCCTCCAAAGTCTATGCTGTCGGTGACAGCTGTTCTCACAATCCTAGATTCGTGAGGATAGATTATCGTTTAAAAAATATAAAATCATGAAAACTCAAGAAAAGCTTGCAAAAATGTACTGTGTAGTACGTAATACGCATAGGTGTATATTACCGAAGGCATGGGGGTAACCAACACTAGATTTGTTTCGAAAGATTTTTCTTTAAGAGTGTAAAATCCTACGAATTCGAGATTCGTTTGCAAAAACAGACAGGAGAGTGCGTTGGACACCCGGTTTTGTGCTGCCGGAGGGAATGGGTATCCCACACCTAGTTTCGTTTGAAAAGATTTTTTTTTTATAAAAATATAAAATATCAGAAATTCGAAGTTCGTTTGGATAAAACTACCATCGTTGCAGGCGAAGCCTGCTGGTCTATTATATTAAATTTGATTATGAGTATTTCACAACTATTCTTGCTCAAATATGGAACGTAGCAACATAGCACTACCGTCAGTAATTCTCGTGAAACCGAGGATGTCAGAATAACTCTTTAACTTTTAATTTTTAAATTTACATCCAAGATAATTTTTCTTTGTAATTTGTAATCACATTTCTATACCGATGGCAAAAAAATTAATTCATGATTGTAAAAAAAATAGAAATATCTAAAGTGATATCTGCGAATGACAAACAACTTTGATTAGAAAAAAAATGTATAATTTGATTTAGCGATTTTATTCTCTTATAAAAAATGTGATCTAACAAACATTCACGGAACTTAAATTCATCTTAACTATGATTATTATCTAAAGCAGATAGATATTAATATCATTGATTTGTGTAATATACTATTTGCTCAATTAGTTTAAAATTTAAGGGAAAGGACTGTGATAGATTAAGGAATTTAAAGAAACAGAATGTGTTATAAATTTAAAAAGCAACGTTAAAACGCCAGAATAAGCAAAAATTCCGCAGACTAGTTTCGGTAGCATTTAGCGAACCGTCCTCAGTGCGCTCAATTTTTGCTTATCCTGGCGTTTTTAACGTTGCTTTTTAAATTTATATCATTCTGCGTCAAGTAGCATCTTAATAATTAAACCAGAATGTGTGAATTTTATGTTTTTATTCAAACAGAAAAACACAAATTACAGAAGTTGGTGTTACTCGCCTGGTCCTGTTCGATAGATATTTAAACAAAGATTAGCTTGGCGATAATGGAAGTTGGCCTTGGAAGTTTTTGTAAAAAATCTTTCGACCAATCAAATTTTATAGCCAGTATTTTTTCATTGTTTTCTAAATGTATTATTCTTCCATAATTACGTCAAATTCACTAAATTTACAAAATGTAATTTTCGGAATTTCAGTTAATTTACATTTTAAATTTGATTAATTGCTTATATAATTTATTTCTTTTCTAAATGTAGTGCAAAATACGATTTTTTTCTAAAAATTGAAAGATCTCAATGAAGATATTGAGGCAAATGCAACATATTAGGGAACTGTGTCAACTAGTACTTCTTAAAAAAAAATTAAGATTTCGCAATATATTTTACATATATAAATTACTGCAATAATTACATTTATACGTTGGTAATATTTTATTGTCGAATAAAATGTATAGTTACATATATTATTTTTTAGTCTTCATAAAATCCTAAATATCTTTTGTTTTTAAGCGTCTTTGCATATTTTCTGCAATTGAATAAGTGATTGAAGAAATAACTGCGCGTAATCAAGTAGTAATAATGGAGAATTACACGTTATATGAATAAAAGTTGAAAATAAAAACCATAAAACACCAAGTTTGTTCAAGGAAAATTTCAAAAACAAAAATCTTTTATAAAGAAATTTTAATTAAATATCAGTTATTTTTTTTTCCTTGTTGAGAAGATACAGAAAAAATAATTTAATTTATTTCTCTGTTATATAACATTTATTGCTTTGAATCAGGCAGGCATGATAGTTGTTTTTTAAATAACTAAATAATTTGATTAAAATTTATAAAAAAGTAATTATTTTTGATTATATGTTTATATATTTTTTAAGAATTTTAATTCAAACAAATTGAACTTTTATAACTGTAAATTCATTGAAAAAAATTTAATTGTACACGTATGTTTTTGTAAGACTACTTACAGGAGAATTATTATTGTGTGAACCTTTTCATTTCCAGGCATTTAAATCTTCAGAATTTTTTTGGAAATGACAATATTCCGAAATTGCATTTTTCAATTGTAAAATGCAAAAAATACAAATTAAAACAAAGTAACAAAAAATTATGACAATGTATTTTAAAAACTATACAAGAAATATTCAATAATGTGCAGTTGTTCTTTTTATCATTTTCTGTACTTATCGAGTTTATTATGGAATTGGATTAAAAATTGAATAAAAATACAAATTTAACTTATTTTAAAACATCGCGAAACTGACACAGATATGCATATACAAATTAAAGAACAGAACTATCCGTACGTTTTTATTTCTACGATTGTACAATCAGTGAAATATTTCGCACATTAAAAATATAGAAATAATGTTATCATTAACAGTTTTGTAATGATTGCTAAAAAAATATAATTTTTCATTTGAAATTAATAGTGTTTAATTTTCAAAGCTCCAGTAATTTTTTAGAACATAATGTCATAAGCACACCGTACATTTATTGGGTTAGATTTTTTATCAAAGTGTTATCCTCTATTCAAGCTAACTAGATGATACCTTCAACTTCCGCCAAACTTCCCTACTTAAGAACATTTCATTCAATTTATTTTTCAAATTTAAAAGATACCTACAAGAAGGTGCAATTCATTGTTAAATTGTGCTATTTGAGCAGTTCCTTTGTAACAGAATAACAGTCATAGAGGAAAAAATGACTTAGTGTAATGTTTTAATAGAATATCATTATAATGTTTGTATAGAACATACTACGCTCTCTGTAAGTGGAAAATTGAATAATCACTATTTTCGAATAGTAATTTATGCAAATATACTAGATTCATTTTAACACAATTATTCTAATTGGTAAATAAATCATAACAGATGTAAATTTCCAACTGGTCGAAAAATGTCCGAACTACTATCAGAAAATTTATTCTATCAGAAAATTTATACTATTTGAGGTAACAAATTAAATGCTAAAAATGGTAACATTGGCTTGAAATTTCACATTAAAAGAAGCTAGGCTGATTAAAATTGATTTTATTGATTCTGACTATTCAAGCTTTTTTAAAATACATTGCAAATAAAAAAAAAATATATAGGTTTAATACTATCAGAAAATTTATTCTATCAGAAAATTTATACTATTTGAGGTAACAAATTAAATGCTAAAAATGGTAACATTGGCTTAAAATTGCCCTATTGTGAAGAGTAAAAAAATATATATAAAGTCATCGCATGTAACCAGATTCAAATTAATATATTATAAGTATTTGATTATTAGTTGTCAATCTACAGGTACACGAGCATTTATTATTTCCTGAATTTTATGCAAAATATTATGAAGTAAATAGGATAGTAAGAATGTATGTCAATCAATATGATATTGGCTTTCTTTTAATAATAAAAATATATTTATTTATTTATTAATTTATTTATTTAATTTTTGGAAAAACTAAAGAAATTATAAAAATGAACAATTCAAAAAATAAAACTAAAATAACAAAAGAAGATAAATAAAACGAAAAATAAAAATGAAAATAATAGAAAAGATTAAATTAGAAAACATAGAAAATAAGAGATAAATAGAAATAAGTGAAAAACATGTATATTTGTGTGTATTCTTAAAATAAAAACACAAAGTTTGAAAAAAAGTTAAATGTTAATTATCTGAAAATAATTTAAAACATTTTTTATTTAAATGTATAATAATTGCATCCTATTTGGTCCCTCTTTCAATTCTTTAGGACACTCTAAGTGAAAATTTAAAGAGCATTAATATCTTCTGCACAAAATTTGTAAACTGAGGTAAGCTCTCGTTCCAATTCTTACAATATATACATTTTTATTCCACCTTTAAATGTGTCAAACATGGGCAATTCTCTGGATATCAGCGCAATATTATTTTTGCAGTGTAAGATATCGAAGATGTGTATTTTATTTTTATTTTTACAACACATATCAAATTCTCATAGCCCTTTTATCGTCAGATAATCAACTAATCGTGTATTTTTAAAACATTGATTACGCCACTCATTGCAGCAGGTACAGTCGTGGAAAAAAAAAAAAGTAAACACCCCCTACTAACTCCTCAACAAATTATCGTAGAAGAATGTTATTGCTACCGAACGATTGGAAATAAAGTCTACTTTTAAATGATATATATAAAATTTGCTTAGGGGAGCCATCTACATATTAAAAAGAGCATAACTTTGTTTTTTTCATTAGCAGTACCCAATTCTGACAGCATAAATGAACTCTACACCCTTCAATTAGCCTAAAAACGAATTTTTATGCAATTCGTACCATAAGTACGAGAAATTAATTATTTTAAAACGAGCGTGTTATAAGGGCTGTATCCAAATTGAAGTTCGGAACTCGATTGTTAACCGAGAGAGCCCCCATCTTGATCAAGGCACCTTAAGAAGTCAATGAAGCCTGCTATATTACAGGACAGCAGAAGAAATTTCAAAATATCTAGTCACTTCTATTATAGACGGCCCCTTAAACCATCATTTTGCCGTTTTTTAAGCATAATTTGAAAACTACTTGGAAGAAAAATGTGAAATTTTTGAATTTCCATAAAGCAGGACTTAATAAATCTAAATCCATCAAAAAAATTGCAGGTTGCAATTCATAATTTTTTCGAATATTAATTTCATAATTCATATCATAAAATTATAAAAACTGCAAATTCAGCTTATTTATGTTTGGGTATATTAGTATTATTACTACAAAAAAATTAGCACATTAGGAGCATAATTTCGGGAGATATAAATAAAAATATGAAAATATAATTTAACATTAGAAGCACTAAATTTTGAATGTTTATAATTCAAAAACCTATCATTCAAATGACTTGAAATTTGGTGTCTAGGCATAGTTTGAACCGAAGATTTGAAATATCACGTTAAAATTGGGTATTGCCATGAAAAAAAAGAAGTTTGGATTCGTTTTAATATGTAGATTACCCCCTAAGAAAATTTTATATACATCATTTAAAAGTAGACCTTATTTCCAATCGTTCGGTACCAGTAACTTTCTTCTATGATGATTTGTTGAGGAGTTAGCTGGGAGTGTTTACTTTTTTTCCCTCGACTGTACATTTTATCAGTATATTCTGCAAAGTTGATACCGCAGTAAAGTTTAGTATTTCATGTGCCTTTCTTGGAAATGTATTTGAAAACTGATTCTTTTTTTCTTTTCTTTCTTTCTTTCTTTTCTTTCTTTCTTTCTTTTTTTTAACATTTTGCAATTACCAGTGTTCTCTGTTAGAGAAATCAAACAAATTTAAAATGAGGAAATATTTTCAAATCAAGTGTATTTTAAAGAATTTCGTCGCATACTTCCGCAACAGCTTTGAATAGTAATAAAATTATATAATTAACATTATATATAGATTTATATAATAATAGACTAAGTCATATGAGTCTCTTCAACAGCTCTGGGCTGACCGCTTGGCTTATTATATGCCACGCGGCCATTTTAGTACTTTAATGTTAGCCAGACACAGGTGATAAATCGCCAAATATGTCCCATCGCCATCATTTCATCTATATTGTAATAGTCAAATTCATATGACTGTCATAAACATTTACGGGCTGACCTCTTTGCTATTCACATATAGGACAGCGATTTTTAATCAAAATTATTTTTTCGAATAAAACTACATAAAAGTGCAATGATCCCAAAGAATTCTTAGTACTTTTATGTTAGACCGGTGCAAATCTCGCCAATATTTTTTAACTCGCCAGTTAGCAGTTTTAATTTTTTGCGTAGTAAATAAAACAATGCTTTGATGTTCAAAATAAATGTCGTGGTTTATGGTATTATTTATTTTTTTTCTTTTCCTTTTTCTAAATAATGAAATATGTGAAAGTCATGAATTTTAAATGTTTCAGTTTTAAATTAAAGTTATGTATTTTAAATAAAATGAGTGAAAGGATTATACTTTAAATGAAATTAATGAAACACGAAAAAATGCGACGGGAACAGTGTTTGGAGATTTATCTACTGCGCTCCTTGGCTAACATAAAAATACCAAGTTCTTAATTTCTTCATCAGAATCTCCCAAATTGACGAAGGATCTGAGCAAGTAAATTAAATTATGCATAAAATTAACATTATATAATGCTTATCATACATTTAATGGAGACCAAACTGCTCGTCGAAACTGGCTAGTATATAAATATATACACACACACGTTCACGAGCTATATATATTTCACGAAAAAGAAACAGCAAAATCAACTAATGTGTGAATTGTAATAATTTCTATTTCTTCTATTTCAGACGAAGGTTAGCAAAAGAGTTGCAAATAAACCAGAAAAAAGGAACATTTCCTTTCTCTCTCTTTAGGAGAACTCCTGGGATTACGTTTCTGGTATGTAATTAAGGAAGTACAAGAAGAAATGTTAATGAGGCATCTACGTACACTTTAAAGACATAAATCACTTTCAAAAATGTAAGTCATGTTAAAAAATATCTAATTGAAAACTTGATAGGTACAAGTTATGATAATTACAGTGCATGTAAAAACTTTAAGAACAGCAAAAAATTGTAAAAATTTTGATAAATTGAAAATGCGACAAGTTAAATGGTAATTTAATGTTGATCATAAAATGAAAATACTAATATAAAATTCCACAGAATGTATCTGTGTCCTTTTTATTACAAAAAAATCATAATTATACAAAAAAAAAAAAAACTATTTTTGACTGTGTAAAAACTTTAAGGACACCAGTATTTTTTTTATAGAAATGTTGTATATAATTATTATTAAGGATCGGCTAAGACAGGTTTTTAATGCCGAAACTGAAACGGAGACCTAATTTTAGAGATCTTCTTATTTTCGACCCGAAACGAAAACGAATATCTCCAAAAACTTTTTAAAGTAATTAAATTGTATGTGTTATAGCTATTAATGCATATATAAATATATTACTAATTAATTATACGTATTTATTAAATATGCATAATAATTAATTAATTGTGCGTATTTATTAAATATACATAATTATTAATTAGTTATACGTGTGGCCCAAATTGTCTCTGTGTGCCTTTGAACCAAAACTTTTTTTTTCATATAAAATAAATAATAATTAATTCATCAACGACACCAAAAGATTTTCTAATAATACGATTTTAATTTAATTAAAAAATAGTTTAGCTTTATGTATACACATCTTGATTTATCTTTTATAATGATTTTTGTAAATAATCATCTGTTATACTAGAATTTTCTCAGAGAGTATTCGAAACTCTTCTGCGGTTTCAAACTGAAAATTTTCTGATGCTTTTATGTCTACAGATTTTAATGAGTACGTGAAAAAGCTTAGTTATATATGCATTGTTTGCTTTATAAATAGCATTCACGTCTTGAGTCAGTCATGACTGATAATTACACACAACAATGTTCGTAGCAATAAATAGTCTCATATGAGCCGGCCGATAAAGCTCAAATCGATGAGAAATGTTAAAAATTTCCGAAGGAAGAAACGAGATTTTTGCAATACTGATAGTTTCGGTTGAGTTTTGGTCCAAAATCTGAGTTTCGCCGAAGACGAATTTTCGGCAAAATTCAGATTTTGGACCGAAACTATCAGTATTCCAAAAATCTCGGTTCTTTCTTTGGAAATTTTCAACATTTATCATCGATTTGAGCTTTATCGGCCGGCTCAAATGATACTATTTATTGCTACCAATTTCGTTGTTTTTAATTATTAGTCACGACTGACTCAAGACGTGAATGCAAATTATAAAGCAAGCAATAATGATATAACTAAACTTTTTCACGTGATCATTAAAGCTGCAGGCATAACAGTAATAGAAAATTTTCAGTTTGAAACCACTGTAGGGTTTCGAATACTCTTTGAAAATGTTCTAGTGTAAAAGATGATCGTTTATAGAAATCATTATAAAAGATAAATCGAGGTGTGTATACATAAAGCTTAACTATTTTTTTATTAAATGAAATTCGTATAATTAGAAAATCTTTCTGTGTCGTTGATGAATTAATTATATTTTAATTTATATGAAAAAAAAAAGTTTCGGATCTAAGGCTCAGAGAGACAATTTGGGGCCACACGTATAATTAATTAATAATTATGTATATTTCATAAATACGCATAATTAATTAATTATTATGCACATTTAATAAATACGTATAATTAATTAATAATATATTTATGTATATATTAATGACTTTAATACATACAATTTAAGTACTTTAAAAAGTTTTTGGACATTTATGTTTTCGGTCAAAAATAGGACGATCGCCAAAATTCGGTTTCAGCCTTAAAAACCTGTTTCGGTCGATACTTAATAATAATTGTATATAACATTTCTATAAAACAAATACTGGTGTCCTTAAAGTTTTTACATAGTCAAAAATAGCATTTTTTTTGCATAATTATGATTTTTTTCGCAATCAAAAGGACACAGATGCATTCTGTTAACTTTTATATTAGTTTTAAAATCATTTTAAAATCAACATTAAATTACCATTTCACTTTTCGCATTTTAAATTTATCAAAATTTTTGCTGTCCTTAAAGTTTTTACACGCACTTTAGACTTTGGAGTAACCAACAACTATTTTTTACCGTTATTTTTTGTATCTCATTACATGCTTTCAAAAGCTTAGACTTAAACTTAAATTTTGAGCTCAAAATCTGAATCGTTGGGAGTGGTTAAGTAGCGCAAACTGAACTGTGTTCAGGAGTTAAAATTTCAAGCGATTATAAAAAACGGAAAAATTAGTCGATTCGTTTGCGGTTTTCACTAAAATTATTCTTTATGTCAGTATTGTTTTGAAAATAAATTTTAAAGATAAAGTTAAAAAAATACCGATAGAGGGCGCTTTAGACTTTGAAGTAACGAAAAACTATTTTTTACCGGAAGTCTAAAGCGCCCTCTATCGGCATTTTTTGAACTGTATCTTTAAAATTTATTTTTAAGAAAATACTGACATAAAGAATAGTTTTAGTGAAAACCGCAAACGAATCGACCAATTTTTCCGTTTTTTATAATCATTTGAAATTTTGGTGCCTAAACTTTAAAGGCGCCTATCTCCTTCGGAAGACGTTTGGGAACCTTGGTTTCCTATTCACTATTACTCGTCTTGATGTGTTCTATCACCCTCTAGCGTATGTACCATGAGTTTAGAAACACCCTGTATATATATATATATATATATATATATATTTGACTTGGGCCAATTTATGCAGCATATACATATAAAGATGGCATTATTTCATTAATATTTTCTAAAACTTCATTCCTCATTTACTTTTCCAACAAAACACCAGTCTACAGTAAGATATTCCGTTCAGTTTTGGTAGACACATTTATCCATAATGTCTTCCGAATTGCCAGGTTCGTTTTATTTGATATTTTGCCGCAATATCGGAGTAGGTCGCATTTCACAGAGAAAAGTGGGAAACATTTCCGCAGAGCCTTTGACAGAATTATATTCATGTTGTGTAATTAAGGAAATGCAAGATAATGCAGGAACTTACATTTAATACTGAATATCGCTTTTACTATACTGGTCATATATCGAGTCAATATTGCACTGTGCTTTTATTGCAAGACAGGAGAAAAATGAATAAAATTCAGATAATTTTTTTAAAAAATTATTTAAACATTTAATACAAGATCAAAAATATAGGTTTATTTAGTGAATTTTTATGTATTTAACTTATATAAATTTGATTAGTTTCGATCTGATTCTTTCATAGCACATTCATAGATTTTTTTTTATCTTAAAATGTACGTAAGGTAAAAAAAAACATACACAAAAACTGCAATGTTTTTTTAGCGTTTCATATAAAAAAAGTAACTATAAATTGATATAATGATAAAAAATATTTTTTTCTAAATGAACTCATGTTTGTGATCTTGTATAACTCACCTCAAAAATTTTCTAACAAAAGTTAATCAAAACGGGAGTACATATACAGGATGCTTCACAGGGTACACAAAATAATAACTTTTAGATGAAAAAGATTTGACTTCCTAAAATTTAGGATTTATGTATGCAAGTAAAGGAATCTAAAAATGATGTTCTCAAAATGTTGGCCGTGTAAGGTGATAACGAAACGAAGTCCCTGCTCGACATTTGCGGTAACCTGCTTCCGTAGGTCTGTTGGAACCGACCTTATCACACTTGTTATCGCTGATTTCAGCTCTTCTATGATATCTAATCGGTGTCTGTATATTTACTCGTTAATATAGTCTCATAAAAAGAAGTCTAGTGGAGAAATTTGTGACTTTAGAAGGGCCAAAAAGTCCATGGCCAAAGCGAATCGGGCGGGAATCCTCTTGCGATGACACGTCTGTCTTAGGGACTTATGAGCAAGCCCAGGATGTCTCCTGTTGAATCTGGAGGAGATTCATCCTCCTGAAACCACATGTCTTGGATTCGGTGTTCAAGGTAGGCAACAGGAATGAACCTCGTTTTTAAGAAGTCGAGATAGCGTTCAGAATTGAGTGCCTGAACAAATAAATACGATCCCAAAATGCCATCAGCAAAATGACCACACTAGACAGCCATCTTCTGTAACACTCACCTTCACCCGCTAAATGTAATCTTAAGATTATCTGAAGAAATTTCCACTTTCTCCAAAAATTCTACAGAAATCTGAAGAAATTTTGCAGAATCAGCTTTACCTTAAAAATATCTGCAGAATTTTTTAAGATATTCTTAAAAATATCTGCAGAAATAGGCCAATTGCCTACAGATTTTTGGGCCAATTGCCTACAGATTTTCTAGAGATTTTTTTTATCTACGTCAATTGACATAGATATCCAACTAGTAGTGTGCAGCATCGAAAAAAAAAAAAAAAAAAAAAAAAAAAAAAAAAAAAAAAACGAATCGCCACAATTGAACCCAGTGACGTTCATTTCGAACAACTGAATTGTTTAAGGGGAAATATCAAGATCTTTTCGGACTATTCTCGATTAGGGTGGAATGAAAAAACGAAAGTTGGAATTCTGGTTTCGGATAGCAGCCAAAAGTTGCCGTTTAGAACCTCTAGTACACTTGCAAAATTTCATGAATTTTGAAGAAATCCTTCAGAGCGCTACCAGGACCTTTATGTTTTCATACAATAGGTTCTTTCCATAAATTATGTACTTATAGGGTTTTTTGTTAATATCGTTTGACACTTTTATATTTAAAATGTTTAGTGTAAATTATTTTATTATTTTTAAACTTTAAGTCTTTATTCTGAAATATTTGAAACGTTTTATTAAGTTTTAAAAATTGTTTGTTCTCATTTTTAGAGTCAAAATGAGTGCGTTATGAAATAGGAATTAAATCGGCATAATTCCCAATTTTGTCACAGATTTGAAACAAACATTTATAATTTGAAACACAAATGTGCGCGTCAGTAATATTGACATTCTAAGGATGTTGACAACAGCGGGGTTAAAACTATATTACAACAATGGAGAAATTATTCGCTAAACCATACTCTCATAAAAAAATTCCAATTGAAACAGATTAAACACATTTATCAGAACTTGCGAAGGCATACTTACAACTCGACCCCAAATATACCTAAAAGAAGGAAAACTTTTTGCTGTCATCCCAATTCGTTAAAATTCTAACTGGTGATACATTTAAAACATCCTGGCAAAGGTACTCAACAAACACACGATTTGTGGAAAAATGGCGTTATTGTCTCGGCCAAAATGAGTTAAGGCCACTTGTAACCAAACGATGATGTACCGTAAGTGACCCACCGCTAATTGGGGCAGCTATCGCGAAATCGATCACGATCCGGTGAGGAGAAAACTTTGCATTTTCTTTACCCGTCAACTATTGAGGGCCAGGTGCCGGTAAACATGTAATGGACCCTCATCGTCTGGACAGTAGATAGCTAGTATCACCTAATCCGCATATTTATTTAAATAGAGGAAATGTATTTTTCTCTTCATTTCATTCAAAGTAAGCTTAATTATTTTAAATCTGGGTTTTAGTAAAAATATAAATATGTGGCGAGATTTATATGTAAAGCACATAGATTAAAATATTTTTATTTAGTTTAAAAATATTATTCTAAAAAATAAAAAAGATTCTTCAAAATATGCTAAATGTTTATGGCCACGCTGGAAAAAAATATATGTATTATTTTTCCATTTCTATTGATCTTAATAGTCAACATAAACAGACAACAAATTAATAGGAAATACATCTGAATCGGAAATATACAAGATATTTGATTACAGTAAGATGCAATCAATGGCATAGAATATTTATACAAATCATCCACTAGAAATTTCAGTGATAGATGCGATTTTTTTAATATATGTTTCTTATTATTATTGAAAGATTTTTTACGAAAAAAAATAAATAAATAAATAAATAAACTTCATGTTCTTGCTTTTGAAATATGCATTAATGTTGGTTTTGGGGGCAGACAGAGTTAGCAGAATAGCTCGACATAAACATTTATTAACACTAACACGAAGACAAAAATATATACATAGCTTAAATGCGACTAAGCACTGACGTGTTTTTAACAGAACTAAATAATCTCGCTCGCAGAGAGGATTTGGAGAAACGTCACTGTACGCGCATGCACTGAAAGAAAAGGGTAAGATAAATGGACGTTGTATTCCAACAATTCCCCCTTTACAACGTGCATTTTCTTAACAAAACAATATTCTCCTATTAAGCAAATTACAGAGAAATAATATTAATATAAAAATTACAAATACAAATTATATACTTATATAAAAAAGGATACAGAATAATGCTGAAAAATTTTAAACATTTTGTCCTATCATTTCACAACATTTTTTATGTTTATAAGCATTTAAAGCTTTGGTTAAAATGTCTGCAGGCATATTTTCTGTCTCTAGGTATTTGACCTCTATTTCGCCATTATCGTAAATTTCGCGCACAAAATGATCTCGAATGTCGATGTGTTTCGTGCGCGAATGGTAAACCGGATTTCGTACTAATTTTTAAGCAGACTGGTTATCACAAATATTATAGTAGGCGCAGTCACTGTTTCAGGAGAAAGTTCACTTAAAAACCGTCTGAGATACAAAATCTCTTTGGCGGCTTCTGACAATGCCATGTACTCCGCCTCTGTTGTGGATAATGCGACAGTTCGTTGTTTTCTCGATTCCCACGATATGGCTCCACTGGCGTATTTAAAAATGTAGCCAGTGTATGATTTTCTGTCATTCACATCCGAAGCCCAATCGGCATCTACAAATGCAATCAAGGATTCAGAATCACGCTTAAAGATCAGTCCTTGATCTTGGGTTCCTTTTAGGTATCGCAAAATTCTTTTTGCAGCTATCCAATGAGGTTTACCTGGATTGTTGTTAAATTGACTTAGGAAATTCACAGCGTGAGTTATATCAGGTCTAGTAGCGACTAATAAATACATAAGGGATCCTATTAATTGACTGTAGGGAATATTATTCATTTCAGACTTTTCTTCTTCAGTTTTGGGACACATATCTTTAGTAAGCTTCACGTTATTATCAAAAGGTGTAGATATTGGTTTGGATTCTTGCATATTAAATTTGCTCAGAATATCTTCAATGTACTTCTTTTGAGTAATTTTAATATTGTCCCCGTTTTGCATAAATTCTATGCCCAAACAATAGTGTAAGAGACCTAAATCTTTCATTTTAAATGATTTTGCTAATTCATCTCGAATATATTGATAATCTTCTTTACATTGAGTAAGATTTATGAGATCATCAACATAAACAATGATAATAGCTTCAATGGGAGATTTAGAAAAATACACACATTTATCAGCATTAAGTGATTTAAACTTCATTTGTTTCAATTTTTCATCTAATTTTTTGAACCATTGGCGACCCGATTGTTTTAATCCATAAAGGGTTTTTTTAAATAAACAAACTTTGTCAGCATTAGATTCATTTTTAAAACCTTCAGGTAATTCCATGTATATTTCTTCAGTTAAATCACCATTTACATAAGCCATAAGAAATGATATTGATATGCAGTGAACCCATTTTGGATGCCATATGCGATCGCAGTTCTTATTGAACTTAATCTAGCTACAGGAGAAAAAGTTTCGTCAAAATCGATACCAGGTTTTTGTGTACAACCTTTTGCCACCAATCTCGCTTTACATTTCTCGATTGACCCATCTGGTTTATATTTTGTTTTTAAAACCCACTTAGATCCTATAATTTTCTTATGTTTTTGGCCTACTATTTCTACTATTTGCCATACATTTTCTTGCATTAATGAATTAAATTCTAAATTCATCGCATTTATCCATTCGTTTTTATATGGACTATTCAGAGCTTCAGATAATTCAGGACAAGAGTCAAAAGAATTATTTACTGCAGTTTGAGATTTTTCTTCTTTCGGAATAATAATTGTTTGATATTCCTTTCGAGGTCTCCCTTTTCTACCTGTTTTTATTTTTCTTGGCCTCCCGCGCGTTCTGAAAGAAGGGGGGGGGGGGGGTCGGAAATTTCATCAGATTTCGAATCAATTTCTGTTTCACTGTCGCCACTAGAACCGTCTGGTTCCGTTTTCATGACTGGAAATATTTCTGATTGTTGCGTAATTGTGTTTGTGCTCGTATTTTCATTATTTTGAGAGAAAGGAAAAATTAATTTTATTTCGGTGTTACAGGAGGGATCATTTTCAAATTCCTTAATAAATCGAACATCACGGTTTATAACAATTTTTCTAGATTTCTTGTTCCAAAGCCTATATGCTTTTGATTCATTAGAATAACCTACAAAGATATGTTCTTCTGATCTAGGATCAAATTTTCCCTTATTTTTGCCTTTTATTAAGTACGAAACATTTTTGCCCAAATATTTTAAAGTACGATAAAGTTGGCTTGATGCCAAAGAATACTTCATATGGAGTTTTATTTTCGCTTAAACGTCGTGTCGGGTAGCGATTGCGTATGTAAGCAGCACAATTTATAGCTTCGGCCCAAAAAGATTGTGGAAGATTACTTTGCAATAGTAAACACCTTGCCATTTCAGTTAACGTCCTATTCGATCTCTCAGGGGTGCCATTCTGCTGAGGGGTTAAAGAAGAAGAAAATTCTCGTTTTATACCGCATTCTTCGATATATTTATCAAATTCTTCGCCGCAATATTCTAAGCCATTATCTGTACGAAGAAATTTTATTTTCTTTCCTAATCGGTTTTCGTCTGCTGCTTTGTATTTAACAAATGCATTCTTAACCTTATCCTTGGTTTTAAGAAAACTAACTTCAATATAACGTGATTTATCATCAATAAAAGTGTAGCCGTCTGCTATTTCTCTCTCTCTCGCACGCGAGGAGCCAGCCAATAGCAATGAGGCGCATTTCCTCCCCCCGCGTTTTCTGCGGAGAGCTTTTGAAGTCACGTGACGCAGTAACATTCGAACTTTGCAGAGAGCGGCAGATTATTCTGTCAGTGACGATGGCGAATATTTGACTATGTGTTGTTATGTTAATAAAGTTTATTTTTCTACAAAATCTTCTGATTATTTGAGTCACCGAGATATTTTTATCATCTCCCTTCAATGCATTCTCTAAAATGGTGACCGCGGATTTTTGAACCTTCAACTATTTCATAGAACGTCGAACTATTCAACTGTTTCATGGAACGTTTTGTTTAACTAGCAAAATGGCAACTGCTGAAACATCTGCCGTAGTCATTCCACCCTATATCCCTGTGGACCCTACATTATGGTTTCATATGCTGGATAGCACATTCGAACTAGCTACTCCTAAAGCTATCACTGAGTCGAAAACAAAATATAATTATGTTGTAGCGCATCTACCGCCTGCTACTGCTACTATGGTTCGAGATATAATTATGAGTCCTGATCCTACTGATCCTTATCAGATTTTGAAAGCAAAAGTTATCGAACGTTGCGGAGAAAGTCGTACTTTAGAAATACGGAAACTGCTAGCTGGAGAAAGCCTGGGTGACAGAAAACCAACTGAATTACTTCGCTTAATGAAAAGACGGGCTGAAAGCCATAGTATCAGCGACGATCTTCTTCTAGAACTGTTTACTCAACAAATGCCAACCACTGTGCAAACGATTCTATCTTCCATTGAAAAAATTACTCCAGATAAAGCGGCGGATATTGCTGATAGAATAATTGAATTAACGCCTTCCAACATTAGTTCTGTTTCGATTCGAACGCCAACAACTGAATCTCAGACACCACCAGCCATTGATATGCTCGTAAAAGAAATCCAAGCATTACGCCAAGAGGTCGCTCATCTTCGTCGTTCAAGAAGTGTATCTAGAAGTGATAACCATCAGCGTAATCGTTCTCAGTCCCGCCATAGGGATGTAACATTGTGTTGGTATCACCAAAAATATCAAGAAAAAGCAAAAAAGTGCCTAGCGCCTTGTTCTTATTCGGAAAACCAGAAGCGGGAAGAGTAGCGGCGACGGACTTCTCCCCAGCACCTTCTCGTCGCCTTTTCGTTAGAGACAGAAATACAGGTATGTGTTTTCTAGTCGATTCTGGATCTGATGCCTCACTTGTGGCCGCGAATAAAAATGACAAAACTAAGCCTGTTCTTCAAACCTTTCGTGCTGCTAATGGTACAAAAATTAATGTGTATGGTCGTAAATGTATTAATATCAACTTAGGCCTACGCCGAAATTTTACATATTCTTTTTATATTTGTGATGTTTCATGTGCTATTTTAGGAGCTGATTTTTTGCATAATTTTAATTTAAAACTTGATTTACGGAATCGTCGTCTTATTGATTCCACTACTAATTTAAAAGCTCCTGCTATATTAAGTACTTGTAATATATTTTCTGTGAAACCCAATGTTGTAAATGATATATATGGTAAATTATTATTTAAATTTCCTGAAATCACTAAATTACCGGATCCCAACCAACCGTTTAAGCATAATACTGTGCATTATATAAACACTAAGGGGCCTCCAGTCACTGCTAAGCCTAGACGGCTAGCTCCAGATCGGTTAAAAATTGCCAAAGCTGAATTTCAGCACATGCTACAACTCGGTCATATGAGACCTTCTAAAAGTAATTACTATTCGCCTTTGCACCTGGTGCCGAAGAAAGGATCTGTCGATTGGAGACCTGTTGGTGATTATCGTGCTTTAAATGCACAAACTGTTAAAGAAAAATATCCTATCCCTTGTATCGCAGATTTCACTGCTGAATTACATGGTAAACAAATTTTCAGTCACATTGATCTAGTAAAAGCCTACCATCAAATTCCCATAAATCCTGATGATGTACATAAAACTGCGATTTGCACTCCATTCGGACTTTTCGAAAGCACTCGTATGCAATTCGGCCTTTGTAACGCTTCCTCAACTTTTCAACGATTTATTGATGACGTAATTCGTGACTTAGGATTTGTTTACGCATTTCTTGATGATTTTCTAATTGCATCAAATAATGAAACTGAACATTTAGAACACCTTGATTTGTTGTTTTCTAGACTTACAGAGTATGGTCTGTGTATTAATGTTGATAAATGTAAATTTGGCCAATCCACTATCGATTTTTTAGGATTCAAACTTTCAGCTGAAGGAATTGAACCCTTACCTGATCGTGTAAAATGCATCCTAGATTTCCCCCAGCCCTCTACCTTAACTCAACTAAGACGCTTCTTAGGTCTTTTCAATTTTTATCGACGGTGCATTCCCAAAGCTGCCGATATTTTAGCTCCACTCGTTAAATTCTTAGAAGGACACAAAAATACGAAAAAACATCCCCGTTCCAATGCTAACAAAACTGAGCAATTGCAATGGAACGATGAAGCCATTCTTTCCTTCACTGCTTCAAAAGAAGCTATAGCTCGAGCTACATTATTACGACATCCAATTCCTGGCGCCCAGCTAAGCTTATGGGTCGATGCCAGCAATGTCGCAATTGGTGGATCTTTAATGAAACTCTCCGAAAACCAATGGGAACCAATAGCATTTTATTCCTGTAAATTAAACAAATCTCAAAGAAATTGGTCTACTTATGATCGTGAAATATTTGCTATTTATTGTTCTATAAAAAAATTCAGACACATGCTAGAAGGTCGGAATTTCATTATTTATACAGACCAAAAACCCCTTACATTCGCATTTCGACAAAACCCTGATAAATGTAGCCCACGTCAATTGAGACATTTAGACTATATTTCACAGTTTTCTACTGATATTAGATATACTAAAGGCTCTGACAACATTGCGGCCGACGCATTATCTCGAATTGAGATAGATCCAATTTCTCCTAATGTGTTAGATTTTAAAGAGTTTGCCACTGCTCAGACAAATGATGAAGAGCTAAAACAACTTCTCGAATTTGACACCACTTCATTAAAATTAGAAAAACATTATTTTCCACTCGAAGATGTACATTTATATTGCGATATGTCACAAAAACATCCTCGACCATTTGTTCCTAAAAGTATGCGACAATCAGTTTTTTCAACCTTGCATTATTTCTCGCATCCAGGTATCTCAGCTTCATTAGATTTAATTTCTAAACGATTTGTATGGCCTGGCATGCGTAAGGATATAAAATCTATGGTTCGCAGCTGTACGAAATGTCAAAAAGCTAAAATCTTTCAACACACCAAATCACCAATTGGTACATTCTCTGAACCTGATGCTCGTTTTGCCCATATTCATGTTGATTTTATCGGACCTTTACCATCATCCGATGGCAATCAGTATTGCATGACCATCATTGATAGGTTCACGAGATGGCCCGAAGTTATACCCACATCTGATATGACTGCAGAAACAACTGCTCGTACATTGATACACAGTTGGATTTCCAGATTTGGAACCCCTGTTACCATCACTACTGATCAGGGTAGAAACTATGAGTCCACTCTTTTCAAAGAGCTTACAGATAGATTAGGATGTAGACGCATCAGAACTACAGCATACCATCCACAGTCTAACGGTTTTATTGAAAGATTCCATCGCCATCTTAAGAGTTCTCTTAAAGCTCACAATCAAATTCAATGGACTGAAATCCTCCCCATTGTCTTACTTGGTTTACGCACTGCTCTTAAAAATGATATCCAAGCGACCTGTGCTCAACTTGTTTATGGCACAAATATCAGACTACCCTCTGATCTCATAAACACTGAAACTATAAATCAACCACCTACTCTTACATACGTCACTGAGTTAACTGAAAAAATGAGAAAGTTAAATCCCATTGCCACTGCAATGCACGGCAATCCTAAAATTTATGTCAATCCCTCATTAAAAACCTGTTCACACGTGTTTCTTAGATCAGATAAAGTCAATCCTCCCTTATCACCCCCTTATACAGGACCTCATCGAGTGATTGACAGGTCTGAGAAAACGTTTGACTTGGAAATAAACGGGAAGCGCTGTACTGTATCTATTGATCGCATTAAACCTGCATATCAATTAGCAGATTCTATTTCACCTTCCCAACCTCAAAAACAAAATGAGCCCATAAATTTTCCAACTACTCCTGTTGAACACCCTACCACCAAATCTGGTCGTAAAGTTCGTTTTCCGAAACATCTCGTTACGGATTATATTGTTTAAAACATTTGATGTTTATAGTGTGCATATTATTTCCTTCTCAAAAGTATTGTTATTCATGTAATGCATAATATATTTTCTATTTTTTTTGCATCATATGTACTTTAATTTTACTCAAGACCTTTCTTATGTATCTTATTAATTGCTACCTTTTTGTAATCGCGACTTCGTCACTGGGGGCATACTCTGTAGCCGTCTGCTATTTCTCTCTCTCTCGCACGCGAGGAGCCAGCCAATAGCAATGAGGCGCATTTCCTCCCCCCGCGTTTTCTGCGGAGAGCTTTTGAAGTCACGTGACGCAGTAACATTCGAACTTTGCAGAGAGCGGCAGATTATTCTGTCAGTGACGATGGCGAATATTTGACTATGTGTTGTTATGTTAATAAAGTTTATTTTTCTACAAAACCTTCTGATTATTTGAGTCACCGAAATATTTTTATCATCTCCCTTCAATGCATTCTCTAAAAAAGTAACAAAATATCGCAATCCTCCATGGGAAGGGACTCTCATGGGCCCACATAAACCTGAATGGATCCGAAACAATAAATCATTACTTTCAAAATTTTATTGTTTAGGAAAAGAGCGGACAGTTTGTTTAACTTGAATACAAACTTTACAATCTTTAAGAGACTCATCATCATTGAAATTTAAATTTCTAACCATATTATTAGATTTAAGTTTCTTTAAATCAGACTCATTTAAATGTCCTAACTTTAAATGCCATTTTACAAAATCACTTACCTGTGCAGCTCTTTCGGGGATTGGATGTACATAATATAAATCACCTTGACGAACAGCTTGTACTAGTATAGAACCATTAGGCTCAATTATTTTAGCATATCGTTCTTTAAAAAGCACAGAACGATTATTAGCCGTTGCTTTTGATGTTGAAATCAAATTACATTTTAACTCAGGTACACACAGAACGTTCTTAAGTGTGAGATCAGTAGTCCCACTACCGTTAGGCACTGAATAAGAACTGTTCCTATTCCTGTGATTTTTGCTGTTTTATCAACCGCAAGCTGTATTGTAGAATTATCACGAGGATGAAATTCTGTAAATAAATTTTTATCTTTGCACATATGAGATGTACAACCGCTGTCTAAACACCATGCAGTAGATTGATGATATGCGTCGAGAAATGCCATACTAACCGGTTCTTCATAACTAATCATTGATCCTTGATTTCCTTTATTTAAAGATGCAAGCTTTCTGTCAGCTATTTTCTTTCTACATTCGTTAGCTTTATGCCCGATTTTGGAGCAATAATTGCACTTGAAATTACGATAATTTCTTTCCACAGGAAAATTTTTATTCGTATTAGTCTTCCATTTTTCATTTTTCTTCTGTTCTTGATTATTTCTCTTGTTTTCTATATAATAGGCATTTTGTGAATCATGAGTCGTTTTTCCTTTTCTAGCTTCCCATTCTTCTAGCATCTTAATTTTCAAAAAATCGGGTTTAGGTAATTCATCTCTCGATTCTATAGCGCATCTAAAATTTTCGAAATTCTCAGGAACACTGTAGAGTAGAAGAATTGATAACAAATCATCCGCAATTTCTATTTCCATTTCTTTTAATTTATCAACAATCTCAAAAAAGATATTTAAATGTTCAGACATCGTTTCACTGAAACTCATCTTTCGAAACAGAAGCTGTTTTAACAGAGTTGCTTTCTTAGCGGGGCCTCTTGATTCATAAACGTCTTTCAATTTATTCCATACAGAATTTGAAGTCGCACAATGCTTCATGTGGCACAATTCACTAGGATTTATGGCCAGAATTATATCAGCACTAGCTTTTTGATCAAACTGGAGCCATTTCTTTTCATCAGGCCTTCGGCCGGTTTCTCTTCTTTGCCGGTTACATAATCCCAATGATCATTTTTTATTAATACTGCTTCAATTTGAAGGTTCCAGCTATCAAAGTTGTCTTTGCCGAGCTTTTCAATAGTCGTAACATGAGACATGATTAAATAAAATATCTCGCAGCCACAAATCAAAACAGTCAATGACAGAACGTAGAAGAGTTCTTAGTTTCAGTTTAGGCTTAAGACTTTACGATTCGAAAGTTCGAATAAAAAATATTTCTGCTATTTATAGCGCAGTGAGTAGCGTCTCTGGTACCCATAACCTTTGTTGGTTTTGGGGGCACACAGAGTTAGCAGAATAGCTCGACATAAACATTTATTAACACTAACACGAAGACAAAAATATATACATAGCTTAAATGCGACTAAGCACTGACATGTTTTTAACAGAACTAAATAATCTCGCTCGCAGAGCGAATTTGGAGAAACGTCACTGTACGCGCATGCGCTGAAAGAAAAGGGTAAGATAAATGGACGTTGTATTCCAACAATTAATATGAAATGAATATATTTTGTGAGCCCATTGGAACAAAAATGAATATATCTAAAGGTTATTTTATGTAATTTTTAATTACCAGAATATAAATTTATCAAATAGAAATAATAAGGAAAATGTAATTTATTTGATAGATTGGTTAATATCATACAAGTGATAAATATGATGAATCATTAGATGCAAGTTTTAAACAATATTTTATGCACTAAAATAAACACGAAAAACTTTTTTACTCATTTCTTATAAATTATAAGGAAAATCGTCTTCACTCTAAAATAAGTCTTAATATATACATACACATAAGATATTTGTTATTAGCACATCAGAATCAAAACAGATATGTATTATTTTCAAATCACATAATTTTTAATTCAGAAGATAAATAGATAAAAAAAGTCTAGAAAGTATATGAAATGCTAATTTAATCGATACTAACTATTAATTTGAATAAACTACAATGTTTAAGCATACTTATTAGATGAACGTGCAATAAAACTAATAATTAGAAAACGTCAAATTATAACCTTTTTTTTTAAAGTTTCAGCTGGAAAATATTCATCCATAAAGAACAAAGTATATTCTACATTGAATATATTAACCAACAGTTTATGTTCAACAGGATAAAGAAAACATTTAAAAAAAATTTAATTAAACTTAGTAAACTATAATTCACAATTTCAGCTGCATTGTGCGAATTTATAATATTTAAAATTTGCTTTTTCATAAAACATGATACCAAAATTTTTTCCATGTAATGATGATCAAATGGTACTTGGTAAAACTTAAAAATGGAGCGGTGGAGGGGGGGGGGGGGAATAATGTTGCGTGAACTGAAAACTACATGGAGTTGTTTAAAAATTCACGTTATCTAAAGTACTTATTTCTCTACAAAAAGAAAAATCTTTTTTTCAAGTGACTTAAAATAAATAAATATTAAAAGAAAAAATATATGATTTAAGAAGCAAGTGAATTTTATTTATTATACTTTTAAGGACTTCTCATAAAAATTCCCTCCCTCCCTTCGCCCCAAAACAAATAAACAAATATCACTTTCGTAACGCCAAGGAGGTAAAGCAAGGTCAAGGAGAATCTTTCCTAGAATCTCCATCCCAGATTTGGAATTTTTTTTCTGCTTCATTCGTGCTGTTTGCCTACGGAATGAAGCGATATAACAACTACCACCGGTCACTCATTTCATTTCAATACATAGCATTGCACTGTATGTTTGCGTCCGTCCATCGGTATTGGTAAGTCTTTAAGTTATGTGTATTCATTGCAAATTTATTAATCGCAGTACAATCTACCTTTTGCATCATTTGATGTCAGGATTCTTGTTTGATATTTCTATTTTAGTTTTTATGAATACGCAAGAATTTTTTACACATACATTTTGTATATTTCTGTTAAATTAACGTAAATAGTTTATTTTAATTTATTTTAATGTCTTTATGAATTCACAAGAATTTTATAAACGTACATTTTGTAATCTTCGATAAAGTAGTGTAAAATTCATATCAATAGGTTATTTTTATTTATTCAATTATTTTTATTAATTTTTAAGGGATTGCCTAAGTAACCTTTAAACATTATAATTACCGGTATCACATTCTTTAAAACAGTTTGTATTAGTGTAAATATAAAAATGTGACTAAAAAGAAATGTGTTTTATTTTCTTCTACCAGGAGGAATATTTCAGGAGAAAATATTAAGAATTTTTACTCGAGAAAATTTGATTGACTAAAACAATTGAGTTTTAATGAAATTTAGAAATATCAAGATTAATTTAATGCATATTTTAAATCACTATTAAACTATTATTTACATTTCTAATAATTATAAATAATTTTCAAGGATTTTGAAAAAGTTTAAGTAATATATTTTTTTCTAATGTTTGGTTATTAAACTGCAAGAGAAATATCTAAATATTATCTGATAAAAGCTAAATTTTTAAATAAATGAGAAATATTATACAGTCATTTGTTAACTTAATGAAGATTAAACTTATTTTTATATAATATTTGAATAAAATTCATCTGAAATGATGCAAAAATTTAGATTATAATGATTTAATAAAGCTTTGAAGATTAAGCATAATATAACAGACTTACCAACAAACCTGTGTAAAATATTGTGAAAATCCAAGTAAATAGAGTACCTCAAACGCATCATATTTTAATGTAAAATGTATAAAACTATGTTAAAATCATGTATACTATTTAAGCATAAATTCGAAATTTATTCTTTAAAGTAAATACTTTTTAGAAGGTTAAATGAATGATAAATGTTTTTGCATGTAAAAAAAAAAAAAAAAAAAAAAAAAAAAACTTATAATTATTTAGATATACTTTTCAAGAAAATCAACTTAATTTAACTTGAACTTTTTCAAAAATATTCAAAATATAATATTTGATAATGAATTAATTGATTAGTTTAATCCTTCAATTATATACTTTATAATTTTTTATCAAATGCAACTATTTAAAAATGCATTCCATATAAATTTTGTAAATATATAAGTAAGTAAATGAACAAAGAAATTAATGCACTATATAAAGTATTGTATTTTGGAAATTTTTTGAAAAAGTTCAAAGTGAAAGAATTTGATTTTCTTGAAACGCATACCTAAATAATTATAAGATTTTATTTAATCCAGCAAAATTATTTAATCATTTAATTAGGCCGCTAAAAAGTATTTTCTTTTATAGAATAAATTTCGCTTTATGCCTAAACAATCGTCATGGCACAACAATGGCTAGTAATTACATTTTAAATAACCATAATAAACTTTTTGGTGTGCAGGTTTGGGCTAAATTTAATTTACGACAACCACAAATGGTGGCACAAAGGCAAGCTTCTGGTTAGCTTGTATTTTTAGTGGCCATTAAAATAATAATTGTGGGCAGTTTGAGGCTATCTAACATTTTTAGTAAAAAGTTAGTGGCAGGATTGTTGGCAACTTCTTGTATTTACGGCCAATTTTTTTACGGAGCCGTTACGATCAATGATATCGGGCCCCCATGGAACACTTTTGGCCAACGCTAACGAACCCATCAGTGGCCCGCAAGTTCTGTGTTTGTTGGGTAGCTTCTTTTGCTTACATTAAAATAAATATTTTACGCTAATGCGTAAGTGGTGCAATAGTTGGCCACCAGTCAGTTGTCAGACAAAATCAGATAAAATGCGTTCTAAATAGCTTATTTCACGTTCAAAGTTAAATATTAGAAGTTATATATGTACAGCTATCATTCATAAGTCATCGGTAAAAATTGAGGGCATTTTTTTGCAGTATTAACCAGTCTTTTTTTAAATGACCAAGTACTGGCGTTTTTTGCTATTCTACAGTTTAGTGATTGCTTTTTTGCAATAATAAGGTGTAGTGGTATTAGCAAAAAATCTCTGAAAGTACTCAAAAAAAAAATCCCTACAAACTATCATTTTCCTAAATAAACACCATATTTAATTTATTTTTCTTCTTAAAACAGAAAAATATGAATTAATTTTTTAACTAGATTCCAAAAATTTCTTAGTTATTAATGTTTTTAATGTTAGAATTATTTGCACTTATTCTTTTACAAACTTTTGTATCTTGGCAAGATTGTGTCTCACACTGAAGTGAAAAAAAATCATCTTTGATTTAATCATCTTTGTCATCTTTTTTTTTTTTTTTTAAATTCTAAATTTAAGAATACGAATGTTTTTTATATAAAAAATATGCACAGATAGACATACCTATATTTTTCTTTGTAGACAGGTATGTGTGTTTGTGAATAATTACAAATACATGTGCATGTATGCATACATTAACAGATGGAAGTTTTTGTCTCAGAGAATTCAGTTTTCCTTTTTGAACGTAACTCTCATAAGGACAAGACGAAGTATTTCTTTTTGTTTCGTTTCCATCTGAAAAAAAAATGTATTTTGGTTGAGCGCTGATAATATCATCGAAAACTGCTATATTCAGCGTAGTATCATATTCTGTTTATTTATTTATTTTTTATACAATTTTCCTTACTGCTAGTGGAGAGTTCTAAAATGGTTGCTTTCTAACGGATGCTTTTATTAGAGTAGTTCAAGCATAGGGTGTTCAAAAAAAAAAAAAAAAAAAAAAAAAAAAAAAAAACTAGAATAAAACGGGGGATTTTTTTTTTTTTTTTTTTTTTGCTCTATGCCCTTGAGATAAACAATAACACAATAAGGTTCGTCGTACGCAACAAAATTCAAAACATTGCATACTTAATCATCTTTTAGCAGCAAGAAAGAGTTTTGAACCTCGATCACATTGGCAGCAAACTCGCCATTCAAGCTTATCCCACGTTAATCTCAGCGGAAGGTTTCTTCTCATGTGATTACTACTTTTTCCTCATACACACATTGATATTCAAATGCATCGTCACAATTCAGACTACTAAATTTATTTTCAATTACCGCTTTTATACAGATTAAATAATAAAAATTGTAATAAATACTTTTCAAAAATCTACATAAATTTATTAAAAAATATATGTATTAACTCAAAACTAAAAATTTGAAAACCGACTTATATAGAAACCAAAATATCTTTCGCGGTTGAAAATTTAATTTAGTAAGTTTTGAAGTACCTTAAAAATGTCTTTTCGAGTTTGCTTTTATCATATCATTATATGAAATTCAAATAAAACGCGAAAATCATAAGTACTGGGAAATTTCTTAGTAAAATGGCTTCTTCTTTCAAAGTAAAAAGTGCGCTTATTTTTTTGGAATTTTCAAAAGAACATGCTGTGTATATTTTATTCGAATTCTTTATCTAGCTCATAACAAAAAATGTTTATTCAAAGCACAGATTTCTTTTGAAATATTTCTTTTTTGAGAAAATGTTAAAAGATTTTTTTTTTCGTATTTTTTTTTTAATTTAAAGAGTCATTTTTTTTATTGTTTAAGAATTTACACAGGTTCTTGTTTATTGAACATTCTTCTTATAAAAGAATTCTAATCTCGTAACAAAAAGAAAGTGAGTATTTATTAGATCTCAGAATAGGATTTTTATAATATATAATACTTTTTTACGATAACTATATTATTATTTTAAGAAAATGAATAAGAGTAGTATTGTGTAGAAGATATTTAATTTATACTACTCGTTCCAACTCGATTAAAAAATATTTTGACAGTAACTGGTGTTTTAAATGATTTTTAAATATTTTAGAAATCTCCAATTGCTTTTGGAGGAAACGAAAAATTTTTAATCGTGGAAAATATAAGGTTTCACAACGCAATGTTACATTTTCATCAGTATTTCTAATAATCACATAAAATTCAGATGGCACTAATGTGGGGAATTTCGCAAGCAACACCTGCATCAGACTGAGTGTCCCCGTATTTTCCGCTTCGAGATTAAAAAGGAAACGAGCCTTAACGAAGCTGTGTGAAGTGGAAATGCAGAAGAAGTAAATAGAACGAAATGAGTTTGACGACGCAAGGTTTGGTTAAAAAAGAATAGAACATATTTCGGTGAAATAAGATTGAATATTTACACGACGTAAGAAAATCTCAGAAATATTCAACGACGTTTATAAACGAAGCCTGAATTATAACCTTTAAATTAATTAAAGAACGAGAAGAGTGTTTTTTTTCTGTATTTTGTTTGTTTGTTCGTCTCAATAAATGTCAGTGTTCGTCCTAAAAGTGAGTTGTGAGTTATGTATGGAGTCTCACCCCATAAATATGCAGAAGAAGTAAATAGAACGAAATGAGTTTGACGACGCAAGGTTTTGTTAAAAAAGAACAGAACATATTTCGGTGAAATAAGATTCAATATTTACACGACGTAAGAAAATCTCAGAAATATTCAACGACGTTTATAAACGAAGCCTGAATTATAACCTTTAAATTAATTAAAGAACGAGAACAGTGTTTTTTTTTCTGTATTTTGTTTGTTTGTTCGTCTCAATAAATGTCAGTGTTCGCCTTAAAAGTGAGTTGTGAGTTATGTATGGAGTCTCACCCCATACTAATGTTAGTTTTTAATAAATATATCAATAATAGTTATTAGAAGATTCTGTCTATAATTTAAAAAAATCATTAAAAAATTTAATATTTTTTATAAAAAAATGAGCTAAAGATTAATTTAAGTTTCATAACAATTCCAACCTGCAAAAAAAGTTTTAAGAAACAATGTATTTACGATGTTTACTTATTTCATGCAGGTAATCGTCATTAGAATACCAAATACATCTCAAAAGAAATCATTATACATTTTTTATCGCACAGTTTTTTACGCAGCTTATTTATATCCTACTCTCATTTAATATACTGGCGTTTATTTTTTAATGCATCAAAAATTGAAAATTGCGTTATATGTTTCTTAACTCGTTTTTTTCCCTTCTTTGTGTCTTTTTATAACATTATTCAAAATTTTAAGTAAATATTATGTAATAAATATTACCAGTTAAAAGCATAATTTCATTCATTTTAATGTACTATTTTTTTTAAAAATGCACACATATTTATATTTTTAAAATTATTTTTCTTTCTAAAATTAACATATTTATTCTTTATTATAAAATATGAATTAATATTCGATTAAGATTTTTCTAATTTTGTAATATTCCTTCTCTATTTGATTTTTTCCTATTGACATATAGAAATAAAATCCCTGTTGTTACACTACATATTTACGTCGAATACTTTAAATGGTTATTTTTAAGTTTTGAAGGAAACTGATTGTTTAAATTTATAATTTAAGTAAAAACACCCTCACACATTTGTGAAATTTTAAACTGTCAGAAAAAAAGTTGTACCACAAATAATGAGTATGTTTTTTTTTTTTTTTTTAATTATTATTATTGTTTCAGAGGTTGTGAGCATTGATGTAAAACACGGGCATTTATTTTTACGCGTAAATATCTCCTGGCTATTAATCAGTGTACCCTGGTTAATATAAATTTTGAGTATTTACCAGTGTAATTATCCGAAAATTAAGAATATAGCAAAAAAAAAAAAAAACGTCCATATTGCTATTAATTATGATTTAAAAAAATTCAATGAAAAATTTGTGCTTTATATTTCTTACAACTGTTACATTATAGAGAAGCTCTAAATTGCACATTTAAGTATTAAATTTAAATGTTCTTTTTAATTGTAATGTGAAAAAGCTATTGAATTTTTTAAAAAGAATTTACCAAAATCATCAGATTTACATTAAATTAATAAACTTAATGATATATAAATGTATATAATATGGAAAGTGAAAAATATATTTTTTTCTACTCGGTAATTTTAGGTTTCAGAAAGCAGTTCGATAGTAAAAACAGTTTGACATCCGAGATGTTATCGGCATGTAATAAAAATATACAATATATCAAGTTAAATTTTTAAATTGAAAATAATAATTCATTATTAGTCGGACACAACTTCAATATATGAATTTTTCAAGTTATTTTTTTTTAGGCTACTGTCACTTAAAAGTAATTCTTCATTTTCATATTGTTAATGATTTGCTGAAAAATTTGGAAGTTATTTTTTTGTTCATTTGTATCCCCCTTTTTTATTTAAAGTGCTATCCCGTCGGACGAATGTCTCTGCTGACAAAAAATTTCGGCTAATGAAGATTTGTTGCTTTTTTTTGCATAAACATTTTGCGCCAATAAACGCTTGCTGAAATACACAAAATGGCTCTGAAATTGAACCAATGAAATATTTTGAAGGCTAAAAATAAAAAAATATATAAATAAAAAATGAAGTGTTTAATATTTTAAATATATATATATATGTGTATATATACGCTTTTATCAAATAATAGTTTAATGCAATCAGTTTTAAAATCCTGAAAAGATGATTTAAGTTCTGTTTGATTTTTTACTTTCTTGTTGGTCTGTAACCGAACTGTAAAGAAACAAGGCAAAAAGTGTGTATTTTTAAATAAATTCACTTGCGTGCGATTTCTACCAAGCAAGAGAAAAGCAGTGATTTTTTTTTATAATCAGGTTTGGTACACGCGCCAATTTAATGTATTTTCACGAAATTTTTGATAAAAAACATGAAATGCAGAGAAAAAAAAACAGAGCCGATTTTCAAGATGAACATTGAACGCTTGTAAAAGCGTGCTTTTTCAAAAAAAAAAACTATTTTTACTTTTATACCTATAAGGGTATAAATCCGTGTTTTCCGGTTTACAGAATATAGGTGAAAACCATTAAATATAATATTTCATGTGTCAGTCCTCTTTTTCTCTGTACATACTAAAGACACAGCGATGAATGAGATATGTTTCATACGGTTCTGCAATTTTTTGTCGTAGTATACTTATATTTTACTAAAACACGTTGTTTTATTTAAAAAAAAACTTTCAATTCATCAAAAATTAATGAAAAAAGACATCAGCAAATAATCTCAAAAATTGCAGCGAGATAGCCACGCACGAATCTGTTTTTTTGAAAAATAATTATAATATATTGATTACATTTATTATATTTTTTTTTCAGAATGCCCAGTAACAATTCTACACTGTAAAAGAAATCCGACCAGCTTTCCTGTAGGAATCGGAAAAATAGTTGCCCTTATCGTACCGGAGACTTTTTCAAACCAGCTCGGAATAAAATCCGTAAAAAAAAGGAAATAGTCAATAAAACGATATTTTATGGATTTTATTCCGAGCTGGGTCGGAAAATTTTCCGGTACGATAAGGGCAACTATTTTTCCGATTCTTACAGGAAAACTGCTCGTATTTTTTTTTTTTTACAGTGCAAATTGATTTTAATTTCGTTATAGAATATAAGCTGGAAACAAATGATAAGCTACTTATATTACTTTAAGTACAAATGGATTTTTTTTTTCGTATTCGTCTACATGCGATAGAGATAGATTTGTAGAAAATTCCTGCTAGAAAATTGTTTTAAAAACAATAAAAAATTACTATATTGCGATATAGTTTTCATATAAATTGCATCTTAAAGTACATTTTCACTCTATTCAGCGGTGTAAAAATTGAAAATGTGCGGTATTTAGAAATTTAAAATATTGTTATAAATGTTAATAAAAGATTAATTTAATCGTCTGCTGTTGCCACCGTAAAATGACGCCAGCGTTACGCACGGACAAGTTTGTTCTTTATAATATAGATTGTACTACAAACATTTTCTGAACACAACAAATATATATGTATCGGATATAGGATAGATGTTTTCCGAATTTAGTTTACCTCTTATATTAAAGGAATAAAGATATATTTTAAATATGACTTTTTTTAAAAGGAAATAACATAATTATAATGCTATTCCTCTTTTTCATGCAAGTCCCAGCAGCTTCCATGCATCGAAGGTTTACTTACAAATAATTCGTTTTAAGTGGTGATATTTCTTTGTAAGGCCAACAAAAGCCGTTTTATTTATTTATTTATTTTTTTTTTTTTTTAGCAAACAAGAATCAATAAATTGAAACTGAATTTTTCCTACCAAACAAGTTCATTTTTGCCAATTTGCCAATTTCTGTGTGTAAAAAAGTACAGTCGTGGAGAAAAAAGTAAACACCCCTTACTAACTCTGCAAAGAATTATCGTAGAAGAACGTTACTGGTACCAAACGATTGGCAATAAAGTGTAATTTTAACTGATGTATGTAAAATTTCCTTAGGGCCATCTACATATTAAAACGAACCATAACTTTTTTTTTTTTATAGTAGCAGTACACAATTCTGGAAGCATAAATGAACTCTACACCCTTCAATTAGCCTAAAAACAAATTTTTATGCAATTCGTACGATAAGTTTCCGAGAAATTAATTATTTTAAAACGAGCGCTAGGACTTTCGAAAGATCTGAGTCTTTCTTCGTCAGGCGCAAAGAAGACGTACTTCTATCTTCGTCAGGCGCAAAGAAGACGTACTTCTATCTTCGTCAGGCGCAAAGAAGACGTACTTCCACTATGAAAGCAGCAGCAAGACTGAAATGAGATATAAGGGAAAGAAAACCAGTTGAAGAAACAGCCAATAGGAAATTAGAAATCAACAGCCAATAGGAAAGTAGAAGACAACAGCCAATGACAGAAGAGTATAAACAAAATAAAAGAACACAGAGTAGAAGGGGCAAAAATTGGGAGGAAAAACTTTTATTTGTATTTTTTATTTCCTCCCATTTTTTGCCCCTTCTACTCTGTGTTCCTTTGTTTTGATTATACTCTTCTGTGATTGGCTGTTGTCTTCTACTTTCCTATTGGCTGTCGATTTCTAATTTCTCATTCGCTGTTTCTTCAGCTTGTTTCCTTTCGCTTATCTCTCATTTCAGTCTTGCTGCTGCTTTCACAGTAGAAGTACGTCTTCTTTGTGCCTGACGAAGAAAGACTCAGATCTTTCGAAAGGCCTAGCGAAGTTTAAAAATTTTTGATGGTGTTTTAAGAAGAATTTTTTCTTTTAAAAAGCTTCACTGGCTGATTGGAATTATATATATATATGTGTGTGTGTGTGTGTCTTTTATGCATATTTTCTGTGATAAAAACAGTCTTTAAATTATAAGAAGCATTTTGGTTTCCACAGGTCGTATTAGGTTTCAAATTTCTGCAAGAGGAATGTCTTTACACAGAGACTCTACTGCATACACATATTTCATAAACGTAAATGTATATTTAGTGTATTTATTAAGTATGATAATCTTGTGAATATAATAAAATACTTATTGTATGTAAAAAATGTATGTGGAAAATAATGTAACACTAATATTTTTTAAAGCGATTTTATTCATACGAAAAATTATAACCTTTCCATGCAAATATTTAAATAAAAAAGTAAAGAGTGGAAAGTAAAGAAAACGTCTCTTACGAGTACGGAAAGATTTAACACTTTTAGAAGATCAACATAAAGGGGAAAAAGAACACAGTAATATAGGTAAGCACTTTCTTAGAAACCTATGTCCAGTTCGTATTTTAGAAGTATAGTAACAGTAATTTTATTTTTGCTGACAAGACGAAAAACGTGGATTTTAAATAAAAGTTAAAAACGTTTCTTTTTATCTTTGTATAATATTTCTAGGAAGGTACTTCATAAGCATTTTCAAAGGCTAGATTTCATATATTTTATTAAGTATTTTACCTAAAAATTCTTAGGAAAATATCTTTTATTTCGATATATTTCTACTAGTCTTTATTTCATTCTACCCTTTAAAACTGTGATGTTTAAAATGGATTAACTTAAAATGGGAATAGATTGGGGAATGTTGAGGAACAGTGCTACAGAACTTTATGTAATTTGTCACAAAAAGATGTATTCGAAACATATGCTAATCATTTTTGAACATTTAAATTAACACAAAGATGTCTATAGATTACGCAAGTATCACATTAAAAAAGTCTTTTTTTTCAAACTCTCGTACTGAAAATTGTCATGATTGCTGCCCTTCGAATTATTCCGATTTATTTTACTCATTATTTTGAATTATATTATAGATACTTTTATGACTAATGTGCATATATATATATATATATATATAAGGTTTTATCACCTTTAAAAATACATAAAATTTGAAAAAAATCTATCATGAAATAAAAAAAAAGAACAAAAATCTTGTGTCCAGCATAGATTATGAAACACTTTATAACACATTCAGAATACAGTATATCAATAGTTGGAAAAACATCAGAATTATTTTGTTCATCCCGGTATATGTTCTATTGATTGATATTTATCGCATACTAAAAGTTAGTTCAGTTAAACGCATAGCAGTGTATAAAATTCCCATTCAACAATCGCTGTCAATAAACGGAATTTTACTCTATGTCCTTTCTGTATCCGTGTATATGATAAATATAACTTATACACACCAAGTAATATGCAAGTAAAGTGCAAATAAATAGTTAAACTTTAAAGCGCGTATCACAACTGAATAGCACGGTCAGTAATTATTCTTCATAGGCAATACTGATAAAAAATAATTTTGTGTGTCCCTGTAAATGAACGATAAAATATATGTACATCAGATTCCATAGTAAGCGCTTGTAGTGCACCTTAGTGATACATAAAATTTTAAAAATGTTTAAAACGGTGTCATATCTTTAAAATACGCCTCAATGTTTCCCCATAGGCCGTAATGTAATGTAATTCTTTTGAGTGTCCCTGTAAATAAACCATAAGTGCTGCACACTTCATTTTCAATACAGAAAATATCACAGTAAACCACAATAATATATATCAATTTCATTTTAAAAGCACCGTGTTTATGCGAGTGAGAGCACGGACAGACAGACGCACAAACCCAATTCGCAAACACTTTTCAACTTCGTTGGAAAGTGTTCAAAATGAAAAGGTGAATAAGGATCGTCGTTCGTTAATGTCGGTTTATTAACCAGAAAAGAAATATGGAAAATTTGAATGCGACTAACTGATTCCCTTACATTACAATTTCTCCGTAACCTTACTTAATTATAGTAAAAAGGGATTTCTTTTTTAAAAAAAGATCTTGCCATTGTAATTTCTTTTTCATCGTACTAGGGGGGCTCCGCCACCCAGCTCGCTACGCTCACCAACCCCCCGCTTAATCGCTTCTCGATTCCATTCGGCATCCCTATTTTCTAGCCCGCCTTAGAAGTAATTGTTTCGCGTTTCCATTCTGGATCTCTTCGCGATCCCTTATTTTCTATGCATTCAATTTTTGGATTCCACTTGGTAAAAATACGCTCCTCCCCCAACTCCTGACAATGTTATTTTCTTATCTCCAAGACCATAATCATTAGAGATTATAGAGTTTCATAATTATAAGAATTATTAAAGATAAAATTATATATATAAAGTGTTACGAATATTGTAAATAGTTAGTGTTTGTGCTTAAAAATAATGTAAATAGTTCAATTAAGCTCTATTCATAAGATAACATTAGTTTTTGTTGAATTGAAATATCTCAATTTGTTGATTTTCTGCAAGTAAGTAAAACCTATTGCATTTCAATGGAAGTCTACGTAAATTTGGCGAAATACTGGAAATAGCGCCAAGTTGGCGTCACTTTGGTCGACTAATTTTGGTCGCAAAATTTGGCGATATATCGCCAAGTTGGCGACAAACCTGGCGATATAGCCCCCATCTCCCACTTGGTAACCTTTCTTATAGCATCAGAAAGCTCTGACCAATCAGATGCGCTTCGTGGTATCTACGCAGATTTTCATTGGTCCATTTCTAAATCGTTACTTTTTTTTTATATACAGAAGGAAAACATTCCGTTTCAAGTGAAAACAGATGTTGAAACTAATGCCCTCTTTTATTTACATTATTCATTTCCAAAAATTTGGACATCTAAGTGTACAATCGAGGCAAACAATGTGTTTGGAACAGCATTTCAGATGAAATCATTTCTCGTAATTTATGAACACTGTAATAATATGTACTAATGATGTTAGTTAAGAAAAATGTTAAAACATGTGTAATATCCATAGAAAAAAAAATTAAAATGTCGATGACACTTAGTCGTTTCAATTTTCGTCTTTTAGGAGTCGTTTAAAAATTATTCAGCTTATTCTCACAACATGACTAGCCACATAATATTATGTTGATTGAACTTACAAGGAAGGTCTCCATACGGGCATATTCAGAAAAATCTGAAAAAATTACAGAGTGATCTTCTCATGTGGATTCTTCTCATGTTATAAAAAAACTTTTTGGCGGAACCTCGATAGAACTTTTGTAAAAAAAATAGTGAAAATTTCGTTTATTTGGCGATTTATCATCGGTTGGCGATGAAATGAAATTTCGAAATATGCTTTTTTATGCGAACACTCTTTAAGATAAAAATGTTTCATATTGAAATTGTTTAAATAAATTTAGTGTAAATAACTTTAGTTTTGTCAGTTTTAGTTTATTTAACTATAGTTTTTTCATATATATATCTACATATATATTTATAATGAAAGTTAAAGATCAAATTTTATGAATTAAAACAAAATTAAAATAAATTAAAATTGTTTCAATATCTCAAAATTAAGTTCAATTGAGCACTGTCGATTCAAATTTGTTGCTATGGAAACGACGAATTCTTTGATATTAAAATGAATAACTATTAAATGAATCTTGCTTTTATTTTGGAATACACTTAAATATATGAAAATATCTTTTACTTACGAAATTGTTTTTAAAGTAATAAAAATAAATAACAAGCAAGATAAATATGTAATACGAAAAAAAGTATTTATTAAACTCTCATTGTCTATGTTTAAATTCATTAAATACTTTTTACACGCATTCTAAAATTCAATTAACAAACAATTTTCAGGTGCATTAAAATCGTTTGCTTTTGGCGAGGAAAAGCACTGCTCGACAAATCGCGTGACGCTTTCATCTTTTTGCGCCAAATACTCGAAAGTATTTTATTTTTTTACAGACTTTCTACTGCAATTACGCCGCTAAATTTGACAGATCCTTTATTACGTATATAAGTAGTTTAATTGGTATTTTTTTCAAAATATTCTGAGTATGCCCAGTAAGGAGACCTTCCTTGTTAGATACAATAAACATTGCAATTCTTTTTGGAATGGAAGATGACAGTTCTTTAATTGCTCTAATATAGAGCTTAATAAATATACAAGAATAGCTAAATCAATTGGAATTAGTAGCATTTAGAATGCTGCTCCACTATCGAGGACATTTAGGGACAGGAATGTTAATGAAAGTTTCTATGCTTCACCTAAAGTAATCCTTATAATATTATAAATGTCAGTGTGTGTCCGAAAGTTTGAATGAAGTCTGCTTCTAAACGGTTAACGAATTAACGCTTTTCTTTTTTTGGATATATATGGATTATACAACAACCCGGAAATGAACACAGACTATGCTTAATTTATTTTACTCAAATATTTTGCTTAATAATTCAAAATTTCATTAATTTTCATACACAATGAATTGACATTTTTCCGATAAAATTTAACCATCTTATTTTTTCGTTGCCAAAAAATAAAAACTCTGAATAATAAATTAATTTCCAATTGAAAGATTAAAACGGAAATTTTCAAGTATTTTTAATAATACATGGTGCATGAATTTAGAATAAGTGCGGAATGAAGGCAAATGTGACGTCATATATGGAAAATAAAACGGATATGCTTTGATGTTGAAATTAAATGAGATTGTGTTATTTTATTAATTCTTATTATTTAAAGAAAATTGTTATCAATGCTTATCGTCTGCGCACGGTTGACATAAATATTTAAATTTAAATTTAACATATAAAAATTAAAATTAAAAATTTTTGAAGAGTCAATAATATGTCAATAATATGCATAGTAAAATAATCAATGTCGAAAATGACGTAATGATTAGGAGGAAATATGCATTTTCATTCTTAAAAAGTAAAAAATTAACTAAATAGAAAGGTTATGTTCTGATATCGGGTTCGTAGTCAATTTACTTTTTTTAGAGAAAGAAATTTTGTGCAAAAATAAATACATTTTTATAAACAGGTTTGTTTTTTGTGTGGTAAAGACTTAATAATATTCTAGATGATCATTTCTTCGCCCACCTTTGATGCCAAGTATGATTGTAAAACATATAAAAAAGTATTATCCGATAATTTTCTTGCCACAGATGCACACCTGGTTTGGCGCGATCTGTTTTTGACGCCAATTTGGCGAAAACATCGTTTTCGAATACCAGTTACATGTATATTTTTAAATTATGTTCTATTACTTAAAAAAAGAAATAACAATAAATAAAAAAAAAGTTTCATTAATTTATATAATTTTAAAAGAAAATTAAAGTAAATAAACAATTTATTAATAAATAAACAACAATAGCCGGGTTACCATGTCAAGTAAAATAATCTATTTTGTCAACAATTAGGTACCCCGGTGCGTATATGACATATGTGACATTTTCTTATTACTTCATGATATAAACAGACATCCTGGTTCAGCGTATAAACCTGAGTTATGTCAATGATCTATAATAAAGAAATACCTTAAATCACTCATACTAGCCGCCCTTGACGACCAGTTTGGTCTCCCGTAAAATTTATGTTTGGGAAAGCATGTTAAGCATTGCATCATGTTACTTTTATTCATAATTTAATTTACTTGGACCCCCTTAACCCTCTCGCTGAGCAACCCGAGACTTCCTCGGCAATGTAAAAGTAGCAAAATTTGCGTAATCCGAGATTTCCTTGGGTATTCATATTTTCCACTGGCGACTATTTTTTAATTCAACTGGGACCACTTTTTAAATACAAAAATTCCATATAGACTTTAAGAACATCTACAAGAAAACTATACTACAAAATTGATTTTTTTTACAGTAGTGGTGCATGACTAGAAAAGTAATTTCCTGTGGACAGCCCTGATTTCGCCTAATTTTTAATATCCTATCCCATCTAAGATCCTGAATTCTTTTACAAAACGTGTTTACCTATTTAAACTCTAAGCTATATATAGATTTCAAACCTGTAATTAAAAAATGCGTAATTTTTGAACCTATTTTGATAAAAAAAAAAAAATACGCAGCGAGAGAGTTAAATATAATTAATATAATCCCTTAAGCTAATATTAGTTTTTGTTGCATTAAAATATCTCAATTTGTTGATTTTCTGAAAGCAAGTAAACCCTATTGGTTTACAATGGAAGTTATGGGAATTTGACGAAATATTAGAGATATCGCCAAGTTGGCGACATTTTTTTCGACAAACTTGGTGGTATTTAGCAACAGAACAGGGTGCCCTATGGTAACCCCCCCCCCCCCCCCTTACAGGTATGGGGATGAATTAAATGCTGTTCAATCACCAATGAAATGCGTTTCATTTGGGCGTTGCCATTAAACAATTAAAAAATTAATACGCTTTATGTGCCACGTACGATAGCGTAATATATATAGAGAGAGATTGTCTCCTATAAAATGTGATAAAGAATTTGTTTATTAAACTCTTTTAATTATCAGAATCGAAATGCTTTACTTAATTTATTAATTTCTTCTTTTTATGTTACGTGAATGACGCCACGGCTAACAGCTAGTCGTAATATATGTCTGTTTTTAAGTGACGAAGAATTGACTTTCTGAAAAATATTATTCTTGTTGTATTTTACTAATTTCTCGTTCAAAAAAGTTCATCACTATATCAATATAACAGATTATTAAATTTATTTTTTCGGCCGGACCGCATTCATTCAGCTCTCGGACGCGCTCTTGAGCTATTGGTTAGATATCAATTATCTACATGCTCAATTGCGCAAGTATCATACTTTATAGTAATTGATTACAACTTATTTACAACACTTTCCTGAAAAGTAGCATTACATTTGCAGCCTTTTCAACTAAGTACATCAAGTTTGCCTTTTCCAGTTTCCACGTCTATAACCACAGTCTGTGAAGATGTCATCTACGATAGAAAATGAAAGTCTGAGCTCATTAGCAACATTTCTAGCACTTAAAACAACCCTTATATTTCGAACATTGCACAAAAGTCCAAGCTGGTAGTAAATACTTCGATAACATTCTCTTCCATAAATTTCCTAGACTTTTTTTTTTTTTTTTTTTTTACGTTAAAACTCAATAATTAGGATATTTTCGCTATGCTGTGCATTTTTTGATGTCATAATTATAATGGAAGTAGGAAAGGTTTTTTTTTTTTTAAATTCCATATTTAATTCATATACATAAATTGTTAAAATGATATTCTATAAAGATAATCTTTTATCTTTACAGATGAATTCCTTATTCGTGAATCCATCTATATTTTTATTTCTGTATATATTTTATTTTATACATATTTTTTTTTCAAAATTATCAGAAAACAATTAGTTCAGAACATCATTTTGTTTGTGTAAAGAGTGTTTTAAGCGACAAAAAAAAAAAAAAAAAAAAAAAAAAAAAATCAAAATTTTCAACCCATGAAAGTGGTGTTACCTCTTAATTCAGCCTGAATAATTAAAAATTGCAGTAATAAGTAAATGTGCTTTTAAAATAAATCTTTGATATTTTTTTTTTGTCATAGAAGAATGTAAGTTTTTATACATAATTAAATATTACTTACATATATATTAGTTAACTATAAATTATATAATCCAAAATAATCATCAGGACTTCTTTAAAATGTATGTTTCTGTAAGTTCAAGCATACATAAGATTATTATTTCCAAACTTTGTGTGCACCCAAAGTTTGAAAATGAACAGAAGTGCCACTGTTAAAAATCTGCAGCAAACCCGACTGTTTTTACATAAAAAAAGGTTACATAACCTTACATAACACTAATTTAACTGTATCCTAACCATATTATTGCCCATTTTATGGTCAGAAAAGTGTTAAATTACGGTTAAGTAACCGGTTTTTTTTTCAAAATATGGTCGAAGGACTGCACAATTTGCGACAAATTTTTATGAGTGTACAACTATGAGAACTTAAAATGCAAATTTAGTAGAAAAACGCCTTATAAAGTAACTTTTGTGTTCATAATAATGGAAATTATTACTTGTAATTGAATAATATCGGTTATCGCAGAATTAAAAGAATGTGTTTGTGTTTTTTAAGATCTGTAGAATTTTATATGCATGTATGCGTGTGTGTTCATATATTTGTTTTAAATGTGACATTAAAAAATACAGTTCGCTTTGACCACTATTGTTTTAAAACTGCAGTTTAAAGAGTACATTAAAGGGTCATTTAAAAATATTCATAAGGGCAATAGCCTTCAGGAAATTAATTGCATTCTATTCCTTGCTATATAGATGTAACTTTCGAAAAAAAAAAAAAAAGAAAATATGAGAAAATTAGAACTGTACTGAATTTGTGTGTTTCCATTGACTTTGAAAGAACCACCAGTGACCGAAAAGTTCTGCTCTTGAATCTGGCAGACGGGAGATGCTGGGTTCGATCCCAATCGCGGCCGTCGGCCTAATCTTTCGGAGTTTTCGTGGTTTTCTTCGAACCTTGGTTTTCCAAGCGTAAATACGGGTTAGGTACCCTTAGAAAGATCCTCACGGAGGGCACTTCCCTCGTTAGGGCTTATATTCCTCGTGCTGATAATTGGACCTCATAAGCACAACCAACCAACCAATGACTTTGAAATTAATTCCTTCAAGAAATATGAAATTTTAAGAAAAAAATGTTGAATATGTACTAACTTAATGAAAAGATTCATGTTTATCAGACAAAAAGAAATTAATATTATTTTTTCAACTCACGGAAGATGTTTTACTCGTTTACCAAAATTTTACCTATTAAAAGTGGAATATTTATAACTGGTAGTTTAAGCCGTTTTTAGACTTTAGTATTCAATTAGACAAATGAAATATATAAAAAAAAATAATTAATCGAAATTTCAACATCCAATGTTAACTGTGCTTAAAGTAAACTTATGCATACGAAAAAAATGTTCGAATGTAAACAAATTTCCATGTCGGACAATTAAAAAACGGTTTATTCTTAATGAAAAGTATCTTCATTAGAATATATTCTGTGCTTTTATAACATAACTATAAATACTTAAACTCTACAAATCGTCATTATAATCTTTCTTTTTTTAATAAAAATTATGAATTAACAGTTAAATTTTTTTTAAAGAAATAAAAATTATCTTTTTTAATTGTAACGATGCAATTTCGATTTTACTAAACATTGTGAAATAGAACTAGTAAACTGAGGATCAGAGGCCTAAACGTCAGCTCTACAAGTGACTGTTTTTTAATCTCACTTTGCATAATATTTAACATGCAAAAATCCGCATTTTTTATATATATTTATATAATATATACTTTTATAAGCATAAAAAATTCCTCGAAGCTTCCAGAAATTAAACACGATTTTTGTCAATTATTTCCAAATAAATTGCTTATTTTTGTATTTTGGTTTAGAAAAATGTACACTTCGGGAGCATTTTTGGTCTCCAAAACCCCCACACCATCCCCCGGTAATCTCATTATTTTTAAATTAGCCCTTTCTGATAAAAACATGCAAAGTATATTCATACTAAGAGTATCAAATGAAAACCTGCTGTTTAGAATTAAAAAGAATTAACAAACAGAAAAATATATTCCTCGCAAGTCATGATTTTCCATGAATCGACAACTTTCACTTAAAATTTCATCGCTGAATTCAGCAGTACATTTAAAAACATCTATAATTAACAATGCCGTTGACTTAGAAACTAAAGTTTAACCCTCCAATATCCATAAGTACAATTATTTAAATTTTACATTCATATTCTGGATTGCATAGTTTACAATTAAAAAAAAAGAATAAAAGAAACAAAACAAATTTTCTCAAAAACTATATGTTATCAAGTAATCCACACAAATTCATGATCGCATTAGATTAACGAAAATTAATGAAACATTCGAAATTTTAGAAACATGAATTCAACATTTATTTAGTTTAACATTCATGTAAAAATCAATACGAGACACTGCTTTTTTGAAATCTTTACAAGAAAAATCAATACAAATCCTAGCTTATTTAAAGGAGGTATAAAACTTTGGAAGGTTATAGTATCATACACTGTCAGAAATACTTTTTTCAATTCAGGAAATTTATTGGCAGCAGAGCTTCCAGGAATTTTCTGTTAATTGTCGAATATCCGTTTGTTTTTTCCCGAGACAGGAAATAAAATATATGTCGATTGAAGAAAGTGGGGATAAAATAAATGTTGCTGACCTTGGAGTCGAACAAGTACCTTAGTGCTAAGAGCCTAGTACTCTAACAACTCGGCCATAGTTGCACAATTGTGATGCCATTTGAAGCAAATATGCTTGGGTAAGATGGGTACAGCTTGATTTATTTCTTTAAAAAGCTTTGAATTTTGAAGTTAATTTCGAAAAGATTTCGTCTTTAATGAGATTGTAGCCGGCGTTCCAATAGTTTATTATTAATATACCATAAAACATAAACTATATCTTAAAGAAGATTGCTAGATGTCAAATATGAATATTATATTTTTTATTCGAGAAGAATTTTTTTGAGTAAAATCGATTTTTTTCCATTTAATATTTTAATTAAAATATCTATTTTAAATGTGTGGTTACTTAAAATATATTTTAAATGCGAATATATTTTTTTATAACTTAAAAAGTAAATTGTGACTATCTTTAAGTGGAAGAAAAAATTAATTGTTATTTATGTTTGAATGCGAAAACTTTTCTTTTCTTTCCTATTTTATTTAAATTAGAAATTTTAATTTACAGAGTTTGAGGTTTTTTGTTTTCTAAATAAGTTTGGATTTTAGTATTAATAGAGCCAATACGCATGCGTGCCAGGAATTAAAGGATTTCTTTTACTATTTTTAGATTTTTATTAAGAATTCACGAATGAAAATTTTTCTCTAGGAATAAGGAAATTATTTGTTAAAAAATGAGGAATAATTTTGTGTATAGAGACGAATTTTTCTGGCAGTGTATAAGAAATTCCGAGAGACATGGGACTTTTTTCTTTGATTATGTAAACTTTTCCAGATCGTAATAACGGCGACATGTTACATATTCACTTAAAATGTGATCTTTTCATAGACGTATAACGTGGAGGTGACACTGGGCTTGATGGGTTAAAATAAGTAAACGGGAATAACGAATTAGTTAATGAAAAAATACGAGTGAAATAGCACGGAAATATAACAGTAATGAAAGGATGATTTTACAGAATATTCCATTATTATAATTTTAGATGCGAAAATGTAAAAAAGGGGAATATACTTATAGCGTTATACTAAACAAAAAAAGACCTTTCAACTAGATAAATTTTACTACCATTTAGACCTGCTTTATTAAATTAATAATTATTGCATTAATTTCTACAAATATATTTTTTACTGATAAACAAGTTGTCTAGTCCGATTAATGTAGTACATAATATTAAAAGATGTTTTCTATCGTTAATGTAGTGCAAAACATATTTAAAGTATCTTATTTTATATATAAGGCTACTGCTTCTTTAGGAAAAAAAATATTTTAAACTGTAGAACAAAATAAATAATGTATTCAACGCCCTATCTCTTTTTCCTTGACCTATAACCATGTTTATTTACTTAATGAAGAAAAAATCGAGCAACATTTACTAACACGTATTATTTTCCTATTTTTTGTTCTTTTGCTTTACACCAAGAGTAGCAAAAGAGTAACGTAATAGGAAAAGCAGGAGGAAAATTTCTCACTCTAGGATTACTCACAGGAATACTTTGCTGGAAAGTAATTAAGAAACTACAAGAACAAATGATAATGTGTTGCGTATATAAACAACATAAATTTATTTTAATAAGAATTGCAAATAATTATACTTTGTAAAATTTCCGGATGAGAATTGAAACTTTTTTTTAAACATAAAAATTTTTGTAAATTACTAAAGAATATTATGACAATATTTTTCTTTAGTAGAAAAACAAACAAAAAAAAAAACTAAATGAAACTGTACTCAGGATTTTACCTTTTTTGCATTTATAGGTAAAGTTCATTAAAAATATCTAAAACAGTTTAAAAAATTCAATAAATAAATACATTTATATATATGAAGACCCCAGAAGTCAAGGGATACAAGTGCAAAATTTAGATTTGGAATAAATTTAGTCCAAAGTTGAAACGTCAATAGTAATTTGATTGAATTAAAATATGAAACTGTTGCTTATTTCACAGCTGTCTTTGAACTCTTATTTCAATCACTGTTAAAGAAAAGTGGGGTACAATATATTTTTTTATAATTTAAGTAGAGATTAAAGAGATAAGTAATTAAGTAATAGTTTCAAGAGCTTATGTAGTTGACTTCTAGAACGCAGCCGCATTATCAGAAAATCACTTATATTTCTTTTCCGCCAAAAACCTAATGTTACTTCCACATAGCCTGTGCAGTTAGCTCAGTTTTTTAATTTTGTCACTTATATTCCTTGGCTTCTGGGGTCCTCATATATATTGTAATCACAATATCAATAAAATTTCGATCAAAGTTGACTTAAAATAAGCACATAAAATCACTTTATATGTAGAACGACGCCATGACAAACCTCAAATTATTTCATAGGATCTTTTGAAAATGAAATGATAACAAGAGTTTGAGTATTTACAGAAGTTAAACAATTTTAGGAAATTTTTTTATTTATTTTTACCCCCTTTGCTCATTAACTGTGCTGAAACTTAAAATATTTATATTGTATAAACTTTTTCTATTAACCGTAAAATATGTGAAAATTTTAAAAATGTTCTATTAAATATTTTTTTCTAAACTTGTTATATTAAAAAGAAATTACTTTAATTCAGTTTGCATATTTTAAATTCAACATAATTTAATTTGAAAAATACATGCTATGACCAGTTTTCATAGTTTGCGTTAACAAATTTTCAGCCGTTATCAGAGTTTATAGATTAGAAAATAGACATTCAAAACAGAATAGAATACCTATATATATTTTATTGCAATATTTTTTAAATTAATGTAAATGTATATGCGGCGCGATTTATGTTAAACATATCGTTATTTTTTGTAAATAAATAAATATATATATATATATATATGTTTTATTTATTTAATTAAACAACTGAATTTGTGTACTGAATTTTAAAACAATATTTACATAATATATTCCTACAAATTTCTTTTCCCAGCAAAACACCATTCCGCTTATGGTAAGATATTTTATTACATTGCAACAGACATATTTATCGGTCGTAACTTTTGAATACTGGACTTTCGCTACACTTTGATAATTCATCTCAATATTAGTACATGTCACATTCCACAGAGAAAAGTGGGAAATATTTCCGGGGAGTCTCGGAGTAGTTATATACGTAAAGAGCAATTAGTGAAATGTAAGCTAATGTAGAAAATTGAATTCACTTTAAAGTATCATGCCGCCCTTTTCAGACACTGCTTATACCTTAATTCAATATTCAAAGGAATTTATTGCGAAATTACCTATATTTAATAAAATTTAGTCAATATTTTATAAAATATGATTCATAAAGCAATTATATTTAAATACTAACAAGGCATTTTGAAGATAGTATTTTCTATTTATTATGATACATGAACCAGATTTGACAATGTGTTTTCTTCTGACGTTAGTTAAAGCGTTAGATGTTACTTTTTTTTATCCAAAAGCATTTTAAATTTTTTATATAATTGTAATTTATTATATTAATAAGATTATTACTAATATGATATTTAATATGATTATAAAACTTTAAAGATTAAAATTTTATCTATATCTTTTTTAAAGTTAATTTTCATGTAATTTGTAAGTAAATTACAGTACTATTTTTGTCTTATTTATAATTACAGAGTAACTACAAGTCAGAGAAAATACCATTACTTTCTTACGTAAAAATCGCCTTTCATAATAAAGCAATTAAAAAATGCAAATTTTTCTAAAAGAAAATACGGTTATTTATGTACCATAAAAATATCATGATCGGTGACATTGAAATAAAAATAACATCAGTATTCAAGTGTAAAGTATAAGTCCTCTCTAGGAGTACAATTTTCGAGATATGGCACTTGAGAAAACTGAAAATTGGAGTAGGTTATTTGAAATCCGAAAAAAAAACCCCACAAAACGCCCCCTGAGATAAATTTGCTTGATTAAGAAAATTGATAATTTGATTGCTGTAATTTCAAAACTGGCACACAATGTTTTGAAACGTTACAAGAAAGAAAAGAAAAAGAAAAAAATGAAAGGAAGTAAAATGTAATACTGTAATAATATAATAATTATTGCAAATATCGCAGTATGTGAATGATGCTAAAGTACATATTATCAGTGGTGGAAAATTGGCGCAGAGGAGGAGCCTATTGACACCACTAAAATTTTATAGTATTCTTCACCTTAATAAAAACGCAGAAATTCTGTCATTAGGTAAGGCGAAAAATACTGCTAAAATTTAGTGGTGTCAATAGGCTCCTCCTCTGCGCCAATTTTCCACCACTGATATTATTCAAACTAAGATACATACTACATATAATCACATATTGTTATTTATAACTTGTCTCTTTTTAAAACATTTTAATGTACATTACACGGCACGAAGTGTATGCAAAGTTGATATAAAAAAAAATGTAATTTTACTATGTGCAATATGTTTTGTCCATAAAAAAGTAGATGACAGATATATTTGTAATTTCAAAATCTTATATTGCTAAACAATAAATAGTTAAATTTCGTAATATTTTATTCCAGTAACTATAAATAACAAAGTAAATGGTTTTCAGGTTTTTCGCTTTGAAACACTTTTCTCAAATTCCCACAATTCTATATCTGACAGTTGCTTTTCATAATCCTGCAACAATTAGAGAAATACATATCATATGAAAAGAAAAGAAAAATTTGAAAAAATGTGGGAATTTCGCAAGCAACACTTGAATCAGACTGAATCCCTCCGACGTTGTATTCTGTTTTCGAGATTAAAAAAGAAAACGAGCCTTAACGAAGCTGTGTGAAGTGGAAATGCAGAAAAAGTAAATAGAACGAAATGAGTTCGACGACGCAGGTTTTGTTAAAAGGAACAGAACATTTTTCGGTGAAATAAGATAGAATGTTTAAACGACGTAAGAAAATCTCAGAAATATTCGACGGTGCTAAATAAATGAAGTCATTATTGTTGCTTTTTAAAGCTAAATAGAGATTGAAAAGAGTGCTTTTTAACTGTATTTTTGTTTTGTCTTCGTCTTAATAAATGTCAGTGTTCGTCTCAGAAGTGAGTTATGATTTATGAATGGAGTCTCATCCCATAAAAATAATGAAAATATTTCGTAAAACGAATATTTCTGAATGAATATCTGAATGGAAAACTTATTATGAAAGAAACTCAGTACTAATTAAGTTTTTGTGCGTACTTTTGCTGTTATTATCTCTGATACAGAAGTTAATAGTTTAATTATTTTCTCGAGAAAGCAGAGAATTTATTACGAAACCCAATAGTTCTAACAATTATTATTAAATAACTCATTAATTTAATATAAGATTTATCGGGCGTTCAATATTATGTAATAATCTGTTTTTTTTTTTTTTTTTTTTTTTTTTTTTTCTTTTATAAAAAAAAAAATAAAAAATATGCGAATATATTCGAAATATTTTCAGTATTGAAGAAATATAAATTTAAATTAAACGATTTTTTTTTCAATATTCTTCTGGATTAGAAAGTTAACATTTAATAGTAGTAAAGTTTAATAATAGTTAACATTTAAAGTAGACATTTAATGCTTTAAATTCTTTAGTATTTAACAAGTGATGAGATTAGTCAATATTAGAACTACAATTTTTTTTTTTTTTTTTTTTTCAAAACGTTCATATATGGTTTCGAATTTAGTAAGCTGCATTTTTTAATTTCTTCTGTTTACTTACTCCTTTTACTATAATAAGATGAAATACCATTTATCTCACGACGGGGCTATTTAATCATGATAAATTTAATAAAAATATTTCATTTAGCATGAAACCCATGAAAATCTGGAAAACCCACATCAGACGATTTTTCGCTGGTATTTTGTGATTTATTTTGTTTTTTTTAAATGTTAACACTTTTTCAATTTCAAATTGTATTAATCTTCTAAAAAATCCTTTAAGAGGAATATAATAAAGTTATCTGGTATTCATTAATCACATTTTGTTAAATTTTAAGACACTATAGATATAGACTCTCAAGGATAGTAATAAACAAGAACTGGGAGTTTTTAACTAAGAAAAATAAATAACAGTTTGAAAGAGAATTTTTTTTTTCATAAAAGAAAAGCGTACTTAACAAAGGATTTTTTTTAAGAAAATCTTAATAAAGACATTAAATTCTTACAAAGTGATTTTAAAATATTTCTTGAAGAGTAAAAATTTTCTTGTCTTTAAATTCATTGTTCTCGAGGAATTTAATATTTAAAATAAACGTTCAAGTGCAAATATTACTCGCGCTCAGAGGGTTCCGTACAATAAATATGAATCATTAACTGTATTATTAAAAAATTCGCTACTAAGAGAGCTAGTCGGATGTGTCAATCTCATACATGTTAATACTTAAAAATTCGCTAATACACTGCCAAAATTAAATGGCAATCTATGCTCATCATGAGGATTCTAAAGATATGAAATTCCGTGCATTTAATTCTTGAGATATGGTTATCGCTTAAATCGTGTAAATCCTGTAAAATGCAGCCTAGCAGCGCCACCTATTGGATGATTTACACCAAAACCTAATAGCAACAACTGATGTCAACGTCTAACTGAATATGAAGTTTGGGGGAAATTCGTGGATTAGTTTTTGTAGAACTATTCCGAAAATCTAGAAAATTCCAGCATAGCAGGTCCACCCATTGGGTGATTAACACCAAAACCGAATCAGCAACAACATGTGTCAACGTTTAACAAAATCTGGAGTAAGATGAAAAATCGTGCATTAGTTATTGAGATAGAGTTATTGCGCAATCGTGAAAATTGCAGCACAGTAGCGCCACCTGTTGTGTGATCTGCACCAACACATGATCAGCACCAATTCATATCAAGGACTAACTGAATTTGCAGTTTGATGAAAATCCGTGTATTAGTCCTTGAGATAGAGCTATTGCTGATATCGTGTAAATCCGGAAAAATGTAGCATAGCAGTGCCACCTGTTGGGCGATTTACACTAAAACGTAATAAGTACCAACTTCCATCAAGGACTAGCTGAATCTGAACCTTGATGTGCATGAGTTCTTGAGATAGAGCTGTTGCAAAAACTGCGAAAAATGCATCAGAGCAGCGCCACCGATTTACACCAAAAACTAATCAGCACAAATTTATGTTAGGGACTACCTAAATATAAACTTTTATTAAATTTCGTGCATCAGTTCTTGAGATAGAGCGACCACAAAATTTGTGTCACATACATACAGACAGACAGAATCACAGATTCACAGACAGACATTTTGTAAAAACATGTTTTTCGGGATCTCTGACCCCTAAAACGTGTAAATCTGTCAAAGAACGGAAGCCGAACATTTTCACGAATCCAATACTTTCTTTTTGTTAAAATAGAAGAAAGTAAAAAAAATAAGACTTTGTAAAAAACTATACAACGTAGGGTTTGGTATAGCTTTACATATACAAGAAAGGTGTGAATGGGTACACCGTAAAAGTTCAAAGAGATATGAAGCCTAATAATATCAAATATTGCTATTCTGTATAACTAATTTAAATCTTATCATAATTCGTTTATGATGAACTTAATTTGGCATTGACAATAAAAATAGTGTATATTTAAACTTCATTTGGTATTTCATAAAACTAAATTCCGGGTCGTAATAAACTTTTCCTTTTACAGTACTAGGAGGCTCTGCCCCCTACGAGCTACGCTCGCCAACCCCCGTTCTGGAACGCCAAAATCCAAAAAGCAAGCTAATTTGATCGGCTTCAAAAATATTGAATTAAAATCCTTCTATATATAAAAAAAGTAATGCTTTGGAAATGGACCAATGAAAATCCGCGTAGATACCGCGAAAAGCATCTGATTGGTCAGAGCTTTCTGACGCTATGAAGGTGGGTTACCAAGGGGGGGGGGGGCGCATGCCTCTGTCGCCAAACGTCGCCATATTTGTCGCCAATTTGGCGATATATCACCAAATTTGGCGACCAAAATTAATCCTCAAAAGTGACGCCAATTTGGCGCTATTTCCAGTAATTTTCCATAGACTCCCATTGAAATCCAATAGTTTTTATTTGCTTGCAGAAAATGAGCAAATTGAGATATTTCAATGCAACAAAAACTAATATTAGCTTATGAATAGAGCCTAATTGAACTATTTACATTATTTTTAAGCACAAACTTTAACTATTTACAATATTCGTAACACTATATATATAATTTAATTCATATATGCTGGCAGAGAAAAGGCGGCGAAATGAAAATTTCAGAGGAGAGGAGATTTATTTGATAAGATTATTTACTGTAATTACAAATTATTGAATGCATAGAAAATAAGGGATCGCGAACTGATCCAGAATCGGAACGCGAGACAATTACGTCTGGGATTGGATAAAAAATAATGATTGCTTCTCGATACCGAATGTTATCGCAGAGCGATTACGCGGGGTTTGGTGATCGTAGCAAATAGGGGGGCTGAGCCCCTTCCTAGTTTAAAAAAAGTAGCGATCTCTCTGTAAACGGGTTTTCATACGTTTTCCATGGATTGGGGATTTTTAAGACCAAATCTGCTGCTGTTAAGAGATACAATGGCTGTTTTCGTATTTAATTAAAAAAAATTAGTTAAAAATTTGAAAAACAATGTAAAATGAATTAAATAAACTGTGTCATTGTCTCTCGGTATTTTTTAACAGCACTAAAAGATAGTTCTTTTAAATAATTCATTTTAAATATATCGTTTTTAATATGACGTAATTTGCACCAAAGTTTTATTTCTCTTATTAATATTCACGTGAAAATACATTTGTTAGAAGGAAATATTATTTGCGCTGTTTTCGAATTCACGATAATAGTTGAAAAGATCATCTCAAATATCAAATAAATGTCTCGAGTAAATATATTTTTTTAATTTAAATTGTTTTGACATATTTTTTGGCCATTTTAAGTATGACGTAATTTCCTCCATTTACAAGTTTTAAAGCATAATAATGATTTTTTTATTTTAACATTTTGTTTCTCTTTTAAAATTACAGTGTAAATATGGTTTTTATGACATAATCTTCCTTCTTTTATCACTTAATCATTTAATTCTATTTTAAAGTTTTTTTTTCTGTTTATAATAGCCACGTGTAAATAAATTTTTAATTTGAAGGAATATTATTCTTTGCACTGTTTTAAAAATTGGCAAAAATTTAAAATAATATCCTTTTCTAAAATCTGTAAAAAATATGTCTGGAAAGGCTGAAAATTTGAATTTAAAATAGAAATAAATCCTCAAAAAATGAATCAAATTAAAAAGTGAAATGCAGTTTGTGCACCGAAAACTTCTCATGTATAAATTGATCTAAGAATTATTAAATTCCTATGTATAGTTTTTGCTCCTATAAAACTTTTTTAATAGAACGACTTTGACTAAATTTAATATTAAATATATCTTAAAATAATTATTCGATGTGAAAACTATCTGCATCAACGTATTTATCAAACATTTCTCTATAATATCACTGATTTTCATATTTTTGTATGCAACAGTTTTTTTTAATATTAACGAAGAAAGACCATGCTTAAGCATTCAAATTGGATGCCGATCTCTGGGAATATCTACGCAGATTTTCATTGGTACATTTCCAAATCAAAACTTTTTTTTATATATAGAAGGATAGCTAAAACAAACCCATTGTTCAATGTAAACTTGGAATTGTGCTGATCGCTCAGTTACTCCGAATCACTTTTAACACATTATGGTTCTGTGTGCTTTTCAATCTTACATTTATATAGTTTTATGGATTTTTACAATACTAGGGGGTTCGGCCCCCTACGAGCTACGCTCGCCAACCCCCGTTCAGACACCGCAGTTTCTAAAAGCACGATAATTTGATTGGCTTTAAAAAGATTTTGAAAGAATGAATTATAATTTAATAAACAGTGGCGATCTCCCTATAAATGGGTTTCGATTCATTTTTCTTCGATTGAAGAATTTTAAGGAAAAATCAGCTGCTGTTAAAATATACAATGGCTGTTTTCGTCTTTGATTAAATAAAATCAGTTAAACATTTTAAAATAAGCTAATATAATAATCAAATCTGCATCAAAATGCAAATATATTTTACAAATACCAATGCTTTCTTTTGACGGAAACGACACAGAAAGTTAACGAATCTTAACTAAACCATTTAAGTAATTTCTCTATTTTCTGCTTCACAGATTTTTCTCTTTCAAATCATATTTTTTGTTGATGACACATCATTTTCAGCTTGTAATCTTTTTTTTATTTTTATTACATTACTAAATAATTGCTCGAAAGCTGTCTAAACGAGTTCAATAAAATTAATATTAATCTTATTAATATAATCTCAAAATATCAAATTAATGTATCGCGCAATTTTTAAATTTAAACTGTTTTGCAATATTACTTTTTGTTCATTTTACGTAATAAGTGTAATGTGACGTAAATGTGACGTAATTTCTCTTATTTAAGATTTCTAACGCATGTTAATGAATTTCTTATTTTACAATATCCTTATAAAATTCACGTGTAAATATAGCTTTTATGAAGTAATTTTCAATAAGTTCCTGCTTTTCACAAGTAATTAATTAATTCTAATTTGAAAGTTTTTTTCTGTTAATAATAGTCCCGTGTAAATAAATTTTTAATTTAAAGCAAACATTGTTATTTGCGCTGTTTATACAGTTTGCAACAGTTTAAATTAATGAAAAAGAAACACAACAGATCTCCACTCCGCCCAGCAATGAGCTCTGGCTTGACACGAATCGCGTCGCAACCGGCAATGGTTTCGAGTCAGTAGAATGCACGCTACAGGGCACCTGGCTCGGAGCTGTCCTTGAAGTAATCGATTTCTAACAGTTCGTTGTGTGACTGTGGTACCAACTGCAGCTCTAATTTCTGCCGCAGACGCAGTACGATGCGCCACAGTCGTACGCCGAATACGGCGATCTTCCCTCTCAGGAGTGCCACGTGGCCGCCTGGAACCTGGTCTTCTTGAGGTAGTACCATCCCTTGACCACTGCTTCCAACAATCATGCACAGTGGATAAATTCCAGCCAAGTCTTTCTACAATATCGCGGAAAGAAAATCCAGCTTCTTGTAGCCCGAATATGCGACCTCGTTCCAACTCGGTGAGCTGTTGACAGTGACTTCTTCGTCTCGTTAAAGACATTCTTGGCTAACATCAACTCAATACGCCACATTTCGAAGCTAAATAACGCCTACGAACTTTACAGCACGCATTTAAAGTAAACCTGATCTGCATCGATGTCATCTTTCATATGTATAAACACGCCTACGAAATTTCGTTTATCTAACACAAGTCTTTCTTGGTGTTGGGATTTTTTTTCCGCCAGTGTATTTAATAAAATTAATAATAAATTTAATATTTAATAAGTATAATATATATTATCCTCCTCAGTCCTGAAGTATCACATGTGATACTTCATTATAAACTCATATATAAACTAAACTATTTGATTTTTGTACATTTTTACTTTACTTCTATATAGCTGACTATTTTTGGCTTTGGATCAAACGCAATAAATGGTATCACTTATGCTTATTTCCTCGTAAAATAAGTGTTATTTTCATCTGGGCTTGCAAAATGCATTCCAGACAGTGTGTTCAAGAATGTAAGCAAATTTCATAATTAATTAACTTAAACGCGTTACAATAAAATTTTTTGAGGATTTGTAGATCATTCAATTTATTAAAGGCCTTCAATTTGTTACTGCGTGAATTTAGGTTATTGATAATTAAATTAATATTTTAGGATGCTAGTAATTTTAGATCCGTATTTGTCAGCCTAAACTACCAACCCCTTAAAGTACCAATTTCAGAAAAAGGGTTCCCTCTGTCATCTATTGTGTCTTTGTGATTGCGCAACATCAATGAATGTGTTTTATCAGTATTATTTTACATTCGGGTCTGAAGAGGTTAAATAAATGCCATAATTTACAATAATTTTATAATTGTTTTTTTTTCAATCTTAAATTAGAATCATATGCCCGGTTTTAAATTAATAAAAATATTTTTGATAGAAAAATAGCTAGTCCACAACTAAATTTCTTTATGAAGATATTAAAAAAGCAAAGGGTTCCATTTCAAGATTTTTATTTTAATAAAAATAAATACTGTTAATAATTTTGTTTGTTTACTATAAAACAACTCTCTTCAATGCGACGTAATTTTCCCAACAATACTTCAGGTTATTTTGTTTGAAGTTTCTATTTAATCACTGAACAGTTTATTATTAAGGCGATATTGTGTCTAAACATAATCACATTCCTCAGACTCAATTTATGTAAATCTACTATACAAATTCCTGTCGACAATAAAGGCTATTTCAAGCGCTTAATTTCTTAATTTATGCTAATTTTCATTTGCAACGAAAAAAATTATAAGGTAACTTGAGGTGAGATGTTATGTTGTACAAGATGCCGAATCACGTAGTTTTCTTATGCGCAGGCGATATACAGAAAGTTTGATTAGTTGTAAGGAAGAGGGTTCCCTGGTGATAATTTAATTTCCGTTTGCAGTGTTTTTTTTTTTTTTTTTTTTTTTTTAAATTAAGTGGTACTTTTTTATTGCTATTTCGTTTTAACACATCTGGTAAGTCTCAAAAATCTTTTACGCGACTTCTTTATTTGTCTCTATAAGTCTTAGTTAAAACACCAAAGGAATAAAGCTGATGTTTATAGAGAGCACTGGTACCTGGCCTTTCTGCAAATCATAAATGGCGGTCGGTTCCTGCTTCTTCACGTCAGTGGTGTACCGGCGTCTTTTCCAATACTTTGGGGTGAGTCGACGAAAATTTTTGGATGTAAGATGCCGGTTATTTTCTGTTGCGGTCAAATGCCTGGTTGCTTCTTCATTGTTTAAATTACTCTTGGCTATTAACTAATTTGTCAAGGATTTTAATCAGATAATTGAAATCAGTGATTAAATCGTGATTTTAATCAACTGATTAAAAAAATTCATTGATTAAAATCATAAATTTTCTAATCGTTTAAAATGACATAAAGAAATATTAAAATCTAAGGTGAACATAATTTGACAGGTTTCTATATGTATTCTGCTTTATAAATAAACTTTGTTGGCCTTGTAAATAATTGGCTAATAAACATTAATTTTAATTATTGTTAAAAAATTGATATTAATTGCAGTTATAAATAATTTTAATGAATGTAAATATTCGTAGTGTATAATATAGTTTTAGATAACTAGGTTCTTCTGCCCCCTACGAGCTACGCTCCCCAACCTCCATCAAGACACCGCAGACTCTAAAAATACGCTAATTTGATCTGCTTTGAAAAGATAACAGATTAAATGTTCTACCAAGATTCAGCAGATGAGGATTTTTTTTAAGTGAGTGAATATCAGTGTTGAGGGTGTCTAGCAGAGTTGCAATAAAATCTCTGAAAAATGTGATTGGATCAAATGCATTCAGTGAATCTGTTGGCTATATAAAAGTTGCTCGAATTTCCTAAAAAAATGTGCAGTCTGTGGCAGATCCGAGTTATAGCTGAGAGGAACAAAGGGGCATAAGAAAAACATCAACAAAAAATCTGCACTCTAAATCACTTTCTGACAATGGCTTTATGGTTTTTAAACTTATTATAATGTTTAAAAATAGGCATACTTAAGAGCCATAATTCTTTTAAATGTTAAGTAGAACATAGCTTTTTTTTTTCAAATATTAGTTTGTCCTTTTATTAAATTGCCAACGTTTGTTATATTCATATTTTTGTAATTTCCTAATATTAAGTAAGTTAACAACTTTAGTATGTCTAAAATATTAAAGTTACTTTTAGTCGTCCCATTATGTTTTAAATTGCTTCACAAAAATTATTGTTTACATTGAAATTCCACAAGGCATCTTACCTGTAGATAGTTAGCCATCTTACCCATAGATATGGGTAAGATGCCGAAATGCAAGTGTTTACAAAAACGAAATTTTTGCTGCTTTATATAGTATCTGTAAAATGAAATAAGCTTTTAAATGACACATAAGGGTGCAAACTTTAACAAGAAATCAATGAATAACAAATAAAAACAAAAAATATTTTTAAGACAATAAAATCAAAAACTACGGCATCTTCACCCAATTTACGCTATTTTAACAAAACATGATAGCATTTTCTAAATCCATTACTAAAAAATAAGTTTTATAAAGATGGATAATAAGATAGAGAATGCATATTTTAAATTCATACTTAATTAATACCTTTTCAAAAGATAGCATGTACTGGGCAAGTTTTGCAATACATAGATAAGCTCTGTTTTACATTAGAATTACAACAAATATATCTACTATCTTTTTCTCATTCAATTTCTGTTATACTTTCTTTTGCATCAACACATAAGTCAATAGGGTAATAACTTTAAAAAGTTTCATCATCTCAAAGTTTCATCAAAAGTTCCCATCAATTTAGCCAAGTCTGAAATTCAAATGAGAGCAATTTTCTCTTCCATCGTGCTCCTCGTACAAAATACACTCCCTATAAAAATACATAAAAGCAACATGTTAAAAACAGTGCAAAATATAAAAATTAGAAAATATAGGCAAATCGGTGGATTGGTAAAGATAATAAGGTCTCCCGAGCGCGTTCGGGTGAAACCATTAAGCGGTCAAGTCACTTTTTAAGCAAAAATGATTTAAAAAATTGTTTTTTACGTATGCAGAAATTTTGTTAGTTATCATTTGCTTTAGTTAAATTTTTAGGTACTTTCTGGATAGAATCAATGTAGAAAATATTGAATTTATTCCACTTCCATGCTGTGTACGAAATGAAAACTAACATATCTAACATTTTTTACAAATATATTTTAGGTCTTTTAAAATCTAGATAGGTTCTTTCTTTCCTAAAAAAGGGACTTGCATCTTCTTCTCTTCTTGAAGAGCTTAATATCCTTTATTTAAATGCATTAAAAAAGCCTTTGTATTAATGAAGTTTTTTTTATAGCTAAAGTTCTACTCATTGTATATAATTCTAAAAAAATATTACACTATTCTATAGATTCTTTGAAATAATAATTAAAAAAAAGTATTATGAAATTTTACTTAGGATAAAATGTATGCTTGAAAACATAATTACATTTTCCATATTCAATCATAAATTGCAGATATAGTAGCTAAAAAGCATTTTCTAAAATATTTTTAGGCAAAATGTAACATAGTTTTTTTTCCGTGGAGTTATGCATATTTACACAAACATTGCAAAATATGCCCCTTTTCGCTTTCTCCTATACGAGTTAATTATGAAAAATTGTTCCCAAAAGAAACTACACCATTCGGATAATAAATAACGGTTAATGTGCACTGCAATTTCCAGGAAAAAAATTCGATATGATACCCTGACAGAAGCTAATTATATTTAATAAATGAGATTAATATTTTAAATAAACATTTCTGTAGGTTTGAAAGTCTCCCACATGGCTCATTTCAAGTTTCAAATTATTTCGGTTCATTTTCATTTTCTGGAATTTGAATTCTGCTTTTATTTTTTTAAACTATGTCTAGTAATAAATGTGTACAATTTTCGCGGAATAAAACATCATCTTCTGTTTTAAAATATCAACATTAAGGAATGCAAGATATAATCTATTTATTTTGTCTTGATAGAAAAAAAAAAAAAAAACAATCCTATAAATGCTAAAAATTGGCTGAATTTTTTTTTTCTAAAGCTTTAAATGCATATTTTCTAGTAAAGACATTCTGGATTTTAATGATAAATTAGGGAGGTTAAAATTTGTTTCTAGACCATGTGCTCTATGTAATATAAAATTAAATTAAATATAGCAGCCACTAGTAATAAAATATAAAATATTTTCTGTCCTGCACCACAATTCGTTTTAAAAGAGGCGCTTAGGAAGATTCTATATGTTTTAAATTATTAATAGTGTTTAAAGAGTAGCATATTGCTGAAAATGGAATATTGGATAAAATTCTGCTGTTGGTACAGTAAAACTATCCCATTAACACCTGACCTATACAATTTTGTAGATGATCCTAATGAAAAAAGTAAAATATTTTCCTCTTTTTATGCGAAGTCAAGGCTGCACCCACAGAATTGCGTGGATGCTCCCTTGACACATGATGACATCGGGTATTTTCAAAATATTTTTTTCAATAAAATATGATTTTATTAATTAGAGGAAACCCCAAAAAATATTCCGTCCTTAAAGGGTTATGACGCAATAGTGCATTTTTCTGAATATAAAACATACTTTCAAACGAACTTAAAAAATGAATTGAAGTTTAAGAATAAATTAATTTTTAATTTTCTTCGGTCTACGAGAAACATAAACTATTGTGTTTTTCAATTTGAAAGTGTAGTTGTGATGCATTTTTTTTTTAAATAGGTACAATTACGACGAAACGACCAAATTATAAGCAATGAGATGCAAATATGAAGGTTATTCCATAAAAAATAACAAAATAATCCTAAATGAGGATAGGCCATTCATCCGTTTTGTACAGTTATATGTGCACGCACAGTTAAGATTTTAATGTGTCTTGTGTGCTAACTATGTGTAATATGACTCATTTCTAAAGTTCTTTTTAAAAAGTGGCGTGAAACAGTTAAGTATTATGCTCGATATCTATGATTTTTAATGAGTGATTTGAAATATTTTATAAATGTTCTTTAGTGAAATAAAATTTGAACAATTGTGTAATATTTCATTGCTTTTTTATAATTAGTATTTTTAATATTTTCCAATATAGTTTAAAAATGTTTATGAATTCGGTTTGTCTGTCTGCCTGTCCCCGCTCTCTCGAATTTTCATGCAATTCCAAACTGAACTAAATTTTTCCATGCAGGTAATTTATAGATACAATTAAGGTACAGGACTGCTAAAATAATTAGGATAATTTCAGGCTGTAGATGACAATCGCTGAAATTGGGTTTTCAAATGTGTTATGCGTTTCCAAATGGTTTAATTAGATATCATGTTTCAATTTATTAAATGGTGAAGTTTTGTTATATTATTTTTAATGTTTTGGAAAGTGTTTCATAATCTATGCTTGACGCATGGATTTTTCTTTCTTGTTTCAACTATTGTTTATTTATGGAATAAATAATTTCTACAACCATTCATAGGATAACCTGTCACTTAAAGTAAATCTTCATAGTTTTTTAATCGTTACACTTAAACTTTCCAATGAAAAAATATTTGTATTTATAATATCTCAAAAAATAGCCTCTGTTCCTTTTTTTAGGTACTGTTGCAAAAGAAAATTATGTATGCCTTTTCTCCGGAAAAAGTGTTTTGTCTATAAATAAGGCTCATAAAACTATCTTAAAATGTCAGTCTATCTTAAAATGTCAGTAAATCACAAACATCTTATTCTGCCATAAAATACGTCGAAGTTTATAAATGTAAAGTTACTTTTATCTCGCTAGGAGGGTACTTACAAGGCAACCACTTTTGTTGCTGCTCGCACCTAGCATCGAGACCTTGTGAATTTTGTAGCCCTATAGACAAAAGTTAGAGAATCGATAAAATTTCTTTGTTAAAATCATATTTTAGGTATTTTTTTATACTTTTAATATATTATTATTAGTTTTTTATTTGTATATTTCACACCAAAATTGAGTCAAATCGCCAAATACGGCGGAACAAAATTTTCGCCCACTTTATCCCTTGAGTATATGTACGATATGTATAGAATTAAATCAGATTGCAATTTGTTTAATAATTGATAGCATGACAAGCAAGAATTAGGTTTTTTTTTTATGCAGACGATAAATGTATAAATAGGTATCTCTGTAAAAAGCTTTCAAAATCATTGAAAAGTATTTTGTTTTAGTGAAATACAAAATAAACAAACTATTTTCTTTTGAAGTCGAGTGGAATAAAATTTCGAATGTTTAAAATGAAATGTTGCGCGTCGTTTGGTAAAAGTAATCATAAAGTAAATTAATATTTTTATACAATTTAGAGAATTTACTGCGTCTAATTAGGTCGGACATTAGTTTCCAGTGGTTTCCAAATCATTGCTCAGTGCTCACACGCGACAAGCAATCATGACATTTGGCTAGGATTTCCGGATATCTCTACTTTTGAAAAACAAGCCAACTTTTTCCCTGCCAAAAATGTGAATATAATGTTGTAATTTTCAAAATAAAATCCGTAGTTTCTTCAAGGAATTTTTAAACTTTATTCAATATTTTATATTTATTATTGACTAATTTGTATTTTTATATGATTTTCTTAATTTTTTTTTTAATGTTAATAGTCCGATAAATGTTTTCGAAATTGCATTTTAGAAAGTTACGCTGCTGTAAAATCAAGAAATATGACTTTAACAGAAAAATTTTATCGATTCTCAAACTTCCTAATATAGGGCTTTAAAATGCACCTGGTCGCAATTATAGGCGCGAGCAACACCAAAAGTGATTCCCTTGTTAGATTAAAAGATTTTAAAAAGCAGATAGTTAAATATTCATTCTTATAAAATTCTGTTTTTCCATACTTTCTTTCAAAATTTTTAAAGAATTATCTATGCGCATTTTCAATCAAAGTAAATAATGTCATTGCAAATAAACAAATTTGAGGATGTATATAGTGTAGCTCTAGGATAGATGGCCATAAAGGAGAGATGTCCAGTCTACATATTTCCAAAACTTCATCATATATTCCAACATAAACTTTGTTCGTAGGAAATAGTTCAGGAGTTCATTCATTGCGACGTGCAGTTGTGTTTTTCGATTATAAAAAGTAAGTGTAATTTTAATATTTATTTTATTTAGTGGCTAAATATATTTTTTTTCACTTTGGTATCTGATTGTTTTGCGGTACGTACTTTATATATATACAGGGTGGTTCAAATTAAAGTATCCCTGTTTTGGACGCAATAGTGAGAGAAGCAGTCGATGTAACGACTTCATATTTGGAGGATATACATATCAAACCATGGAAAACGGAATGATGCAAAAAAAAAAAAAAAAAAGTTCAAACATAGGCCGCTAGGGGAAAATGAGTCGCTGCAATCGGCTTAAGGTAAGGAAAATGTAGCGAAACAAATAAGCAAAGAATACAGGGTGTCGTCTAATTAACATTTAAAAAAAAAATCGCACCACTAAAGTATTAGTATTCTTCGCCGAATAAGAATACTAACAAAATTAATCGGATCATATACTAATAAAATTTAAACGAATAATACTAATAAAATTTATTGGCGGGAATCGGCTTATTGGCACCTAGATAAACACCTTTGGTCATATTACATTTTCCAAACCGATCGCAGCGCCTCAATTTCCCCTAACGGCCTTTGTTTGAACTTTTTTTTTTTTTTTTTTTTTTTTTTTCACCAATCAGTTTCCCATGGTCTGATATGTATATCCTCCAAATATGAAATCGTTACACCCACTGCTTCTCTCGCTAGAGCGTCCCAAACAGGGATACTTTAATTAGAACCACCCTGTATATTACTATATGGACTTTAAATGCATGTATATAATCTAATCTCTACTTCTAAACCTACAACAAAGATGTACAATGGCTACTGATGATTTAAATTGAGCGACCATCAGTCCTTCAATTTTCGGAGAGATGACCACATGAAATCGAGGAGAGATGGCCACCATTAATCAATATTTTAAAATTATACGGAGTAAAATTTTAGCTAAATATAATTAAATTTAAAACGATTATGTTTATAAATGTATTAATTGATATAATTGTTCAAATTTTAACTAATATATATATATATATATATATTATTAATAATAATACAGTAGACGCTCGATTTTACGAACTCGGTGGGACTCATAAAATGTGTTCGTAAAATCGAATGTTCGTAAATGGGAGTGACATTAGTTCAATGGTATGCTGATTCGGACCAGTATATCAGTTCGTAAAAACGAGTAATTCGTAAAAAAGAGGTTCGTAAAATCGAGCGTCTACTGTAATATAATAAGACCTAACGATTTATTTGTTTCAGAAAATATTGAAAAACGTCAGAAACTTTCATAACAGAAACTGATAAAGTTGATAAATAAACTAAATTAACGTAATAAACATTAAATTAACGCGAAAAATAAAACGATATTTCCAGTATAGACGAAAACGAAATACATTTAAAATTATCAGATTCTACAGATTCAGAGTAAATAGAATAAGATTAGGATCATTGTGTTGGCTGTGCAAAATCATATAATATGACATCCAAAAAGGATGTCTGGATACAATGCATGAGGTGCCTGAAGTGATTCCATGAAGCGTGTACAATTTATAAAGACCTTTGCCAAACATGTGGTAAGATTTTACGAAAAGTGAAGTATTGAAATTATACTTAAAATTTTGTTTTTTCCAGTTTTATTCATTCATTTCCCATCATATAACTGCATCTTTGCAAGCTGTTATCTATTTTTCATGATTAACTATATGATATGTGTTATTTTTTTGCTATTTAACTTCCCTTTTTCTTTCTAATATTGGATGGCCATCTCTCCTCTGCTTTAAGGAGAGATGGCCATCCGCCATTTTCATTTCAATTTTGTTTAACACTTTTTGTTTTCAATATTCAATTATTTTTTGCATAATTATGATGAGTATATGTATTAGAATTTTAAATATGCATAAATATTTCTTGTATTTGCATTCTGAGAATTTTTATTTCAATCTTTAAAAACTATGGCCATCTATCCTAGAATTACCCTAATAATAATTTTTAGGGTAGAAGATTTTTAATTTGTAGTTGATATGTTTTATTTAAATATAAATTTTTATAAATACTATTTCTTGTTAAAAGGTCTTCCGTGTTAATTTGGTACTTTTTAAATTGAATATATAAATGTCTTAAGAACTTTTTTTATTACAATATTTGCATTTTAATTTCCGCTAAATGGTTATCAAATTCATAGAATTCCATTTTTACACCCAAAAGATTATTGAGCTTTTAATGACCACGTTTGATAATTATATTTAATGTAATAATACTTATAATTTTGTACACCTCGCACCATGAGTGAAAGTTTAACTTTCCTTCAAAAACAATCACGGTTCTGAATTTGTGCTATATCATTTAAATAATTCAGAATAAATTATACGGAATGACGTATTTAACATGTTTACAAAAATGTTCATTTAAACCAAAGTTCTTGGTATCGATTCCTTTTCATTAAAGTGTAAAAGCTGATTTTTTTTTTTTTTGAAATACACATAAAGGATAATTCTAGCAATTTTTTCTCCAAAGTAAATCTTCCATGAAAACAAAGCTCTTTAAACAAATTTTGAAATGTCACTGAGCATTATCAACACCAATTCTTGTTATTAAAGGGACGATGGATGTTAATTTTTTTTTAATTGTCATCATAGAGATATGAAATTTTGTACAAATAAAGGTACATTTCAAACTAATTATGTTCAACATTTTAAAAGAAATTTCCAATCTTATTATAATTTTAAGCTCTTTATAGTTTAAAGTTTTCAAGCAAAATTTTAAAATGCTCCATGCGCCTCATTTTTTTTTATATTTTCTCGATTTGGTTCTTAATCACATAAAACTAAGTGAATTACAAATAAATCTGCACATCATTTTTTTAATCACTTAAATAGTTAATATTTTTGAGATTTATTTTTGAATTCCATATCGATTTTCATCAAAATTTTGCCTTTTAATAAGTTAAAAATCAAATTTAATTATCTTAATTAACTCAAAATTTAAAATGCATACATTGTTCTTTGTAAGCAATATCAGGATTCTTCCTTATCAATTTCATGATTTTTGTTCAAAAATTAAAACGCATGGAGCATTTCAAAAATCTCAAAACGTTAAAAAATTAGTTTTCAGAAACACAAATTTAAAGTACATTAAAGGGCTGAAAAATTGTTCGTACACAAAATTCAAACTCTTGTAACTACGAAAAATAATCACATCTTCAGGTGGTTTATTGCCAATGACTCAGAACAAACCGGAGAATAATAGTATGCACAAAAATAATTTTTGATTTTTGGGTCGATTTTTGCTCAAATAAAGGTCCATGACCCCCTTAAATTAATAATACATAATGTATCTTTAAAAAAGCATTTTCCACCTTTCTTAGTTTGTTGTTTTTAGCATATTCAGATAAAATTCCTTAACATTATTTTCATTCATAAATGTATGTTTTTAGGTTCATTAATTCTTTTCGAAATGTAAATTGAAACAGAATATTATTATTTTAGTATAATAATTAAAATTTTTCAATTTATCAGTTTAATAGAAAGAACATTTTAAATTAAAAAAAATATATATAATAATCTTACGTTGCGAAGTATAATGTATAATTTTCGTCATTTAATATGTCTTTTATATTCTATTTCTAGGCCATTTTATGAGTAAAATATATCAAATATTTTTTTGGATATTGTATCATTTTTAGAACTACAAAATACCACAATGCCAGCGGGGTTTTATCTGATGTTCCATTTTATATCTTCAGTCGCCCCTAAAATGTTTTCTTTGAGGGAAAAAAAGTTTTAAGCGAAATATTGCAAAATATTTCTGTTGCGATATTCAGCTCCATATGTTGTTTTCAACAAATTGTATTACACTGATATTTGAAAAAAAAAATACCACACTATTTCTAAAAAAAGAGGAAATATTGCATTCATAATAAATATTGTGTAATACTTTTTGCGTAATCTTTTATTAATTTTCTATTTCTAAATGTAGAAATATACCATTATTCTATTTCTAAATATAGATATATTTTACGCTTCTCTATCATTCTTTTTTTAAAGAACAACATAGTTGTAAAGCTGTCGGATAAAATATGAACTTTGCAATCGGAAGCCTCAGTCAATAGAGCTAGCAACATTAGATTTCTTTTGAAATCTATTCTTTTTTAAATATAAAATCAAAACACACCGTGAAAGCGCAAGCACTGTCGGTGGTGTGCCAGTTTTGCGAAAAATTATTTCTTTTTAGAGAGTTTTTATTTAATTCATCGGCTAATAATCAAATAATCAGTTAAGCGCGGGTATTACTCGCGTTCAGAGAATTCTGTACAATAAATATATAAACTTAGTGACTGGGCATTGCATTACCCAAATACATCATTAAAAGTTGTTAACTGGTCTTTGAAAGCCGATGGCGTATAGAGTACGCCGTCCCTGTCTTTAGGTATTTCCAAACCGTCCGTGACTTTAAGGGTTAATATCTCGGCTAATTACCGACATTTTTAAAAAAATATCATTATCGAAAATGCTTTTATACTTCTGCTAGAATAGGTACCTCCATCTCTCATCAATACCTTTCCTGAACGCCTGTAAATCGAAATTTGTGTGTAAGGAAAAAATGCGATTTTCTCAAAAATATATGTCTATAATAATCGCTATATTATAGTTGCTATCTGTAAAATCGTCATAGTTTTCTTACAAAGTTTAAATCAACTTCTGCTACCCCTAATTTTTGCATAATTTTAAATTCAGTAGATTCGGAAATAGAGGTGTGTATGTGTATGTTGGGAGGGGGGGGGGGAAGCATATTTTTGCATTACATTTCCGTCGATAATTCTGAAAATATAATACTTAATTTTTAAAGAAATGTATTTTTCAATTTGGCGTTGCGAGAACATTCACACGATATACAAACAAAAGACTTTGTTTTGAAGTAACTTAATTAGCTGTTTACATTTTCCTAATTATATTTGTGAATGGCTAATTATCTGCAATCATGTGGGTCAATAGCTTTTATGACGCTGTGAAATTACATGCTAAAATAAAATAAAAATTCCTGGTGATGCGGCACAGCTACAAAATTAGTTAGAACAACTATTGAATGAAACCAAAATTATTTAAATGGCAATTTAAAAATAAAAATAAAACATAAACGTTGAGTGTAACTACCAGGAGTTTAATGCAAACGAAAAGCGAAAACACATTACAATTTTATAGAAAAAAAATGAATGCTTAACTTTAACACTTCTGAATATCGAGAGCAAGCAAGGCGGTACATTAAAAACTCATTTTACAGAACTCGAAGAATAGACGAGAAAGAAATATATATGGTGAGGCAAACTTACTTTTATACGAATTTAACACATCATAATAAAACTGAAAAATACATTGCTAACAAATATTTGAGTAGATGGATAAAAAAAGAAATAACCCTCTTTCCTGCGTGGTAGCTGGTCACATCGTTGCCTATCCATTTTGTTCTCGAATTTTGGAGCAGACTGACCGATAACATCTGCCATAGGTGGTGGGAAATTTAAATTGACAAATTTTCGATATTTCTAGTTTTCTTATTTTGTAACTACCTTTTGTTTCTATACAGTATGCGGGAAACTTAAAAATAAAATAGTAACTATTAGGAATTATTAATGTCACCAGAAATTTTAAACTGAAGATAACGAATTGATTTAACCAAGTATCTTTAAAAACTGTTAACGGCTTAATTTAGAACTATTTTTGCAACAATAGAATTCTCACAACCTTTTCGGTAAAATTCCCGCCGGAAATGCGTTCATTTATTCAAATTTTTGTTTATTTTCCTGGCGCGCTGCGAAGCCCCTTGGAAGCGGGCGCTGAACTCTTGGGAATATGTGGAACTTTGGTTGGGGACCGCTGTTGAAGGAAGATCGCTTCTCTTGACTGCACGCAAAGTGATATTTTCAGTGATATTTATTAGTATTTACTTTTGAATGGCATATATTTCTAAACTATAAAGTGCGAAACAATTTTACGCTTCGTCAAATGGGCTAATAAAAAAAACAGAAAGAAAATTATAACGTTTAAATGCTAATGCATATTAGTGTTAACAGACAAGAAGTAATTATACTGATACGGTACTCTAAATTTTGACCTTAAGGATTTGTAGAATAAATTCGATATTCAAAAAAAATATCCCTATATCGGGACAGTCTTCAGATTTAAATTAATTATGCTCGTGTCCAGAACTAAGTAAATTATTTGGAATACACTTTCATAATTCCTATTAATTCAACTTAAAAAAAAATAATTTCAAATATTCTATAAAAATAACAGTTACCATAAAGAATTTCACGGTAATACATTTTTCGAAATATTATTTATTTAGTATATGTTACCTTTAAGGCTGTTCTAAAACCCAATGGGTATAATTTCTGACGCATTATTAATTCATTTTCGTTCGGAAACGGCAGGTGTTCTGATTCAGAAACTATGTAATCAAATTTTGTTTTTCATTTTTTGTTAAAGGAAGATCTTTCATAAAATGCTCTTAACGTTGGCAAATTAAACGGAATTTCTTGGCGCGACATCGCGGGAAAGAAGAAAAACATGTCATCACATATCAATCGACATGGAAAACACCATTCTATTCCAAATATCTTCAATAGTCAGATTTGCAAGTGGCGTGCTTTTGTTTTACAAAAGACGTCGTAAATGTGTCAGACAGTTCAGCTTTATTGAGCAATGATAATTATTCTTTTCAGAACTGCCTTAACTGTAGGAATGATACACTATATGGCCAAATGTGACCGGCCACTTGCGTTTTAAACGTTTTGTTACATATCTAAAAAACTGCATGAGGAATTATCCTGAAACTCCAGAAGTGTAAACAGAATAGTAGAAGTCATACATTTCATGATGATTTTTTTCCGAAACCTCATGGGGGACCGTCAACAAATTGAAAAAGAACGAATAGCTTTTGGATAATCCTGTAAAAACTAATGTAGCAAAAACATTCAATCTGCAGATTATGATTAAATGCCTTATTGTGATAAACTGTGTTCATTTGTATGAGGATAACATGTATACTCGTAGAGAAATTAAAGTTTTTATAAAAAGAGTCCCAAATTTTGCCATTTTTTTTTTCTTATAATTTGTAGAGTTCTTTACATAAAAAAAAAGTTATTTTCAGAAAATAGGGCAAATAACATTGTACACAATACTCTGATATCAGATTTAAATAATAGTATTAATTTTATGAAAAATGAGCACGTTTACTAAATAATGATTCACTGCACATGTTCGAATGTAATCAAAATATAATTTGCATAATTTGTTTGCTAAATGTATAGAGCAACTTTTATGAAAGTCTCAAAAACATAGTTTGAAAAGTCTGAAAAAGTCTGGCTACATTAGTTTTGACAGGGTTATCTAAAAGATATTAGTTCATTTTAAATTTGTTGATGGTCCGCTATGAAGTTTCGGGGAAAAAATCTTGTCGGAAATATATGACCTATACTATACTGCTTACACACCTAGAGTTTAAGGTTAATTCCTCATGTATTTTTCTAGATATTTAAAAAAAACGTCTAAAATCGCAAGTGGGCGGTCACCTTTGGCCATATAGACTATTTGACTTGAAAAAAAAATTCGTCGAAGAATGAGCTGAATTTTCATAATTACATATTAAAAATAGGCCTTTCATAATCGATGTATGATTGAGTTTAAATACATCTTTTTTCATTATCAAAATTAAAAAGGTTTTTAGATATTTCAAATGCGGATTCATAAAAGTAGGTCGTAGCATTTCCGTTAGCTTGCGTTTTTTCTGTTCTATCCTGCAAATAATTCAAAGAACTTTGCAATATAATATATCCTAATAATATTCATATGGATAGGTAAAATTATTTAGAAAACCTTTTCAAATTATTACAGTTTCCATCCTCAACACTACCGAACAATCTTATTGTTGGAAAATAAACTTATTTTAGCTGTGGAAGGATATCAAATTTAACAATTAGTTTCTCTTCATATGCTCTGAACCTTTAATAAAGATTTTTCAAAAGTAAAAATAGTTTCATTAATTATAAAGGAATTAATTGACTGCACCAAGAAACTCACTGTTCCTGGTGCAGATTACTTAAGAGATAGTAGTATTAAAATATATGATTTTAAAGATTGATTGGTGGTGTCTGTTATGAATACATAATTTTTAGAGCTAGAAGGGGTTAAATATTTTTCAGTTTTTGATTAACATAAATTTTACAGAACTTTGGGAACTAGAGAGGAAAAAATATTTTTTTTATATTTGATTAATACAAATTTTACGGAATTTTGAGGGCTAGAAAGGAAAAAAATGTTTTTCAATTTATGATTAATACAAATTTTACAGAATTCTGGGAACTAGAAAGGAAAAAAAATATTTTTCAAATTATGATTAATGCAAATTTTACAGGATTCTAGGAAAAAGGAAGGATTAAATATTTTTCAATTTATGATTAATACAAATTTTACAGAATTCTGGAAACTAAAAAGGATTAAATGTTTGCAATTTATGATTAATGCAAATTTTACAGAATTCTGAAATCTAGAAAGGGTTAAATATTTTTCAATTTATGATTAATACAAATTTTACTGAATTTTAGGAACTAGAAAGGAAAAATATTTTTCACTGTATGATAAATACAAATTTTGCAGAATTCTGGGATTTAGAAAAGATTAAATATTTTTTAATCCTGATTAATACAAATTTTACAGAATTCTCGGAACTAGAAAGGATTAAATATTTTTCAATTTAAGATTATTACAAATTTTACGCAAGTTTGTCATTTAGGCACCTAGTTGGATGAACCAATCCCAAAACTTTCTTCTATCTCATATATCTTAATATTTCAAAAAGTAATTACACGTGTTAATACTTCAATATTATTACTCAATATTATACCAACTTTGATTTTCAACTTAAATTTCTGCTTCAGCCGGAGTAAAAACGAGTTAATCTAGATCATGATATTTATTACAATTAAAAGTATTCCTTATTCTGTTGTCATCAGCTGTTTGCTAATAGCTGGCTTAGCAGAACGCGAGTTCCCGTCGCTGAAAGAGCTGCCGATGGACTAAGAAAAATCGAGAAAATTATACAAAAAAAAAAAAAAAAAAAAAAAAAAAAAAAAGGCAAGTGAGAGAATTAATCGCGCAAGGAAGGTTCAGTACAATAAATATATTAATTAGTAACTGTATTATTACAAATAAAATCATTGCTGGCAGGATAATAAGACTTTGTAAGAAACTATACAACGTAGGGTTGGGTATAGCTGCATATACTAGTCAGGTATAAATGGATATACCATGATAGTTCAGAGAGATATGAAGCCTAACTAGTAACAAATATTGCCATTCTGTATAACTATTTTTTTAAATCTCATTCATAATCTTTTAATGTTGAACATAATTCGGGGCTGACAATACCTATCTAAACTTCATTTGGCATTTCTTAAACCCAAATTAAGCGTAGTAATAATCTTTTCTTTTAACAGTGTAATTAACACTAAACTCTTGTTCAAAGTTTAAACTTGGCATTGTGCTAAGCACGCTTGGAAAGGAGGTAGCAAAGTTTCAATACCAGGGTCCGTGCCGCACTTCTCCAGATGGGTTTTAATAAACCTTTAAAGACACGAGCGGACTATTGAGAGAGCCACTCAATTCAAATTAGTTGCGAATCCCATAGTAATTATGTGATAATTTCAGATTAAATTAGACTGTTTTTAACAGTTTGACGTTTATTGCTTTTATACTACTACTGGGCATTGTGTTACACAAATATATCATTGAAAGCTGATTTCTAGGCTTTAAAAAACGATCGCGGAAAGAGTATGCGACCCAAATCTTTACGTATGCCGAAACCGCAAGTGTCTCTAAGTGTTAATATCTCGGCTATTTATCGAAAATTTCTTTCAAAAATAATTTTCAGGAATCCTATTATACGTTTACTCCTTCAATGAACGCCGGCAAATTGAAATTTGTGTGTAACAGAAAAATGCGATTTTCTGAAAAACTATTTGACCTAGGATAATCTCTATAGTTTTCCTGCAAGATTTAAATTAACTTCTACTTCCCCTAATTATTTCATAATTTTAGTTTCAGTATATTCGTAAATAGAGGGGTGCGGGGACATATTTTTGCATTACATTTTCTACCATATCTTTGAAAATATAATACCTAAAATCAGTGGCGTAGCCAGGATTTCGTTTCGGGGGGGGGGGGGCGGTGTGGGGGTCCAGAATTTTTCCTTCAGGTTATATATATAGTAAAACCTGTCAAGATGAAATCATAAATATTGCTGGAAAATTCCGTTTTGCACAGGTTTTCGTGTTATCAGGTGTATTTGTATAGTATTCTTTTCCGTAGCACAAAACATTTCTGTTTAAGACACAATGCCGTTATAGGCAGGTTCCATTTTAACAAGTTTTGTGTATTTATATAGATATATTAAATATATAAATATTATGTCATATGAATAGAATAAAACGTGTCAAAATAGTAATTGTCTATAACAGAATCCTGTCTTTAACGGAAGCGTTACATGGTCTTAATATGAATTGCGATACAATTAAATTTGCTGAAAACCAGTCTGAAAGGGGATTTTCATCGTTCTTTAGTGAAACATAGTAAAACCTCTGAAAGTGGAATCTTTCTATAACGGAATCCTGTTTCAAACGGAAGAGTTTCAGAATCCCTGCGAAACGAACAATAGATCTTATTGAGGTAGTGTATCTTAGAAGCATAATTAATTACACTTCTTTCAATGGAAGCCTGTCTAAAATGGAACTCTTTACCAGTCCCTTTGAATTAGAGATGCAACGAATATTCGGCCGAAGCCGAATATTCGGCCCATTCGGCCTGTCTGCCGAATATTCGGCTTCGGCCGAATATCAAGTCCATTATTCGGCCTTGGCCGAATAATACTGTAATAAATGTTTTTATTTTTACACAGTATAACTTTTTAATTTGACAATTTATATTCATGATATATAATGAAAATTTTATTTGAAATTAACTAACACTTTTTTTCCCATTAACTTTCATACTCCGAATGGGTTTTATCTACCCATTTTTATAAAAAGAGGCTAATTTAGGAATCATCTTAAAAAATTTTTATGCTGTATCAGTAAGTACAAAAAGTATCTGTAATAAGCTAACATAATCTGTTAAATTTAAAATTAATCTATTCAAAATTGTTTTAATACAGCTGTACAAGCTAATTCAATTTTTTTTTTTTTTTTTTATCATAATGGGAAGTTTAACATTTAACTCTTGTTACATAAAAAAACATTTCTTTCAATAATATTTTGATTTATACCTATAAAGAACATAAATATATGATTGATTAGATATATATGTCTTATATGTATAAGATATTTAAGTCGTATATGTTGCAATGCTTAAAGGCTTTTTTTTTTTTTTTTTTTTTTTTTTAGTAAAATACGCTTAAAAGTAAAATATAATTTAAGTGATTTTTTTAAGTCTGTTACTATTTCTTATTAAATAATGAAAGAAATGTAAATACTAAATTCTTTTAATTAGTATGCATTTACGTTTTAGATATTTTTTTCAAGAATAGCATTGTAATAACAGTTAAAATGTTTTAAAAAACAGTTAAAATGTTTTCAATAAACGTAGATAATGATGCAGAAATAATAATTCAGCATTCTCAGGTGGTAGTCTATTTCTTTTCTCTTTTTTTTTTTTTCGTAAACGTTACCTGTTTCTGAAAATAATCTCTCACTATATACCGTACTTTCTGGTGCAGAAAGGTACTTTTAGGCTAATTGTGAAAGGTTTGCAAAGTCTTCCAAATTTTTCGCCCACCACTCCAAAGGACACTGTTGTTTTTCTAGTAGTGGCTGGGAAAGAAAATTACTAATTTCTTTTACTTCTTCACATTGAGGGGCACTTTCTATAGAGGTTTCACTGCTGACAGCAAAGAAAAAAAAATAATAATAAAGATAAACAAAAATTTTGTTAATTGTGAACTTTATAAAGTCTACAATAATTTCTTTCCACCATTTTAGAGGATATTCCTTTCACCTTTTCTATCAGTGGTTTTTCTTAAGATATTAAGATTTCTTAGTTTTTATTTCATCTGAAAGCTGAAACCTATGTTTCCTAGTACTTTTAAAATTTTGTCATTATTTTAAAATGTAACAACGACACACATAATATCTATTAAAATGTAACTAGACAGTACCTGATGAGGAACTTTTGCTAAGAATTTTTTGCGGGGTCTGAATTATATTATTGAGGCAATTTTTAGGCTGAACATGACCGACTATTTTTTCAGAGGAAAATAATGCTTTAAAAAATTAAAAATTTGTATATAAATAATTTTTTAAAAGAAAACAATACATTTTATTTGTGAAATATACAAGAATTGTGCATATAGTGCATATTATATTTTGTTTTTAGGCAAAAATAAGTTCATTATTCGGCGGCCGAATAGGCCGAATATTGGGCTGTAGCTTGGCCGAATATTCGGTATTCGGTTATTCGGCCAAAACACTATTCGTTGCATCAGTACTTTGAATCTTGTCTTCGACTGTGTATGTATAATAGAAGTATTTCGAGTAACTTTAAGAACTTAGGTATATCCTTATTTAATTTCTTAATTTAAAAAAAAGCATGGATAAAAAATGTAAGGCCAATTTCTATAACTGAAACTAATAATACATTGAAGTTACATTAATATTTACCAATGAAAAAGATTCACTATGATGTAAAAAGCTGAGCGCATTCTGAAGAGTTAAATTTAATTAACCCATTTGCTGTCATCCACAAGTATACTCGTGGCTTTTACTTATTAATTACTTTGTCATCACTATTTTAGAATTGAAAAAAATTGCCTCATTTATTGGCAGAAATTTCGCTGTATTAGTAAAGCGAAATTTACCTTTCTGAGTTTGTGGTGGCAAAGGACTTTTAACAAAAAATTTGAAAATTATTACTTTATGGTTTTGGCAGCGAATGGGTTAAATCAAGTTTCATATTACATAACATTTGCCTACAATAAAGTTAGGATCAAGTGATTAAGTTTAAAACAGCAATTTCCATGCTTAATTTCTTGCCATTGAATTAAGAACTTGAATTAAGAAGTGCTGAATAGATATTGGATAATGATTTCACATAAGTGTCAATCGCATGGGCCGTTCATACGATCCGCCGCGTTCCCCATGAGAGTTTTTGAGATAACCCAGATATCATGAACGTTAGCAGCAAGTTTCATTTTTTCTGATATTATCTTGCCGTGACAAATTTGAATTGAGAAATTCGCAGCAAATCTCCCACAAGGTATACCATCACCCACTTGCATGAGTAGTTTGTTGTGAAACTGATGCAAGACTGTCTTTAATTCACGAAAGTAACGAAAGCAAAAAATCCCTCTATTGAGAGAATAGACAATCAGGTCATACACAGAAATTGAAGAAATTTTATTCGGTAGGCACTGCTTTTTCTAAGCGCTATACTTATGAAATACCAAAAAATACTCGAAAAGAAAAGTACAAATATTACCTAAACTTGTTTATGGTGATAAAACCGATGCATGCACCTTCTGACGGCGCTTTCGCATCAATAGACTTGATAGACCCCTGCAATAGACCCCTTCGAAGGGTTTAAACTTATAGTGTGACATGGAAAGATTACTACTTTGCAGTAAGTTTGCAGTATTTTTGATTACTTGTTTGCCGTTAGTTTGCAATAAATTTGATACAGTATGAATTTAACTTGCACGACAAGTTAGCTGCAAGTTCAAAGTGTGGTGGCTTCGGTGTTTGCGTTATCTTGCTGCAGTCTTGTTATGAACTTTCAGTCTTGTCATGCTGAGCTTACTGCAACTTTGCAGGTTTTCAAAGCAAAACTGTTGCAAATTTTCTGCAAACTAAAAATGCTATGTGGGAAGGTTTTAAATTTAAGAAAAAGATCTTGCATTTTCCACTACAGAAACTAGTAATGTAAGAAGCAAACAAATCAAATATAGTTCATGCTGGAAAAAGCAGTTTTATTACAATTGTCTTATTCAGCCATAATTTTTTGGGTTTCCATGTTTCATGTCTCGCCACTTTTGATACCATATTCGATCTAATAGTTGCTTCCGATATCTGGTCGTCTTTAAAGAAGTCAAATTTTTGTAATAAATTTATTTGTGATGGATTAGCACTATTTGGAAGTATTAGAATGTGTAAAAAATTGTTCATGGTGGTTTCTGATTTTGTACTTCCCAGCCAACTTATTTTAGATGGTTCGAAACTGTTTTATAACATTCTCCAATTTTAGCAGTAAGCTTCGGACGGGTCGGATTTATGCAGGTCTGGAAGGGGCACTTAGGAGTTCCGTGGAAGGGGGTAGCGCCCTTCTAGACCATTAATAATCAAATTCCGAATCTTCCGATTGCACAACTTAAACAACTTGACAGGAGGATCAAGAATCTGATCTCTATATATTTCAGCATTCACAGTTGCACTTGTAAAAATGTGTCGGTCACTGCGGCCATTCAAAATGATGTCCGTCCATACCACGATTTCACGACCTTTGTATCGATGCCTTTCACGGATGTTTGCAGCCTTATTGCGTGTGATTTTCTCCCTCCATATGGTAACACGTCTGTAGTAACTCTATCAACAAAATCGGGATTCATCGGTAAAGAGAACTCGGCTCCAGTCCGTGGTACTCCAATGATGATGATCTCTGCACCACTTTAACCGGGCGCATTTCGCTACCGCGGTTAGTGGAACACAAATCATGGGTTTCCTTGCATGCAACCTGTCACTCACAGTAAACCAGGATAGTCGAGTTCTTGTTGTTGCAGCAAACTCCTTGCAATCTGAACTGACATCAATTGTCTATTTCTTTTAGCAATCGTTGGCAAATTACAGTCCTGAGAGCCTGTTGTGGTGCGTTTTCTACCTTGACCTTGTTGTCCGTAGACATTACCAGTGTCTTTAAACCGTTTCCAAATTCTTGACATGGCGCTTTTGGCTAGTTATAAGTCTTTACAGACCCTTAAGAGTGTCTGTCCTGCTTCCATTCTCCCTATTGCACGCAATTCCTCAAAATCGGTCAAATGCGTTCTGGACGACATATTCCGCCTACTAGAAGCGAAAGGTTTACCTAATTATAAAATTAGACTTCAAATTACCCGCGTGCGCTCCTTTTCACACGTGAACCGAAAGAACGGGCTGAGGTTGAAAAATGTGCATATATTTCTGTAGCGAATGTTAATCCCATTGCACTACGTGATAACGTTGACATTGAGTACCTTTCTGGAAGTTCCCTTAAAAGAATTAATATAGAGCACCTTTTTATGGTTGTTCCTTTAATTTTTCTAGCCAGTGTATTTTGAAAGTGGTAACAAATAACCAGTCCAAAAATAAAGTTACTTTTATTAAGTGCAGGCAGCATATTTAAAGTAATTTTTAATATTGTCCGTTATAAAGTGAACAAACATAAGGGTCACAACACTCAACCAATGTATCGTTATTGCGTTCATATAAACTCGTTCTTTCCCATAAGTCTCGACAACAGAACCTTATCTAAGTCCAGGATAAAGAAGCTTTACGTTTAATCTAGTTACAGTAAATTTGTGTAAACGGAATATCAGGTATACTTTCATAGTTATCCTTCCGTCTCGGGACATTAAAATGTTTTTGCTTGTGAGAGGATTCCGTGTTTTCAGAACACCTGCCAAGAAGGATTCATAATTGGAACAAGTTTAATTTCAGATAGGTTTGAAACGTTAGCAAGCACAAATATATGGTATTGTTTTCGTCGAACCTTGAATTGTTTTCCTTTGAGATAGGTCATCGTCACAGATTTTCCTGTAATAGATTTATGCTCTTGAGAGGTGGTGTTATAGCAGCGGTTTCCAATCTGGGGTAGCGTACCCCTGGGAGTACGTGGCGGGTCTGCTGGGGGTATGTGAAAGTAATATCGGTAATGGCAGAAGTCATAAAAATGTTAGGAATATCAATGTAATTTGCATCGATTTATTATATGGTTGTGTTAAGAAGATTAGTAACGAAAAAAAGCATGTTTACGTTATCTCCTGGAGTGGAAGGGGGAAGGGCGGCGTGTTTATAAGAAACAGGGGTACTCCGAAATGAAAAACCTAAGAAAGGGGTACATGAAAGAAAAAAGTTTGGGAAGTGAGTACGTTTTAGCAGTTTTAAGGGATACTGTGAAAACGGAAGGTGTTTATAACGGAAACCTGTCTAAAACGGAAAAGTCCATAGTACTGAAGAAAGACACACCTTTGAATTATACCTTCTAAGACGAACACCTCTCTAAAGCGGAATTTTTTATAGATCCTTTGTGAATCTGTCTTAGCAGTTTTTACTGTTGTATTTGTATCCGTGATTCAGAAAACCAGGTCTACTTTCGGAGGGGGGGGGGGGGGGGTCCTCCCCATTGGCTACGCCATTGCCTAAAATTAAAAGAAGTGTATTTTTAAATTCGGCGTTACGAACGCTTTCCCACGATACCCCACACGATATACAAAGAAAAGATTTTTTTTTTAAGTAACTCAAATAGCCCCTCTAATTTTTCCTAAATATATTTCTGAATTTTTAACAATCTGTAAATATGTGGGCCTAATATTAATAGCCTTTATTACTTCGGCCAATTTTAATTTTTCACGTTCCATAGTTTACGAGTAAAATGGCTGTGACAGACAAACAGACAGAGGAGTGATTATACAATGGTTCCGTTTTTTTCTTTTTAAGTACGGAACCCTAAAAATCGCTATCAAAGCGTTCCTTTCCGACGGAACATATACAAATTCAATAAGGATCTGCTGGACATAGCCAAAATGTGCACAAAAAATTTGGTTCAATTCTGTGCATAACTTTATACACTTTTTGATGATGCAATAATGAATATAGCACAGACGTCGCTATTACAGCGACCCCTTACGGCGGAATATTTCCAAATTGGAAGAGAACCAGCTGCTCATAGCCAAAAATATACACAAAAAAATTTGGTTCAGTTATATGCATATCTTTATACACTTTTCGATGGTACAATAATGAAAATAGCACAGATATCGCTATTACAGCGACCCCTTACGGCGAAATATTTCCAAATTGCAGAAGGACCTGCTGGACATAGCCAAAAACATACAAAAAAAAAAAAAAAAAAAAAAAAAAAAAAAACAGGTTAAATTCTATGCATAAATATTTACACTTTTCGATGGTACAATAATGAAAATAGCACAAAAATCGCTATTAGAGCACCCTATCGGCAGATTGTTTCCAAATTTAGGGAGGACCTGCTTGCCATAGCCAAAACATACATAAAAAATTTGGTTCAATTCTATGCACAACTTGATACACTTTTCTATGGTACAATAATGAAAATGGCACAGACATCGCTATTATAGCGCCCCTGCCGGCGGATTTTTCAAATTCAAAGGCGATCTGCTGGCCATAGCCCAAAACATACACAAAAAAATGTTTCAATTCTATGCTTAACTTCATACACTTTCCGATGGTACAATATTAAAAATGACAATGGCAACACAGAGACAGAGGGACAGACGGACAGACAGACAGATATTTAGTATAAACATACTTTTTGGAATCTCTGACCCCTAAAACGTGTAAATCCATCGAAAACCGGAAGTCGAAAAATCTTTCGATTATAATACTTTGTTCTATTGAAGATAGAAGAAAGTAAAAATGCACGAAAGACATAGTTATGTGTTAAGCATATTCTGACGAAAATAGATTTCCATGCGAAAATCTTGTTTTTAACCCTATTCGATAATATTTTATATGTTAGCACAAAAATGATTTTGTATTTATTTCATAACAATATTTGTAGGAATTAGAAATTTGTCAAAAATGAACGTTTTCATTTAAGGGGTTAAAAAATTAGATTAAAAAATTCATTAAATAAATAGAACAAGAAAAAAATGATATCTGAAACTTAATTTTCTCAATCGAATTTTTAAAGGTTTTTTGTATTGCCTGTACACAGTATTTTTTATTCCTTAGAGGTTTTCAAGATAAATTATTTTCTATTTTAAACATACTAAGGAAGTCAGTTTAGGCTTCGCTGGTAGACGAAAAATGGAAATATTTTTTTAAATTATTTTATTTAATTGAAGTTTTTCATTGAATGTAATTTTCTTTATGATCGCCCGATAACAATGCCAAAAAGTATTTTTATATGAAAAATATCAATAATGTCTTCAAATAATGTTTTGAGTACTTTCCTATTTTCCGAATTTTGGTATTGGCCTGTTTAATACTTTCATATTAGTCGTATGACAGGAATTAATAGCTAAAGGAATCGCCAAATATCGATACTTACTCTAAGCATCTTGATTCTAATAATTTCAGTAGATTAAGCGCTTATTTCGATTGCATGTCTGTTAAACTTGCGCTTATTTGTGTTCGTTTATTATTTTGTTTATTTATTGATGAAGTTTTAATTTTGTTATGGAATATTAGCCCCAAACATGTTGAACAATTCACTTTATTTTAAGTACAAACGTGTTAAACTTTAGTAAACAGGATGCAAGGGATAGCCATATATATATATATATATATAATAAATTTGAAATCACAAATATATGAATAAATTGGTAAAGTTCTAAAGATGAATTAGAAATGAACATAGGAAACCAGTATGTAAAATAAGAAACTATGAATAACCCACAGAATCTTCAGAGGAGCTTGATATATATATATATATATATATATATATATATATATATATATATATATATATATATATATCTTGAAAGTGTTTTAAAATTTACAACAAAAATGTTAGTTAAATTAGATACAGTTTTCAAAGAAATTACTCTTGAAAAAACACTTGTTTTACTATTTAGTCAGGTGTTAAAAGTTAAAATAGAGTAAGGCTTGGAATTTTAAGAAAATAAAAAAGGTGTAATTTATTGGTCAGGTGTTGCCGCCGTTAATATAACGTCAGTGTTACTCACGGACTTATTTTAGCTTTAGAATATGGATTTGTAGATTCATTATCTCAGGTTTTCATTTATCTAAAGTATTATAAATTTAATAAGATATCCATTGCTTTGCTGAAGTATGTTACAACTTTAGATACGCCCTTTTTAAGGTCTCTTATCGACATTATAGTCTGTATCGAAAAATCATTTCCGGTGCATTTTATTAAATTGCTTATTTAGAAAATTCATTTCATCATAATAAAAAAAATCAAATGCCTTAATAATATTCTGTTAGTGTTAGAAAATTCCCAATTTATGCCTGCCTCATGACTTTTATCTCTTGTTTATATTGCATAAAGAGATCTAGTAATTTTCGATCTTTTAGAAACTCTTTTTTTTATTATTATTGTTTAGAGAAAGTTTATTTCTGTCACGTCTTTCATTTGTAGTATTTTGACTTCATTTCAAAGAAAAAATAAATCCCACTATGCATTTTTTAGATAGTTTAAAAAAGAAAATTGCACTCTACTGAGGTATTGTTTAAGAATTTTTGTCTAATAAATTTTTCAGTCGTAAAGCGGTGTACATTAAAATTTAAAATACTATTATAATTGACATAAAATAATCTAAATTAAATCATACTATGGAATATTATTTTATTTATCATAAAATCTAAATTTTGTTTTATTTATTTTTTAAGTTTAATTTTGTATAAGCATGCTACAAAAAATGCAACGTAGCTAATATTTACCATTATGTCAGCCAGTTAACTGCAATAGCTTAAATTGGCATTTAATGTATTAATATTTAGATATATTTAACAAATAGGTATGACTTCAGTATATTATTTGCATAAACGGACTTTTTAAGAATTTACTAAAAAAAAATTCATTTTTTCTTTTTAAATTTTCAGTATTTGTTTTTTCCCTTCTGAATTTTTAAATATAACTTTGATCTATTTTTTAATTCCAAAATCCATTTTAATTAGCTATCACTCCAGTAGAGAAACGGAATGTTTTTTTAAGAAATATTTTTGCTTACTGATCTTTAGCCGACACTTAAAAAAAATTACATTAAAAGACATATGTGTGACATTGGAAAAAAGACAATTTTTAAATAAATTTAAACTTTTCAAATAAGCTAACTGATTGTCCTCTCAATAATCAATATAAATATTTTTTTCATTTGCAATAGTTTTAGAAGAATTTATAGTAATAATTTCTATGAATTTTGGAATTTACAGAAATCTATTTCGCAATAAAATATGAAAATTACTGTAAAACATGTGTTTACTTTACTAAAAAAATTGTCAGACATCGTTAATTATTAGCTGTCTCCCATTTTCCCTATAATAAACTTATTTTTAATGAGTATATAATAAAATTGACCATGTATTAGAAATGAGTTTGCAATGTTGGTAAAGTTGTTTCACTTTGTCAAAATTTAAAAAATTCTTTTCCATTGTTCTGTAATATATACTCTAATAGCAAAGGCGAAAATGTATTTATGGAATCCTAAATACATATATTATGCCTGCATATGTTAAAAAACAAAACATTATTGTTATATTTTTCTTATGACTTCAAGGAACCGGAACTTGTCTCAGAGGAACAATAAAAAAACTGAAGTTTTGATAATGAAGAAGTTCTCGTTTTTAAATGAATATGCACCTGTGGAACAAATTACCACAAATTTCAGGCTTGCATGTACGAAACCAGACCAGTTTAACTAGGGTACCAATTAGAACAACCAATGCCCTTTTTTAGTACAGGGTGTCCATAATTTAACGACCCTAAAGTTGTCTAAATACGAAACTTTTGGTCAAAAAGTTCTAAAATTTTGTGTAAGACATAATGAAGAAATGGGAATTTGTTTGAGGAAAAAAAAAAGTGCAAAATTTTGCCACCAGAAGGCGTTTTTAATAAATTACACATTTAGCCAGCTCCTACTGAATACTAGACCTGAGCTCTATGAAAAAAATGACTGCTGTCGTAGGCGGATTTTTTTCAGAGTTTGTATGGCCCGTTCAATTCAAACGGCAATTTTTTTTTATTTTTACGCTTTATGTTTTTATGTTTTACGCTTTATTTTTTTCATCGTGTGGTCTGTATATTTTTCTCATTTAACCTGAGAAAAATAAATTGTAAAGACTTTAAAAAATGTGTAATTCATTAAAAAAGCCTCCTGGTGGCGAAATTTTGAACTATTTTTTTCACTAAAAAAAATTCTCATTCTTTCATTACGTCCGTCACAAAATTTCACAATTTTCTGAATAATAGTTTCGTCTGTAGACAACTTTAAAGTAGGGTCGTTTAATTATGGACACCCTGTATACCGCATATCGTAAATTTATGGAAAACAGGTAATTTCTGACACTTACAAGAATTCTTTCTGCCTAATATTTGTTAAAAATTAAATATTTTTTGCATGAATTGTTTATCAGAATTAGAAACATTCTGCAGATTTTCATGTCACGGATTTTCGTATTACATTTAACAACTTCAATTAAGCTTTGTACTATTTACCGTTTAGACAGTCTCCGAGTGTCTTGAAACATACTTAATAAAATGTCGAAAAAATAAATAGAAATAAAAATAAAAATAAGCAAGTCTAAAATGATATAGAAGTATGAAATAAATATTTTACGATAAAAAACAATAGCAGTTGCATAATTTTAGTAAAAATGATTTTGATATTTGAAGTAAATCTTTAAAACTTTTACTTTTCTATTTTTCCTTCTGCCCCCTCTCCTCCTCTCTTCCATGAGAAGGAAAAAAAAAATGCGATGAAGTAAATGTGGATTAAAAACATTCTTGTATGAATTTTTTTTTTTTTTTTTTTTTTTTTTTTTTTTAGGTTATTTAGATTGCTTTATATTTAGATACATTTTTGAAGTATGATGAAAAAGGAAACAAAAAAAAAAAAATGTTTAAATGATAAAATGGCATTTTTATATTAAAAAATGGATGTTGAGATTTGATGCCTTTTTAATTAGGTTCCTAATAATTTGTATTTGATTTGAATTGACGCAAGAAATTATAATTTATGAATTATTGCTATGGTAATTTTTTAATCAGAAAAAAACATTAAATCTTTAAGTCGTAAGAAATAAAATAAAACGTAAGTTATTAAAATAACTGTTTGTTTCAATCTCTTTGCTAAAAGGGCCATCCTATACTTATTTATTATATCTCGCCCATTTTTCTAAATAGGAAATATATTATTGATGATTATAGATTAAAATTGGTGATGTATTTAACATAAATATGCAATGAAAATAAAGTTGATCCATTTTTTCCATGTTAGCAATTTCTTATTCGTTATTTTGTAATATATTCTCAGATAGAAAATAGATTGGATGAGAAAATTTGAAATCGCAAAGTGTCTTTAAAAACACAAAGTGCAGTATTAAAATTTTCTATTGTCTAAAAGAAATTAGATTCACGATTTAAATAAAAAAATAATAATATTAAAAAGTTAAAGCTTTCATAATGGAGAAAGTATTTATGTTTTAAAATCTCGTTTTAAAATGCATATTTACCTGAACTAAGCCACAAAGTTCTATACAAAAATGCTATATAAAAATATACTATAGATACACGTTTTGATTTTTAAATTATGCAAAAACAATATAAAAAACTCATTATATACTGCATAAAAAATATTTTTTTTTATTTCGACAAGTCTCATGTTCATTTTAGGTGCACGGTGTTGAAAACCCTTGAAAATATTAAAACGTGTTACATCTAACATTTATCTATCATACAACTTCTATCACATAATCTTAGCTATCATACGACTTCCTTATTTTTCATTTGCACTCACATTTAGAAACAGGTTCAACATTTTATATTTTTAATGCACTTGATCCATTACTATTCTTCCTAAATTAGTTTTTTTGTCTGTGTTTGAGCCTTTTGATAGTGGTCAGTAATGTCTCCAGTACTTTCTTCATACAGTTTGCGTGTGTTGCTTTGTTCGTGCATTATTTCTTTGTCTGTAAGTGTTTGTCGAAATGCCAGGGACGCATGAAATACTAAGTACAGGCACTGACTTTTATGCCTCATTTTAAAAAGTGGACATTTCTTTTTTTCATCCTACAATACCGCTGAAGGCTCCTTATTGTTAATTCCCGCCCCCCCCCCCTCCTATGTTTATTCGCATAGGTTATCAACAACTTGAAGTCTTCGTCTGTGTAAAAATTGAGATAAAATGGCCAAACCAACTCTACCAAAGATTTATTTGTCTTTTGTAGAAATGATTTCCTTGTGTATGATTTTTGGAAAAGTTCATACATGTCATATGACGTTATCTTTTTAGAACCACAAGTTTTCATGATCATAGTACGTTTATTAGGCAGTTCAATCTTCAGCAGAACAAAAACGTAGATTTTTAGAGTTTGCAATTAGTGAGATTTGTGGCGTTCAATAGATGCAATATGGACCCCTTCACTCGGCGAAAAAAAATAAGATTTTAAGGACCTGTAGCCTCTGTGATTTTCCAAAATTAATAATACAAAATGGTTGATTTATGTCAATATTTGGTTAAATCAGAAATTTATACAATTGCTAAAGGGTGGGAAATAACGCCCAGTTGATTGCCATTTTCCGACATATTGGATTTTAATACATTTTAGCAGGTGTTACAGCTTTGCACAAATACACAAAGTACACGAAAATGAAGCAAAACGTTTGCAATTCATAAACACAATCATTATAAATAATGTTTAAAATAATAATCTATTTACATTCATATTTGTTGATAATGAACTTTATAAGTTACGACTTTGAAAGCAACTTTCGAACGAAAAAAACACGCAGGCTTCTTTACGGTATCAAATCATTTATTTGAAAATTTTAAACGCTATGTAGTAGGTAGCAGTACAAATAACGCGCCCACTCATAACTCTATTGAATTTCGAGACAACTAAGTGAGCATTATTATCCTCTGAGCTCCACTGGCCTACATACCCCTAGTAAATTCTAACATTAATTTAATATTTTTTTTTTCTTCTTTTCCGCAAAAAGAAATATTTTAGAAAAAATCTATACTAAACTTAATTATTTGAGTATATTTTTACACCATCATCATTCTGCTGGTAAAAAAATATCACAGTTCCATACTTTTATTCCATATACAAAATTAGAGCAGTCAAGTTAAATATAAAAATCCAATTTCAGCATACTTCTTAAATAAAAACATTATGACAAATAATTTAACATAAAACATGCTGTCCAAACATTCTTTTTTGCTAATCTTATACCTTAAATTAATAAAATTGCAAAATTTCTGACACTTAACGCAATCATTCCTGCCAAATGTTTCTTAATAAATGAAATATTTTTTTCGGTGACGTTTAACGGAATTCGAAAAATTCTATTAATTATCGTGTGATGTATTTTTGTATTCTATTTTCACACCTTTAATTAAACCTTGAACAATTTACATTTTAGGCAATATTCAAGTTTCTTAAATTATATTCAATAAAAGCTGATAAATAGTTAAGAATAGAAATTGAAAAAAAAAAAAAAACTTAAAAAAATAAAAATATGTTATAAATATTTCTACAATATATATACATATAATCCTAATGAAACGAATTTATGAAACGGCTGAAATGAAACGAAATTATGAAACGATTCTATGAAATGACTGATTAAACAACTGATTATGTTTCACGGCGATTTCTCAGAAAATATGGAATACTTTGCGATGAAATTAACACCAGAAATCCGTATTGATCCACAGATCTCAAAACTGGTATTGAGTTTTTTAATTCGAATTAGTTTTCGAAATATGAATTTTTGGTCTAATTTTAAATGCTTTTTTTTCTCTAATGATGGTAACTCAAATTTTAATCATAACAGATATTTTTTTTTCATATTTTAGAAAAAGTTATTATTTTAAAATATTTGGCGACCAGTTTGGCCTCCCTTAAATGTATGCTAAGAAGAATGCTTTTTTTTTAAATTTCATTATTATTTTATTTAATACAAAACTTTCCTTTAAAATTTAAACATTTAAAATTAATGGCTTTCACTTCTTTTTTTTTTTATTTTTTTTTTATTTTTTTTTTTTTAACGAAACGAAAATAAAAATATTAGGCGCAGATGTGATATACACACCGGGGTGCCAAAATGGTGTTACTTTGCCTGACATGGTAGCCCGGCTATTGTTACTTATTTATTAATAAATGTTTATTTACATTTATTTTCTTTTTATTAAAAAAAATATTATAAATTGTTTTGTGCTATAGTTATTAACTATTTTTTTGAACTTATTGTTATTTCATTTTAAAAATAACAGAAAATAATTTAAAAATACATATGTAACTGGTATTCGAAAACGAGGTTTTCACCAAATTGTTGTAAAAAAAAAAAAAAAAAAAAAAAAAAAAAAAAAAAATCTCGGCAAAACAATGTAGTAGTATATGACATCTGTGTTAAATATTAAATAATGCAATAAATCATGACATTTAATTTCAAATTCAAAGCAATGTTTTAATGCTACTACTTAGTTATTCCGTCGACCAATATCGCCAAACCACTCGCCAAATATACAAGTTGACGTAATTTTTAATTTAAATAACGAAAGAACAAATAAATTAGTGTAACATTAATAAAAATATAAATAAAACGTCTAAATAAAAATCACTTGATGGCGTAAACACGTGTAACTTCCTTACAGACAAGCGAATGTGACATTTACGATCAACCATTATTGGCATTTAATCTTATAGTCTGGCTATAGATTTTTGGTCGATAGGATAACCAAGTACTACCGTTTTAATTTACCATTCGAAAAATAAAAAAAATGCTAACTGTCGAGTTAAAAAAAAAAAGGGCTATTGGTAAGATTTGCACCCGGTTAACATAAATGTACCAAGAATTCTTTGCGATCATGGGATCTTTTATGTAGTTTTATTCGAAAACTTAACTTTGATTCTTTAATAAAATTGGAAACCTTTCTTATCAAAAGAGGAAATGATGGTGATAGAATAATATTTGGCCCATTATCACATATTATAGAGATTGTTTTCAATTCTAAAAACAGCCCAAAGAATAATAATTCATAACGATTAAAAATGTATTTACACGTGACTATTACAAACAGAAAAAAACTTTAAAATAACTATTAAATGATTGCGCGTTAAAAGCAGGAAAATATTGAAAATTATGTCTTGAAAATTGTATTTACACGTGAATATTAAAAGAGAAAGGAAAATTTAAAATAATAAATGCATTAATATGCGTTGAACTCTTTCAAAGGCAAGGTACGTCTATTCGTAAAATGTTGAAATCAGTTAATGGCACCAGAACTTACAAACAAATTTCGAAATACGGAAATGCTTTTGTTCACTTACTTAATAAAAGGAAAACTTTCATTCCAATATTCTGGTGCCAATGTGGCATTTAAGAATTAAAATTAAGTGGTCCAAAAATGAACTCACGGCCTTGAAGGGGTTAAAGCAGTAAATTGTATTAATTGTAGTAAATTGTATTATGTCAATCGTTTTATAATGCTGTTAAAAAATACCGAGAGGCAAAGACTCTGTTTACTTAATTCATTTTATTTTAGCTTCTTTTCAAATATTTATGTGATCTTCTTTAATCAAACACGAAAACAACCATAGGATGTCTTACAGGAACTGATTCGGCCTTAAATTTTTGCAATCAAAGGGAATTTAATGGAAACCCATTTACAGGGAGATCGCAATAGGTTTTTTCATTATAATTCAATCTTCTGTAACCTTCTGTTTTTAAAACCGATCAAATTAGCGTGCTTTTAGTGTGGCGAGCATAGATTGCAGGGGGCAGAGCCCCCTAGCTATCATATAAATAATTAGAAATATTTCAATGTTAGTAAAAATTATTTTGATATTTGAATCAAATAACAATCATAGCCCCCCCCCCCCAACTCTCCTTCGGAAAAGGAAACAGCTATGTTTATTAGTAAATGTGGATTAAAAAATATTACTCTTTTAATTCGTTTCTTTGTTTTTTTGTTTGGTTTTAGACTATGTAGATTCCTTTAAATTAGATACATTTTTTATGTATGAATTGCAAAAAAGGCAACAGAAATTACAATTTGATAAAATTGCATTTTTGTATTTAAAAAATAGATGCTCACATCTCATGCAATAAGATTTCTAATAGGTTTTATTAAATTTTAATTAACGCAGGAAATTAAAAATTTTAAATACTACCTGGCATTTTTAAAGAAAAATAATTGATTCTAGAGACATAAAAAAATTTAATAAATCAAAATTAAAGTCACCCTTTTTCGTCTCGCTCAATTGCACTAGTTTTATCATTTCCGAAAATGATTAAAATGAGGACACACCTCTTTCCCTCCTTTTCCTGGAAAAATCGTTAAAACTATCTCCCATGTCAGAAAACACTTCAAACTAGATTTAGCGTACCTTCAAGAGTAGATGTTCAAGACAGCCACTAGAGAACGAAGTCTCAACTCATTAGCAGTACCTCTGAAACATTAATTCAGCACTCAGTTTGTTAATATTAATTAGCGCACAAGATTTCGAAATACCATATTAGATTTCTCTTTAATAAACAGTGTCGATACATTTTAGTGTTCCTTTAGTGCTTATTTCGCGGATCAATTTATCTGCTTTGGAAATTATTGCTATGAAACGCATTATAAATCTAATACAAGGACTTATTGCGTGTTACGGTAAAAACAATTTTAGACGTATTTTAGTTAAAAGAAATGATTTTTTCTTAACTCAATGTGGTTTTTTATGGAAAGATGGAATTTTTAAATTTATATTTAACCTATTTCCTGATATGATAGAATTATTAAAATTAAGCTCCGTAGTGGTGTGTTTCCGATAAGAATACAACGTTTTAATATTTTTAGAGCCTAATAATAAAGTGGATAAATCTCCCAATATTATCTGCAACTCGTAGAACTATATACGAGTTGAAAAAAATAATGGATTTGATGCTTCGACAATAGACGCTCACCGAAATATTCCAAATAACTGTGAAGCTGTAGCAATGAAACATTTTTATCCTTTGAGGTCATCTAATTTTAACAAAGATTCGCTCCAGAAAGTTTTAGAAAGGGTTAAATCCTAGAAAAATAGAAAATAAATTATAAATAAAAGAATTAAGATTATAATAAAAAAAAAAAAACGCTTTTATTCATTGCCACACGCATGTTCAAAATTAAGGGAATTTTCAGATTTGGTCGATTATCTTCAGAACTACTGGATAGATTTTGCTTAAATTAAGTATGTACAGTCGTGAAAAGAAAGTAAACACCCCATACTATCTCCTCAACAAATTATCGTAAACGACAGTTACTGGTACCGAACGATTGGAAATAAAGTCTACTTTCAAATGATGTATATAAAATTTGCTTAGGGGGCCATCTACATATTAAAACGAATCATAACTTTGTTTTTTTCAATAGCAGTACCCAATTTTAACGAGATACTTCAAATCTTCGGTTCAAATTATGCCTATAAATCAATTTTCAAGTCATTTGAATGATAAGTTTTCTAATTATAAAAATTCACGAGAGTTGATTAATTTTGTTCACGTTAGCAATTTATTATTCATTATTTTGTAATATATTCTGTGATAGGAAATGGATTGGATGAGAAAATTTGAAATCGCAAAATGCCTTTAAAAACATAAAGTTCAGTATTAAAATTTTCTCTTGTGTAAAAGAGACTGGATTCACGATTTAAATAAAAAAAATAATAATAATTTTAAAAAGTTAAAGCTTTAATAATGGCGAAAGTATTTGTGTTTTAAAATATCGTTTTAAATGCATATTTACCTGAACTAAGTCACAAAGTTCTACACAAAAATGCTATATAAAGGTAACTGTAGGTATACGTTTCGATTTAATTTATATAATTTTGTGATATGAATTATGAATTATAAAATTAATATTCGAAAAAAATATGAATTGCAACCTACATTTTTTTGATGGATTTAGATTTATTAAGTCCTGCTTTATGGAAATCCAAAATTTCACATTTTTCTTCAAAGTATGCTTAAAAAACGGCAAATTGATGGTTTAAGGGGCCGTCTATGATAGAAGAGAGTAGATATTTTGAAACTTCTTCTACTGTCCTATAATCTAACCTGCTTCATTGACTGCTTGGGTGGTGCTTAAGGTGCCTTGATCAAGAATGGGGCTCTCTCGGCTATCAATCGAGTACCGAACTTCAATTTGGATACAGCCCTTAAAATACGCTCGTTTTAAAATAACCAATTTCTCGGAAACGTATTGGACAAATTGCACAAAAGCGTGTTTTTAGGCTAATAGAAGGGTGTAGAGTTAATTTATGTTCTCAGAATTGTGTACTGCTATTGAAAAAAACAAAGTTATGGTTTGTTTTAATATGTACATGGCCCCCTAAGCAAATTTTATATGCATCATTTAAAAGTAGACTTTATTTACAATCGTTCGGTACCAGTAACTTTCTTCTACAACAATTTGTTGAGGAGTTAGCAGGGGGTGATTACTTTTTTTTCACGACTGTACATAGGTTTATATAATGCAATAAAAATAACCATTCAACAGTTATTATACGCACCTATGATCGTGATTGAGAATCATCAGCATCAGAAGGTATAAAACAGAGCTTACCATATTGAACCAACAAATGGGTTAATAGGGATATGTTCCCTTCTTACATTTATAAAGCTCTCATAAAGTGAATTCATACTGGAAATCAGGGAGTTTATGAGTCACTAAGGCAGCTAGTCTCACCCCCTCCAGCAACGCTGATTACAGGTACTGGGCGGTTCTGGGTTGAAGAAAGTGAGTTCTATTTGTCTTCTCCAGAGCGTCCCATACTTGTTCTATAATATTTACATCTGGAGATCTAGCTGGCCAAACCATCAAGCGAATATCCTCATTTTCCAAAAATTTGTCGGCCAAATGAGCCCTATCTGGGCGCGATTTGTAGCCCATTAAAATGAAATCAGGGCCATCTGCATAACTGAAAAGGCGCACATAGGGTACCGATACCTATACTGCACACCAGTCACATATCCTTTGTCAAACACAGGGTCAGATGTGCGTTAGGGTGGAACTTAAGTATAGGGTAAAAAAAAAAAACTTTTTTTATTTTAATGTGTAATAGTGAAAATTTTTTCCTTTTTGGATGTCTAAACTTTTGGCTGAAAAGGTTTTTTTAAATTAAGTTGTTTTCGGGTTCCTCAAGGAGGTCAAAGTTTTGAAATTTCAGTATAAAGTAACTGAAAGTAAACAACGTAGCTGTTTGCTCATATCTACTTTTATTTAGCAAATACTATCCAGAAGTCACCACAAGGAGGTGGTTAAATATCGACTTCCACCCTCATTACCTCCCTTTGTAATGAATTAATTAAATTGGATATTCAACCTACTGTCTTTTTAGGCAAACTTTGTCATTACATTGTGGGAATTCAACTTTCCCAAGATTATGCCGTCTTTTGCTTAATATTTAAAGACGGTTGACGCAGCTCGCGGAACAATTTTGACACACGTTTCCACTGTTTGAGTATGATAAGCAAGATCTAAAATTCAGGTGTATGCCCTGTTTGTACTTTTTTTAAGTTCTTCATCCGATCAGACCGTCAAGATAGGATCAATGTTTTTATAGTCTATAATTTCAATATGTTCGCATTTTTTCAAGTCGCTTTCCTACTGGAACAGAAAATCCTTTTGTACCCGTAGTTTTTCAGCAAGATGTTGAAATAAGTATCTAAGAAAAAAGTTCATTTGCATGTAATAATCAAATTATCCATTATAAAGTTTTTAGGGTATTGCTTCCGATGTTTTAACAACTCCAGATTTGCATCCTGCATTTATTTTTATCCTGGTTTTTGAACCGAGACCAGATGTTCTTCTTTAATGATTCTTCATACTTTTTTCCCTCTGCTTCAGTTATCATAGCGTTATCCTTTCTGCCATAAAAATACTAACCTTCTAAAATTAATTCATTTCGTCTTTCCTGTTCTTTCAAATTATTCCTTTTCTTTTCTCTTTGTCATCTTCAAGTCCTTCTTTCAGTTACCTTTTCTTTATTATCATCAGAAATACCCATATCTTCTAAGGTGCCATTTGCAATAATATTTGCAGTTCTGTCTAATACTCCGGTTCTTTCACTGTGTTGATTATCAAATTCAGGTTTAGAAAAATAACCGATTGAACTATATTTCCTTCCAAGCTGTTTTTTACACTTGACGATCATTCAATCGAAACATCATTTTTTTGTTTTAAAATAACTTTTTTTCCTTGATATTTCCATTTCCAGTCTTGCTACACATTTTTTGTAGTTTTTATATCTATTGATCCTATTGTCATTATATATTGTATTACTCTCTTTGGTCTTTGAGAAAGTGACGTTCTTGTTCTGATACACGATAATATTTAGTGCTTTTACACAAAGAAAAGTTTTTTACAGTATTACCTAACATTTTGCAATTTTATATTGGATGTGGGATTATTCTTTCTAATCTTAATATTTTTCTTCAAATTTTGACATTTCTCGCACTAGTCTCTAATCATTTTTTATGATTTGTGTATCAGAAACCGTTGGAATTGAAGGTCTCAGCAATACACTTTTAATTGTATCATCAACAGCTTTAGATATTTTAGAAATAATGTGTACCAGATTCCAGCTGTCAGATTTTAAGTTAAAATGAACCCAAAAATAATGTTACATAACTTCTTCATATGTTCGTCAAAGATGACAGTCTAATGTTAATTGTTTTGGTTCACGAAATACAGGACACTTCAACAATTATCTAGATTTAGGTACGTTAACAGACTTTGTCACTTTTGACACCGAATGTTTATCGAAAAATAATCAAAGAAACTGTTAACACCCGTTAAATCGGACTAACTTGTTATGTGTCGCAGCCAAATAAATCACAGACAATGAAAGCCGACGCCCACGACGCTGGCTTCTACGAAAGTCAAATAAAGTGGGGCTAACTTTTCTAAGGCACTCAAACTAAATTATTCTCTTTATTACAGAACATTAACACTTAATTAATTTAATTTTGCAAAATATAAATTTAACAATAGGCTTAAAAAACTTTTCATGCAATTATTGGCTTTTTTTCGTTTTTTATGGAAAATCAGGCGCTTTGAGGAACCGGAAAATATCATTTTAAAATTAAAAGAAAAATATTTTCTTTTTATGGAGTTAAAAAGGAAAAAAATAATCACTATTAGAATATAAAGTTCGAAACTTCGTTTTTTAGTTCCACCCTAATGTGCGTCCATCCAACACGTTGCCTGTCCAGAGCATCCCCTGCTATGTGATCCAGAACCTCCTCTGATATGTTATCTCTTTCTTGGAAAATGGAAGGCAGATAGCGGATACTTGATTTTCTCCAGATGAAAGTATGGCGAGAATGAGTGTTTAGGATGAACCGAGGCTCATCAATGCATATGACGGTAAACCATTTATCCCTGGTGCAAAGCAAATGATCTCTTCACCATGCTAAACAGGTTTCTGTGTGCAGAAGTGGGCGGGACACAAGCAGCAGGTCTCATTGCAAACTCCCCTCTGTCATGTAGCCATCTGCAAACAGTAATCCTTAATCCTCGGCTTCCTGTGACCGCATACATATCACGAGGGAGCTGAGAAGCTTTTGCACTCTTGTTACCCCTCTCTGTAATGAACAAATGGCGATCTTCGTTGGCCGTCGTGTCTCTTGGACGACCCTTTCCAAGCTTTCTCTCTATGGTCCTTAAACTGTTTCCATAAGTTGGCTACGACTCTGGACGTCACATTGAAGCCTCTAGGAATCTACACTTAAGACTGTCCTGTTTCCAGTCTTCCCGCGATTCTCCACCTAATTCCGATATATTCCAAACGCTGGTGGTTACTCTTTTTACTGTTTTCTTTTGAATTTTGCCGAATGTTGAAAAAAAAAAAAAAAAAAAAAAAAAAACAAGATATATGGCGAGGTGTGCGAGTGAACAAAACGCAAAAATGGCCATTGGAATGTTACGATGTAACATGTTTTAGTATTTTCCAAGATTTGTAACACCTTGCGCCTAAAAAGAGCATGAAATTTGTTGTAATAACAAATAATTTTTCATCGCTTATAAAGCCTGTTCCTCTTCCCGCTCCGTATTCGACACTAAAGAATAACGTATTTATTCGAAGCATTTGTTTTACCTTTCGTTCAGTACTTTTCATGAAATGCGACAAAATATGCGAAATCTCTTAATTTTGAATGTGAGTGTATTTTAATTTTAGTATTAACCAAGTTACGATCATACGCAAAGAAATTAATTATACATTCTACAAATGAAGTTTAAATAATATTTCATTTTTTCATTTTCTTTTGGTCTATATAAAAAAGAAAATAAGCAAAAATTATTAATTTTTTAATAAATTAACTTGTTTGCACTTTCTACTGAGCGTAAAAAAGCAGTGAATCTTTCATAATCGAGTTTGGTGCTAACAACCAAATTAATAAAATGTAACACAAAATTTAGGGAGAAAACAAAAATTTTAGTCAACGTATTAAATACGAATTTCATGCTCAGTAATGAATGGTTATAAAAGAGTGTTTTAAAAAATATACTTTTTTATATACTTATTTATGTTTAAAATGAACGTTGAAATCTGTTTATTTTCAATGGGATTTCTTATAATTTCATTTGGTTTTAATTAAAGCAAGGAAAGCAAATTTTCCTTTATTGCTTTCGTTTCGTTTTCACTAACAATCAGGAACTCTAAAGATATGTAAAATAACATAGTCTCCACCTGCAATGCCTGTGACTACGCTCATTAATAAGCCCATTTTATCGCTATCAAAAATTATTACAATCAGCACTCTCCTTTTCATAGAAAGATGGTTAATAATATTTCCCTTGTTATTAAACGCTTTAAATTAAATTTAGCGTACTTCCAAAAGTAGTTGCGTAAGACAGCAACTAGAGAACTCAACTCATTAGCGGTATTTAAGATACATTAATTAAGCGCTCAGTTTTCTAATAATAATTAGCATATACGATTATCGGAATGCTGTGTTAGCTTTTTCTTTAATAAAACGTGTCAATACATTGTAATGTTTCTTTAGTGAATTAGTTCTCGGACAACTTTATAGGATTGGAAATTAATGCTATTATTTGAATTATAACACTCATAAAAGAGGTTTAATGCATAGCGTTCATAATAGTTTAAATACTGTACCTGTATTAGTTTCGTTTTAATAAATGGAAATGATTCATAGACTATATATATTTTTGTGTTTCTTTCGTGTTTCATTTGACTGATTATTTCACAAAGATTTAATGTGTGTTACAAAAAAAAAAAAAAAAAAAAAAAATAAATAAATAAAAATAAATGAATTTTAGTCAAAAGAAATCAGTGATTTTTGATTTAAAAAAGTAAATTGAGGTCTAACGCATTTTTATTTTTATTTGAATTTTATTTTCTTTTATCTTCAATAGAAGAAATTATTATCATTGAAATGTTTTTTTACTTCCGGTTTTCGACGGATTTACACATTTTAGGCATCAGAACCCCCCCAAAAAATGTTTATAGGAAATGTCTGTGTATCCGTGTGTTCGTATGTCGACGTTGTGCCATCAAAAAGTATATGAAGTTATGCATAGAATTGAACGAAATTTTGTTTTTGAGTTTTAAGCTATGGTATGTAGGTTCACCCTTAATTTGGAAAAATTCCGACGGAAGTTGGCGCTGTAATAGTAATTTTTGTGCATTTTTTATTGTTGTATCTTCAAAAAGTGTATAAAGTTATGCATAGAACTGAACCATGTTGTTTTTTAGTTTTTGGCTATGGCAAGCAGGTCCACCCTTAAGTTGGAAAAATTTCCGACGGAAGGGGCGCTGTAATAACAAATTTTACGTCATTTTCTTTATTGTACCATCGAAAAGTGTGTGAAGTTATGCACAGAATTGAACCAAATTTTTTGGATATGTTTTTGGATATGCCAAGAAGGTCCTACTTGAATTTGAGAATATTCCACTGTATGGGAGCACTGTAATAAAGGTTTTTGTATAAGTTTCTTGATTTTTAGTAGTTCTGTTTTGCGACTCGTAAAGCGTTGAGATCTTCGCATCATGATGTGCCAGCTATTCGCGAACAGCTGATGTACCACAGAATAACGGAAAACTACTGATTTTAATAAATATGATGATAGAGATTAAATCGTTTTTACTCCTATTGATTGACTGAAGCAGAAATTTACGAAGAAAGTCAAAATTGGTATAATATTAACGAATAATATTAAAGTATTGACATGTATAACTACATTTTGAAATATTAAGATGTATTAGATAGACGAAAAAAAATCAAACTAGTTGGATGTGAGATTGGCACATCCAACTAGCTTGAATTTTTTTCATTTGATTTTATTTGAGGAAGGAGAATCAAAGTTTGCATTGTTGGTTTCAATAACTCACAAAGGGTCAATAAGTTACCCATGCAGGCAACAAGCACTGAGTGGTTTATGAGTTAACCAATATTTCTTAATAAAATTTTCATCAGCATACATTAAACAAATTGAAATTTTTCTGACTAACTACAAACGTAATTAGTCCTGGAATCGAATCCAAGACGTTTGGCTTCGATTTTAAACATTCTTCCCATTATATATTTGGATCAAAAACCAGACGACACATTTAACTCAGGAAAAATAAATCTAAATTCCTAAAAATATACTCAATCAAAATTAAATCAAATATACTCTTTTTGGGGGGCACGTGTGTTTCTACGCTCGTTAATTACGTTCATTTAATCGTTTACAAAAATGATTAAAATTAAGTCATATTCACCCAAATTTTTTGTAGAAAAAGTTTTACTATAATCCTTGTCAGTACGAGTTTCAAACTGTATTTAGCTTACTTCTAAATATAGTTTTTAAAACAGCCCCTGGATGATGCATATTCAAATCATCAACGGTATTCCAGCAATAATAATTCCGATCTCAAGTTGCTAATGTTAATTAGCGTATACGGTATTTGAAATAATGTGTTAGCTTTCTCTTTAATGAATAGAAATAATAACATATAGCACGTAATGTCTTTTTAGGTGCTTTCGTAATTATATATATACGTATCACCTATAGTCGTCATCTGGTCTGTATGCTCGCATATAACAGCGTAAAAACTACCCAGCCTAATAGTTGAAATTTAATATGTATATATATATATTCGGTGCAGAAATTTGTCCTCATTTCATAATTTTACAAAAATCGATTCAAAACTTCAAAAGATATTAATAAAAGTTTTCTTCCTTCGATTAAATCGTATCATACGCAATTAATTCAATGATATAACATGATATGTAATGATTCTATGTTGCCATGGTGATTACGCCCTATTTAAGATGGAGTCATATCAGTTCCGTTTTACTGAATTTAATATATATATATATAATCGTAACAAAATTGTTATTCATGCATTTTTGCACAAGAGTGCAACAGCTATTGCACCAAGATCTGACTATTTATAAAACTAGTTATGGTAAACTCACCTCATTTGCCACATATGGCTTACAATTTCCGACTTGTTGTGTTTCCGTGCAGTTTTATTAAGATTTTGGCTTTATTAATTTTGTCTCTTTTCATCACGAGCCATTAACTCTAAAGTGTTAAAAAGTAAAATTAATCAAAATTATTGTTCTCCTTCTGCGTCCTGTTGAATTATGCACATTTTATCATTTTCGAAAATCTCTTCTCCCGCTTTTCCTATCATGGTCATTAATACTATCTCACTTTTGTCAGTAAGCATTTGAAATTAGATTTGGTAACTTTCAACTGTATTTGTTTCAGGCTGCCACTTGAGAACGATGCCCCAGCTCATTAGAAGTGGTTTAGAAACAATTCAGTTTTCAGTTCTTCTTTTATGTAGGGTATACGATAGTCGAAAAGATTTTACTACTTAAAAAAAAAGAATCATTTATTCTCAAATAAAAATGCAATATTGTTATTTTACATCTAAAAAACTACTTACAATACTTATAATTGATATTTTTATCGTATATTAAAACTAAAGAGTTAAAACCCCAATTGCGATCTCATTAATGATCAAATCTTCCTGAAATTAAATTAAAAATTCTCAGCTTTCTAAAGAAATTAATAAAGCCGTGCCCGTCTGAAGGAAACACAATATATTTACTTCAAACTGTGGTGTGCCGAACAACTGTAACCGAACGATTAAGATACTCTGCTGATACCAGTAAGATATCTGGTTTTATTCCAAGGTCAGCATATTTTATATCCCTTATTTCTTCAATTGACGAACATTTTAACTCCTAAAACGGAGAAAATGAAACGGAGATTGTTCAAATAACTGATATATACCGGTAACGCTGCTACCAGTGCAAATTCCCTGAATCGAAGAAAGTATTTATGAGACAGTATCGTTATTAATTTTACGTCTCAATATAAATCAGTCTTTTTTCTACTTTAACAGATCTTGCTTGTGTACCTTTATTGATAAAAAATGGAAACTGTGATTTTGCAAATTGAATACGTTACGGAAAAAAAAAACAACACAAGTTCTAGAAGAACTCGCACTTTGAGGGTTCATCACTGTTATATCTCTCTATTCTAAAAAAAGTAACTACCGCTGTCACCGCCGCCGCCGGTTTTGAATTTTTTGTGACAGGATGTCTTTATTAGTTAATATTAAGAAACGTAATGCATACAAAAATATGAAAATTGGTAGTATGATACAGAAATGTTTGATAAACACGCTGATGCAGACAGTTTTCAAATCGAAGAATTATTTTAAGAGATATTTAATGCTAAAGTTGGACAAAATTGTTCCACTCAAAAAGTTTTATAGGAGCAAAAACTATTCATAGGAATTTAATCATTTTTAGATCATTTTATACGTTTGAAGTTCCCGGTGTGCAGACTGTTTTCTTTTTTTAATTTGACTCATTTTTTGAGGTTTTATTTCTATTTTAAATTCAAATTTTCAGCATTTCTAGAGATATTTTTTTTACAGATTTTAGAAAGTGATATTAATTTAAACTGTTGCCAACTGTATAAACAGTGGAAACAATAATGTTTGCTTCAAAAAAAATATATATATATATTTATACTTGTAAATAAATTAAAAATTTATTTACACGTTACTATTATAAACAGAAAAAAACATTTGGAAGTAGAATTAAATAATTATGTACAAAAAGCAGGAACTTATTAAAAATTACGTCATAAAAACTGTAATTACACGTGAATTTTAAGAGAGAAAGGAATTTGTAAAATAATAAATTTATTAACATGCGTTAGAAGTCTTAAATAGGAGAAATTACGTCATATTTACGTCACATTACAGTTATTACATAAAATGAATACAAAATAATATTGCAAAAAGGTTTAAATTTAGAAACTGCGCTAGACATTTATTTGATATTTTGAGCGGATGCTTTTCATTTATTTGTGTTAGGAAAGCGCAAATAATATTTCATTTCTAACACAAGTATTTTCAGGTGAATATTAAAAAGAGAAAGAATAGTTTGGTCAAAATTACGTCAGATTAAAAACGATTAATTTAAAAAGCCTTATTTAAAAGAACTTTCTTTTCGCTTTGTTAAAAAATACCGGGAGACAAAGACTCTGTTTACTTAATTCCTTTTACATTAGCTTATTTTGAAATGTTGTTACACGTGTCTACGTCAAAGACGAAAACAGCGATTGACATATGTATTCTTGGTACTACTTAGTTATCCCGTCGACCAAAAATCTATCATTCGCCAAACTATAAGATTAAATGCCAATAATGGTTGATCGTAAATGTCACATTAACTTGACTTTAAGCAAGTTACACGTGTCTACGTCATCAAGTTATTTTTATTTCGACGTTTTATTTGTATTTTTATTAATGTTGCACTAATTTATTTGTTCTTTCGTTATTTAAAATAAAAATTATGTCAGTTTGTATAATTGGCGAGTGCTTTGGCGATTTATATAATTTGGCGAAATGGGTCGACGGGTTCATCAAGTAATACCGCAGCGGATTTGGCCTTAAAATTCCCCATTCAAAGAGAAATGGATAGAAATCCGTTTATAGGGAGATCCCCACTGTTTTTTAAATTATAATTCAATCTTCCGAAATCTTTTTAAAGCCGATCCAATTAGCGTACTTTTAGAGTCTGCGGTGTCTGATCGGGTGTTGACGAGCGTAGCTCGTAGGGGGCAGAGCCCCCTAGTTATATAAAACAAAATCTTACTCAGTACTTAGTTATTTTACAATTATACAAAAATCTTGATATGTATAAATGTCTTGACAGGCAGACAGTCAGTCGAGTTTGTCAAGTAATGAATCGATATAGAATTTTAAAAAATAATGTTTTTCAGAATTTGTTTCATTTACATGGTCTATAATGCTTCCTACATGCCAAAATTTAAGATTCTAGGTCAACGGAAAGTACCCTTTAGGTTTGGAAACTGGTTTATATGGGGACCAAAACTTGTTTTAAGGACGTAGCTTTTTATTGCATTTTGTTTGCAAAATGGCTTTAACAATATGCTATTTTAAGAATTTTTTTTTATTTAATAAGCGAGCATTTTTTTTAAATATCTCTCCTAAACTATAAAAAATATTGTGCCTACAGACTATACATTCAAATTAAGAAAGAATATTATTTAAAAAATATATATATATATATATATATATATATATATATATATACATTTTTACTCATTAAAATAGTCCGAAAGTGAATCTGTTCAGTTGTTAATATTTTTTTTTTTATTTGTTTGAATCAATTTATGAACTTAAAGTTTTTGCATCGACGCTTTTGTAATTTTTAATTAACAACCATTAAATCTGCAGCAGAAAAAATAAAATAAATCATAATTAATGTCCTCTTTTGTCATGGCTGAGACGCCCGCGCAGTCAATTTTTATTATTTTTCATTTTCCTTAACAACCATTAAATCTAAAGAAGTAAAAAATATAATAAATGAAAATTAATGTACTCTTCTTTTCGTCGTAAACGTTAATTACACCCATTTTTGTCGTTTTCGAAAATGATTAATATCAGGACAGCTCTTTTCCTCCATCTCTTTGAAAATTGTTAACACTACCTTCCGTGCCTGCAATCCGTTAAAACTAGATTTAGCGCATTTCCAATTGCAGTTGTTTAAGGCAGATACTACAGAACGAAGTCGTAGCTCATTAATAGTAGTTCTGAAATATTAATTCAGTTCTCCGTTTGTTAATATTAGCGTACACGATAGTAGAAAGATCGTATTAGCTTTCTCATTCATAAAGGTGTCGATACATTTTAGTGTTTCTTTAGTGTCTTAGTTCTCGGGTCATTTTATCTGTTTTGGAAATTAATGCTATCATTAGTATTCTAAAACTAATAAAGAGGTTTACCTCGTGTATTTAGCTTTCATAATAGTCGAAATACTCAGGGTCCGACTTAGACTAACTAGATGCTCGGGGCAAGCATCATTCTGGAGACAAACCTTCTACCCATCCATACAAATTGTTCGTGAATCATGCTGAAACTAAACTACATACCTATTGTATGTATGCATGAATTTCGTACCAGGTATCATTCATATCTATATAATAGGTATCAAATAGGCACAACTTTAAGAGATTATAGAATGCATTACTCTTTTTTAATAGGAATATAAGGGCTCGTGTGAGTCTTTGAAGTGTAACTACAGGTCTTTCAGTCACTCTTGAGGACGCGGAGAGTCTCACTCCCTTCCTAAATCTTTGCAAATGTAAGAAATTTGGTCGCTTTTGGTCATTTTAACCATTCGGCACCCTTTTAATAAAACTTCTTAATATGGGCATAGAGGACTTAAATATGGGTCCTGAGGCATCTGCCTCACATAACCATGCATTAGTCAGGCGCTGAAAATACTGTATAACTTTCGTTTTAATGAATAGTATTGATCACATAGCCTCGATGTATTTTAGTGTTTTGTTTCGTATTTTATTTCACGGACAATTTTATTGGATTCGAAAATTAATATTATTGTTCTTATTATAAAATCAATAAAGAAGTTTTATGTACATTACATAAAGAAGTTATATATGCACACTACTTTATCAGTTTGATAATTATGTCGCTTTCAGAATGAATCTAAAAATTATTGCTAAATTGAGGATTTATTATATTTTCAAAAGTATAAGATTTATAGGGGTCATTCCATGCAAAATGAGCAAATCAGCGATGGCACACATGTCACAGATTTTAATGAAAATCAGTCTATATGTAAATCATATCTATTTATGAGTAAATGTAAAATAATAGATTTCAGGATTGTTTATTTAAGCATTAAAATATACATTAAAAGTGAATGCAAAATCGAGTTACTGTCTACATGCTTAAAATTTCAATTCTGATTATTAGCCTTAGGAATGAAAATACTATATTAAAAATTATTTATAATTAGGAAGGAATAATAAGTAACAGATTGGCGTAAGTTAGTAATTCTATTTTTATTCCGTAATGTGAAAAAAAAAATATTTTTCTAAAATTTTGAAGTAAAAATGCAATATTTCTACTGCTTATTTAAGCATGAAGAACAGCTTTGACAATTTTACTTTTTTTAGGCGTTATAGCTAAATGTATATATTCTAAATATCGAAAGTTTCATTCTTGCCTTTTTACTCCTTAATGAGAAAGAAAAAATAAACAGGAAAAAATGTTGAGGGTAAAATACAATAATTCTATCACGTATTTTTAAGTGAAAAAAAGCTTTATTAAACTTTTAAATTATTTCATATTATAGATAAAAATGTATATTTTAAATATAGAAACTTTAATTCTTGCTTTCAGTTTATTTTTGGCTATTAATATATTTATTTTAAACTACAGTAAAATATATATATATATTACTTTGAATAAAAAGAAAATTATATATTTATGCTCTAAATCCATAGATGGCATCACTGCAACTTTTTTCCCTTTGGAATCGTGCAATATTGTAAAAAAAACACGCTTATTCAAAGAATAATGTTCTTGAAATGCAACAAATATTACTTTTTTAACCCAATTTTGTGACGTTAGGAATCAAAAGGCAATCTTGAATTTTTTTTTAGCATATCATGGACTTATTGATCTTTATGTCTGTGCAATAACTATAATGACTGACTTTTCCTTCAATATTTTTTTTGCCTATCAATAAGAGGAAAAATTACAGTTTTATCATTTTTTTAAGTTTCTGAATTTTTTTATAGGTGAAGGAAATACATGGCAACTTAAAAACTTTAGCAATTCGAACATAATATGTAACACTACATCAGGCATCAATTTCACAGATGTTTTTGAATTCCTTTAATTTTTATAACGTTTTTAATTTTCTCAAAATTGACAATTTTTATATTTTTACAAAAATTTTAAGATTAATCATGTTAATCATGACGTTACAAAATTATTATTATTAAAAAAATATGAAGATAATTTTCCAGAGATTACAATATTATAAAAATATTTAATTTATGTTAAATAGTTTTCAAGATACGGAACTTTAAATTTGCAACTTTGAACGATTGAACACATGCCATTCTATTTCAAATGAAAATATAATTTCAAAGTAATTGCTTAAAAGGCGCAAAGGCCAACATAGTGAAAAAGATTCCAAGCCGGGACTCGAACCCGGGCCATCAGTATAGAGCACTGACGTTCTACCGACTAAACCCCTTGGAACGATACCCAGCAAGGAAAATTTCTCACTATTATATGTTGGCAAGGCTACAAACGCAGCACAAGATGAAATATTTACCGTGAGCCACCAACCTGGGGCAAACACGGAATATAATTAAATCCAGCATCGATAGAAACTATATTAATACATGGAAATTATTCCAGAGGGAAACATTCGCCTTGGATACAATATTTCAAACGAAAATCAAATTTCAAAGTAATTGCTTAAAAGGCGCAAAGGCCAACATAGTGAAAAAGATTCCAAGCCGGGACTCGAACCCGGGCCATCAGTATAGCGCACTGACGTTCTACCGACTAAACAACTTGGAACGATACCCAGCAAGGAAAATTTCTCACTATTATATGTTGGCAAGGCTACAAACGCAGCACAAGATGGAAGATTTTGATTTTCATTTGAAATATTGTATCCAAGGCGAATGTTTCCCTCTGGAATAATTTCCATGCATTAATATAGTTTCTATCGATGCTGGATTTAATTATATTCCGTGTTTGCCCCAGGTTGGTGGCTCACGGTAAATATTCCATCTTGTGCTGCGTTTGTAGCCTTGCCAACATATAATAGTGAGAAATTTTCCTTGCTGGGTATCGTTCCAAGTGGTTTAGTCGGTAGAACGTCAGTGCGCTATACTGATGGTCCGGGTTCGAGTCCCGGCTTGGAATCTTTTTCACTATGCTGGCCTTTGCGCCTTTTAAGCAATTACTTTGAAATTTGATTTTCATTTGAAATATTGTATCCAAGGCGAATGCTTCCCTCTGGAATAATTTCCATGTATTAACATGCCATTCTATGTCACAAGTTTTTTAAATGTCCAGAAATTCCATTTTTTTTTTTTTTTTTTTTTTTTTTTTGTCGAAATATTTTGCGATGCTCTATTTGAATATGAATTGAATCTGTGTATCAAATTTTATTAAAATCGGTTGCTATGCAGCCACGACTTTTTAAAAAAATTAGCTCATTTTGTGTGGAATGATCCATAGATAAAAGTTTTAAAGATAACGCATATTAAAAGCAATAAATTAAACTTTTCTTTTTTTTTAATTCTTGGAAATATCAATCACTTATATTGAAATATGTTGCATAAAAATGCAAAATTTATCAATAAATGTCGTCTTTAACAAAGTAACTGATTATAAAATTATGAAAAACATATAATAAAATAAATTTTAATATAAACATTTAAAGTATGCAAAATTTTAGTGAAAACCTTAATTATATTTGAAGTAAATTATTAATAATATTTCGATGCCCACCCGAATAAGTATATGCTATTAAAAAAGAGCGATTAAAACAACGTGTCTGTAGAAAGCCCTTCATCTTTTTAGATTGTTTCGATATATTCACCTTTCTATACTCTTTTCTATTTATTAATAAATAAAAATTTATAAAAGCAAAAGTATATTTATTTAAATAAAATGTTTGTTTTATGCTAAAAAGTGAATATGGATACCTGATATCTTTTTAATAATATTTCTTAAATTTTTCATTTTCTTTTAATTACCACACAAAATTAATTATTTTTGTATTATTGCTTTCAACTATTTTTCATCAACAACCACCGACTAGTTGTAAAAAATAAGGTAAATCAAAATTAATGTCCTTATTCTTCGTAATGCTTAATTAATCGCGTATTATCATTTTCGAAATTGATTAATATCACGATACCTCTTTACCTCTTTTCCTGAAAAGATCCTTAATACTTTCTCCCTTGACCGTAAGCACTTCAAATTAGATATAGCGTACGTCTAATCATAGTTTTTTAAGACAGCTGTAACAGAACGAATTATAAATTCATTATCAGTAGTTCTGAAAATACTAATTCAGTTTTCAGTTTGTTAATATAAATTAGCGTATACGGTAGTCGAAATTCTGAATTAGCTTTCTATTTAATAAATACAAATGGTTGTATAGGTACACTTTCGCGTTCTTTAATGCTTTATTTCTCCGATAATTTTATCGCATGGGAAAGGAGTGCTATTAGACTTACTATAAAATTAATACAATATTTTTATGCGTATTATGGTCAAAAATAATTTTGAAGGGCTGATGAATGGCTCTGTTTTATCAGTTTGATAATTTTATCTTGTAAAAATGCATAGTTAAAAAAAAATGCTTAAATTGTGGGTTTATTATAATTTCAAACATTTAAGATCATACATAAAATTTTCCAAGACAATCTATATTAAAAAGCACAAACGTGCCCTTGGGTAACGCTGACGTCATTTTTATGTTGGCAACAGCTGACGATTTTTATCTGTTATCATATTTTATTGATTTTTTTTTTAGTTTCTAAATATCGCACATTTCCAATTTTTACACCGTCGAATAGGGAAAAAATATACTTTCAGTTGCAATTTGTTTGAAAATTGTATCACTATTTACTAAATTTTATTGTTGTTAAAAAAAAAAAAAATCAGGTATGATTTTTTAAAAATCTATGGCTATCGCGGCAGACGATTATGTAAAATTAATCCATTTGTACTTAAATTAATATAAATAGCTCGGCATTTGTTTCCAGTTTATATGCGACAACGAAATTGAAACATCCATCAATCAATAAATATAAATAATACTAGAAAGATAGCCCGTCAAAATGACGGAATATGAGATATAAAGATATATACAACACATATGCAAGGATATGGGCTTTTCTCGCTTGTTTCGCAGTGATAGATGAAAATAACAGATTTTAAAAACGAAACTCATTTATCAAAAACTGTAATACAGTAGAAGACCACTGATCCAGCTTGGTTCCAAGTGTTGTGCGGATTTGAGGCTTTTTGCGGATTACAAGTCATGTCTATATTATAAAATTGGATGTATGGCTTCTTTATGCTAAATAAATGGTGTAAATATTGAAAAAAAAAATGCGTGTGTATATGAAATGAAGCAGCGAATAGGTTGCCAGAAAATATGTTGCAAATTTTCCTTCTTCGCCAAGGCCCGTAAAGTGGAAAAATACCGAGAATTTAATTTTTGTATCCGACTATATAAAGCACGGTATTTTTCTAGTATAGGGGCCTTGGCAAACTTTTTAAAAGTTTCTCATAATTTGGACTTCAGAAGTGAGATTTTTTGCCAAATGATAAGTTTATTAAGTTTATTTATATAATATATAACATTTTATTTATATCTATATTATTGTTTATATATATTTATTTATTTATTTATTTATTTATTTATATTTATATATATATATGTGTGTGTGTGTGTGTGTATATACAATTAACTTTAGTCTGCATACAAAAATAGTTAAATGGCTTCTTTATATTAAATAAATTACATAAATATTGAAAAATTACTTGTGTATATGAAACAATGAATAAGTTGCTAGAAAATATGTTGCTAAATTTCATTTTCTCCATCTCGCCAAGGTCCCTATATTGGAAAAGTACCTAAAGCACATTAACCCCCTCACTGACAAGCCCATGTTAATTCGTTCACTAAGCTTCAGGTTTTATTCCAGTACAAGCAATATTTAAAGTAATATAATTATATAGATTTAATGAATTTTTAATACATTGAACAATGTTTAATAGTTACAAGGATTGCATTCATATTCGTTATTAAGTTTTTTTACAAAATGTTGAAAGATATTTCAAATGAAAATCAAATTTCAAAGTAATGTGTTAATATTCCATGCATTAATAGTGTTGAAAGAATCATGTTTTATTTTAAAATGCAAAGAAAACAACATTACAATTTTGCTCTTTTCCAAAACTGTCAGAGAGTTAAAATCGGCCAGTTAGGAGCTCAGACAGTACAGAGCCTTCTATTGGCTGTTATGTTATTAGTAGCATCGGGATAAAGATGTAAAGACTACATTTTTGTATATTACACTTAAAATTCTAGCCTATAGATTTTGAAAAAAAAACCATAAAAGCACAGAATTTAAATTAAATTGCAGTGACCTCGATTATGAAATATTAATGGTTTTAAATGGGAATTTCGCAAATTAGCCAGCTATCGCCAAGTTGGCTTCATATATGGCAGCTTATTTTTATCGCCAAATTTGGCGATATTTCATAAATTTGGTGATATTTCGCCAAGTTGGTCAACATATGGCGGTACTGTGGTAAGCCTGCATTAGTAAGTTTCAACGATTACTCATTACAATGCGGCGGTCCTACCGGAATTGTGAGGGACACACAGAAACTTGGATTTTATATAAATCGATAAGAATTTAAGACATGTGATCAAACTATGCACTAAAGCCACTAAAATAATCAGAATAAAAGAAAGGCTGATCGTAAATAGTAATCTTGGAGATTTCTTCGGCTGTTAACTCCTCGCACGAAGGCGATACAAAACTACCAATTTTAATAAATTTTAAAACATTATTTAAACTAAATACTATTTTTTCTATAACTAAGAATTTTTGTATCGTTAGTGCGTATTTAAAAAAATATGTATTAAATGTAAAAAATCTAATACAGTTAATTAAATAAATAGTTTTTATCTATATTCTGTAAACCGGGATGCCCGAGTATATCCCCTCTTACACGATAAAAAAAAATTGATTTCTATAACTTAAACTTTTGTCCATTAATTTTCTTGGAAATGTCAGTCATGTTTTTTTTTAATATAATACGTAAAGCATGGAAACATTTTAGCTGAACAAAGTCACAGTTTTGTATATGCAAAAAATGTGATAGAAAAATTTAAATATGAATGTTTTAAATATACATAATTTTAGTGAAAATGATTAATATACTTCAAATAAATCATTAATAACAATTTGAAGTCCTTCCAAATAATCATGCTATTAAGTAAAAGTGATTAAAGCAAGGTATCTGTATAAAAAACATTTTTTCCAATTTTTCAGATAGTTTTACCTTTGCATACATTTTTTCTGTATATTAGATGATAAATGAAAAAAAAATTCATTTTATAAAATGAGTTTTTCATGTTAAAAAATGGATATCGATATCGCACACCTTTTTATTAATGTTTCTTAAAATTTTCTTTTGATTTTAATTAACATAAGAAATTAATTTTTTTCATTATTGGTTTCATTTCTTTTTCTTCAACAGCCACTGAACTCGAGTTAAAATAAAATTAATCAAAATTAATGCACCTGTCCTTCGTCATACTTAATTATGTATGTATTATCATTTTCAAAAATGATTAAAATCACGACACCTCTTTACCCCATTTCCTGGAAAGATCGTTAATACTTTCGCCCTTGTCAATAAGCACTTTAAATTAGATTTAGCGTACACGCAGCCGTAGTTTTTAAACACAGCGACTAGAGAACAAAATATTAACTGATTAGCAGTAGTTCGGAAGTATTAATTTAATTCTTAATTTGTTAATATAAATTAGCGTACAGGATAGTCGAAATACTGTATTAATTTTCTTTTTAATTAATAGAAATGTTTGCATAGCAATCGATACAGATTTGTGCAAAAAACTTTTAGTATCAAATCGACTTTGAAAAATATCAGCTCCGATATGCTATTTCTTTCGGGCGACAATAAAAGTGTCACCACTAAAAAATAACGTTCCGTTACATAAGCTAGAAGTAAAACAAAGCAAATGTATCATTGTACGGTTAAATACTGATACTCTCGACGACAATTTTTTTAGCTTCTAAGCATCGCACATTTTCAATATTTTCACCGTTGTATGGGGAAAAAAAGTACTTTTAAATGCAATTTATTTTTTATATTAATTTTTTGTTGTTTTTAACATCATTTGTGTAATGGTAGCAACTGAAGAACTCCATTTCTGTACAAAGTAAAGGAGTACTAGTTGGAAAATAGTAGATTATTATATCTTTTTGTTGTCATTTTAACAATAACAACTTAATAAATTTAACTAAAATATGTACTGTTTTAAAAAAATATAAATGATTTTTTTCTGTTAAAACATGGATTTATTATAAACTATATTTAATTTTAAGTATCCTTGGTAATGTTACAAAAAAATGAAGACATGTGAATCATTTGATAGCCGATTTTATTTGGTCGAGTTTCTTGAATGACGACATCGCTTTTTGCTGCGTTTGTGTATTATTCTGCGATAGTGGTGTCATATGCATACTTTTCTATAGATGTTGTTTAAGACTGGATCTTAAATGTGCAGCGAATGACGTCACTTTTTATAAAATAAAAGCGTGTGTTTTAAATCTTACAACTGAAAAATGTTTTGTACCATATATATATATATATATATATATATATATATATATATATATATATATTTCATTTTTCATCAGGGGCGACACTAATTTCTGAAGAAGCAGAATTCCTGTTTTCTAGTTGTTATCATTCTTCTTTAAAAACTAATTAAGAGTTTTTACGACCGTCGTAGTAAAAAAAACACCTTTAAACATTTGAGTTAAAAGCAGAGACTTATGAAAGACTGATTTAATAATCTGTTTTAATATAAATCTTAACGCATTGTAGGCCGCAGACTGTGACGAAGTGTCTCTTTGGGCAGAGATTGATAAACGTTTTTCAGTGTTTCTTGAGTCGTTTCACAATTCATAAACTCCTCAATGTTTGTTAATTTTATACAAAGTATTAGTTTTATACAAAGTATTAGTTTTATAAATTTTTAATTTAACACTTTGTTGCATACTGTTCACCACAGTGGACAAAATTGCTATATTTTTCTTATCCAACCCATTTCATTCACAGTTCCTCTTCGAAGTTTGTTACTCTGTGACATCCAAGCCAAAAAATCGAGATACTATTTGAGTAATCATTAATATAGATAGCTCATTATTTCAGAATGCCGATAACTTTTTTCGCATGAACTAAAATGTTTCTACGCATACAATAGCGTTATTTAACACGTTCACGCCGGCGCGGTGGGTCACAGTCGACTGTCTCAGAGTTGTAAAGTCCCCGGCTTTTTTTCACACCAATATTATTTTAGACAAAAGGTTGTTTCTTTAAATTACCCAATTGTTCTAATTAAATAAAACAACATTTTTTAAATTAGAATACTGGTATCCAAAAAGCCGGAGACTTTGCAGATCTGAGACAGTCGAGCGTGCCCCACCGCGCCGGCGTGAACGTGTTAAATAGTATTCTGCTTATTATTTATTGTTTTTAGACTTCTTGTCCTGATGCATAATTGAAACTCAAGTGTAAAATGTACTTTATTTGTTTGTTTTGGAAGATTTCTGCCTCCTTTTCTGTTTTTTTTCTTGGCGAGATGTTTTTGGGGGATAAATTTTTGGATATGGTTGTTGCAATCTTCAGCCATTGGGGTTGCTTTCTTACTACTGTCATGAATTTTTATTTTCGTGACGTCACACCACAGTGCTTATCCGTTACTCTAATTACTGTACCGTTAGAAATGACAGTATGCACAGTTGCACGTAACGTCGGCAGACAAGCTTAAGCATAAACCAAGGTTGCGTGTATAACGTTTTACCTGGAAATTGATATGTGCAGAGAAGATAGATATGTGGCAGGTTCTCTGCACATATCAATTCCAAGCCCCCCGTTACTCAAAATCTACTTTGAACAAGGGAAATCATTAAATTAATTCATTTTCTTAAAACAATGCGTAATTCTATCTACATGTATTTTTCTCTCTCTCCTTTTCGCAACGAACTTAATTCAACACGTTCAAATACAAAGATTTATTATTTCATTTGTTCAAAGTAGATTTTGAGTAACGGGGGGCTGGAAATTGATATGTTCAGAGAAGCTGTGACAGTATTAATCTCACGTATATTGTACCATTAAATATTATAAAATCGTTATGTTTGTTTCTAAAAACATATCTACCTAACTCTGTAACCTATCTCGGCTCTCTTCACGTCAATTCAGTCCCATTGTCATTTAAAACTTTTCTCACTTCAATTGTCAGTAAAACAAAGGTTGGATGTTGGAGACAGCCCCAATTAACTCTCCCTTTAAAATGCCCTAAATGTGAACAATACTTGAGAACTAAATTATCTTTCTGAAAAAAAAATATACAAATCAATGTAAATATATGAACTCTTTAGGACTAAAAAATTATAAATAAATATTATTATTCTATGTTAAATTGACTTTTAGGTAAAATCATAATTGAAGGAAAAGACAGCACAATTTTCACAAACAATTTTATTCGAAAAATTTCATTTATAAGCAATAAGAAAGGATTAACAATTGCTACATTATTATAGCAAAGTTTTTTACAAATCTACAGATAATTTAAGAAAACAATTGAACTATCCAGTATCACACAGTAAAAAATACCATATGTAATTATTATTTTTTTGAACATTCGTCTGTAATTTACTGCAAAGACAAATATAATGATAGCATACGGTTTATTTCTGACGTTTTTTTTTTTCTTTTTCGTCTCTCCACAAGCAAGAAAACAGTAAACTATTAGGAAGAAAATAAGAAACAATTTATAAAAATAACTCTGGGGTAACTTTTCTGGAAAATAATTAAGTAAATACAAGAACAAATGGTAATGCGATAGTCTAATTTCGCTTTCAAAAGAAAAAAAAAGTTCTTATAAGTCAAAAGCCATTGAAGTGGAAAGTCGTATAAAGTTGTAAAAATTTAGTATCAAAATCAGCCTTATTTTACGCTTCTCAATTAAATATAAACACAAATATTGTTTTATAGTCTAAATTTTTTACGCGTATTTACGATTATTAGACATCACAGCAGACGATAAATTTAAAGAAATTATTTCAGTTACAACAAGTTTATTTATAAACCGATTCACATGTAGCCCACTAAAGTCCTCTCCACCCTCATTAACTTCAGAATGCGCACCGTTATAGTCATAGACATCACGGTGTCTAAGTACAGTAAAATCGCATTAACATCATGATGTCTAAGTACAGTAATGTCGCATATGCTACGCATTTTAATAAAAAGGGGCGCACTTGAGTTGTTGACAAACTATGAAGGGCGGTTTTATTTGCATTACACAAACCGTACGGCAATATTATCCCATTTTAAGTAGTGTTAGACACATGCATACACGTTTTATTAGTGTTACCAATTTATGGCGTTTATATATATACCACTATTTCCGAATAGTGATCTTCGATTTTCTTAATTTCGGAATATCTAAAATTAAAGAAAGTTAAGATAACTATACGGGAAAAATGGCAGCTAGTTTGAATAAAAAAAAGCTATTATGGCAATCATGATTCTTTTCTGATGCCTGTCATCACAATGGTAGACAAAAGGCACCTATGATTCAGGAATTTCACACAAAAATAACTACTAGTCAAAGAAAATCTTCAAAGGGCTCCATGGGCTACGCGGGCACCGCGTTGGCACTGTAGGCCTATTCGTAGAGGACATCTTAAAAAAATCTCGAATATCAGTTTGTTTGCCAGTCACTATAAAACTATTTTCTGAAATGCAAAAGGTATTTAACCCTTAAATGCCTGATTTTTCAAAAATCATTGTTATAATGTTTTTTGGCTTTCATTTTTTAAATAAATCATGGGAAAAATACTTTAAAAAATCATATTTTGTTTTAAGTACACTGTAAAAAATAGTGGGAACGTTTACTATTCTAACAGGAACATTTCTGACTGTATCGGATATGTGAGAGCTATTTCTATTTTCCGAAACAACCGGGAATGTTCCTGGGTGTTTCAGTTTAATTTCCCTGAAGCAGTGAAAGCGCCTGTACGCATGCGTTCCAAGTATTTCATCACTATTTCTCCTTACGCTGAAACCGTAAGCAATCGCCTAAAGTGAAAGTAAACTCGTATGTAAGAGATGGCGATGTAGGGAACTTTACTCTTTACCACGTGTATTTGAATTCGTTTTAAATTGTTGTGTTGAATTCAAATATAATGATAGCATACGGTTTATTTCTGACGGTTTTTTTTTTCTTTTTCGTCTCTCCACAAGCAAGAAAACAGTAAACTATTAGGAAGAAAATAAGAAACAATTTATAAAAATAACTCTGGGGTAACTTTTCTGGAAAATAGTTAAGTAAATACAAGAACAAATGGTAATGCGATAGTCTAATTACGCTTTCAAAAGAAAAAAAAAGTTCTTATAAGTCAAAAGCCATTGAAGTGGAAAGTCGTATAACGTTGTAAAAATTTAGTATCAAAATCAGCCTTATTTTACGCTTCTGAATTAAATATAAACACAAATATTGTTGTATAGTCTAAATTTTTTTACGCGTATTTACGATTATTAGACATCACAGCAGACAATAAATTTAAAGAAATTCTTTCAGTTACAACAAGTTTATTTATAAACCTATTCACATGTAGCCCACTAAAGTCCTCTCCACCCTCATTAACTTCAGAATGCGCACCGTTATAGTCATAGACATCACGGTGTCTAAGTACAGTAAAATCGCATTAACATCATGATGTCTAAGTACAGTAATGTCGCATATGCTACGCATTTTAATAAAAAGGGGCGCACTGGAGTTGTTGACAAACTATGAAGGGCGGTTTTATTTGCATTACACAAACCGTACGGCAATATTATCCCATTTTAAGTAGTGTTAGACACATACATACACGTTTTATTAGTGTTACCAATTTATGGCGTTTATATATATACCACTATTTCCGAATAGTGATCTTCGATTTTCTTAATTTCGGAATATCTAAAATTAAACAAAGTTAAGATAACTATACGGGAAAAATGGCAGCTAGTTTGAATAAAAAAAAGCTATTATGGCAATCATGATTCTTTTCTGATGCCTGTCATCACAATGGTAGACAAAAGGCACCTATGATTCAGGCATTTCATACAAAAATAACTATTAGTCAAAGAAAATCTTCAAAGGGCTCCATGGCCTACGCGGGCACCGCGTTGGCACTGTAGGCCTATTCGTAGAGGACATCTTAAAAAAATCTCGAATATCAGTTTGTTTGCCAGTCACTATAAAACTATTTTCTGAAATGCAAAAAGTATTTAACCCTTAAATGCCAGATTTTTCAAAAATCATTGTTATAATGTTTTTTGGCTTTCATTTTTTAAATAAATCATGGGAAAAATACTTTAAAAAATCATATTTTGTTTTAAGTACACTGTAAAAAATAGTGGGAACGTTTACTATTCTAACAGGAACATTTCTGACTGTATCGGATATGTGAGAGCTATTTCTATTTTCCGAAACAACCGGGAATGTTCCTGGGTGTTTCAGTTTATTTTCCCTGAAGCAGTGAAAGCGCCTGTACGCATGCATTCCAAGTATTTTATCACTATTTCTCCTTACGCTGAAACCGTAAGCAATCGCCTAAAGTGAAAGTAAACTCGTATGTAAGAGATGGCGATGTAGGGAACTTTACCCTTTACCACGTGTATTTGAATTCGTTTTATTTTGAAAAAAAAAAACAATATTATAACATTTTTGTTATATTTTGTGGGTATTTTTTATTGCGTTTTAAAATTATGCGAGAAATGTACCTTGGATATTATCAGTGGACTTTTTCAGAGCTTTGGAAATTCAGTATTATTGAACACGGAACGATCGTAATTCTGGGTAAGTGTTTTTTTCTTTTTATCATCTACAGTGTTACTTTTACTTATTATTATTTATTTTTACTTACTTCTTTATTAGTTTCCTTTGTTGCAATACACGAAAAGAAATTAATAACCTATTTATTTTTTAATATATCAGACTTTGTTTTGTCTGTTTTTTTATTATAATATATATACATGTGTACATGCAAATAAGATAATATAGTTAAACTTGATGTTCATACTGATTGCGGTATCGTATTCTCCTTTTCACAGCGTGTTCTTAACAAATTATTAAATGCGTTATAACTTAAAAGAAAATTTACGTATTATATTTTAATCAAACAAGCTGAAGGTTCATTGTCATTTTACTTCTTTATTATTGATTGCTTTTATGTAAAAAATACAGTATTGTGAGTAAAAATAAGCAGTAAACTATTCTTACAATTATAGGATTTATTTTTATAAATCATTACAGTAAATAGAATTGATTCATTTGTTTTGTTGTTTCCTAAAAAGCTTTCCAAAATTCATTTTTTATATTCACCTTTTTTCTCCTCAAATTTTGATAGAAAAATAAAAAGAATCGTTTTAAGATTATTAACTTGTTTAGTACTCGGGTTCAGATATGTAAATTCCTCCCCCCCCCCCCCTCACACACACATGCTTTTTTTTGTTAATGCTTAAAATTAACCATTGCATTTTTTGCGATTTGAATTTTACTTTTTCATCTAAATGTTCTTGCTTGAAAAGAAAAATGTTTTCTTCTGATTTTGCAAGACTGAATTGTGAAAAAAAAAAAAAAGATATTATTGTTGTTATTTAACTTATGCACTTTACAGTAAACAAAATTCAAAATTTCTAGATTATTAACCATCAGCTTATTTTATGAAAATATAGTCCACAAAATTTCTTGCTTTAAGTTATAAGGCATTTTTATTTATTAATATTATGCTGTGATAAGCATAATACCATATTGAATCAACAATAACATAAATTGCAATCATATCTTATTTACATGCACTAATAATAATATAATGTTATGCATTAAATTGTCTGTGCAACAAAGAAACGCTAATAAAGAACTAAAATGATAAGTAAAAATAATGCTGTAAATGATTAAAAAAATAAATAAAACGCTTTTCGAAAGAATTTATCATTCCATTTTCAATAATAATACCGTTCAGGAAATTTAATGTTACTTGTTAATTCGCATGGTTAAAAAAATATCACTGCAAGATGTTAAAACGCAATAAATTTTATCTAAATTATGAAAAAGGTATAATAATATTGATTTTTTTTTCAGAATAAATCCAAGCAGATATATATATATATATATATATATATATAAAACTCAGAAAAAGATCATTCAGAAATGAACTTCCATATAAGACTCTTTCATAAAAATTCATTTAATAAAACTGGCTTCTTCACAAAATCCATTTCACTAAACTAAGCCCCTTTCACAAAATAGTCTTCAATAATTGAATGTTTAAATACTAGCGATCAATTCAACTTGAGTAAATAATTAAAATTCATATGTACTAAAACTACTTGCAGGTGCATTGCACATAATATAAAATTATTTAAAATATATTAGAAATATCTTAAAAATACATTAAAAATTTTAAGGTACTTTTGAGATATCTCTAATGTATTTTAAATGATTTTATATTATATGTATGCACCTGCAAGTAATTTTAGTACAGTTATTTGTGCTATTTTATGTAAATTTTAAAATAATCCTTGTCTTCAGAAAGGTTCCATATATATTCAGAAACCTTTCCGATTCGTAATAAAAGGTTCCCTATACATTCAGAAACATTTCTTAGTCTTCAGAAAGATTTCATATGTATTCAGAAACCTATCAGATCAGTAATGAAAGGTTCCCGATATATTCAGAAACCTTTCATTGCGAATCGGAAATGTTCCGTATTATAAGCGAAACAGTTTTCTGCTCGAATCTGAAACCTTTCCGTTAGTATCGTGCAGCACAGGTCTCCGTTACTTTCGGAAATGTTTCTGAAAATTTTTTACAGTGTATAGTTTACGGCTAAAAAAAAAATTGTTACTAATCGGCAATACTGATGGTCTTTAATTGAAAAAATAATTTCCCTTGATAAAATTCTATAATATTAAACACACAAGAATTTTAGGAACTATAATAAGAAATAAATTTTACTTGCTCACTGCAGGTCAAAATAGGGTATTTTGCAAGCTTCCAAATAAAACAAAAAGAACGAGTAGCAACATTTGAAAAAATAAATTTATCTTTATTCTTAAACAACACAAGTGTTGCCATCTAAATGTTGAAAATCGATTTAATAATATTTTCTTAATATATGTTATTGGCAACATTAGGTATTATGGCTTCAATATTATTCTAATAGTATTTTAGAGCCTAAATTGGGTATGTTGACGAAAAGCAACACCAGGCATTTAAGGGTTAATTCAGAAGATAAAAAATCATTTTTCCTTTCAGTTTGATTTTGCAAATTATCTACAGATATGCTTTTTTCTTCACCCCTCATCGACGACGTGGTGATTGAGCTATTTATAGATTCGCGATTTTGAACCGTTTGTAATGGGTTGTTACGCAATTCTGAAGTTTCATTGGATTATTATAAATATCGGGAGTGATTAAACAGGAATACTATTTTTTTCCGTAACTCATTCCGGATTATCCAGCATGCCGGATTACAAGATGTTTACTATATACTACTAAGTACTTATAACTTACAATTTTTATAGCAGGCATATTTTTTTCTATTTTTATCAGAATTTCTAATCCGGATTTTTTGTAATCCGAACTGGCACCGGTCCCAATTAGTTCGGATTAGTGCGGTTCTACTGTATTACCGCATGGCTGTTCATGTTTGAAAATTTTTTTAAATGAATATCAACGCAAGAAACTAGTTTTCTTAAAAAAGCGATACAGTTTCAGTTTTATGGTCTGATCTGTTTGTTCATTTGCCTACTTTCTTAATAAATATTAAGTGATCGTATATTTCTAAAATGGTTGTTGATGTTTCTGTGAAATTTATGTATAATATTCTGATGAAGTTTTCAATATTTCCGATTTTAAATTGTTTTTTTCAACCAACACAAAAGTTTTAAAAAACCTCTAAAAAGATTTCTTAAAACAGGTATCTCTAACTTAGGAAACTGCGACGCAAAAAATGTTTTATTGGCTTTTTTAAAAAGTCTCGGCGATTTCTGAATCATAAATTTATTAATATACCTATAAAATATTTTTTATAAAGTATATTATAAAAGTAATATACGCATCACATTCCATAAAACTTTGCAATCTCTTCACTGAAACATATGAAATATATTGAAATATTTTAATGAATGGAATTTTGAATATATTATTCAAATTAGTTTCTGAGATATTCTCTTTTAATATGGTTTCTGTGAATAAATCTGTGATCACATATACTATAGTAAAGTAAAGCACCGATTATACGTCTTCAAAGAGAGATAGATTACAGCGCCTTCTAGCGGCCAACTGTGCAATTAACTTTTCTGTTCAGAAAACGATAGGACATATGTGAAAAACGGCGATTAGAAAGTCATAATGTCCTGCATAAATTCATAAGAGGATCCGAAAAGGAATAAATATCTATATCTATTGACAGCTTAATTACGCCACTAATTGCATGCAGAATGGTAGAATTATCAGGTTGATTCTAATTTGAGCAGGGTACGGTTTATTTTAATAAGAAAATCAAGTTAAATATCATAAATTCTATCAACCATCAGCAACATTTAGTATAATTAATTGGACACATTTAGCATTGGTCACATTTATTTAACTGGACACATCTATATAATTGGACACATTTATTTTCAATGGACACATTAATTATAATTTATTGGACCCATTTATTTTCAATGGAATCGATTAGTATAATTGGATACATTTAGCATTGGTCACATCTATTTAATTGGACACATTTATATAATTGGAGACACTTGTTTTCGCTGGACACATTTAGAATAATTAATTTAATTTTCTTATTTAAAAAAACTGTGTATTGATTGTATGTGCTAATATAGGGTAACTCCGGGAGAGTCGCCGCACCCCTTGTATTTCTTGTAATTATCGATAGATGGTCGCCAAACGCGCAGTATGGGTGCGCAATGAGATTATTTTAACCAGTGTATATTGTAAATACCATTTCGATGTTTATTTTTAGATGCACAATCCTTATTTTGACATAAGTGCTTGATTTCACTGTCCAAACTTTTAAACACGTTATGCTTAAATACTTTTCATACGCTAATTACTAAATGCATGCATTATTTCTAAGTCAAAACTAGGTGTAGCGTTTGTACAGAATACTGTGTGTATGGTTACGCCATTTTCCTTAGCGATGGCAGGCAACTGTGATGTGAGACGTCTGCACCATGCAAAATGACATACATGCCGCAGTTTCTTTTGTACGGTATGAGTTTTTAATCATACATCAGTGATTAATTTTACTTTTATTCTTTTCCCTCTCTAATACATTTATGTTACGTTGTTGCTGAAATAGCAATGAAAATTTAATGTAAAAAAATAAGTCGATAATTTTAATAGTAAAAGTAGGCAAACAATTATTAATTTGAATCCACTAATGCGTTTCATTTTACTCATTTAGTTTCATTTTGTTATAACATCGTTAATTAAAGTCCAGATATGTATATTTTGTTGAGTATTTTTATATATAATTTCATTCTGCTATTATTACAAGTGCGGCATAACTACCGCACAAATTTGTTTTGAATTTTTTTGTCACAGTACACGTGTTGTACATTTAACATTAAATAGCACAGCATGATTTTTTTTTATTTTTTTGGCCACCTTGGGACTTTATACACAAATTAAAAAAAAATATGTGGCATAAATCTCGGAATTACCCTATGACACGTGCAATAGTCAGAAATCTACTTTATAATTTTACACTTCATAGTGAAATTTGTGGAGAATTTAAGCTATTTATAGGATATTAAAAAAAATTACATTGTAGGGTTTCTAATAAAATTACTTTTACATATAAGACATCATTTCATACTATATCGAGGAGCATCGCCAACTTCCTAATTTACTGTTGTCGTATCGTTTTCGAGATGGGAACTCCACTCTGCTCTTTCCCGCTAGATGATAGTGTTTCAGGAAGCGTATAGCCACATTACTATACCCAGACATCATGCTTATGAAAGTAGCTGTCGCTAAAGGTAATGAGAGTAGTTGTCGCTGAAGCTAAGAAAATTAGACAGAACGTTAATGAGCACCTTGCAAATGTGTATAATATATGTAGAATTTGAATTTAAGTAGCATAATTATTTCAATTATGACATACGTGATTAATCAACTAACTCTCTAGTATTTATTATTGTCTATGATTTGAACACATGGGATATCAAAGCAAAATTTACAGACCAAGAGAAATATAACATTAAAATTTGAAATTTAGAAAAGAGTTAGTCTATTGTTTCTCCATCATTCATGAAGCACTGACACGGGAGCTAAAGCAATTGGCTCTATTAAGCCTAATCAGCATGTTCTACAAATATGTTTAGAAAAGCTAGTTATAATGTATTGTAAATGTCTTCAAGGAATTACATTCAATTTCGTATGATTTCAGCATTCTGTTATTAGTTAAATATTGAAATAAATTAACCATTTGGACATCACATTCTTACATACACTGTAAAAAAAAATCTGTAATCCTACAAAACTAGTTTTTGTAAAACTACAGAAATCTGTATGTTTACTAGAATTGTATCTGTAACCGGGTAAAATATTTACCACTCGCATAGTACAAATACATGAAATATCTTAGTCGCACCTGTCAGCCAATGAGAAAGGACTTCAATGATGACGTAATGACTGTTCACGCAGCCACAGAGGTGTTCAAATCATCCATCTTGATTATGATTTCAAATTAGGATGCAAGTAAATATTTCTTCTTTATGAGTTAAATTTTGTTATATTTCCATTCCTTTAATTATGAAAATTCTGAAAATTATGTTTCTACATTGTTCAAGGACAATAGAAAGTATTTCATTTTGTATTCTGTAAACTGAAATATTGTTTTTGTGTCAAAGTTCTTTTTCTTATTTTTGTAAAAGGTGTCCCATTCCTCCATACTCTCTCCTATGCTTTTAACTCTGAATATTGGGCACTTCTCTATCTATACACACGTATCATAGGTTTGGGTATGTGTTTTAAAACTATCAGAAATATTATACATGTGTTTGCGTGTATATGAAAAATGAAATGTTGGTAATATTTTTCCTATTCCTAGAGAAGAAAAAAATGCCCCACCAGTGGCCGAGAGGTTCTGCTCTCGAAGCTGGTAGACGGGAGGTGCTGGGTTCGATCCCAATCGCGCCCGTCGGCCTAATCGTTCGGAGTTTTCGTGGTTTTCTTCGAGCCGTGGATCTTCCATGCGTTAATACGGATTAGGTTCCCTTAGAAATACCCCCACGGAGGGCACTCCCCCCGGGCCTATATCCCTCGTGTAGATAATTGGCCGTCAAAAATCAACCCAACCTAGAGAAGAAAAAATCGTTCTTAACTGTGCCTTAAATAAAAAGAATTTATCACATTTTTTATATACCTTTTATTTCTTAACCTTTAACTGAAGTTACCGGTCTCTCAAACCGCAGCTTTTTTTTTTTTTAATTTTTATAGTTTTGCAATTTTTTATATACTTGCAATTTTCAGTTTAACTACAAACACTACCGAAATTTTGTTCCGTTGTGAACTTTAGTACCATCACCAGACACTTTTGAATAGGTGAATTTTAATTATAACAGTCTGTACAAAAAGTTTAGTACAAAAACACCATCCTATGAGTTAATCGTGCCTTATTCATCTTTCAATAAAGCGGTCTCACAGACAACTTCACACTAGTTGACTTCACACTAGTGGTGACAATTTCTGTGACATCAGTTAAAGGTTAAGGAGTAAATTTAATAATAACTCATTCATATTGAAATATGTATTTATTTTATCTGAAAAATTGTTCTGCTCAATCTTTTTGTGAAAATCTTAGACTTGGAAAAAACCTAAATATAAACATTTGCATTTTAATTTTACGTGAGTTTCTGAGCGATAAAATGCCGAGTTTTTACTTTCTCATGCAAAGAGAGATATAGGGTATGTAGGACGAGCGGGGCAAAAATACGCACCGGCTGATTTCATATGAAGTTACATTTCGGCTCTCTTGGCCAATGGGTGGCAGTTTTGTTTCAAGTGTACTAGTCATTTGTTTAAACCTTTGATAAAAGTAGCAATTTGTGCTAAGAAAATGAGGTAAGTTTAAATTTTCGAATTTTGATCTAATATTTTTAAAATTTCACTTTATTCTTTAGGTAACAGTACCTGGAATTTTTACAAATCCAAAATTTTAGTGGGGATCGAAAGATTTTTAGCTGCTAAATGCCGCAGTTTACCTCGATCACATTTGTTTATACTTATGCGTAGCTAGTTAAGCAAAATACTGCAGAATAGGTTAAAATTACGCATCCTTCTTGGGACAAAGATACGCACATGTTTAAGATACGGGACTTTGCCCTATCGTTTTAGCTAGATGCAAAGCTTTCCACAATTTCTAAATTTGTATTATATAAAATATAATAGCTACTTAACTAATATAAGTTAGTAAACTACATTTTCCTTTTTTAGTTATTTTTTTTTTTTAAATATAGAACGTAGGTATCTACCTACCTACTTTTAAAAATCAATATTGTTTCATGAATCGCTTTTGTTTTAAACATTAATCCTTAACTCCTGTTAACGGTCTCACCGACCACTGCAATATTCAGTTTTCACAGTTTAACTTGTAACTTTCAATTTAAGTAGTTATGTTAGTTTAATTTTGATTCGTTTGGTAAATTAGAAGTATAGCTGAAGGCTTCTGAATGCGGTAAATTTTACTATAATAGCCCTTTGCATAAAGTTTAGCGCAGAAACCGCCTCTTATGGGTCAGTCAACCATTTTATTCACAACAGATAGAGGTTAACTGCTATTTGCGATCTCGCAGACCGCTGTTTTTTTCATGGTCTAGTTTAGAATTTTCAGTTTAAATACTATCGAAATTTACTAATACTTTTACATTACTCATTCATTTTAGTGAAAATGAGGCAAAATCCGGCCATAATGGGGCAAAAATGCGCACTGCGTATCTTTGCCTCATCACTGCATACTTTTAGCCCAACCATTGGGGCAAAGATACGCACAGCAATGTTTTTTTTTAAATTACAATTTCTCACGGAATTATAACTTGACAGAATGTCGTTACATAGTGGAACGTGCCTAAGGTTTTAATACAACATTTTAATCAGTCGTCATATAAGTTTAGATCAATGTGTTCATTAAAAATCAAAATTAATGATAAGTGCGTAACTTTAGCCCCCACCTATCGTACATCCCTTAGGTGTGTCATGTGATTGTTGTGAGCCATGTGGACAACTTGTCACCAAGCGCCATTGAGATCAACCATGATGGTGAATATCGATGGCGCTTTACAACAAGTTGTCCTCACTTCATATACTTGTGGGCATGATACCCACATATGTTTGGATATTAAAGTATATACATTTGTCCATTTTCCTACATAAAACATAAATTGTTATTAGAGATGTAAATGTAGATTACATTTCATAATATCAATAAAACACGATTTCCTTTCCTTTTATTTCGGGCTCGGGTTGAAATAAGTCTGGGTTGAGTTGCAGGTTGCCGAAAATTATTTTGGCTGATTCTGGTCAGGTTGCGGATCGAGGAAATATTTTTGAAGGGTTCGGGTCGAGTTGCGGGTTGACTTAAGTATAATATTCGGTTTTGTGTCTTTTGCAACTTGACCCGTGCAGGACTACTCTGTAGTCGGGAAATTTTCAATATATCAGGATTCGTACGGTCCTTAAAAGTACTTGCATTTTTCAAAAAGGATTTTTTTTGTGCTTGAAAGTGCTTATTTTCATGCAAAATTTTTTAAAAGTCTTTAAAAGTACTTTACTGTCATATTATTTCATAATCGGTGGTGGAACTCTTCTGCATTTCTTTTCATTTCTTATTTAAAAAATAAAGATAAAACCTCCATTGCTAACCTTTCTTCTGAAATTTCACCTCCCCTTTTTACTCCCTTCTCCACAATACCAAAGTTTAAACTGTTTAAAACCTTTTTTTTATCCTTTAACTGATGTTACCGGTCTCACAGACCACTGCTTTTTTCAATTTTCATAGTTTAACTTGCAAATTTCAGTTTCTCTACAAACACTACTGAAATTTTGTTTCGTTTGAAACTTTAGTACTAACACCAGAGACTTTTGAATAGGTGAATTTTAATTATAACACTCCTGTACATAAAGTTTAGTACAAAAACAACATCCTATGAGTTTATCGCGGCTTTTATTCATCTTTCGTTGGAGCGGTCTCACAGAAAGCTTCACACTAGTTATGTGACAATTTCTTTGACATCAGTTACATGTTTTTAAAAAAATTGCTCTACTGTATTTGTTACTTTAAGTGAATAAATAATCAGTCCAAAATTTCATTAACTATTCATTCCATCATATCCATTTCATTAAAATTTTATCTGAATTTCACCTTCAAAATATCGTTTCCCCGTTTTCTTCACCTCTCACAGTAATAATACTTAAAGTTTCAAAACTCTTTAAAACTGCTTAAATTAAATATATATATATATATATATATATATATATATATATATATCTGTTCTGTGTCATTTTATTGTCACAATAAATAATCAAGATTTTTCTTCCCACTCGAAATTGGCATCCCCCCCCCCCGAAAAAAAAAAAAACTTAGAGCGCATAGAATTTTAAAGTCTTTAAAACTCTTTATAGACCAGTGGTAGGGGAGGAAAAAAAGGCCGCATTTGGAATTAATTAGGGGAAGCTGGAAATTGTTTTAATCCCTTTACTTTAAGTCTAGAATGAATGTACTAAGTTTTCCCCCTCTTACTAGGTGAGTGGTTGAAGATATGTACAGATTTATAGTCAAAAAACACATTTTTATTAATTAGCATAACAATATCTAAAAAAAACTAACTCGATTAAAAACATTGTCAATACAGATGTTGTAGAGGTTAAAATTCTGATTGAAATGTGTACTTAATATTTTTGTTGAATTTTTACAATTATATTGCAAAGTTTTGCCTAATTCGTTAATCAAGTGATTGAAGCCAGGCAAGACGAGGTTATCAGTTCACCCTGTTTCTAATTTATAGGGGAGATGGGAGCACATGTGAACAGGGGGCAGATGTGAACATCGCAATTTTTCAATGGTTATTGTAAGTTTTTTTATTTGAAAAAAATTACTAAAGATGACAACACATGTAGACATACGGTAAAAAAATTTTGAAGCTTTTTGACCTCTTATTTGTCCTCTGTAGCCAAAACACTGTTTTTAGATCTCAAAAGTAAAATCTTTGTTCCGAATTCATAAGCGTTTAACTTTATTTATTTATTCATTTATTTGAATTTGAGTGTTTTAACATGCACTATGAATACTAATAAATATTTTTAATACAGTTCTTTTTCTTCTAAATTTGAGAAATGTTAATTTATCAATTTAACAGAAGCAGCAATGCGGGGCACTTGTGAACAGACAAGTTGGGGCAGATATGAACAGTACTTAAGTGCCCCAATAATCATTCTGTGATTCTGTTCCTTTCAGTTAACTTAATGATAAATAATGTCAGTTCCATTACCTATAATTTTCCTGAAATAGAAGATATTTTCCTCACACAAAGTTGATTTTGCATTGAAACTTCATCAAACACATCTTTCAGCAAATACATAAAGAGAAACAAGCTCGTTTACATTCAATTGTACTTTAAATATATTCAATGTTTTCTAAAATCCAATAAGTGTTATATATTATTTTACTAAACAGTTTACAACAATATTTTTTATGCATTGTTAATACAAAAGTATTACCCTGAACAACTTTGCAAATTTTTGTATTACATTTGTTCTAAACTTGCAATGATGGCTTACTTCCATATCTAAAACAGTTATGTATATGACGCTTTGAATGGAGATACATATGAGTAATATTTTAAGAAAGTAAAATTTTTAAACTGATAACTACCGTAAAATCCCTATTGTAACCCCTCCCTCTTTCAAAAGGAAAAGAAGTTAGGGGAGGGGGGGGGGTTATAGTCGAGATTTTTTTTTTTAAATCATTAAAAACCCCTTCTTTATCTATAATTTACAAGTAAATAAGGCAAATAAAGCAGTGGGAATCTTTCGTATTTCGGCAGATTTGAGATAAATAGTATGTAAACGCCCCCTCCCCCAAAATTTCCCCAAACAAAAACCCCTAAGCAAAATTTAAGTTCTAATTTCTTTTTTAAAATTGCTTCTTTATTTTTTTATTTTATTTCAGCAAGACTTAATGAATCATCTAAGCCTCCACCCCCAAAATCTACTTATTTTCATTTTATAATCTTTTGCTTAAACGTATCACCCAAAACTAGAGAAATATATAAATATATATATATACTTTTTTATGGCGAATTTTACAGGTAATTAACTAATCATTACGATGACAAATGAATAACAGAATAAAAAGCATGTCAAAGGATATTTTTCCTTAAGTTCACATGTTCCCCACGTGTGTTCACAACTACCCCGCTGATGGGGCACATGTGAACAATTTTTCGAATTTATAAAACTATTAAAAAAATGTAAGAAGTAGACCTGTAAGAACTATACGGGTGATTTTTAAAAAATTACCATGTATAAAAGAAAGTTCTATTTACTAATATATTGAGTAGGTTTTGTTTATAGAAATTAGTCCAGTCATGAGAAAAACCTATATTTATGCGAACTGTTCACATGTGCCCCCATCTCCCCTATATATATTTTAATTTATTGAGGTACTATTTGAGGATTTTAATTATTTTAGGTTTTATTTTGGATATTTTCAGAGTTATGGCTTAAACTCTTGATTACGGATTATAGCCCAGTGGTAGGAAATGAAAATAAAGGCCGAATTCGGAATTAAATACGGGAAAGCTCAAAATTGTTTTAATCCCTTCCACATAGGTCAGAAATAAACGTACTAAGTTTTCCCGCCCTACTAGGTGCGGCTTTGTCGCTACAAACAAATAGATAACTTAAAAAGTGCATTATTTCATGATTTTTAGCATATTTCAAAAATGATTTGTAAATGATGGGAAATATTGTTTATCATGTCTGATATTGTATTGGAATTATGCGTCGTATTTAATTTGACATATATAGCGAATAACAGTGCGTATGAAACACATTTAAGGAGGTCGAAAATAGCGGGGAGGAGCGAGGGAACAAATGAGTGTGCAGGATTCTTGTCGCTAGAGGAATTATAGGTCAACCAATAGCACGATTTTAAACTTCGATATTTAACGAAAAGGACTAAGATGGTTTTAATAAAAATTACTTTCGACTAGTATACGAGCATCTTAAGTTAAATTCATAAAATTTTAAAACCTTCGGAATATTGAAAAAAAAAGTATTATAAGCTTTACGTTTTTTTTTTTTTTTTTAAACTAAGGTTTAAGGTTCACGATATCAGTTGAGAAATGGCATGTAAAACGGCTGTCAATTATGTACCTCTTTCTCGATAACTACTAAATTATAGGGGAGACCGGGGGAATGCCGCCAACCCGGGTTATGCCGCCACCCCACCTAGTTTAAAAACTAACGGTAGTTTGAGATAGTGAATGTGCCAGCATTATAGCGGCCAACAATAGAAACAGTGCCTAAAGTGAGAGTGACTTTGCTGTACATCGTTCGTTTGTTCTAATGAAAAATGTAGTTTTCATCTAGTTGCTTATTATTTTGCAGCTTCAAATGAGTAGAGATAAACACCTTTTATTTTAACATTAGGTATTTAAGACAATATGGCCCGTAATCTACATGCATTCGCCGATATTTTGATGCAATGCGTTGAACAAGTTCGGTTCTTCTTTCGGCTTTGCTTGGGGATTTCGGCCATATTGTCCTCTCGGGGTAATGCCGCCACCATGCAAATCGGGTGAGAAATGGCCTCATTTGAATGTAGTGGAGTCGATTCAGCAGAGTGGCTTTTGCAATATGAAGTAAATTGTAATCTTAACCATTATTCTGCTCAATTACATTGCTTTCTAACTATTTTCAGTAGGTTATGTGTTTCCTAGTATCTATTTGGTGCATGTACTAGGTCATTAAAGAGTGGCGGCATTACCCCGGTACAGTGGCGGAATTACCCCAGTATCCTGGGTAATCCCGCCACTGTGCAGAGGTTTAAAAAATATTTTTTTATGTATGCTTACTTTACAGTTATGATTACGGTTAAATTTATACAGATACTAAAGATCATGATTCAGCTTTAGAATTTTTACTATTAAAAAATAAACATTTTTTTGATATGTAAAAATTTAAATTCCCTTAAGGTGTCGCCATTCCCCCGGTCTCCCCTAATCCTCAAAATATACAAAATAAAGCATTAACATAATTACAGAAACATCGCGAGGGCCTCAACAACTTAAAGAAAATGCATGTATGTAATAAACGGAGGCAGGGCGGATTGATAACTCTGTCTCTCTCTTGATTAGCGGTTAAGACAAAATTTAGAAATAGAATTGCGACCTTAATGTTCAGCAAAAATATTAATATGGGTACTCATTTTATTCAGAATTTCAAGTTCTACGACATTTGTATTGACAATGTTTTTGAAAGAATTGTTCTGAGATATTGTTAAGATAATTTTAAAAAAGTCTTTTTCGACTATAAATATGTACATATTTTCTAATGTTCACCTAGTACGTGGGATAAAACTTAGTACTTTCATTTTAGACCTAAACGGAAGGGATTAAAACAATTTCCAGTTTCCCACCCACATAATTGTGAGTTACATCCCCCGATCACGGGTCTTTGAAATAGAATTGTGACAATGTTCAACAAAAATGTTAAATGTAGTTCTCATTTTACTCTGAATTTTAAGCTGACGACGAGCTGAACACGGAAATTGCAAAACCTACATTTCATTCCAGATTTCAAAGTGCTGCCATTTGCAAAATGACGTCAGCGTTACGCACAGATATATTTGTTTTTTATAATATAGATAGATATAGATTTTATTTTCATATCAAAATCTTGGTGGGTTTTTTTCTTTTCAAACTAATTTTTTTCACCCTTAAATCCATTTATATCTGAATCAAATGAATACTCGATAATTTCAAAGCTACTGTATAACATCGTGTATTTTAAAATAATATATACGTAATGTGAGTCGTACAGTAAAATGTGCAGAAAAACAGAAAAGTGACTTCGGACAATGAATTTTTTTAAACATTAATTTTGTATTTTTTTAAATGTATTGCAGTATTTCAAACAGAATTGAAAGTATATGCTTTTTTGGTATTGTTATTATTATTTGGTATTAATATTCTGCATAATTTGATTTTTGAGTCTTATGTGCAATTTTGAAATATGCCTGGAAAGGGAGGTGGGGGAGGGACAAGGTTCTTCCAGTATTTTAAATTCTTAAAGTTTGCCGTTATCATCCAAACTCTTTGAAATTTTTAGATGTTAAAAACATAATGTTTTCGTAGCCCGAGTGAAAAAAAATTAATATTTAGTGGGAAAAAGGCTGGTAAGATTTTTACCACGATGTAACTGAGGTTTTTGCTAATTTTGACGAAGTTTTTACACATTTTACTTAGTAAAAAATATTTATATTTGTCCGAATGTTTCGAAATTTTCGTAAGTAAATGTAAATATGGCCTGTTGAGTTGCTCTAAAAAAGATTGTGTTAAAATACGGACGTTTAGTTAGTTTTATGGTAGAAAAAATATAGTCTTTGTGAGGGGTGAAGTGACCTACGCTCACCAATGTATTTCAAAGAGTTAAAACTCATGTTTTTAAAAATCAATTGCATGATCAGTTAGAAGATTTTAACTTTTAGACCATATATATATATTTGCCGATACTTCTAAAATATCATCCTGGAATAAATTGCTACAAGTTTTCGGAAAACCTTTTTTCATCTTTTTTTCAAAAGTTTAACTGCTAGGTGGGGAGAATATCGTAAATTTAATATCGGAATGTATCAACGTGTTAATATTGGTGATATATCGCGATAACTACCGTAATGTGTATGCGAATAGAAAAACTGCTTATTTTAAAAGATAAATGGCATGTTACCAAATTTTTTAGTAGAAACAGATGTAGAAAGGAGCTAATAAATGTTTCATGCTATTTTCTTCTACAGCATCCTTTAAATAAATATATATATAGGGACGGTGGGGCAAAATTGGGTACCATATAAGTTTGTTAGTCTCAAATGCTGTGAAATGGGAAAACAAACTTTGAACACTGTTTTTAATGTAAAATGAATCCTTGGCTATAATAAAACATTCTTTTCAAACAATATATATAATTGTTTACTTAAAAATGTAGCTTTTTTCAAACGTATGCAAAAATCCGATTTTACCTCGCTGGTTGGGTAAAACTGGGTATCCATTTAAAACTACTGGAAAACTCATTTTGGTCTAAAAGGTCTTGCTTAATATAGTAAAAAATACATTTTTATTATTTTTAACAAAACGAAATTGCACATGTGTTCTTCCATGTGTAAAAAAAAAAAAAAATTCGTTGGAAAATTTTCTACCTTGTGTAGGCCTGCTTACTTTACACTGTACGTTTAAGAGTTTTCTTTTAACTTCAAAAATCACAGATGAATTTGTCATCATATTCTTCTGCAATACTACATGCTTCGTGTGCCTATCCGTGACATTTCAAACATCGTATTTGGATTTAGAATTTGAGTAAAGTTCATAGCAAAACATACAGGTTTCATTATCATCTTCTTCTGAAGATGTTTCCGCAATCTTTTTTGGTTTCTTTTTTTTTTTTTCTTTTAAAGAAACTTCTTTTTTCGTCTTGCAGTTTGGCTTTTTTCTCCTTAATATCTGTTTCGACCTGTAATTTATAGGGATAAGAAATCAAAATAAGTTTTTCCCTTTCTTTTCTCAATTCTAAAGTTTTCCTTAAAAGGGGATAATAACATTTTAGGCGAAATTGGAAATACAGATTGCTGGGCTATATAGTCTGAAGATGTCGAATGGATAATTTTACTAATGTATTTTGTAGATGTAAAATTTTGAATGAGTGATGACGTCTGTGACTGTGATGTTAACTGCTGCATCTGGAAGCAGCTCGACGTGAAAGACGCTGGATGTTGTCAACTCGTTTATGTTCGGAAGGTTGAGCTCCATTATCCAGTGATGTTTCAGAAATATTTATTTCTGCAGCTATGCAAACCTGTGGCTGCATAGACCTATGTGTGTTATGATGACTTTCATGGGTTTCTTTCTCACTTCCGAAGGAGCAAAAAGATGGTCTGGAAAAACATTGTTGTAGGGAAAACTCCCTGTTTTCTCGAACCTTCTGATTGCAGTATTTACAATTGCTGCTCTCGAAAATGCAGTTTTAAATAATTTTCCAATTTGGTAAATTGTTACAGATCGCGTAGAGTTGGAAAATAACCACTTCTTCATCTCTTGTTCTTAGTATGAGCTTAGAGATGCATGAATGATACATCAAGGGGTTGAAATCGATGCGTTGCGTAAGGAAAGAATCGTATATAAATACATTGCTTTCTCTTATAGATTAACAGGATTCTTTTATATGAATTGAACACCTGTTAAGGATTTAAAGAACGGGCTTTTCAGGACAAGGATTGGAAAAATCTATACATTTTTAAACCAAATAAAATAAAGACTTAATTTCGTAATCCATCCACTCCTATTATATACAGCAAATGAGCCTGGGAAAGTTTCATTCATCAAGAGGTTTTTTTCTTGCCTGTTTAATATTTGATTAAAAAAAAATCCTGTTATAGATTATATAGCCTAGTTATATAGGATTGAGATTTTATGGATTATTTGTCAATTTGGGCAGATTATTTTATTTAGAGAAACAAGTCACGAAATATATTTGCATTTTACGTGGACCTATAACTCAAGTTATTACACCTCAGATTAGAAAGTTATTAAAATATAATAAGCATAATATAAAATTATGCCTTAATTAGTACCATTATTTTGTTCATTAATAATTGCAAATTATTTAATTTCATAAATGTAAGTTAAAAATTAGATCCACTTTTTAATATAAAACAAAATCAAAATTAGTTTTTTTCATTATAACTAGATAGATTTAGAATTATATTATAACTTAACAGCATTAAGAATGCAATTTAAAATTCGATGCTAATTTATTAACTATACTAAAAAACATTCTATGAGTGTCGGACAAAATCGGGAATACCCAGTTTTGACCCACTCTAAAGTACCCGGTTTTACCCCAACATGACAGAGTTTAAAATATGGCGTCACTACTCTTAATCCTATAAGCAAAAGATCAGTAAAAATTTTTAAATATTATCAGGAAAGGAAAAAATTAGATGTAGTACTCAGGAATATTTATTATGCTGAAAAATAGTGGTTATACGCGTAAAATCTAGAATCAAATAAAACAATTTTTTAAGAGTAATTGAATCTAATTCCTTCACACTAAAAGAAACGCACACAGTAACGTTTCAATCAGCTATAAATGCCATAATGTTTACCGACAAGTAATTCCTCGTGTTGGCTGATAGACAGAAGTACAACTGAAGGAGGGATCTGCGCTACCCGGCTTAACCCACCTACCCTGTTTTTTACAACTCGCCCATATATATATATACACACATACAAAATAAAAATATTTTTTTAAACAAGAACGTAAAATAATCAAGCTTCAACGACATATTATAATTTTCCAACACATTCAGAATTATGTAAAAAAAAATTCAACGTTTAATAAAGTTAAATATCATGGCTAAGTAAGCAAATTACAAAACACGTAACACATTTGAAAATTAAAGTTCAGCGATTATTATCAGTCATCAGGAAAATATCCGAATTCCTTTGTGCAACGCTATATATGATCTATAGATTTGAATATATACCAAATAGTATGCTAAACATTAGTTCATTTAAGAAACGCATTTTCACAGCTGAAAATTCCCCTTCAACATATTTCGTCAATAAACGGAAATGTATACATCTTTTTTGCAGCCCTGTATATGATTTACAGATTTTATACATACGAAGTAACTAAATTAGTTAAATTAAAAAAAAAAAAAAAAAAAACTCGTACCACAACAGATAACGAACTTCCAGCAATTATTGCTTATTTATACAGTACTATAAACGAATCTTTTTGTTTCAACCCATAAATAAACGATTAAATTAATGCTATGCTCATCATGTTATATAGTAAGCATCTTTTTGTATATTTCAGTGATGTGTATGAATTTCTATATGTTTGAAAAAGTGTAATATCATTCCAATATACTACAAATGATTTTTCCCTACAGACGATTGAAATAGACCATAAAAAACCATTGATGAAAATCATAATTTTTCTAAAAAAAAATCAGTTGATTAAAATAATGATTTAATCGTTGATTAAAATCGTTAACACCCTATTGCAGCCAAATGGCAAGCATTAGTTTTTGTTAATCACGATTGATTGACGATTTTTTTCCCTCAACCAACTGACGCTTTTTGCAATATTTTTCCACAATTGATTTAAGAATTTCACAATATTTTCCTTCTACCTAACAAATGGAGAATTTTGCAGCTTTTTCTTACAAACTTTCTTTGCAGTTATCCAAAATTTTCAGCCTAATAAAATATAAAATTATAACTAAAAATTAAATAAACAGCACATAAAGAAAAACTATAAAATTATTAATTTAGATATTTTAATTCCAATATTTCAATTGACTAAGGTTTAATGCAGTTTTATTTATTTTTTAAAATAAAATTCTGTAATTTGTGTTTGGTTGCCGTTTTCTCTGAGACGGGAAAATTTAAGTTTACCTGTGATCCTGTAAGAGAGAGAGGGCGCGGGGGGGGGGGGGGGGGGTTACTGTTCCTGCAGACAACTAAAATTTTCAAATTAGTGGTCCGAATGAATTTTTGGTGTTCTCGGACCAGCGGACCATCAATCCAATGATTTCGAACACTGATTGATTTTTTAAATGCTGAAGATTTCCTTGTAAAAGAGATTTGAATTGATATACTGTTTAATTTTTTGATTAATTCCCCTGTGTGCAATTTGATTATTGTTATGTCTGCACAAGAAATATTTTATGTCTTAAAATATTTACTCTTTCATTTAAAATAGGTGGATAGTTTAACCTGATGCTTGGATCTATTCCTGACTTGAAATCCTGATTCAGAACATACTAAGCTTCAAGAATTCTTTATATTTGATGACCTGAATAGTCAGAGAGGGTGCAGCACCCTCCTAAAACTGTCTGAGAGAAACTCTATGTAAAATGATATTATATTACAGTAAATATTAGTCTGACATACTATACATATAATTTAATGATTATATAATTTGTATTTTCAATAAATGGAGCGGCATACCGCAAACCAACTTAAATGTGTTGCTATTTAATAGTGTCTGTAACCATTTCTTTTTCAGCTATTGCAAGGCTGCTGCTGGTGAATATTTTCCTTTTTTACGAGTACTGTTAAAAAATAAAGAAATCGTCGTCATAGATTATCATTTAGGAATACTGAAAAAATACTTATATATGTAAGAATAATTAGTCGCTTGGTGGCGACACTGCTGTTATTAAATTAACCCTTCAAAGTAAATATTTAATATACTATAGAAATACATTGTGTATTTTAAAAAAAGCTTTAAAGTTTAAAGTAATATTTTGTATTAGCTGATATTAGAGGTTAAATGGATTCTGCTACTTATAGCTGCCTTTTTAATGCTGATTATTTCAGTATTTACGCATATACTTTGATTATGTATTCGTTATGTTTGTGCTTTATTTATTCAAATGTGTTATATTCATTATTGAATGTTAAACAGAAACAAATACTAAACTTTTTTTTGTTGTTGTTTTATATTCAAATCAATTAATTTTGCATAATTGAGCTGTGTTGCAATATAAATTTTAAAAATATTTCTATTTTATTTTTTGTTTTGTGAAAAGAAGGTAAAAATTTGAAAACTGTATAATATGAAAATTTCAGCATCTATAGATTCACAGCAATTAAAGAAAAAAAAACAGATCATGAAAGTAGCAGCTAAGTGCATTATGCAAAAAACCTTTTCAAACTCGTGCAAAAATTAATATTGGTTGAAGAAATTCATTCAGCCATTGTTTAAATTAAAACAATAATAAAAACAGGGTATGTATTTAAATCTAAAGAATTTTTTTTTTCTTTGTGAATAAGCAAACACTAAATGAACTATAAGTGTAACTGAGTGCGAAGAAATATTCCAAAATGTAAAAGGACAGAATGGTAATATTTGTGGTGGAAAAAAATGCAATTATTTTGTGAAATTAGATCAAATTGGTTTACATTTGTTTTTTAAATATATTTCAAAGACAATAGAATCAATAATTAAAACTTAAATAATTTTCGGTTTAATGAAAACAAAAAAAAGTAAGCTTTCCTACTGCAGGATAATCTCGCATAATCTGAAATTTGGTTTATTACACCATAAAATGGTAAATTTAAAACCAAAGTGAGGGGAAAAAGAAAGCTACAATCCGGTGTAACCATTCCACATAAAGATGAGAGAAAATCCTGAATCGTGATTCAAACTTTTAGCAAAAAATTGGAATAGAGAAAACCTTGAATTATGATTTAACCTTTCACCAGAAAATTGGATTAAAAACAATCCTGATTCGTGGTCCAACCTTTTACCAGAAAAATTGATTAAAAAAAACTAAATTATGGTTCAAACTGTTACCAGAAAATTGGATTTAAAAAGAAAAACCTGATTTAAGGTTAAACCTTTTATCAGAAAATTGGATTAAAAAAAAATCCTGATTTATGGTTCAACCTTTCACCAGAAAATTGGATTTATAAAAAACCTGAATCATTGTTTAACATTTCACTAATATAATGGTATTTGAGAAAGCACCAATAAACTGGTAAAACTTATCGCCAATATCTTGGTTGCAGCTAAATTTCAGCGACTTTTCACCATTTTCTTGGTGAAACATCACACTTTATTTTTAACAGTGTATCGATAACATTTTTTAAAAAAAAATTAGGCATTCTTTATAAACTTAGTAATGATACTTTCCATTCATTGTTTCTATTCGCTTTTTTAATTTAACAAATAACCGTAAGATCTGATTCTGCTTATCTGCTTATTTACTGCTGTTGTTATAATGCTAATTTAATATGGAAATGATTTTGTACCTATTTGAATATCTACAGTGAAGCTTCAGTCAATTTTTTAATGCATAACATACAAATATTTCTGGCAATTTCTGTGGTATTACTGAAAAACACGTCAGGCCATATTACTTATTTTGATCGAAGAATTTTGACTTTACTGCAAATCTCTTGCACGGTTACAAAAAACTTTCTGGCGAGAATACAAAAACTGTTTTAGATACAACACTAAAAAATCATTTGTAATTTTTCTGACGATACTTTAATAAAGTTACCAAACATTTTTTGCTAAAGTATATGTAAAGTTTTGCGTGCAATACTAAAAAAATTCATAGTAAATGTACTATGAAATCCTTCGCAAATTTACAAAAAAATTTCATAGTCAATGTACTAAAAATTCCTTTGTAAGTGTACTAAAAAATCATTAGAAAATTCACAAAGTATTTTTTAGGAAACTACCTAAAAAAATCGTTAGTACCTTGACTAAATAATCCTAAGTAAATTTACGAAAAATTCTTTAGTAAACTTACAAGGAATTCTTTGGAAAACTCTCTAAAAAATCCTTAGTACGTTTACTAAACTATCTTTGGAAAAATTACCACAAATTCTTTAGTAAACTCCCTAAAAAATCGCTAGTAAGTTTACTAAGAAATATTTAGTAAATTTACAAAAACTGATTAGAGAAACTCCCTTGAAAAACCGTTAGAAATTTACAGAACAATATTTAGTAAATTTACAAAAATTTTTTTAGAAAACGCCCTCAAAATGGATAGTATGTTTGCAACATATTCACCGATAAATTTACTAAAACTTCAATAGAAAGTTAAAATTTTAGTGCACAATTCACCTTGATTTATAATTAACATATATAAGATACACAAAATGTAAATATATTGTTTACAGGTGTCAAGTATGATAAAATCCTTTAAAAACATTAAAGTCATTTAAAAATTCATAACGTTTTCGACCGACACTTACTCGGTCATCCTCAGTGAAAAACTAGCAGTTGTTCTGTCTCCGCGTCTTCAGCCTTGTCCGGAACAGACCATTTCACTTCAAGGGTGGATTGGAAAATAAGGGGAGGGGGGGAAGAAATAGATATAATTAGAAAAATAGCAGCCGAAAATTCTGTTCCATCTCATTTCATTGAAAAAATCATAAACAGACTTAAAAGGAAAAATGAAGAAAGGCAAAATACAGTTCCGATTAAAAGTTTGAAATTCTGTAAAGTTAATTATATCCCAAGGTTTTTCGAGAGTATGAGGCATTCCCTCCTCAAGTTTGGTATTATATTAATCACAGTCCCTCCCCCGAAATTAAAAGATTTGTTAAATACGAAAATTGACCCTATCCAAGCCATCAATAGATCGGGAGTATATATTATACCCTTCAAGAAAGATAATAGAGATTTTATGTACATAGGTATGACACTGCGGAAATTTCGTGACAGAATTAAGGAACATGAAGCAGATCTGAGATTGAATAGACACCACACTGCATTGTCAAGATTAGCACAAATTCAACCTATAAAAGTAGATTTCAATAGAGCCAAAATTATTTTCCATACAAGTAACCACCAAGAAGCTATCATAAGAGAATCTCTGGAAATAATATCAAATAAAGAAATAGTTTGTAACGATATATTATCATATGATATCCACGCAGTCTGGAAAGAATTAATAAATAGTTAATAAATCTGTACTTTTCGATAAAAGAATAGCATTTATATCCCCCCCTCCCCTTATTTTCCAATCCACCCTTGAAGTGAAATGGTCTGTTCCGGACAAGGCTGAAGACGCGGAGACAGAACAACTGCTAGTTTTTCACTGAGGATGACCGAGTAAGTGTCGGTCGAAAACGTTATGAATTTTTAAATGACTTTAATGTTTTTAAAGGATTTTATCATACTTGACACCTGTAAGCAATATATTTACATTTTGTGTATCTTATATATGTTAATTACTAAAACTTATTTAGTAAACTCCCTAAACAAGCATTAGTAACGTCACTAAACAATATTTAGTAAATTTACAATAGTTTTTTGGGGAAACTCCCTAAAAAATCACTAGTACGCTTACTAAGCAATATTTTGTAACAGTTACTGAAGAAACTTCTGTAATTTTACATGATTATCTTATGTTGTGATTACATAAAAAGTTCTAGGCATCCCAGTTTCCTACAAAATTCTTAGTAACCTTACACATTTTTTTTACAGTGTACCTACATATATAAAAATATGTCTTTAATTATGTCTATATATATGAAAGTATATTTATATGTATTACGGTAAAATTATATTTTGTTAAAAGTGATACGTTCATCGCCTTTTTTACTAATTATGGAATCATGCCAAGTATGCATGAATAAGGAATAAAACTGTTAAAAAATATTAATTCAAATAATTTCTGATTATTTTTCTCTTCCTGAAAATGCATGAGAACTTATTTATTAATTATTAAAAATTCAAAAACGTTTTAACAATTAAAACAATATTGAAAATTGTTGTATAGCCTTAAATAATTGCTTGAAAATAAATATACGAAAGCGAATATAAATTTTATACTACTATGAAAATAAAAACATTATTCGTACTAAATTTAAAAAGATAAATAGAGCTTCGTGTTATACAATAAACATGTACATCCCTGGTTATACATTCAAATTCTGATACACCTTTTCTTTAGAAGTGAAATTATTTTTTTTTATTGGTTTAAAAAGAAACTCAACAAGAATGAATTCAACATTTTTTTTTTTTTTTTTCTTCAAACATCTTATGAAACTCTTTTTCACGAAGAAATCTTTAAAGCAAAACATTCGTTACAAAGATTTAAAACATAATTTATACTGTTAATAATTACAAATTAAATCATAATTAATTTGTATTTTTAAATTATTGTGTACATTCTTTGTGTAATGATCCGATAGTATTTAGGCAATGGTAGTTATAAGAAAAATTATTGCACGTTTTAATCTTTTAATATCGTGTATTTATTAAATATCACAATACCACAATTAAAAAATTGATTTTCTTTAAAAATAAAATTATTCATTCAGTTCTTTAGAAGCGTAAAATGAAACTATTTTTTTAATTATTATTAATTTTTTCCTAGTTTTGATGGCTTTTTCAGTTAACCAGTAATAAATTATTCAATCTTCTTTTCATAGACATATTTAAAAGTTCGTGAAAAAATGGTGCATTTTTTTTAGGGTTTCGTTCATCTGACGAAACCCTATTCGTCTCGCTCCTCTGTCTGTCCGTCCGTCTGTCTGTCCGTCTGTCACAGAGCCCGTTCTCAGAAACTATACATGTTGAAGATTTGAAATTTTGCATACTTATAGATGAACACCTCAAATCAAACGACAAATCATAAATTTTTGGAAAAGTCGTACATTTAACCCTTTGGGCTCCCACATGTATATTTTAAACAGTTCTTTCTATGTGAGCCTCTAATTAGGTTGGAGGCGTGAAATTTTACGTACTTATATATGGACACCTCAAATCAAACGACAAATCATAAAATTTTGAAAAAGTCGTACATTTAAACCTTTGAACTCCCACATGTGTATTTTAAACAATTCTTTCTATGTGAGCCCCTAATTAGGTTGGAGGAGTTAAATTTTGCATACTTATAGCTGAATACATCACATCAAACGACAAATCATAAAATTTTGGAAAAGTACATTTAACCCTTTGGGTTCCCACATGTGTATTTTAAACAATTCTTTCTAAGTGAACCCTAATTGGGTTGGAGGCGTGAAATTTTGCATACTTATAGCTGAACACCTCACATCAAATGACAAAACATAAAATATTGAAAAAGTCGTACATTTAACCCTTTCGGCTCCTACATGTGTATTTTAAACAATTCTTTCTAAGTGACACTCTATTGAGGTTGGAGGTATGAAATTTTGCATACTTATAGCTGAACACCTCAGATCAAACGACAAATTATAAAATTTTGAAAAAGTCGTACATTTAACCCTTTGGGCTCCCACATGTGTATTTTAAGCAATTCTTTCAAAGTGAGCCCGCTAATTAGGTTAGAGGAGTGAAATTTTGCATACTTATAGCTGAATACATCTTATCAAACGACAAATCATAAAATTTTGAAAAAGTACATTTAACCCTTTGGGCTCCCACATGTGTATTTTAAACAATTCTTTCTAAGTGAACCCTAATTGGGTTGGAGGCGTGAAATTTTGTATACTTATAGCTGAACATCTCACATCAAATGACAAATCATAAAATTTTGAAAAAGTCTTACATTTAACCTTTTGGGCTCCTACATGTGTATTTTAAACAATTCTTTCTAAGTGACACCCTATTTAGGTTGGAGGCGTGAAATTTTGCATACATATAGCTGAACACCATCATGCGACAAATCTTAAAAATTTGAAAAACTCATACATTTAACCCTTTGGGCTCCCACATGCGTATTTTAAGCAATTCTTTTTAACTGAGCCCCTTATTAAATTGGAGATTTGAAATTTTGCATACTTATAGCAGAACACCTGAGGCCAGGCGACAAATCATAAAATCTTGAAAAAGTCTTACGTTTAACCGTTTGAGCTACCACATATGTCTTTTAAGCAATTCTTTCTAAGAGAGTCCTTAATTAAGTTGGAGACATGAATTTTTGCATACGTATAGCTGAATACCTCAGACCACACGACAAATCATAAAATTTTCAAAAAGTCTTATATTATTTACTCCTCCGGGCTCTAACTTGTGTATTTTAAGCAATTTTTCTAACCTCCGCCCTTTTCACCCGGGGAGCACTTTTCCAACTTTTGCCGACACCCCTTTGATCATTCTTGCATATTGTGCACCATAGCCTTACATATTTTAGTTCCACTTTTTACCACCAGGGGCGCCTACTTATCTCGGGTGCTATGGGTCCAATCCACTCGACTAATATATCTATGGATAGTATGTAAAACGGAATTTCGTTCGGATAAAGGTTTGTTTAGAATAGAGTACGCCCCTTGTTCGCGAAATTTGGAACTAACAGATTTTTCAAAAGGATAAAGTGTTTTGAAAGGAATATTAAACGAAACCCTCTGTGCAATCTGTGATCACACTTACCCACTTGTTTTCTTTTTGTATGTCCTTCAATATCAGAATTTGTTGAATTTTATTGAGGAAAAAGAAAGCGTTTTCAGAAAAACTACAAAGAAATGCTTTCGTGGAGAGTAAGTAAGGAAGTTAGTGCGAAGCATTAATACACTTCCTTTTATGGTGTTCCTTTTTACAATTTCTATACATATTAAAGAATTTTTCGAAGCTTATTAAATAAAATAAATAATATAATGGCATAATAATTTATAGCTTAAACATTGATACAGCATTTTTTCTATACACAAAGTATTTCGCCCTTTTCTATACAAAAAATATTTAAAAAAATTACTTAGACGAAGACTGTAATGATTATATGATTTTTATTTCAAACGAATAGATACAAAATCATGTGAATAAAGTCCTTCCGGCCAGTGCCGGGAGGAAGAGGTAGCTTTCATATTCCTTATTTTTTTAAAAGCCAGCTTATATTATTGAAACACACGGAGCTCAAATTAGTGGAACCCGATTATAGAAGATTAAATACTAATTTTTATCAATATTCGATATGAATGAGAATTTCGCCAAATTAGCCAGCGTTATCGAAGCTGGTTTTATTAAAGTGATTTATATTTTGTCGACAAATTCGGAGATATCCCGAATTATATTAATAATTATATTAACCCGAAATATCGGTGATAACCCGCCTTTTTAAAACAACATAATGGGTGCAACAAAGCTCACCAATGAACTTGGTCGAGACCTTAGTAATTCCTGAGCACATGCTTACTCATATCTAAATCGGTTGATATATACGAGTGTTATTGCGGGCAAAAAATCAGATTTTTCAAAATGTCACACGCATTCGAAATTCAAACTGCTATATATCGGCTTTTTTTTAAGATAAAGGCAAAACAAAAAATGATCCGGAATATTTGTAACAAGCTGAAAAACATAAGAAAAAAATCTTTTTCATTTTCTAATTTTTTGTACCTCATTTTAATTTTTTTTTTTTTTTAATTTTTAAATGGCCGCCATTTTGAAACAAGATGGCAGATGAAGTTAGCAAACGAACTTGGCCGGGAGATTGCTTTGTACTATGCACATGCCTTGTCACATCCTAATCGGTTCATATATACGCGTGTTATCGCGTGACAAAAATCAGATCGTTTCAGAATGTCAGCCATGCTAGAAATTCAAAGTGCTATAACTCAGCCATTTTTTAAGATATAGACGGAAAAAAAAAAATGCTCCTGAATCTTTGTATCAAGGTCAAATACATAAGAAACAAATCTTTTTCAATTTCTAATTTTTTTGTACCTCATTTTAAATTAAATAGAAAAAAAAATAATGGCCGCCATTTTGAAACACGATGGCGGATGATGTTGGCCAGAGTACTCGGTCGAGACATTGGTATGTGCTATGTACACACCAAGTTATATCCAAATCCGTTCTTAAATACGCTTGTTATCGCGTGACAAAAATCAGATCGTTTCAAAATGTCAGCCACACTAGAAATTCAAAGTGCTATAACTCAACCGTTTTTTAAGATATAGACGAAACGAAACATGCTCCGGAATCTTCGTATCAAGCTCAAACACACAAGAAAAAAATCTTTTTCGATTTATAATTTTATTGTACTTCATTTTAAATTTCATTTTTTTTAAATTTTAAATGGTTGACATTTTGAAAAAAAAGATGGCGTATGAAGCTGGCCAACGAACTCGGTTGAGACATTGCTATGTACCAGTGGCGTGGCGTCCGGTCATCGCTGGATGCGGCGATGACCAAGCAATATTTTAAAACTCTTAATAAGCTTTTAAAACTCTACGATCCAGTTTTAGCAGAACATTTGGAGTTCATGTATAAGTGAAGGTAAGATTTAAAGTTTCTTTTTTGAACATTCAACCATTGAATTTTAGAGTTAATAATTTTTCACCACAAACTTAAATAATTGCGATGACCACCGAAAATTTTCACGCCACGCCACTGCTATGTACTATGCACATGCCTTGTCATATCCAAATCGGTTCATAAAAACGCATATTATCGCATGACAAAAATCAGATCGTTTCAAAATGTCAGCCATGCTAGAAATTCAATGTGCTATAACTCAGCCATTTTTTAAGACATAGACGAAACAAAAAATGTTCCGGAATCTTTGAATCAAGCTCAAACACATAAGGAAAAAATCTTTTTCAATTTCTAATTATTTTGTACCTCAATTTAAATTTAATTTTTTTTTACATTTTTAAATGACCGCCATTTTGAAACAAGATGGCGGATGAGGCTGGCCAACGAATTCTGTCGAGACATTGCTATGTTCTATGCACATACTTTGTCACATCCAAATCGGTTCAAAAATACGTGTATTATAGCGTGAAAAAAATTCAGATCGTTTCAAAATGTCAGCCATGCTAGAAATTCAAAGTGCTATAACTCAGCCATTTTTTAAGATATAGACGAAACAAATAATGCTCCAGAATCTTTGTATCAAGCCCAAATACATAAGAAAAAAATCTTTTTCAATATCTAATTTTTTTGTGCCTCATTTTAAATTTAATTTTTTTTTTAAATGGCCGCCATTTTGAAACAAGATGGCGGATGAAGCTGGCCAACGAACTCTGTCGAGACATTGGTATGTACCATGTACACACGAAATTGTATCCAAATCGGTTCATAAATACAAGAGTTACAGTATGACAAATATCATGTATATATATATATATACAGATAGATAGATAGATATAGATATATATAAATATATATATATGTATCAATTTTGAACGGAGGGTGGTTTCGGGGTCTAGGGGTCATGATCGGTGAAAATATACCAAAATCTTTCGGGATCATTTTCCTCCGAACGGCTGCAATAGGTAGCTTTTTGTAATGAAAGCTACTTAAAATAGAAATTACTAGTACAACATATTATGCACAATATCAAATTTTCTACTTTTCCCAGTCTCTACAGGTATTTTGAGCAAATGAAATTCAAATAACAGTAATAATGCAGGAGAGGGTAGGTGTCGAAAAATGATTTTTCAGTAAGAAATATTGGTGAACGTTATATTATCACTTTGTAAAGTGTTTCTAGCGTAAAATATGTTGCTTTTTTATGGACTGCTTTTCCTGTATATACCACAGCACAAATTTAATGAACGCGGAGATAATTCGAAAGCGAAGGAATTTGTTTAAAATCTGACCACGCCAAATCTGGAGAGCGTGGAGACTGCAAAAAGCAAATCGTGTCACAAAAGCTCAATGTTTGCCCACTCGACATTCTATTTTAATGATCTAAAAATACAAATAATTAAAAATCAAAATGCACTCGCTTTTAGTGACTAAAATTATCTTTAAAATAATAATAACATTTAGATATTATTTTTTTCGACTTGCATTTAAATTTGAAAAAAAAAATACTGCTCTCTGAACAACTCCTAAACCTGGTATTATTAATTTACTTTTAATTCTGTTATTTTAATCCGCCCGTAACCATTACCTTAAAAAAAATAAATAAAAAAAAATAAATAAAATCATCTTTAAAATTTTGCGTCTGTCAAAAAAATATTATCGCAGTAATAAAGATAAATTTAAATAAAATATATAAAACATTAGATTGTTCCTTTATGATAAGAGAAATCATTACAAAACTCTTTAGCAAAAGCTAAAAATGTAATTAATATAAATATGCAAATATTTATGAACACAGATAAAATATGAGACAAGTGTAACACTAACTCATCTATTATCTTAACTAAATAACGTAAATTTATGGAGCAGATGTGTTTGTGATCCGCGGAAGGATCTTGGCGATTTTCTCCTAAAACACGACAAAATGCCTATTTTGAATGTGATCGCCATATTTAAAAACAAAATTCCCTCGTAGTTTGTAGTTACGACCAACTTCAATAACAAAAATTTCAACACGTTAGTATACAAAAACAATTGGAACTTAAACGAATATTAAAAAAAAGAGCTTCAATTTTAATAAATTTAGCCTCTAATATAGAAAATTAGATCATAAAATTATGTTAATACAGAAGCATTACATTATGCATAAACCATAATTGTCGTGCTGCCATTTACAGATTTTTTACCAAACTAAAGCCATAACACTTCTCCCCCCCCTTAATAATAATAATAATTGCCGTTAATAATAAATGCTGTTGGTGCATCATCAATTGAGCATTTCGCCTTCAGAAAAATATTCTACAATTGCAAAACTATCCTCCGATGGAAAACATATCTGAAAGTAATTTCCAAACTTTTACTTGTAGAAAAATCAAAAGGATTCATAAAACTACTAAACATATACTTAGATTTTATTTTCTAATGTATATATTTTTTTATTTTGTTTAATAAAAAAATACAATACTTTTCTAAAGATAAAAGTAACATATTTTTTTGTTTTTTTTATTCATCAGTGTCACATATAAATCATGCATTATCTTCTCCTATATTGCATCAAAACCTAACTGTCTACCACCCATGTATCCATAATAAATATATACGTTTTTATGCACTATATGCATTCAAAAGATAAAAGTCTAAGTACAAATCCTGTTCAACGTAGTCCCGACGGTACTCGAAAGTACCGCTTTGAAAAGCGTTTCGTAAAGTAAAGTAACTGAAAATTATTTTTTTAGCGTAACATATTGTCAAGTGATCTATTTAAAACAAGAATAATGTATGATAGCCTTACCTTTAAAATTTATGGTTTTCCTGCGCAAAATTTAGGGATACCATGTCCGACAAGAAAATGGAAGCAAAGTTTACACTCACGCACACCAAAATATCTTCGAGAACAATTTTCATCTGACTGTAACTGCAATTACCATGATGTTATCTAGTGATGGTCAAGGGAATAATTTACTACTGTTTTCTAAAAGTAGCATTGCGAATTCCTTCATTGAATGTTTTAATTGGCATAGAAAACCGTGCTACTTTAAAGCCCCGGCCGGAGGCAAAGTGTTAAATTATGCTGCGAACGCTTGAATGGATTCATCAAATTCACTGAATTTTGAAAACACCATCATTTATTAAATGCTGAACAGAAAAAAAAACAATGTAATTTGTAACTTACCACCCCCGTAAATGCTCTAAAAGACGATTATTAATAATTTATGATGCACAAATTATTTGCAGCAGAACAGTGAAAACAGAAATCGAATCATTTTCATCGGCACAATCAGTTTTCATAAAATGTTTCTGGTGATCACATTTTTCATAAAATGTTTCTGGTGATCACATTTTCTTTTGCGCATACAGGGGGCGTCAAATTTTATAATAAATTACTTTCACTTCAAAATTCCATCTAGTTTCTTTTGAAATTATTAACACACTTATACACACACATATATATATATATATATGTGTGTGTGTTTATATCTGTATGTTAAAAGGGTTTCATAAAAATAACTTTCATAACAAATTAAGATTTCGAGTAATAGAACACTTTCAACCGCATGATCACAATTCTTCTGTTTATCCAACCAATCAAAGTCTTCAGTTTATTGGGTAGTATTATAGTCCAACCAATCAAAATCGAGAAAATTCAGTGGGCAAGCAAAATGTCCACCATAATGTTAAGTTGGTTTCTTTATTAAATAATCTGCTTCTAAGTTTAATTTGTTATCTTGAGAAACTGTCCCCTCCTCTCCCACACACACACACAAAAAAAAAGAAAAAACGGTTTACAAAATCTAGAATTAATTGTGTATGCTGTTAAGTTTCCAGTATATGTGTTTAATGTACAAAATTAGTTTTATAACATGTTTTGCATGTAAAAAATGAATTATACCTCCTACCCCCTTTTCCATTCCACTGTTACTTGTACAAGTAGAAAAAATATAGTAGCCATTTCATAAAATTTCTAATTGCAGGTAAAATACATTTATGCCCACTACTCCCCGTACACACAAAAAATAGTATTTAATCATAGATTTTCTAAAAACAAGTAAATTGATTTAGCAAGGGAAACTCTCATTCTACATTGCCTAATTTTGAGAAAAAATAATCACTTGAAAATAAACTTAACAGAATGTTGATAATTGTTTGAAGTCATTTAGTTTAAAAAAAAATAGGTAGGTATGCGAGTAAAAAGTAAATTATTACTTTAGATATATCTTTATCGTACATATTGAATTTGGTTTCTATATAGAACATAAAATATTAATAATTTAAACTATTACCAGATATAAAGAAGTATTTCAAAATATTGGTATTTTATGTTGCGCATATTGTCTGAATTCAACCTTTTTATCTAACTTACATTTTTATGCTAATACCATGCAAAATCATTTTTGCATATTTTTCTTAATTGTATCCAATTTTTGTGTAGATATAGGGTAGTCCAACCAGTAAGTGAACAGCCCCCAGTGAATGAACATTTTTTATATATTTTAACAGAATAAGGTTTGAAAACACCCCCACTAAATGGGGATACAACATTGCCTTAATTCTCTTCAATAAGAAGCTATTGCAATCCTGTTGGTTACTGAAGTGACATTACTTTACTTTGAGAACATGTTGTATTTTTCATGTCTGAGAAACACAATGTTTCTATGCTGAAATAATAAGGTAAGTGCAATATCATTTCATATGTTTATAAGAATTTGCAGTTTTTATTTGCATTATGCAGTAATTTTATTGTACATACATTAAATATATATATTATAGCCATATTTATAATTGTTTTAACCATTGTAGAATATGTACAATTTGAGAATAGGGATGTTTAATAACTGGTTAGGCAAATGGTAAAAATCCAGTGAATGAACAGCTGTTCATTCATTGGAAGGAATACATTAGGCTACATTTCTAGTGAATGAACAGTTTTGGGCTTTATGTTTTTGTGGCTTCTTTCATACCTATAGTTTGAATTAAGTGATTTTTCAACAATGGTAACAAATGAAAAGTTAACAGATATAAAAACGTAACAAAAGGACATATACACACACATTTTTAAAGGTAATAATTATTGATGACATTCAAATCTCACTTTTTCTATGTTTTTAGATGACTGATAGAAATATTCTTAGTGATGACCAAGAGGATTCCTCAAAAAGGAAATATGGATATTTCAAGTACTCTACAGAGGGCTTTGGAAATGCTGTACAAGTTATGAGGGTCAGGTCAGCTCAGTTTGAAGAAGGCTGCTCTTTGTTTTAATACTCCAAAAACAACGTTGTCTATGAAACTGCGAGGGAAAACAATTGAAAGTAAGCGTATGGGACATTGTCGGTATTGCCCTTTGAAGAAGAAAAAGTCCTTCCGGCCAGTGCCGGGAGGAAGAGGTAGCTTTCATAATCCTTATTTTAAAAAAGCCAACTTATATCATGCAAACACACGAAGCTCAATTTAGTGGAAACCGAATATAGGAGATTCAATACTAATTTTTATCAATATAATGAATGAGAATTTCGCGAAATTAGTCAGCTTTATCCAAGCTGCTTTTCTTTAAAGTAACTTATATTTGGCTGCCAGATTCGGCAATTTCTTAAAGTGCCTGTCATTTTAAGACAACATGGTGGATGAGGCAAAGCAGTGAACTTGGTCGAGACATTAGTAATTGCTGTGCACATGCTCACATCGGAATCGGTTAATATATAGGAGTGCTGTCGCATGCAAAAAATCAGATTTTTCAAAATGTCACCCACAATAGAAATATAAACTGCTATATCTGAGCCATTTTTTAAGGTAAAGACAAACAAAAAATGCTCCTGAATCCTTATATCAAGATCAAATACTTAAGAAAGAAACCTTTTTCAATTTCTAATTTTTTTGCACCTCACTTTAAATATATATATATATTTTTTAATTTAATGGCCGCCATTTTGATACAAGATGGCTGGTGAATCTGGCCAGCGAACTTGGTCGAGGTGTTGATGTATACTATCCACATGCCTTCTTACATCGAAATAGGCGAATACGTGTGTTATCGCGTGACAAATACAAGATCGTTTCAAAATGTTAGCCATGCTAGAAATTCAAAGTGCTATAAATCAACCATTTTTTAAGATATCAACAAAAGAACAAATTTTCAGAAACAAAAACTGCTCCGGAATCTTTGTATCAAGGCCAAACACATAAAAAAAAATCTTTTCCATTTTCCAATTTTTTAATACCTCATTTTGAATTTTAAATTTTTTTTTTTAAATGGCAACCCTTTTGAAACAAAATGGCGAATGAAGCTGGCCAACGAACTCGGTCGAGACATTGGTATGTACTATGTACAGACCAAGTTACATCCAAATAGGTTCATAAATACGCCTGTTATCGCGTGACAAAAATCAGGTCGTTTTAAAATGTCAGCCACAAGAGAAATTCAAAATGCTATTACTCAGCCATTTTTTTTAGATATAGACGAAAGAAAAACTGTTCCGGAATCTTTGTTTTAAGGTCAAACACATACAAAAAAAATCTTTTTCATTTTCCAATTTTTTGGTACCTCATTTAAATTTTTTTATTTTTTAATTTTTTTAAATGGCCGCCATTTTGAAATAAGATGGCGGATGAAGCTGGCCAACGAACTCGGTCGAGATATTTGTATGTACTATGTACACACCAAGGTACATCCAAGTCGGTTCATAAATACGCCTGTTATTACGTGGGAAAAATCAGGACGTTTCAAAATGTCAGCCACGTTAGAAATTCAAAATGCTATAACTCAGCCATTTCTTAAGATATAGACGAAACAAAAACTGCTCCCTAATCTTTTTATCAAGGTCAAACACATAAGAAGAAAATATTTTTTCATTTTTCAATTTTTGGTACCACATTTCAAATTTAAATTTTTCTTAAAAATTTAAATGGCCGCCATTTTTAAACAAGATGGCGGGTGAAGCTGGCCAACGAACCCGGTCGAGACATTGGTATGTACTATGTATAAACGAAGTTACATCCAAATCGGTTCATAAATACGCCTTTTATCGCGTGACAAAATTCAGGACGTTTCAAAATGTCAGCCACGCTAGAAATTCAAAATGCTATAACTCAGCCATTTTTTAAGATATAGACGAAACAAAAACTTCTCCGAAATCTTTGTATAAAGGTCAAATACATAAGAAAAAAATATTTTTCCATTTTCAATTTTTTGGTACCACATTTCAAATTTTAAATTTTTAAAAAAATTTTAAATGGCCGACATTTTGAAACAAAATGGCGGATGAAGCTGGCCAACGAACTCGGTCGAGAGATTGGTATGTACTATGTACACACCGAATTACATCCAAATCGGTTCATAAATACGCCTTTTATCGCGTGACAAAATTCAGGACGTTACAAAATGTCAGCCACGCTAGAAATTCAAAAGTCCTTCCGGCCAGTGCCGGGAGGAAGAGGTAGCTTTCATAATCCTTATTTCAAAAAAGCCAACTTATATCATGCAAACACATGAAGCTCAATTTAGTGGAAACCGAATATAGGAGATTCAATACTAATTTTTATCAATATAATGAATGAGAATTTCGCGAAATTAGTCAGCTTTATCCAAGCTGCTTTTCTTTAAAGTAACTTATATTTGGCTGCCAAATTCGGCAATTTCTTAAAATGCCTGTCATTTTAAGACAACATGGGGGATGAGGCTAAGCAGTGAACTTGGTCGAGACCTTAGTAATTGCTGTGCACATGCTCACTCACATCGGAATAGGTTAATATATAGGAGTGCTGTCGCATGCAAAAAATCAGATTTTTCAAAATGTCACCCACAATAGAAATTGAAACTGCTATACCTGAGCCATTTTTTAAGGTAAAGACAAACAAAAAATGCTCCTGAATCCTTATATCAAGATCAAATACTTAAGAAAGAAACCTTTTTCAATTTCTAATTTTTTTGCACCTCACTTTAAATATATATATATTTTTTAATTTAATGGCCGCCATTTTGAAACAAGATGGCTGATTAATCTGGCCAGCGAACTTGGTCGAGGTGTTGATGTATACTATCCACATGCCTTCTTACATCGAAATAGGCGAAAACGTGTGTTATCGCGTGACAAATACAAGATCGTTTCAAAATGTTAGCCATGCTAGAAATTCAAAGTGCTATAAATCAACCATTTTTTAAGATATCAACAAAAGAACAAATTTTCAGAAACAAAAACTGCTCCGGAACCTTTGTATCAAGGTCAAACACATAAAAAAATCTTTTTCATTTTCCAATTTTTTAACACCTCATTTTGAATTTTAAATTTATTTTTTTTAAATGGTAACCCTTTTGAAACAAGATGGCGAATGAAGCTGGCCAACGAACTCGGTCGAGACATTGGTGTGTACTATGTACAGACCAAGTTACATCCAAATAGGTTCATAAATACGCCTGTTATCGCGTGACAAAAATCAGGTCGTTTTAAAATGTCAGCCACAAGAGAAATTCAAAATGCTCTTACTCAGCCGTTTTTTTTTTAGATATTAGCGAAAGAAAAACTTTTCCGGAATCTTTGTATTAAGGTCAAACACATACAAAAAAATCTTTTTCATTTTCCAATTTTTTGGTATCTCATTTAATTTTTTTTTTTAATTTTTTTAATTGGCCGCCATTTTGAAACAAGATGGCGGATGAAGCTGGCCAACGAACTCGGTCGAGATATTTGTATGTACTATGTACACACCAAGGTACATCCAAGTCGGTTCATAAATACGCCTGTTATTACGTGAGAAAAATCAGGACGTTTCAAAATGTCAGCCACGCTAGAAATTCAAAATGCTATAACTCAGCCATTTCTTAAGATATAGACGAAACAAAAACTGCTCCCGAATCTTTTTATCAAGGTCAAACACATAAGAAGAAAATATTTTTTCAATTTTCAATTTTTGGTACCACATTTCAAATTTAAATTTTTCTTAAAAATTTAAATGGCCGCCATATTTAAACAAGATGGCGGGTGAAGCTGGCCAACGAACCCGGTCCAGACATTGGTATGTACTATGTATAAACGAAGTTACATCCAAATTGGTTCATAAATACGCCTTTTATCGCGTGACAAAATTCAGGACGTTTCAAAATGTCAGCCACGCTAGAAATTCAAAATGCTATAACTCAGCCATTTTTTAAGATATAGACGAAACAAAAACTGCTCCGAAATCTTTGTATAAAGGTCAAATACATAAGAAAAAAATATTTTTCCATTTTCAATTTTTTGGCACCACATTTCAAATTTTAAATTTTTAAAAAATTTTTAAATGGCCGCCATATTGAAACAAAATGGCGGATGAAGCTGGCCAACGAACTCGTTCGAGACATTGGTATGTACTATGTACACACCGAATTACATCCAAATCGGTTCATAAATACGCCTTTTATCGCATGACAAAATTCAGGACGTTTCAAAATGTCAGCCACGCTAGAAATTCAAAATGCTATAACTCAGCCATTTTTTAAGATATAGACGAAACAAAAACTGCTCCGGAATCTTTGTATAAAGGTCAAATACATAAGAAAAAAATATTTTTCCATTTTTAATTTTTTGGTACCACATTTCAAGTTTTAAATTATTTTAAAAATTTTAAATAGCCGCCATTTTGAAACAAAACGGCGGATGAAGCTGGCCAACGAACTCGGTCGAGACATTGGTATGTACTATGTACACACCGAATTACATCGAAATCGGTTCATAATTACGGGAGTTACAGTGTGACATAGGTCAGATATATATATATATATATATATATATATATATATATATATATATATATATATATATATATATCAATTTTGAACGGAGGGTGGTTTCGGGGTCTGGGGGTCATGATCGATGAAAATATACCAAAATTTTTTGAAATCGCTTTCCTCCGAACGGCTGCAATAGGTAGCTTTTTTGTAAAGAAAGCTACCTAAAATGCTATAACTTAGCCATTTTTTAAGATATAGACGAAACAAAAACTGCTCCGGAATCTTTGTATAAAGGTCAAATACATAAGAAAAAAATATTTTTCCATTTTTAATTTTTTGGTACCACATTTCAAGTTTTAAATTTTTTTAAAAATTTTAAATGGCCGCCATTTTGAAACAAAACGGCGGATGAAGCTGGCCAACGAACTCGGTCGAGACATTGGTATGTACTATGTACACACCGAATTACATCGAAATCGGTTCATAATTACGGGAGTTACAGTGTGACATAGGTCAGATATATATATATACTAGATAGGTAGCCCGTCAAAAATGACGGAAATTTAGATATAAAGATATATACAACTCATGTGCAAGAATATTAAGAATATGAGTTTTCTCGCTTGTTCCGCAGTAATAGATGAAAATAACACATTTTAAGAACGAAACACATTTATGAAAAACTGTGTACAGTAGAAGACCACTAATCTGCACAGTTTGGTTCCAAGTGTTATGCAGATTTGAGGCTTTTTGCGCTCAGTCTATTCAATCTTTGTTTACATTTTTTTAAATTCATATATTGGACAATTTAGATTGTTGAGCCTTATAAATAAATAAATAACACACTTGAAGTAAGGTTAAAAACTGTTAAATTATCGTATACGATTCCATGAAATGGTATTATATGGTGTTATATGTGCGTGCTTCACGATCTTGGTTACGACGTTGGCGAAATTGGCTGCAACTTGTCATAATCCTAATAGTGTGGGCCGCTATAACAAAAAAGTAACCAGTTTTTAGTAAAATTTCTGATATAAAGTAGCTTTCAAAAACTTGTGTAAAATTGCAGGCCGTTCTCGTGTTATGTCAGTCCTAGGAATAATACTTCTAACACTGAAGATTTTCCATGTATATATGGAATTTAGAAAAGCTTCTCCAAAAGAAAGGTCCTGAACTGACATTGTATTTATTAGATTTCAGTACTCAACATTAGGGCCCGATTAAACTTTGAAGTTAGAGGAATTACAGTTATTTTGGATATTACAACAGAATTAAACAGTTAAACTTATTTAACTTAAACCCGCTGTTACTTCCCGATGTTATTTTTTAGTATTAAGAAAGAAAATTATTTAAAATTTTCAAATCATGCATTCACGATTTTTTTCCGTCTTTAATAACTAAATAATGAAAAAATAGGCTTTTATTCTGAGCTCATAAATATGACAATAAAATAATGTAACTAAAAGACATTGCAAAGTTAAATCTTTGTGATTACAAACAATAAACAAACGATACCGCCACCATTTTACCTACTATGACGTCATTAGAATATTGCCCATTGATTGTTGGAGAACATACTTTGTGAATGATTACCTCAATGATTTAATATTTTTGACGTTTCACGATGAATGAATCACTTGTGTTTGTTTAGGTTTATGGAATGAGATATAAAACTGTAAAACTAATTTCAGTTGAAGTTATCCAATGATATATGTATTTTTAATCGAAATTAAAAACAATGCTTTGATCTCGAAATAAAAAGTTGTAGTTTGTATAATTTGTTATTCCTGTTAATTATTTATTTAAGTACTTTTCCATTATAGCGCATTTTTAAAAAAAGCTTGGCGCGATTCGGGCATCAGAAAGTGAGATATGTTGCGAAAATATATAAACAGCTATGAAAACAAATCTAATGAACTTTTATCTTTGTTTATATATGCACTTATATGCATAAAAAAATCGTTTCTAAATATATAGAATTTTTTTATATACAAATTACGGCACAGATTTCAGATATGAACCGGGATACCTAACTGGCGCCAAAATGGTGTTATTTTGCCAGCTATGGTAACCCGGCTATTGTTTTTTATTTATTAATAAATTGTTTATTTACTTTTTTCTGTTTTTTAATTATATAAACTGCTTTGGGTACAGATGTCATATTCGCCCCATATTGGCGCGATTGTTTTCTGTCGCCAATATCATATAGGCAACGGGTACTTAACTTGCGCTAAAGGGCTTGATGTGGTAACCCGGATTATGTTGTTTATGCTGTTGATGTTTTCGCCAAATTGGCAACCGAAAAAAATCGCGCCAATATGGGGCGAATATGACATCTGTTCCCTGCTTTGTTCTATAGTTATTATTCAAACTTTTATTTATTTATAGTTATTTCCTTTTCAAAATGATAGCAAATAATTGAAAAATATATAAGTAACTGGTATTCGAAAGCGAGATTTCTGCCAAATTGGCGTCATAGAAAAATCACGCCAACCCCCATGCGTATATGACATCTGTGCAAAAATTACTTCTGTTTCTTTATAAAAATGGGTAAATAGCTTTTTTTATATTAAATTGTCGGCACAGATGTCATATACGCCCATATTGGCGCGATTTTTTTCTGACGCCAATGTCATATACACAACGGGTACTTAACTGGCACCAAAGTGTCGTAATTTTGCTTGATATGGTAATCCGGATGTTGTTGTTTATGCTGTTTTTCGCCAAATTGGCGTCGGAAAAAATCGCGCCAATATATGATAACGTATATGACAACTGTGCCAAAGTTTCTATAAAGCAGTATAAGACTAAAAAATTAAGAATAAAATAAATGCAAAATAAGACTAAAGAAGAAGAAAAATCATGCGTTAAGCATAGAATATGAAACACTTTCCAACACATCCTGAATGCTTTAACAAAACTTCGTTATTTAGGGAAATAAGGTAAATAAGATAACGTTACTTCTTAGATATCCCGTCGACCAATTTTGCCAAATTATATAAATCGCCAAATCAATAGTAAAACATTAATAAAAATACAAATAAAACGTCGAATTAATGGTTTTATTGGCCATTATTGGCATTTAATTAATTAATTAATGGTAACCATTATTGGCAATTAATCTTACAATTTGGCGACAGTAATTTGGTCGACGGGATAACTAAGAAGTACCAAGATAACTAAGTAAACATTTTAGAAAACGCATTAAAAATTGATTTTAGCAGTTACCGTCCATAGCCAATAGTACCGTTATTACATGCCACTATTTAGCTAAAATTTAATTTAAACTACTCTTAAAACTACTGAAATGACATTTCCAGATATTATCATTCATAGACGGTTATGTATCCAATTCTTTACGTGACCATGTATATCATTTTATCTATATTCTACAAACATTTCTTAGGAAACTAAATGCAGTTCAGCGTAAAAATGCATAACTCCTTTAAAAACCACCTTTAAGCAATTTACTCTCATACTCAGTAACCCTTACGAATTCTTTTGTGTAGCCCTGCATATGAACTGTAGCATTTATACACACAGTATAATATGCATAAATGTAGTGAAACATAAAAGCGCATATCATAATTAAAAATGCATTTCTAGCAATCATTGGTTATGTACAATACTTCGGAGAAAAGTTTCTTGGCGAGAAATAAGTTTGCCAACGTATTTTCTGGCAACCTATTTACTGCTTCATACTCACAAGCAATTTTTTCCATATGTATAAAATTTGGCACAGATGTCATATGCGCGCCCCATATTGGCGCGATTTTTTTCCGACGCCAATTTGGCGAAAACATCAACAGCATAAACAACATTCGGGTTACCATTACAAACAAAATAACGACACTTTGGCGCCAGTTAAGTACCCGGTGCGTATATGACATCGGCGTCAAAAAAAAAATCGTATATGACATCTGTGCCGAAACTTTAATATTTAATGTTTAAACTCTTCGTTCCACTCCCCTTGCATATAGTACAAACTATAACACGGATAGCGCAAAATAATAGACAGTTTGGTACTTTTCCACTGTAGGGGCTTTGGCATTTTTTTAAAAAAAGCTTGGTGTAATTTGGCCATCAGAAAGTGAGATTTGGGTACTCTTCCGTTATGCGGACACCATTGTCGCCAAGCGTAATAGTTGGCGCAAAATCGTGAATTGAAGCATTTGAAAAATAAAAGAAAAACCATTGTTCGATACTAAAGTGAGCATTTAAAAAATATAACATTTGAAAATTCCAGACTTTTACGAAATATTTCATCAAATCACAAATCTATACTTAAAATAAGTGAACAAATAACTGCTATAAAATAATGCAATAAAATAAAACTCATATTAAACTGCTGGCATAAAATTACAAATATCTTTTAGCATTTTTAAATAATTGGCGCATTAGAAAACATTTTGGCATGGTGTCCGTATAACGGAAAAATATCGAGATTTATTGTCAAATCATATAAACAGCTATGAAAACAAATTTGTTGAGCGTTTTTGTTTGTTTTATATGTATATTATTGATGTTTTTATGTACAAATTACATCTGTTTCTGTATAATATTAGAGAAACGGCTTTTTTATGTTAAATAAATCGTATAAATATCGAAAAAAATGCGTGTGTATATAAAATGAAACAGTGAATAGGTTCCCGGAAAATATGTAACCAAATTTCCATTTTCGCCAAGGCACCTATACTGGAAAAGTACCTAAAGCACATTAAAATCGCGCAGTTAGGAGCTCACACAGTACACCGTTGCCTATTGGCGGTTCTTTTATTAGTAGCATCGGGAGGAAGATGTAAAGATGTACTTTAAATTTTCACCCATAGATTTCGAAAAAATATCTTAAAAGAGTGGAGTTTAAATTAAATTTCGGTGACCTCCATTATGAAAGATTAATGGTTTTAAATGGGAATTTCGCCAAATTAGCCAGTTATCGCCAAGTTCGCTAACATTTGGCGCTACTGTGGTAACCCTGCATTAATATTTTTCAACAATTACTCATTTCAATGAGGCGGTCCTACCGGAATAGTGAGGGACACACAGAGACTTTGATTTTATATAAATAGATATCAATTTTGAACGGAGGGTGGTTTCGGGGTCTGGGGGTCATGATCGATGAAAATATACCAAAATTTTTTGAAATCGCTTTCCTCCGAACGGCTGCAATAGGTAGATTTTTTGTAAAGAAAGCTACCTAAAACTCCTTGAACATTGTATAGTTGGAAAGGGAAAATTGGATTTACAATGCATAAGGATGCAATAAAAGATAATGTTTACTATGCCATGAAACAAACAGGAAGGAAAAATCCATTTATAGACAAATATCCAGGAGAGAAATTGATGACCTGTTTTATAAAATAGCATCCAAGGTTGGAAATATGAAGTAAGAACCATGACAATATGTGGACCACAGGTTCCGATGTGGTGGATCTGGAAGTGGCCTGCAGTAAATTATAAGAACAGGTATTTTAAGGATAATATGAAAACGTACAATAAAATCGCCTGAACTTATTTCTGTAACATCCACCCGTTCATCTGGAGTTACTACGGAAATAGAGAAGTACAGGGCCAATGATTTCAGGAAATATAATTAGTTTTTTCTTTTTTTTTAAATCTGTAATTTAAAATCAGTAATTTAAAAACTTAAAAGTGACAATTTTTCAAGCTAATTAATTATCGTTCCGTTATTAAAAAAACCGTACTTCAGTAAAAACAGCCTGTAAGTTATTTGTACAAGTTATAAAATAAATAAAGAACTATGAAATTTAAGTATTTTTAAATTGCTGCATGTTCACTCACTGGAAAATTTTGCGTTCATTCACTGGTAACAATTGTTCATTTACTTGGTTTTTGTATCGATTTCTATTAAGACATCTCTAGCATCCCAAGCACGTGAAATATAAAATTCCTTTTGTTATTTTTTAATAATTTGTAAACTAACAAATGTATTTGCACTGACAAACACCAATAGGTATTGTTTATTAAAATATAATGAATCATTTTCTTTTGAAATGTGCTTAAGTGTTCATTTACTGGTCGGACTACCCTATATAGGGAAATATAAACAAAAGTTGTTTAACACATTGAGTGCCACGTCAGTCTCCAGTGACTGACACTGAACTTTCCGTTTAGGCCGCGTCAGTCATCGGTGACTGAAACTTATAGATTGTGTAACGGGAATCTTATTTCGTGGTCCAAATGGAAAGACAGACAAAATAGACTTGGCATTCAACGTGTTAATGAATTATATGTGAATTCAACTGAGCCACGCTTTAGAATGACTTGTCAGAGGTCAATCGCGAGGAATCATTGTTAGAATCCCAAGAAATAGAAAGTAAGGAAATTAGTATGGATAACTTTAGCGAAAAGGATAGTACGAGTAGCAGTAATTGTAATATTTACGCAATAAAAATGAGATCGGTAAATTTACAAAGTCAGGACGAAGAAAAGAAGGAGATAGGGTAAAATGAGAATTCTGATAAAGTTACGATAACTAATTCAGATATATTTAAGAAAGCTCAATTGGATTGTAAAGACTTAGAGAGAGCTTGGGAATTAGATAAAATTGATAAAGAAAACTTTTAAATTGTAAATGGTTTATTGTATCATAAATAGAATTTGGCAGGGGAAAATATAGTTCGATTAGCAGTGCCTAAAGTCAAAAGAAAAGGAAACTTAAAGTCAGCGCATGTTTCTAATGAGGGAGAGCATCACGCGGCAAAGAAAACCTTACAGAGGATTAGGCAATCTTTTAATTGGAAAGTTACGGCTAAAGAAGCTAAAAAAAAATTTAAATCATGTCTAGAATGTCAATTATCTAGAAAAGTGAAAGTGAGTGATAAGGTCTTAGTTGAGTTGGCGGATGGTAGCAAAAAGTATGTGTACCAAAATAAAGGCGAATTTATTGCAAAGTGTAATGCAGTTAATATTGTTTTTTGATAGTGATGAAAAATTTGGAGAAATCGGTAAAATTCCTATCTAAAACCGGGAACAAGAGGTAGAGAGAGACATAGAAAGGTTTGAAATAAAAGACCAATCTAATACTCAAGTCAGGGATATAAAATCCATTTTAAGGAAAAATAAGGAAGTGCTTATGGGTCATGTTCGACTGTCGGAGGTGGGTAAAAACCGCATTGATTTGAAACCGGCTGTATTCCGGAAAAAGTCAAAGTTGTATAGTGTACATTCGTGGAAAAAAGTAAACACCCCTACTAACTCTATAACAAATAATCGTAGAAGAAATTTACTAGTACCAAACGTTTGTAAATTAAGTCTACTTTTAAACGATATATGTAAAATTTGCTTAAAGGGCCACCTACAAATCAAAACCATCCTAAACTTTGTTTTTTTTACAATGGAAACTTCCATTTTCGACAACATATTTTAAATCTTCGGTTCAAACTATGTTTAGAAACGAAATTTCATGTTATTTGGATAATAAGTTTTTGAATTATAAACATTCAAAGTTTAGAGCTTCTAATGTAAATTTACATTTTCATATTTTTATTATCTTCTGAAATTAAAATCCTAATGTGAAAAATATTTTGTGTGGTTATAATACTAAAACCCAAACATAAATACATTGAATTTTAATTTAAAAAAAAATTATAATATGAATTATGGAATTCTGCAATTAATATTCGAAATAATATGAATTGCAATCTAGAATTTTTTGGATAGATTTATATTTATTATGTCTTGCTTTATGCAAATCCAAAATTTAAAATTTTTCTTTCAAGTAGTTTCCAAGTTATGCTCAAAAAACTTCAAAATGCTGGTTTAATGGTGGTTTTATGCTGGGCCATCGATGATGTGCAGAAAAAGATAATTTGAAAAAAAAAATTTTTTTTTTTTTTTTTTTTTTTTTTTACTCATGTTATTGAAGCAAGCTGGTGCTTCATGTTATTGAAGCACAAGAGATGACAGTAGTTCATGTTCAGACAACTTAAAGCATTCACGTAGTGATAAAACTGGAGAAACATGCAAGTAAACTGTTGAACTCTTCTAATTTAAATAATATTTCTATATGTATTATGTGTTACAGATATTACTATGTGTTTGGGAATTTTTTGCTCTTTAAATGGCATATTTTCCACTATGATGGGGGTGTCAGGTTTCTGACGCTAGTGAGCAGGTAACTCATTAAAATTACTGTTATCTGATATTATCTTTTACTTGTCTATTGTATTTCACATGTTTCACTTTCTGCGTTCTTGAAGTTAAAGATAATCATTTTCCTTATCTTGAAGTTGATCTGAGTTATTTTAGATAGTATAGATGAGTAAGTTCATTGTATCAATGCATTCCAGCTTCCCTTGCTATTCAAGAACGCATACCACAGATCAGGCAGACAAAGAAATTCCGTATCTCGTAAATAGTGAAGACCATCTGAGGGGAATGTTTTTAGATAAGAGTAGGGGTCTCTGTGGGCAGAGAAAAGATATCCGTCGGCTTAGTTTGGAAGGCATCGCTAAGAGAGAGAGAAGGCAGTTCAAGGGTATATTTGGTGAAGAGAGGTCATAGCGTTTTGTTAGAGTTTTTACGTAGACCTGTTAAAGACAGATCGTAGTGTTTTGATTGAGTTTTCTGGTGTTAAGTGTAGTGTGTTACGGGAAAGGGTTTGAGTCTTGTGCAGAGAAAGGATACGTAAGGAGAGGTCCAAGGTCATCCTCCGATAAATCTGATGAGATACCGTAAAGTGAGAAGGGAATAGGGTATTTTAATAAGTTAGCCCAGTGCGCAGAAAGTACTTGCTATATGTAACTTAGTATCAGACCCGGATCGTCTATATCCGAGTTCTTAAATGTAAACAATGTTGTATTTATATGTAAATAATTTGTAAATAAATTGTTCGTTAATTTTAATTGAATAAGTTTAGCATTCATTTTGATAATCCTTCTCACAACGTGTCCGATATCACGTATATATATCGGTGGTGCCAGCATATCAGAATAAAAGAATATTTTTTGGAAGTCTGTGCAAGTGGTGTTCGGGGTCTAGGAGAATTCATCAGTTTATGAATTAAAAAAGAGTGCAACACGGTTAGTGGCCATTTATTGGATTTTAACTATTTAAATATAAAAATAATAACAGGTGTACCTGGTAACACAAATAACATGCACATTTGAAAAACACCTTACGTCACAATACGAGCATAAAACGTAAACACACACAAGAGACTTATTAGAACAGAAAAAGTAGTTCACAAACAGGAGTTGCTTTAAAACTTAGTTGTGGTGCTGCCATCTACATATTTTTTACCAAACTAAACACGTAACAAATTTTTAAAGTAAACTTTTGATATTTGGAAAAGTAGCTATGGTTGCCGTAATTCTTGTTTGCCACAATCAACAGTTCATCGCAAAAAAATTGCTCATTTCGGGATAATTTTTATTTTTTTCTGAGGACCAAAAACACACCTCTTCCAAATTTATTAATCCTTCTTATAACTATAAATTTTAAAAAATCAATATTTTCAAACTGATCGTTACATCTCTATACTAAATTTAAAAAAAATAATAATTAAAATAATCAAAAACTTATTATCTCAGATATAAATATAAATTTACACAAAAGATATAAGCTATAAGACTATATATACGTTAAGTGAAATTATTAACAATCAGTTTTAACAATACCTAAAATATTCATATAAATATTTAATCCTTTATGCAAAAAAAAAAAAAAAAAAAAAAAAAAAAAAAAAATATGAAGCTACAATAACACTAACACAAATTTTAACCCCTAAATATATAATGTAAATTCATTAATCCTTCTTATAACTTTAAATTAAAACTAGTCGGATGTACCAATCCCAAAACTTTCTTCTATCTCATACATGTTAATACTTCAAAATTCGCTATCACACTGCCAAAATTAAATGGCAATCTATGCATCTCATGAGGATTCTAACAATATGAAATTCCGTGCATTAGTTCTTGAGATATGACTATCGCTGAAATCGTCTAAATTCAGCAAAATGCTGCCTAGCAGCGCCACCTATTGGGTGATTTATACCAAATCCTAATCAGCAACAATTTATGTCAACGTCTGACTGAATCTGAAGATTGGAGAAAATCCGTACATTAGTTTTTGAGATAGTGCAATAGCGAAAATCGTGAAAATTTCTGCATAGCAGCGCCACCTATTGGGTGATTAACACCAAAACCTAATTAACAACAATTTGTGTCAACATACAACTAAATCTGAAGTTAGATGAAAATTGGTCCATTAGTTCTATTGATAGAGCTATCGAGGCAATCGTGGAAAAGGCAGCAGAGAAGCGCCACCTGTTGGGAGATTTACACCAACACCTAATCAGTAGCAGGTCATATCAAGGACTAACTTAATCTGAAGTTTGATGAAAATCCGTGCGTTAGTTCTTAAGATAGAGCTATTGGGGAAATCGTGTAAATCCTGCAAAATTCATCATAACAGCGCCACCTGTTGGGCGATTTACAGCAAAACGTAATCATCATCAATTCATGTCAAGGACTAACTAAATCTGAAGTTTGATCAAAATCCGTGCATTAGTTCTTGAGATAAAGCTATTGCAAAAATCGTAAAAAATGCAGCATTGCAGCACCACCTGTTGAGCGATTTACACCAAAAACTAATCAGCATCAATTTGTATTAGGCACTAACTGAATATCAATTTTTATTAAATTCCTTGCATTAGTTCTTGAGATAGAGCGCCCACAAAATTTGTGTCACATACACACAGACAGACAGACAGACTCACAGAGTCACAGACAGACATTTTGTAAAAACATGTTTTTTGGAATCTCTGACCCCTAAAACGTGTAAATCCGTCGAAAACCGGAATTCGAAAATTTTCATGAATCCAATACTTTCTTCTTGTAAAGATAGAAGAAAGTAAAAAAATAGAGCTAAAACTGCACAAATGGCTAATAATGTATTTAACAGTAGTATAAAAAATAATAAATAAATAAATAAACTTTTACGCTTATTTTTTTCTACAACTATACGTTTCTTATATTACTAGACTCTGATATTATTAATTTTTGAAATAAAATTAGTACAAATTAAAATAAGCATTTTAATAACAAAGAACTGTATGTATCGCATATTCCGACGTTTAATGAGTATTTCTGAAACAAGAAAATTCATCGAATTGATCGAAAGATAAGTTACTACTTCTGTTAGAGAGTTTTATAGACCAGTACTTAGAAAACTGTAAGATTAAAAATTGAGAAACGAAAACAGATGATTGTAAGAACTAGTCTTTCTGGTTTAATGTATTTACTATTTATTTACAAAAAAAAAAAAAAAAGGGATATCACATTACAAAAAAAAATAATAGTTATTGCACTTTGAAATAGTCTTTATTTTATTTTTTGGTACTAGGGGGCTCGGCACCCTACGAGCTACGCTCGCCAACCCCCCGTTCAGACACTGCAGTCTCTAAAAGCACGCTAATTTGATCGGCTTTAAAAAGATTTTGAAAAACTGAATTATAATTAAAAAAACAAAGGCGAACTCCCTATAAACGGGTTTCTATTCATTTCTCTTTGATTGGGGAATTTTATACGGAAAAATCAGCTGCTGTTAAAAGATACAATGGCATTTCAAAATCATCTAATATAAAATGAATTAAGTAAACAGAGTCTTTGTCTCCCGGTATTTTTTAACAAAGCGGAAAGAAAGTCCTTTTAAATAAGACATTTTAAATATATCGTTTTTAATCTGACGTAATTTTCACCAAACTTTTCTTTCCCTTTTTAATATTCACGTGAAAATACTTTTATTAGAAATAAAATATTATTTGCGCTGTCCAAAAAAACAACAACAAAAAAACAGTGGTACTCCGCTAGTGCCAATAGAAGTGAAAACTTCAACAATTACGTGTGTGTGTTTTTAATCGTCAGGAAATGTTTTATGCGTTTAATTGTGTAGCAGCACTAATGAAAGCATCTGGGGACACGGCAGTGCCCCTGCCAAGTCTTGAAAGCACAGCCGTAAGCATCTTTTTCTGGAAGCAACTCAGGGTACTTTTGACCCCCAATATCTTTGTGTTGGTGATTCCCAGAAACTTGAACCTTCGCAAATCTAAAGTAATGTGGAAATGGAACTTAATGCTGAAATTTCACGCTTCTATCTTTTTTATTTCAGAAGATATATGAACTTAAACTTTCGCCTTTTCGACACTGATTCACCGATCATCAAAACTCAGAGGTTACGTCCTGTATCCCTAGAATCTTGAAATTTGGTATGAAGGTAGTGTTTGGGATACAATGAAAGGGAAAATTTTAAAAATCCGGAAAATTTGGATAAAAAGTCGAAAAATCAAAAAACCGAGAATTTGGCAGAGATGTCATATACGAACCAGGTTTGGCGTGATTTTTTAACGTCAATTTGGCGAAAGCCCGTTTTCCAATACCAGTTACAATATATATTTTTAAATTATTTTCTATTGTTTTAAAAAGTAAACAACAATAAATAAACGGTAATTTCATTAATAACTATTGAACAAAACAATTGTACAATTAAAAAAAAAATAAATAAAAGTAAATGAACAATTTATTAATAAATAAGCAACAGTAGCCGGGTTACCTTGTAAAATAAAGTAACGCCATTTTGCTGTCAATTAGTTACCCAAGTGCGTATCTGACATCTGTGTCCTGTATTTTATCTTCCGTAATCGAAATTCCCGCCAATACTGTTGGTCATTGACCAGACCATCAGCACGATAAAATACAGCGTTATCGGTTTTTAGTTACACGAAATAGGTAGGTCACGAATACGGTATAATTCATTTTAACTGACGAAAAACAAAATAATAATTTGTTTTAGCAATACGCCGGGAGAAAAAGTGAGTTTTAGCTTCCTTCTTCTTTTGCGGATTGAGCTGTACAGGGAAAAGTTCCTGTCATTCACCGCTTGGCGCGCTAGTGTCTATGTGTCAAAATGCTAGCATGTCGTTACGTTACAGTGTCCCAAATCAGTGGTTTTTCCCCATCTCAAAAAAAAGCTCAACGCGCCTAAAGAAGTTTTCACTTAAAAAAAAAAAAAAAAAAAAAAAAAAAAAAAAATAGTTGAAAAGTTCATTTCAAAATATCAAGTAAATGTCTCGCGCTATTTTTAAATTTAAACTATTTTTCAATATTATTTTTTGTTCATTTTACGTAATAAGTGTAATGTGACGTAAATGTGATGTAATTTCTCCTATTTAAGACTTCTAACGCATGTTAATGAATTCATTATTTTACAATATCCTTTCTCTGTTAAAATTCACGTGTAATTATAGATGAAGTAGTTTTCAATAAGTTCCTGCTTTTTATACGTAATTATTTAATTCTAATTTGAAAGTTTTTTTTTCTGTTTATAATAGTCACGTGTAAATAAATTTTTAATTTGAAGCAAACATTATTGTTTCCGTTGTTTATACAGTTGGCAACAGGTTAAATTAGTACAATTTTCTGAAATAAGTAAAAAATATTTCTCGAAATGCTGAAAATTTGAATTTAGAATAGAAATGAAACCTCGAAAAATTAGTCAAATTAAAAAAAAAAATGAATTCTTCACACCGGGAAATTATAACGTATAAAATGATCTAAAAATTATTAAATTCCGATGTATAGTTTTTGCTCCTATAAAACCTTTTTAATGGAACGACTTTGTTCAAATTTAGCATTAAATATCTCTTAAAATAATTCTTCGATTTGAAAACTGTCTGCATCAGCGTGTTTATCAAACATTTCTGTATAATACTACAAATTTTCATATTTTTGTATGCATTACTTTTCTTAATATTAACGAAGAAAGACCTCCGGTCACAAAAAATTCAAAACCGGCGGCTGTGACAGCGGTAGTTACTTTTTTTTAGAATAGAGAGATATATCTGATGAAGGTTTCTTAAGAAAGACTGAGAATATATGCTGCGTCATATGTCTAAGATACATAAAAAAATGAGTTCGAAAGTTTAGGTGCGCATTATACGCAGGAATATATTAAATATTGGTACTTACATATCACCCGGGCCAGGTCATATTCAGAGCCAACAATAGCTCCGAAAATATTATCTACAGTATTTTTTTTTCTTTTGCTGCATAGTTAATGTTATATATTTATCATATTAAAAACAGTGCCGGAAATTTATATACATATAATTATATAATATGATATAGCATATATATCAAATATAATATATTATATTCATTGATAAAGTATATTTAAATTAGGTAATAGTTATATTATAATCATTATTTGTAGGCATAACAAACTACTGAAAATAAAACTACCATCGCAAATATTGTCTATTAAAAGCCGTAAATATGATGCTGTGTATTTAATAAATGTATAGTAAATTCCTACTAATTTATTTTAACTTGCTTTTATATTATTTATCATTTTAACAATATTATGTATTTATTAAATTCACATTGCACAACCATTTTCAATACGACTGGCAATTGAAAACAATAAACAAAATTGTTGATTGACAACCATTTTTTGCTATCTATCTACCTGGCACGGATAATATGAATACTCTAAATATAATATATTCTTTAATCCTAAAAATTTATTCTTTAAAATAAAAACAAATATAAAACAAAACAATATGTTTCTTGCATATGAAGTAGGTTGAAACACTAAAGGCAAAAGTATCACATTAAAAAATAAAAGTCATTGTTCACAAAAATGACTGATATTAATACTTCTTGTTTACTCTCATTTACTTTGAAAAAGTAGCTCTTTCATTAAAACTGTTTTTTGTTTATATATATATATATATATATTATAAAAAATAAAACAATTCTGGTCACGTTTTTTTTCTATAAGATTTAATGCTTTAAATTAAAGCTTGGACATTTTTATACTTAAAAAACAATCAAGTCTCTCGAAACACGTTGCTCAAATACATGAGATGAATTTTATTAAGAGAAATGTTACAGTAATTACAAAAATATTTCTGAAATCAAAACTCCGCTAAAAAATTATTATTATACGTGACTAAAATTATTAATAAAGTAGTATCTGTATTAAAAAAAACTATGGCAGTACATAAAAATAGAAAATCATACCAAGCACATTCCTTCTTTTATACAAAAATGTTTTTTTTTCCTGCTCTCAAATATGTTTCAAAGTTTTAATTTTCTTTTAATTCGTTTTATTTTATTTTAAAAAGTAAAAAAAAAAGAGAGAATATAAATAAATAAAAATTTAAGAAAAGGATAGGATAATGGAAAAAATATTTTGTTATAAATTTTGGATTTCATTTTAATATATTTTTAAATGTGTTTTCCATTGCTTTATTATTCTAGGAATTTAAACAAACCAGATGATTAGTTTAAATAAATCATACTTGTAAAGGGTTTTAAATAAATCTATATTTATTAAAATTTTATGCAATAATTATCAAAAATTATGATATAAATAATATTTTATGAAGTGATTTTTTATCAATTTCTTTTTATCTGTCTGAAATATAGTTACAATTTTTCTATAAATTTCACGCTTAAAATTTAAGTTTTGGCATTTTATTAAAAAAAAAAAACAGTAATGCCCCCAAAACACATTGCACAAATTAATGGGAAATTTTTCAATAAGAAACATGATAATGTAATTACAAAAATGTTCCTCTAACTCAAAATCCAATGAAAAATTATTGATGTAGGGGATCCAACATATTAATAAAGAGATCGCTGTCTTAAAAAAGACATTAAAAAGCTTTAAACACACCAAGTGTACCGATTTTATTTTTCAAAGAAATCTACTTGTACTCAAATATCTGTAGAAATTTCAAATTTCTCCTACAATGCAATTTATTACATTGAATTCACATTCTTTCTTTTAACCAAATAAGTCTTCTTTTTCGCTCTCAGATATTTTTCAAAGTTTTAATTTTAATTAATTTCTTTTTATTTTATTTAAAAAAAAAATGACAGGATCTAAATAAAAAAAATTCTAAAACAGGATAAGAGAATGGGAAAAAGTATTTTAATATAAATGAGGATTAAATTTTAATGTATATTTTAAATGTGTTTTTAAATGTTATATTATTCTAGAAATTCAAGCAAACCAGATGATTAGTTTAAATAAACCATACTTTTAAAGGATTTTTTTAAGAATTCTATATTTATTAAAACTTTCTGAAAATATTATCAAAATTTATGATATTAATAATTTAATTTTTCGAATTTTTATGAAGTCATTTTTTATCAATTGCTTTACATCTGTCTGAAATACCGTTACAGCTTTTCAATAAATTTCACGCTTGAAATTTAAAAATTGGCATTTTATTATTTAAAAAATGATAATGCTCCCAAAACACCTTGCACAAACGCGATAAAGTGTTTGCAAAAATTTTCCTAGAATCAAAACTCGCACGAAAAATTACTGACGTATCTGATAAAACTTATTAATCCCTTCAGGGGCAGAAAAATTCTGTTAGTAAAATGATAAAATAATTGACTGATGCCAGAATTTACAAATAGGCTTTTTAGTAAAAAAAACCTGCTTTTCTACACTTTCAATATAAAAGAAAAATTTATTAAAATATTCTTGCTGCCATTTGTTGGTTTTCGAATAAAATTTGGTCGTCACACCGCGTGACGACAGCCCTTGAAAGGGTTAAGAAAGCGATCGCTGTATTTAAAAAAATAACAAAAATCGTTAATCATACCAAGTGGGAGGAATTCTTTTAAAAGCAATCTACTGGTACTCAAATATCCATAGAAATTTCAAATTTCGCATTCATTGCAATTTATTTCATTTTATTTGGATCCAGAACAGCTTGGAACAAAAATATTCCTTCTTTTATATAAAGTCTTTTTCGAGTTCAATTATTTTTTAAACCTTTAAATTTCTCATTTCTCGGAAGACTTTTAATTTTATTTTAAAAAGTAAAAAGAAAATGAAAGGATATACATAAATAGAATTCTAAATATGAGTTTGAGAATGAGACAAAATATTTTAATGTAATTTTTTAGTTTTAATTCTAATATATTTTATATTATAAAGGGAAACTGTGTATGTGCGTCACGCAGACGACATTTTGACGGTGGCAACATCAGATGATTAAATTTAACTTTTAGTGCAATTTTTACACTGCCGAATAGGGGGAAGATTTTTCTTCCAATGCATTTTGTTTGAAACCTGTATCACATTTTGTCTGAAAACTGCATCGCTATATGTTAGAGATCTGTACGGGCCGGCCCGAAGCCCGAGCCCGGCCAGGCTCGCGGGCCGGGCTCGGGCCTATTTTCATTCACGGCACTCGGGCCGTTCCTAACTTACTTTTTCTGCACACACCCGGATACTGGTTTCATTCCTAATCTTCATGGCCCAAAATTTTCAATCCTTGTTTTCACCCAGCCCGTATGAAAATCATTGTCTCGGCGTGGCCTGGTCCGTTCAAATGTCAGTAAAATTAGGCTTGGCACAAATTTTTTGTTAAAAAATGCATACATTTTAAAATCGCCATTATTCTACAATTAAACATTTAAATTCATTTTTCTTAAAAAGTAGTAGGTTTCTACACTTATTAAAATATAGTTTAAATTAAAATATAGTAAAACGTGTGAAAAAGAACCTGTCTATGACGGAATGTTGTTTTAAACGGAAAAACGTGTTGATCAATGCAAAATTAATATACTACTACGTAAGAAAATAATATATAATACATTTACACTTGCTAAGAAGGGAACTTGTCTACACTGTAAAAAAAAATCTGTGAAGTTACTAAAGTTTTTCTAGGAAACTTGGATTCCTAGAACTTTTCATGTAACGGCAACAACAAAATTTCATGTAACAGACACACTTTTGCGCCGAAAATCAAAAAATCTGTAAGGTTACTAAGAATTTTTTTGGAAACTGGGATTCCGAGAACTTTTCATGTAACTGCAGCCAGGGTTACAAATAAAAGTTTAGTAAGATTACTGAAATTTTAGCAGATTCATTTGTAAAATTACAGATTTTTGTATCTTTACAAAAACTAGTTTTGTAGATTTGCAGCTTTTTTCGTACAGTTACAGGTGAAAGTTTAGTAAGCATGTAACTTTACATCTGTAGAACTACAGATTTTTTTTTACAGTGTATAACGCATTTTTTTTCTATGCAATTCAGTCTTGGATTTTACTGTATAGCATTTTTCAGATATTTAACACTTTAATACATGGCATATGGATTAACAATATTAATGATAACTGAAACATTTTTATACAAGAAATAGAGATTTATTAAAAAAATAAATATCGCACCCTACGGCACTTCTATAAAAATAAAGATTATAAACATGAAAAGAAAAGTTAATATTTTTTAATATATATTAAAATAAATATTTTTGGTTTGAACTTCTCGTACGAGACAAACTTTTAACCATATCGACGTAAAAATCAATGTTTAGTAGAAATTTACTCGGGCCGAGATTTTGACTTTTTTTTTTTTTTTTTTTTTTTTTTTTTTTTTTGGCCGAACTTTTAACTTTTATACCGGGCCGGGCCAATAATTTTTTCTACTGGTCGGTCCGGGCTCGGGCCGAAAATTTAACTTTTTTACCGGCCGGGGCAATATTTTTTTTGTACCGGCCGGGCTGAATTTTTTTTTTTCCTCTGAGTCGGGCCGGGCACGGGCCTGGAAATGTCGGCCCGCGCAGACCTCTACGCTATGTTGTGAATTTTTATTTTTTTTAAATAACTTCGAAGCATTATTTTTTTATCTATCTCTATCGCGTGCGTACGACTACGTAAGATAACTCCGTTTCTACTTAAATTAATAAAAATAGCTCAGCATTTGTTTCCATCTTATATTCCACAACGCACTTAAAACATTCAGCAATCACTAAATAAAACAGAAAAATATAAATAAATCACGAATTTAAGATATGAAAACAAACTACACGCTTAAATCACTAAAATGAAGAGATTAAAAAATTCTTATTGTAAATATAGTAATATTCAGCGATTTCATTAGGCTGTTAAATCATGGCACGAGGCCAATGCTATAGTATCGCTTTTAATAAATTTCAAAAAATGTTTAGCGCAATATTGCCATTTTTCAAATAAATATGACTTTTAGTATTGTTAATGACGTTAAAAAAATACATATATTACACTGTAAAAAAAAAAAATCTGTAGTTCTACAGATGTAAAGTTACATGCTTACTAAACTTTCACCTGTAACTGTACGAAAAAAGCTGCAAATCTACAAAACTAGTTTTTGTAAAGCTACAAAAATGTGTAACTTTACAAATGAATCTGCTAAAATTTCAGTAATCTTACTTAACTTTTATTTGTAACCCTGGCTGCAGTTACATGAAAAGTTTTCGGAATCCCAGTTTCCAAAAAAATTCTTAGTAACCTTACAGATTTTTTGATTTTCGGCGCAAAAGTGTGTCTGTTACATGCAATTTTGTTGTTGCCGTTACATGAAAAGTTCTAGGAATCCCAGTTTCCTAGAAAAACTTTAGTAACTTCACAGATTTTTTTTTTTACAGTGTAGAAGCATCTCAAGAACTAATGCGCGGAATTTCATATCTTTAGAATCCTCATGATGGACACAAATTGCAATTTAATTTTGGTACTGCGCTAGCGAATTTTGAAATATTACCATGTATGAGATAGAAGAAAGTTTTGGGATTGGCACATCCCACTAGTTTATTCATGTCCCAGAGTTTCAAACCATAACTATTTTTCTCGATTAAAATAAAATAAAACATTTCGTTTCTGTTCCAATTTCAGTGTCGATTCCTGTTTTTTGTAGATAAAAAAGAACTGTGTTTAAGTTCTTGATTCAATTTCTGTTCGAAGCAATCTGGATAAATGTCAATAAATAGTCAAAAAATGTCCAACCCTAATTTTTTAACAGAAATCACTGAACACTCCGTAGGTATACAGGCATACATTATTAAGATCATAAATGAAATAAATTTTACGAAAGAAAAATGTTTTAGGTTACGCAAATATATATAATATTCTTCCTAAATTAAACTAAAGTAGAACGAAAAATTTTGCGTCAGACATAGGTTATTATACACTATCGGAATATTATTAAGAAATTTCATTGCTTTATTATATTCAATGAGATAGCCAAATAAAGAATTTTAAAAGCACATAAACTTTAGAACATAATTATTAAAATACTTATTTTTCTTGCTACTGTAAACGAACTATTAATGCGATGCTCTTCTTTTTCAATACTAAACATTCTGTAATAAAATTCTATAACACGCAAAATTTACATAGTGACTTAAGTATGTTTCACTGATAAACAAGAATTTTTTTCTTTGTAAATTTTAACAGGTTTAAGTAACCATACCCTTCGGAAATTAGGAAATATTCATAAACAGGTGAAGTTGGTTTTCGTTTCAGAGATATATGTGTTTAAGTATATCTCAGTATTTAAGTATTGCGCAGCAGCGCAATACTTATTTATTTCCAGTGTCACTTCTCAATGTTAATTTAACATAGAAAAGCCTATGGAGATGATAACTTTTTCATTTTTTCTTCCCACCTTTTTGTCCCTGATGCCACTCATTTTTTAATCTTTACTAATTCTAATAATATTATAAATTTAAAGTTTTAAAACGTTTGCCTGACGTCAGGGTCAAAACGAATGGTAAAATACCTTCGCATATGGGAGAATTATGACCCAGAGAGAAACAAAGGACAATTCTTTTGTATATTATTCAAATATTTTTCTTAATAATTCCAAATTTCACATTTTTCATTGAGAATCAACGGACATTTTTCTAGTGAAAATGACGTCAGATGTTAACCAAAAAATTGAAATATATCTTACCCAAGCTGATTTTAGAACACGAATTTTAATTATCGTTAAAATTAATAAGAATAGTTAAGGAGCTCATGACTAAAAAAACAGCATTATCTTAAAAATATTTAGCCGCGCAATACTTATTTATTTCCAGTGTAACTTCTCAATGTTAATTTAACATAGAAAAGCCTATGGAGATCATAACTTTTTGATTTTTTCTTCCCACCTTTTTGTCTTTGATGCCACTCATTTTTTATTCTTTTTTAATTTTTTATAATCTTATAAATTTAAAGTCTAAAAATATTTGCCTGATATCAGACAGAAAATGGATGACAAAATGTCTTTGCATATGGGTGGATTATAACCCAGAAAGTACTACAGGCTATGTTTTATTTAAATTATTCAAATATTTTTCTTCATAATTACAAATTTCACTATTTTCATTGAGAATCAATGGACCTTTTCCCATAAAATTTAACATTATTTCTTATTCTTGCAAAAAATTCAAATGCCGTGATAAATTTTTGTCTGCAGCAATTAATTTTCAGTTGAAATATTTCCACGTGAAAAACGGAATTAAAATAATTTTTTTTTAAGAATTAAAAATAAGATGAATATGGCGTCATAGTGGAAATAAAAGTAATACAAGAAACATTAATATGAGTAAATACAGAAAGTAGGTGAATATGACGTCAAAAAAATTAAATAAATTTTACCGATACTGATTTTTAAACGTGGCTATAAGTTACGTACAGACGAGCGCGTAGTTCGACTAAAAAGACGTTAATTATGTGATTTATTTATGTTTTCTTTTATTTATTCATAGATGAAGTTTTAATTTCGTTAAATAATATTAGCTGGAAACAAATTCTGGACTGTTTCTATTGTTTTAAGACGGCGTATTAATTGAATTTTTCAGACGTTTAGAAGTTAATAAATTTTCAAATAAATGAAATTTATTTTGCCGGTTTCATCGTCAATATTTACGTCAGTGTTACACACGGACATTTTCGCTGTGTAATATATCTATTGTTCATAGACAATTTCTTTTTTGTATCAACAAGAAATAAAAAATAATGGATCCCATCAGTGTGACGTCACAAGCAACTCAACTCCGCGTATGAACCGCAAATTGGATCCAAACAAACCCAGAAAGTTAAGAGCGTATAAGAAATGCACTATGCGTCAAAAAGGCGTCAATATGAAGCCAGATATCGCTGAGATCATTCGGCCCAAACGAGACGAGCACGGGGAACCAGGGTTGAATTATTTGGAATGGGAGAGATTTTTAAATGTACCCTCAATTGTTTGGACCGAATTGTGACAGGTTTTAATTGATTTCAAGGTAACATTTTTAGCTTCATGCGGAACCATCACGCTTCCTCCCTATTTGTCTCTGAAATCTGTGGTTTATTTGGATGCAATTTATTGTTGGTACGCAGAATTGAGTGGCCTTTGACGTCACCACTGATGGGGTCCATTATTTGTAAATTTTAAACAGATGGGGACTTTTAACGTTATGTCTATGGCATTTTTTATCTAAAATTTTCCCTCAAGGTCTTTTTTTTTTTTTTTGTCATTTTTCTGCCTGGCACAGAAATTACTAGTGTTGCAGCAAAATAAATACCAGAAATTTAACTTAAGGTAGCAATTTCCTTTTGAGTTTACATCGTTCCCTGCGAGCAAAAAGGGTAAATATTTTAAAAGTAAAACTAGCTTTTTTTATGTCTTACTGTATAACAGCTATACTGTTGTTAAATATTAGCATTAAAGTTATAACACTATTTCTGCATTCATAGCGTTCCCAAGTGGAAAATGGGGGTAATTAAATTTAAGTAAGTTTTGGTTTTTTATGCTCAGATTGGAAGTTTTTGTCCAAACAACGGCAATTTGTATTATTGCTTTCATGAACCATTTTGGACTAATCATTGGTAAATTACACCACAAATTGTGATGCGATAATCAAACCATAATAGTGGTTCATTCCGTTAATTTTGAAATGAGTTCATCTGAGAGTTTGTCTGAATGCAGTAGTTATTAAAAAACTTGACATATTAAACAAAAACATAATTTGCAGAACAAATTAAAAAAGAAAACAATTTATTTCCTGCATTGTTTAAGCCCGAGAAGGGACAGATATTAAAATGTTTCATTCAGTTAGCTCTATATTTAATGTTACATGTTTGTAACAAATAAGTTAAACCAATTGAATATTAAAAAATAAAAATGAAATTCAAAAAATATGATACTTTAAACACCCTAAAAACTTGGATTCCGTTCAAATGAAAGCGAAATAAATCTTAGGCTTTTTCCATTTATTAGTTGTAAATATTTGTATGTCAGATTTTTGTATTATGTTTATGATGATTGTACATAAAATTATAAGGCACGTCTAAAATACAAACCTTTAAAAAAAGTCCAAGATTTATTTCGCTTTCATTTGAACGGGATCCAAGTTTTTAGGGTGTTTAAAGTATCATATTGTTTGAATTTTATTTTTATCTTTTAATATTCAATTAGTTTAACTTATTTGTTACAAACATGTAACATTAAATGAAGAGCTAACTGAATGAAACATTTTAATATCTGTCCCTTCTCGGGCTTAAACAATGCAGGAAATAAATTGTTTTCTTTTTTAATTTGTTCTGCAAATTATGTTTTTGTTTAATGTTATTTTATTGCCTTTTGAAGGACTCTTTCTACAGTCTAATGACATTGAAAGTGAAAAAATATCTGCTACTTATAATACATATAGGCGCCTAATAAGATGTGTTTCGTCCATGTGAAAAATACAGCACAGTAGCGATTTACACCTGTTGGGCGATTTACACCAAAACATAATCAACACCAATTCATATATATAGGATTATTTTAACTTTGTATACTTTTTACAGGGGAAGGAGAAAGCAGAAATATATATATATATAGATAAAACAATATACAGGGTTCGTACAGTTCGTAGATTACAGGGTTCGTACACATTTCTTTATATAAAAATCAAAGACTTTCAAGGACCAAAAAAAATATCTAAGGACCTACAAATTAAACAAACTAATTAATTATAATATACATTTTTAATAAAGGTTTCATTTTTATAAATACAAGTTTTAAACATTCAAATGGCCGGTAAGGGGGGGGGGGATTTCAGCGCGTGGCAGAAATTTAGAAAATTTTAAAATAACAAAAACAACAGATGAAAAAACTAGTCGGATGTGCCAATCCGAAAACTTTCTTCTATCTCATACATGTTAATACTACAAAATCATTTATCAGAGTGACATTATCAGCGAACATAGTGTAAACCCTGCAAAATTCAGCATAACAGGTGATTTGCATTAAAACATAATCAGCACCAACTTGTGATAACGTCTGGCTGAATTTGAAGTTTGATGAAAATCCGCGCATTAGTTTTTGAGATACAGCTATTGTGAAAACCGGGGAAAATGCGCACAGCTGCGCCATCTATTGGGAGATAACACTAAAACCTTCTCGGAACAGCTTGTGCCAACATCTAACTGTATCTGCAGTTTGATGAAAATTCGTGCATTTGTTCTTGAGATAGAGCTATTGCAGAAATCATGAAAAATTCAGCATGCCAGCGTCACTTTTTTGGCGATTTACACTAAAACATAATCAGCCCCTATATTTATTAAGGTATACCTGAATCTGAAGTTTGATGGCTTTCATTCAAGGATGTTGTGCATAATTTCTTAGGGAATAACAAAACTACAAATTACAAGTGTATAGTTCAAGATATGGTAAACAATTTTGAAAAGCTAAATCGTCACAACTCATTTAAAGCTTTATTTCTCAAACTCTCACATTAACTTTTTCCCAGATAATATGGGAGCAATTAGCGACGAGCATGGTGAACAATTTCATCATAAAATTTCTGCTATGGAGTCTCATTATCGATCACAATGGAGCAATGCAGCAATGCTTGCCGATTACTGTTGGTTTATCAAAAGAAAAGATACTGAACAGAAATACAAACGCAAAATAGGTACTAATGTACTCAAATTAATGCACTCAAATTGTGTTCAGCGGCGTAAAATCTGTATACAATGTGTTTTTACAGTGTACAAGTATACTGCTGATAAATCTAACATTTATGTGTTATTATTATACATTAATGTATGATTTCCTAAATTGTGATATATCGTAATAACTTATAAATACATATCCTTTGTTCAAAAAAATAAGAACCAAGTAAAAATTTCTAATATCATTTTTATTTACTCAAGAGTGAAAGTATTTAGAATATTAGCTTTAAATTTAAGAAAAAAAGATAAAAAGTCAATTTTTAGGGTTCCGTACTTAAAAAGTAAAAACGGAACCATTATAAGATCACTCTTGTGTCTGTCCGTCTGTCACAGCCACTTTACTCGTAAACTATGGAACGTGGAAAGTTCAAATTCGGGGAAGTAATAAAAACTGTTGACCAACATATTTTCAGATTATTAAACATTTATAAATATATTTAGTAAAAATGTATAGGGGCAAATTCAGTTGCTTGAAATAAAAAAAATATTTTCTTTGTATATCGTGTGAGGTATAGTGTGAAAGCTTTCGTAACGCTGAATTCAAAAATATATTTCTTTTAATTTTAGGTATGACATTTTCAAAGATATAGTCGAAAATGTAGCACAAAAATATGTCCTCCCCCCCATCTAATTCCGAATCTACTGATACTAAAATTATGAAAAAATTAGAGGGAACAGACATTAATATAAACCTTGCAGGAAAATTATAGCGATTACCCTAGGTCACATAGTTTTTGAGAAAAGCGCATTTTTCCGTTGCACACAAATTTATATTTACGGGCATTCAGCAAAACTGTTGAGCAGCGCTGGAGATACCTATCGTAGTAGAAGTATAAAAGCATTGTTGATCATGATTTTCGAAAAAAAACCGTCCGTAATTAGCTGAGATATGAACCCTTAAAGATATGGACGGTTTGGACATACATAATAACAGGGGCGGCGTACACTATGTACCATCGGCTTTTAAAGCCTAGATTACAAATTTAAATGATATATGAGTGTAATGAAATGGTCAGTAGCAGTATAAAAGCAATAAACGTCAAATTGTTATAAACAGATTAATTCAAGGGGTCTCAGGACTCTTAAAGCTTAAAAAATTTTTATTTTTAATTTTTTTTAGATGTTAATCTTCCTTTTTTTCTGAACATTTTAATATAATTCTTTCCTTCAAATTCTCATTAGAACAGAAGTTATGGCGTTTAGAATTAAACCAGGTCAATAGCTTAAGCGGCATTTTCGAAACTAAGTCATTTTTCTTCAATTGACTTTCTTGGGCATATCGCGCACGATATCTCAAAAACATTTGAATATTTTTTCATGAAATTTTCAAAACATACGTTTTATGTTAATCTGTTTAAACCGAACCTAAAATTTCCTTTTTATTGTTCAAAAAAAAATATTTTTTAAGTGATTATGTTGTTCAAATTTTCAAAATTTTCTATTAGCAAAATTTTCTATTAGCCAAATGTAAACTTTGAACGAATGTTTGTTTTAGCTGCACTGTAGAAAGAAAGGCTATTACTATGCTGAATTTAGTTTTATGAAATGCCAAATGAAGTTTAAATATGCATTTCTTTTATTGTCAGTACCGAACTAAGTTCATTATAAAGAGATTAAGATAATATTAAACTAGTCGTCTGTGTCAATCCCAAAACTTTCTTCTATCTCATACATGTCAATACTTCCTGATAAATGCAGCACAGCAGCGCCACCGGATAGGCGATTTATACCAAAATATAATCAGGGACAACTTTCGTGAACTTCTAATTGAATTTGAAGTTTGGTGAAACTTCGTGCAGTTTTTTTTTTTTTTTTTTTTTTTTTTTTTTTTTTTTTTTTTTTTGAGATAGAGTTATTACGTAAATCGTGAAAAGTTCTGAGTTGCAGTAGAACCTCTTGGGCAATTTACACCAAAAACTTATCGGGATCAGTTTATATCAGGGAGTAACTGAATCTAAAGTTTGATGAAAATTCATGCATTAGTTCTTGAGATACAGCTATTGCGAAAATCGGGAAAATTGCAGCATAGTAGCGCCACCTGCTGGGCGATTTACACCAAAAAGTAATGAGCACCAATCTATATCAGGGACTAACTGAATCTAAAGTTTTATTAAATTCCGTTCAATAGTTCTTAAGACAGAGCGCCCACAAAATTTGTTTCAGACATGGATAGACAGACTCAAAGACAAACATTTTGTAAAAACATTTTTTTCATTATTTCTGTGCCCTAAAACTTATAAATCCGTCGAAAACCGAAATTCGAAAATTTTTACGAATTCAATACTTTCATCTTGTAAAGATAGAAGAAAATAAAAATGAGTTATACAGAATGGCTGCATTTGATATTTTTTAGGTTCCATATCTCTTTGAACTTTCTTGGTCTATCCATTTACATTTTTCTAGTATTTACTGTTATAGTCAACCCTACTTTTCATAGTTTTTTACAAAGTATTAGTATTCTTTTAGCAACGGTTTTTTTAATAATACGATTACTAATTCATATGTTTATTGTACGGAACCCTCTGTGCGCGAGTAATACTCGCACTTGACCGTTTATTGTTTATCAGTGTTATCGATAGTTAGCTCACGGACAAACGGACAGACCTATAGATAGACAAGCCGAAGTCGTAGACACGTTTTAAACTATGTTCGAAAGTGCTAAAAATGTGGCTGAACATTGATTACATTATTTTAATTTGCTATTTAAAAGAAAGAATTAACGACAAGTTTACGGAAGTGGTTTTTTTTGTTTTGTTTTACGTAACGAAAAACTGTTAATACAACAAGAAAAATATTTATTTTAAGGAAAATGTAAACTTCTTTTTACTGAAATACTAGAAACATTTTTATTTTAAACAACAAAATATTTCCTTAATATGAAATCAAATAAATATGTTTCTAAATAAAAAAAACTCCGTAAATAGCATGGTTTTAAAACTCTCGTTCGTGGTCAAAGTAAGATGTTGAATATTTTCATATTTTTACAAAGCTATACTAATATTACAAAGAAGTAAATTTTGTTCGACTAACCGAAAAAGGTTGCAGGAGCAAAAGACGTTCTAAAAATGCGATTTTTGTGTTACTGAAGGGCCTAGAAACATAAAATTTGGCATGGTATTTACTTATTAGATATCTATACTTAATATTATAAAGAAGTTTGTTTGTTTGTTTGTCTGTAGGAGGTAAACTTTGGAACTACCGAAGCGATTTCAACAGTAATGGTATCAAAATGATGGTGTTAGTCCGCGTTCGAACATAGGCTATATCTTAAGTCGATGACACTAACCCAAAGAAGGTGTAGGAGAAAAATACCTTCTAAAAATGCGATTTTTAAGTTACTGAATGGCCTAGAAACATGAAATTTGGAATGTTAGTTACTTATAAGATATAAAAGATCTCTAAGAACATTTATTAAAAAATTCGAAATTTAAAATGGGTGAAAATGCGCAAAAAGTGTTCTAAAAAAAAGTTCTGAATGGCCATTTCTACGCAATCTTAGGATTCCGAACCGATTTAAAAAATAATGGTGTCAAAATAATTATCACAGCCCTTGCTCCAAGATAGGCTATTTTTTATGTCTGCAAAACTACCCAAAGGGGGTACAGGAGCAAAAAACGTTCTAAAAATGCGATTTTTTTGTTACTGAAGGGCCTAGAAACATGAAATTTGACATGGAAGTTACTTATACGTTATACGTGATCTCTAAAAACCTTTCTTGAAAAAATCGAAATTTTAAAGGGGTGAAAATGCGCGAAAAGCGTTCTAAAAACGTCCTAAATAGCGATTTCTACGCAATCTCATGAAGTACCAAACCAATTTCATATGTGATGGTTGGAAATTGAGGGTGACAGCCCTTGCTCCAACATAGGCTGTGTTTCAAGTCAGTGTCACTACCACCTGGGTGTTGCAGGGGCAAAAAACGTTCTGAATTCTGATTTTTGTGACACTGCCGGCACTAGAAACTTTAAATTTGGCATGGTAATTACTTATAAGATGTAAAAGCTCTCTAAGAACCGTCGGATTATTACCAAAATTTAAATTATGAAGTGAGCGAAAAGCGTTCTAAAAACGTCCTAAATTACGATTTTTATGCAACCTTGTGAAATACCAAACAGATTTAAAAAATAATGTTTGCGAATTGATGGTGATAGAACCTGCTCAATATAAGCTATGTCCGTGCCAATACGACTAGAGGGTTGCAAAAGGAAAAAAAAAACTTTCTAAATTACGATTTCTGTGATACTGAAGAATCCAAAAACATTAAATATGACATGGTTGTTAGTTATAATATATAAATACCCTTTAAGAACTGTCGAAAATAAATTCGAAATTTAAAAGGGCTGAAGCGAAGGGAAGGAACGAAAATTTTTCTAAAAAATCTTAAATTACTATTTGTATGCAAACTCAGGAAATAATAAACGAATTACAAAAGTAATGGTTGCGAATCAATGGTAATAGTCTCTGATATTACACAGGCTATATTTTATGCGGGTGCCACTACCACCTGGGGTTGGCAGGAACAACAGACGTTCTAAACAATCCTTTAAAAACTTTCTAAATTACGTTTTATATGGAGTATTAGGAAATACCAAACCGATTTCAAAATTAACGTCGGCAAATTAATGGTTATAGTCTATGCTTCAACATAGGTATTTTATGTTAGTGCCACTACCCTCAGAGACGTGGTAGACCGTTAGACAAAAAGACTGGAATTTGACATGATGGTTAATTTTAAGATGTAAATGCGTGCTATGAACGGTTTCTAAAAAAATCAAAACTTGAAATGAATACTGAAATGAGTGTATTAAATGAGCATAAAAGCTTCAAAATACTTTCTAAATTATCCTTTATTTAGAATTAGTTTTAGTTCTTCTTATTTACTTAAGTGTCATTTCTGCCTAATGCAGTGTAATAAGGAAGTTTAGTCAAACTGTGGCTTAATTAGTAATGTTTGAATTATTCGTAAAAGTATAATTACTTCTATTAAAAATTAGGCATACGTATATCACTTGGCGTATTTCAACTATTACGTGAGCAATGCTGCATTTTTTGCTAGTATTTTACAATTCTAAGACATAAGGTTTATTTTATATTAAATTATACTATCAGCTGCTTCGCTAGAGGTAATGATTCAATAGTAAAATTTTGAAAATGTACATATGTAAACTCCGATGAAGCGAAGTGAATATACAGTCGGACCTCTATTTAAAGAACCTCTATTTTGCGAATTTCTCTATTTTGCGAACTTTTCCTTGGAACCAAGAACATTTTGCAAATTTCTTCGTAAAATAACCTCCAAATAGCGCAGTGCATTCTCTATTTAACGAACTTTTTCTTGTGATCTAATTTTTTTTCCTATTTCTCAAAATATTTCTGGACATTTCAAACTTATTCCTTCTTTAAACACATTTTATGATGTTCAATGGTCTTGAACTGGTTTTACAATGCGCCTTCTTTGTCAACAGTCAGAATTCGGTAAGTACGGAGGACGAAGATAATCCCTTAGAGTAACTTTTAAAAATGTGGCTAAAGATGAGAAAAAATGAAGAAATTAACCATGATGTGCTGATTGATGATTGTATTTCACTTAATTCTGAAATTGAGACCTCGGAAACACTATCCGAATTGGATACTTTCGACAGTGTGAAAAATATAAACAATACAGCAATGTATTGCGATGAAGACGAATATGATGGCGATGAAAATGATTATGATGCAGGAATTAACAAAACTTCGTATGATGAAATGCTAAAATCCCATGAAAAAATCCGACGCGGATTATAGTTAGAAGAAAATACGCATGAAGGGGGTTTTGGTGCATTGCAAAGATGCGAGACGTATTATGAGAGAGAGCAATTTTTAAAAGAAAAAAACTCCGGCAGAATTAACAGAGTTTTTCAGAAATTAAATTTAAGGACGCATATGTTAATGTATGGTTAAAATTATTTGTTATAATAATAATAAATATGATAATGTCATTAAAATTCGTTAATTTTAATGTAAAACTATTTACTTTAAACAGAAAGTACACTGCATTCCCGGACAATGTTTTGTTTTCCTTGCAGATTTCAAAGACTTAAACACAGAAAAAATGAATTGATGATGGATATTGGTGGGTAAAATAAATAAAACAAATTGATATAATTTATTTAAAAAAAATGTGATTAATTACTTTTAGTAAAAATATTTAGTGTTTATGAATTTAAAATCTGTTTTATGTAGTTTAAAGTATTTTAAAAGGTGAATCTCTATTTAACGAATTTTCCATATAACGAACTTTTTCCCGGGATTTAGCGACTTCGTTAAATAGAGGTTCGACTGTATTTATTTTTTTAAGTACTCATATTTTATACATATTTATGTTTTATACAAATACTCCTTTTCTTTTTTTTTACATAAATGTGATCTACATAAAAAATGCTACATAAGCTTGCGACTTACTTTAATCTTTAAAGAAAATTTAGAAATCAATATGACTGTTTTCATTTCTAAATTATTAAGTTGTCCTTAAAATGTTGAAGATTAACATGCAATAAAAATTACAAAAATGTTCAAAATAAGATACATATTTGCAAGAGAAACAGTCATTCAAATAATTTTCAAATGTATCAACTTTTAAATTATTATACAATTCTCTGTGATAACATTGGACTTAAAGGATACACACACACACACACACACACACACACACACACACACACATATATATATATATATATATATATATATTGATGCAACAACATCATTTTTAAAAAATTACAAACCTGTATAGTTAACACAAACTAAATTCTAGTAAGTGATAGAAGCTAACTTACAGTACAGCTTCGTGGACTTTAAACAATTATTTCATAGTGAACTTAAAGACAATATACAAATTAAGAATAGAATCCTTTAGATGAAAAATCTGTTATCCAATGCGAACTAAACTGCCTGACAGAGAATTTCTTCAAAGGTCCCCTTTGTGTATCTAAATAAATCTTTACACATACAGAGATCGTGTAAACACAAAAATCTGAAAAATATAATTAAAAAGAAAGGCTTACTAAAGTGTTATTTTTTCAAATCTAATGTATAACTTAACTTTTCTAGCAATACTTTTGCAAATATGTTTTTCTGGCTCAAATATTTTTGAAAGCATGCATTTATTACAGCTAAATTGCATATGTGTTATTATCAGTCTTTTATTTTTAATATCTAATGCATACAACAGCGAAAAGGGGACTTTAGAAATTATCGATTAAAGCCACTACTGTAACCGAATTATTTTGTGTGTCTTTGTAAACGAATGTTTAATACTACGCACTCCATAACCCATAGAAACCAGTTTTTAAACCTATTGTGAACATTTTGTGAAATATTTTAATGTTTCAGTGATCATTTTTTATTTCATTTTGTTTGAAGAGAAAAATTGCAAGCAATTTTTTTTCTCCATAGATTATAATATAACTGAATTATCTTTAGTGTCCCTATAAACAAATATTAAGTACTACTTATTCGATGCTCTGGAGTAAGCATGTTGTAGGTCCAACTCTGTGACGCATATAAGTGGCATTGTGTTTTAAGTATTGTAATATCAATAAAAGACATTGTAAACTAATTTTTCTACTAGACTTTAATGCAACGGAATTCTATTGCGTGTACCTGTAAACGAACTATAAATGCTACACACTTCATTTTCAATACCAAACATTCTACCTGGACAGACAGAGAGACAGACAAATCGAAGTCATGAACCTTTTTCAACTACGTTGGAATATGTTAAAAGGACTACACAGATTTTAAATGCTTTTTTAAATGCATTTATTAAATGAACAATTTAAAAAAAATGTATGGTTTAATTTTCAATTCTTTATGTTTAATAGATACTAGTATTCGAAATCTGAAATTAAAGACTATTTCAGTAGTGAATGACGATATTAAATCACCCGCATGAAAATATATGAATTTGAAATTAACATTACACTTCATGCATTTCTAAATTTTTTATTTAATATTTTGTAACTATCGTCCCGGAAAGCTCCTTAACTCTAGAAATAAAAGAACAATAAGGTTTTCCCGATTTGGTAATTATTCCGGAAATTGGTTTAGTAATGTTTGCGTTTTAAATTTTGCGGTTCAATACATGTGTTCGCAATTTGAAATTAAATATTCCTATTTTCTGGAAAATCGTAGAATCTTAAAACAAAATTCATTTCAATGGACATCTGAATTGATAACAAATGCGAATAACAGAAGAATCATTTTCACATTTTTAGTTAGAAAGAATCTGTATTTATAATAATTCATTTCGTTTACCATACTATAACGAAAAATAAATATCACCTATATCAATTGTTTTTCATTCTTCCTAAGAATATTTTCGTTGTTGCTACTATAGGTTTAAATAAATATTCAATTCGTTTAATTCAAACCATATCAGGACGTGAATTTCAAAATTTGCCTTATAAAAAAGAACTATTAAAAAATCATGTTTTCACGATCGAACTGTTTTATTGGCAAGTCTGTATCGAAAAAAACATAACAATGTAAACAAAAAACTAGTTTTACCCTATATTTATGGCACTGTAAAATCTTGGTTTACAATGAAAGCCAATGAACGTAGTCAGGGGTTTTTCGCGATTTCCGAAAATTTTATTTTCTGGATAAGGCGAAATTCGAAACTCGCGCCCTCATGTATAATACCAAACGTGCTACATCCATAATTAATCTAAATCCATTAAGATGAATTTATCCATATAAGTATAAGGCAATTAACGGTATTTGTATAAACACATACATGATAAATCATTGGTATTATTCTTTTGTCAATTTTTTTTTTATTTTCTACAAAACAGAGTAGTTCAACCCGTCCCTAAAGCTGAAATCAAACGTTTTCTTAAAATTATCGAGATTTTAATGAACTTTTTTTCATTTGTTGGTTCCATAAGGCATTCATAACTAACATTGCTCTAAACCAGCGATCCCCAAGCTTTTGGACTTCACGGACCACTAACTTCAAGATTTGAAATTCCACAGACCACCAACATGTATTTTTCAAACATATAAAAAATTGTAGAATAAGGTTTATAGAATTACAATCTTATTTCTATGAAACAAACCTAAGTAACAAAATGGGGGATATGAAAGAGTGGCCCGCGGAATATAATTACAATATAATCTTTGCCTTATTTACTTCTCCGAAAGAGTTTATTTGATCATAACAAACATATTTAAAGGTTTTTTAATTGTAAATAAAATATTTAAGTTACTTTAATTATTAAATAATAACTCAAGCTTATTTAAGTATCTCACATTTTTAGTGAGATATTTTTCCACGCATTTTTTAAGTACGTGTATAAGTTCAGTAAATGTGAATGTTCACGCGCTTTTCGTTTATATGCTTCACCTTCAACGATGTTACTAGGTCACGATGAATCCTTTTTATTTTACGTTCAGACCTATACCAAGTTTTAATTGCTGTGACAGATGAAAATGTCTTTTCGCATGTTGAAAACTGAGTTAAAATTTTTATTACATTTCCAGAGAGTAATGAATATCGTTGACAAGTTTACCGATTTCGTAGTTCCAATATTTCCGAAAAGAAATATTTATTGTATTTCATTACACAATTGTATGATTATAAAGAGTTTTATTATTAACAGTTATTAGTGTTAATTAGTCCCAGTTATTGGTGAAACATAAAAAAGTAAATAGTGTTCAGATTATTCTGCGAACCACCTGTTAGCGACCTCTGCTCTACACAATTAAATTTGTGGCTGGTCAAAAGCGTTTATTGCATTTCCTGTATCACACTACTCAAATAAAACCTTATGACAGCCCCTATTTGTTCAAGACAATTCGTCTGTCTTAAATATAATTCTCTGCAAAGAGAAAGAAGAATACATGTAAGAGAAAAGAAGATAAAAATATGGTATTTTGACAAAACGTTGTAGGTCTAATTAGAATGGATATTTATTTTAATGTTTTCGAGAATGACAATTTGTAACAAATATCTGCACCTCAAATTAAAGTATTCAAATTGTCTGAAATAAGTTTGAATCTTTTGTACAATGTATAGTTGATAAAAAATGGGGAATAACACATATTATTTTATCGTCGAGAAAATTCATGTGGAAATATAAATACCAATTCTATTGAAATTTATGTATTCTTTAAACTTACGTTAAAAAAGTTTAGTGAACCGTATTAAATTGAAATTATAACAAGCATTTCCATTTTTAATGCGAACACCGATCTTTGAAACAATTATTCAGATTCGTCGATACATTTTACCTTAGGAAAGGTAATTAGTAAAGTCTCGGTAGAGTTTCTTTCCATTTTACCAAATAGAAATTCATTTGGTGTAAATGTTAAAGAATTAAGAAAAATAAAAGTTTTGTACTCTTAATGTTATATTTGTTTTTAACCCTCTAAGTGTTTGGGGCGTATTATTCCGTTCACTAAGCTCCAGGTTTCACAGCAATACAAGCAATATTTAGGATAATATAATTCTATTGATTTATGGAATTTTAAATACATTGAAGAATTATTAATACTCTTAAGGATTACATTCCTATTTGTAATTGAGTTTTTTTTATAATGTTGAAAGAATCATATTTTATTAGCATTTAAAACAAAATGCAAAGAAAACAACATTAGAATTTTACCCTTTTGCAAGACGCTCGGAGGGTTAATAGTTTCAAAACAAACTGCTATTTAGGCATGCAACATGTAACGTCATAAGGATAATTCATCATAAGGATATAGTAAAGCGAGGAGAGTTCGCGCCGTAGGAGAGATTGCGCACAAAGAGATTCGACGGGAAGGAGTAGAGTGCGCGCCCAGCGACTCCAGATAGTTGTACAGCAGCATTAGTGCAGCGTCTACATGAATGTGCATATTGATTGTTCCAAGCGTCTTGGATAAAGCAATGCTATTTTGTATTGTTTTTCCAAAGTAAGTGCTTGATTTTTCATAACTGTTCGTCAGAATTTTTATAAAACGTCAGTAATACAAAATATTTTGAACTTAAACGATTTCTTATAAACTACTAACCTGGACTAAGTATGCGAACACCAAAAATTCATTTTAGAAGCGGCCATATTTAAATAAAAGGCCGCGCAATCTCTACTACCAAAATAGGAGAGTTTGCGCATCTGCTACTTAGGAGAGATGGCGCATTTCCCCATAAGTTTACTTGCTAGGAGAGATTACACAGCTTATTGATAAATTTGTATGAATTGCAAATTACGTGTAAAACATATGAATGAATAAATTTTGAAATAATTTCGGAAAAACGCATAATTATCAAAACTAAATTTGGCAACAAATTAATTTGTAAAAAAAATACATTTGCAGATAAAAAAAATTTTATTAAATTAATAATACAGTTGTTATTAAATAAATTTTATGTAATTATTTTTGTTAATAAATTAATAATATATTTGTTAATAATTTAATTAAATATTTATATATATTTTTTAATTTATGAGCAATTAATTTGAAAATGAATTAATTTTGTTAACTAAAATCAATTTTCTTATACAATGTTTTGGAAAAGCTTTCACCCACTCCAAGTAGTGTAATGCAATCGAAATCAAAAGGAAGCAGAGTGCAACTAATGTTACTAATCCACAAAATATACATGAAAAAAGACTTAAGAAGGATGCCGCTACAAGAAAAAAAAAACAGTTGAAAATAAGGTGCTTTCACAAAAAGTGGGGTAAAAAAATTCATGGAAAAAAACGGAAGGTCAATGAGGATGTATGCACTGAATGTCTGGAACTGTACCAGGTGACAATTTTGACAACTGGCTGGATTCAATGTATTGCTTGTTGCAGGTGATTGCACGAAAGATGCACGATTTATAACAATATCTGCATCGATTGCGGATGACGACAACTTCTGTTGCAAATAAAATACAATGAAACTGTGGAAATGAAAATGAAGTAATTTTCAAGTTAAAAATGTTATCAACTAACTTAATGTTATTTTGTAATCTTAGTAGGGCTTTCTTTTTCTGTTATTTTAATCTTATTAAATTAAAATTTTTAACTGTTGTTAAAATTCTTTCTTTTATTTATTATTTAAACATTTCGTTGAAATATTCACTCCTAATACAATAATATTTACTCACAAAAACCTTTCAACAATGTCGATTAAGTGTAATTATTATTGTTAACAATTTAATTGTAGTTATTATTAATAACAATCTCTTCTACCTATGTGCGCAACCTCTCCTACCCATGTGCGCGTTCTCTCCTACCCTGTAAGGAGAGATTGCGCAAAATAGTTTTCTTAGTTTTATTACTGCTGTTCTATTAAATTACAGTATAACAACAAAATAACAATGGAAATGCATAAAAAACAAATGAAGTCAAAATTATTCATGCATAGTTTAGCAAAATATTAATATTTAGATTTTTTTTATTATTATTCTTTTGAAATGTGCGCAGACTCTCCACGCTTTACCATAATTTTTGATTAGTAAATTAAACTTCTAGAACTTCCAAGAAAGGTCCAATGCATATCGCTAGTGATTGTTACTTTAATATTTTTAATATTATGGATTTAATGTTCGAAAAGAAAATATGTGTCATAACCTATAGAAATTTTAACAGAAATTTATTTCTAGAAATTTCAAATATATTAATTTGAACTATTTATCATTTCAGCTAGTAGTTATTAGAGTTATGTTACGAAACTACCTACATTGCAGTCTTTTTTTTTTAAATTATTAAAAATAAAATTACTTTTAGAAGTACAAAATTTTAAATCGGCCTAATTTCTAAACTTATTTACCGAATTACTTAATGTTTGATATCCCAAGATAAAATTTACAAATCAATACAAATTTGCTGTCAAAATTAGTTGTTAATATTGAAAATTTATAAGTTGGTTATCATTTTATTTGGAGAGAGCACCCTAAGATCATTGAATTCCTATTTTTAACATGTGAATACTTAATGGGGTTTTCTGTTTTCCATTAAAAAACGAAATTGCAATTTTTTCGAAGCCAAAGTCGAAACGGTATAATATTATGAGACTAGTTCAAAAGTTCTGACGTGTTCAATGATTTTAAAAGCGTTTCTACTAGAAAGGATCTTGAAACTTAAATGATATTTCTGTTTAACAATTACCAATTATACACCGTAAGTGCGGTTTAAGTATAATAAAAATAAGTACAGTGTATGGACTGACGCAAATATGTCTTCTTGAAGAGCCGCACAAGATATTTGTTTCTCCGATAATGTAAAACAAAGAAGTAAAAATATTGGGACTGTATAGAACTGAAAATATATGTATACTTGAAAAAATTGTATAGATAGATGGCATTGTTTGGAGTTCAACATACATAAATATGTAAAAAGAAACCTTAAGATTTAAATGAAACAATTAAATATATTCATACACAATACTATATAATTTTAATTTTGTGAAACATTGTAGTCCATGAAACGAGTTACAAAGATATCAATTAATTGCACTTAAATTATCGTATTATACTAAAGAATGAAAACGTCTGCGAAAAAAAAAATTATAAAAACGATATTTGAATTTATAATAATTTCAAGTAGCAATTTTCTTTAAAAGCTTCATTTTGGTCGCTTTTTATCTCTAGTAATTATTATTACTAAAACTTTTGAACCTTTAATTTTTTCCATTATACTACAAAAATATATTCACTTATTTCATCAATGAAGAAATGTAGTTCGATTAAATTGAAATTCTTCCAATTCCAGTACATTCGTTTAAACGTTTTATTAAAAAAACATTCCTTTCTCTTTGGACATTTCTTCTTTCTTTTTAACATAACACAAAAACTTCCAATATTTCTACTTGTTTATATGAAGCAGTCTTCATCGAGAAATTTTTGATTAGGAAATAGATGAGACGTGTATCAAAATTATACTTAAAGTTTTCTTCTTTTGCTAATAAAATTTCATTTAAATGATTTTAAGTATGATAAGTTTTATAGTATTATTGTATTTATTTGGATATGAATGTTTTCTTTTAATAAATTGGATTCTTTTAATTTCTTAGTACACTAGGGGGCTCGGCCCCCTACGAGCTACGCTCGCCAACCCCCGTCCAGACACCGCAGACTCTAAATGCACGCTAATTTGATCGGCTTTAAAAAGATTTCGAAAGATTGAATTATAATTTAAAAAACAGTGGCGATCTCCCTATAAACGAATTTCTATTCATTTCTCTTTGATTGGGGAATTTTAACGCCAAATCCGCTGCGGTACTACTTGATTATCCTGTCGACCAATTTCGCCAAATTATATAAATCGCCAAACCACTCGCCAAATTATACAAATTGATATAATTTTTATTTTAAATAACGAAAGAACAAATAAATTCGTACAACATTAATAAAAATACAAATAAAACGTCGAAATAAAAATAACTTGATGACCTAGACACGTGTAACAACATTTCAAAATAAGCTAATATAAAAAAAAAAATTAAGTAAAGAGAGTCTTTGTCTCCTGGTATTTTTTAACAAAGCGAAAAGAAAGTTCTCTTAAATGAGACATTTTAAATTAATTCTCAAAATATCAGATAAATGTCTAGCGCAATTTAAATTTAAACTTTTTTGCAATATTATTTTGTGTTCATTTTATGTAATAACTATAATGTGACGTAAATATGACGTAATTTCTCCTAAGACTTCTAACGCATGTTAATGAATTTATTATTTTACAATACTAGGGGGCTCGGCCCCCTACGAGCTACGCTCGCCAACCCCCGTCCAGACACCGCAGGCTCTAAATGCACGCTAATTTGATCGGCTTTAAAAAGATTTCGAAAGATTGAATTATAATTTAAGAAACAGTGGCGATCTCCCTATAAACGAATTTCTATTCATTTCTCTTTGATTGGGAATTTTAACGCCAAATCCGCTGCGGTACTACTTGATTATCCCGTCGACCAATTTCGCCAAATTATATAAATCGCCAAACCACTCGCCAAATTATACAAATTGACATAATTTTTATTTTAAATAACGAAAGAACAAATAAATTCGTACAACATTAATAAAAATACAAATAAAACATCGAAATAAAAATAACATGATGACGTAGACACGTGTAACAACATTTCAAAATAAGCTAATATAAAAGGAATTAAGTAAACAGAGTCTTTGTCTCATGGTATTTTTTAACAAAGCGAAAAGAAAGTTCATTTAAATGAGACATTTTAAATTAATCGTTTTTAATCTGACGTAATTTTTACCAAGCTATTCTTTCTCTTTTAAATAATCGCGTGAAAGTACTTTTGTTAGCAATGAAATATTATTTGCGGTTTCCTAACAAAAATAGTTGAAAATATCCTCTCAAAATATTAAATAAATCTCTAGCGCAATTTCTAAATTTAAACTTTTTTGCAATATTATTTTCTGTTCATTTTATGTAATAACTATAATGTGACGTAAATATGACGTAATTTCTCCTAAGACTTCTAACGCATGTTAATGAATTTATTATTTTACAATATCCTTTCTCTTTTAAAATTCACGTGTGTACTTTTTATGACGTAATTTTTAATAAGTTCCTGCTTTTTATACATAATTATTTAATTCTAATTTGAAAGTTTTTTTTCCTGTTTATAATAGTCACGTGTAAATAAATTTTTAATTTGAAGCAAACATTATTGCTTGCGCTTTTTATACAGTTGGCAACAGTTTAAATTAGTACAATTTTCTGAAATCTGTAAAAAATATCTCTAGAAATGCTGAACATTTGAATTTAAAATAGAAATAAAACCTGAAAAAATCCCTGCCGGCTCGGGCCTACAGGCGGAGGTAGATTTCGAAGTTAAGTACTAAATTCACCAACAAAACTTAAATCAAGATTAAAAATAAACCCAGTTTCTTCGCTAAGAATGAGCTCTAGGGAGCTAAACATTTTGTGAAAATTCTAATATACACACACGCATGTATATGGAATAGGTTTAAAAATGGCTAAATCAAATTCAGAGAACCTCAAAGTGTTAAAATATGTTAATATTTCCATACTCGGGTTTTTATCATGTTTTAATACGTTTCTTCAAACTCAATGACGTTACATATTCACCTGCTGTGGTCCATTATATTTTCAATATGACGCAATATTTTGTTGTTTTTTTTTTTAATTCGTCAAACTATTTATTTCATTTTGAATTTTCATGCAGAAATCTTGCTCTAGAAAACTTATGACGTAATATTCAATTTGTTTTGAATTCGTCAAACTGCTTATCTAATTTAATTTTTCACGTGAAAACACTACATTAGAAAAGCAATTGTTGTGGTGAGAATTTTATTGCTTTTTTTTTAATTGTTGGCAACAGCTATAACGAAAAATATTTATTTTTTCCTGCCATTGTTGTGTAAAACCTGGTTTTATCAGAATCATGTTAAGACTGTATTCAAAATTTTAAACCTTCCCCATTCCCATTCCCTTGGACCGATTTTGCTCATTTTCAATCCCCGCCGAGAAATTAGATATCTTAAAGTTGTTGGCGAGTTTGAAGACGTTCCGTGCATAATTGCGACTTTTATCGTGCGGACAAAATTTAGTACATACATACATACATATATATATATATATATATATATATATATATATATATATATATATATATATATATATATATATATATATATATATATATATATAAACTTTTTAGGTGGGGGTGGTTTTGGGTTCCTGGGGTCATGTAATGAAAAGTTATGAAGGAATTTTTCAAAAGTCGCACCATGGTAACGACTGCAATAGGTAGTATTTCTTACGAAATCTACCTAAAATCCCTGCCGGCTCGGGCCTACAGGCGGAGGTAGATTTCGTATTTTTCGAATAAATTCTCCAACAAAACTTAAATCAAGATTAGAGATAAAACCCAGTTTCTTCACAAAGAGCGAGCTGTAGGGAGCTAAACTTTTTGTGAAAATTGTAATATACACGAATACACACACACATATATATGGAATAGGTTTAAAAAATGGCTACAAAAAATTCAGAGAACCTTAAAGTGTTAAAATATGTTAATATTTCCATAGTCGGGTTTTTATCATGTTTTAATACGTTTCTTCAAACTTACATGGCGTTACATATTCACCTGCTGAGGTCCATTATATTTCCAATATGACGCAATATACATATTTTTTTAATTAGTCAAACTATTTATTTTGAGTTTTCATGCTGAAATCTTTCTCTAGGAAACTTATGACGTAATATTCAATTTGTTTTCAATTTGTCAAACTATTTAATTTTACACGTGAAAATTTTGCAAAAGAAAAGTAATTGTTGTGGTGAGAATTTTATTATTTGTTTTTTTTTTTTTAATTGTTGGCAACTGCTATAACGAAAAACTTTTATTTTTTTCCTGCCATTGCTGTGTAAGAGCTGGTTTTATCAGAATCATGTTAAGACAGTATTCAAAATTTTGAACCCTCCCCATTTCCACCCTCTTGGGCCGATTTCGCCCATTTTCAATCCCCGCCGAGATATTAGCCATCTCAAAGTTGTTGGCGAGTTTGAAGATAATTCGTGCATAATTACGACTTTTATCGTGCGGACAAAATTTAGTACATACATACATACATATATATATATATATATATATATATATAAACTTTTTAGGTGGGGGTGGTTTTGGGTTCCTGGGGTCCTATAATGAAAAGTTATGAAGGAATTTTTCAAAAGTCGCACCATGGTAACGACTGCAATAGGTAGTATTTCTTACGAAATCTACCTAAAAATGAGTCAAAATAAAAAAATTAATGCAATCTGCACTCCGGCAAATTCTAACGCATAAAATGATCTAAAAATGATTACACTGCCATGTATAGTTTTTGCTGCTATAAAACTTTTTTAGTGGAACGATTTTGTCCAACTTTAGCATTAAATATCTCTTAAAATAATTCTTCGATTTGAAAACTGTCTGCATCAGCGTGTTTATCAAACATTTCTGTATAAAACCACTGATTTTCATATTTTTGTATGCATTATTTTTCTCAATATTAACGAAGAAAGACCTCCGGTCACAAAAAATTCAAAACCGGCGGCGGCGGCGGTGACAGCGGTAGTTACTTTTTTTTAGAATAGAGAGATCCTTTCTCTTTTAAAATTCATGTGTATACTTTTTATGACGTAATTTTTAATAAGTTCCAGCTTTTTATACGTAATCATTTAATTCTAATTTGAAAGTTTTTTTCCTGTTTATAATAGCCACGTGTAAATAAATTTTTAATTTGAAGCAAACATTATTGCTTGCGCTTTTTATACAGTTGGCAACAGTTTAAATTAGTACAATTTTCTGAAATCTGTAAAAAATATCTCTAGAAATGCTGAAAATTTGAATTTAAAATAGAAATAAAACCTGAAAAAATAAGTCAAAATAAAAAAATTAATGCAATCTGCACTCCGACAAATTCTAACGCATAAAATGTTCTAAAAATGATTACACAGCCATGTATAGTTTTTGCTGCTATAAAACTTTTTTAGTGGAACGATTTTGTCCAAATTTAGCATTAAATAACTCTTAAAATAATTCTTCGATTTGAAAACTGTCTGCATCAGCGTGTTTATCAAACATTTCTGTATAAAACCACCGATTTTCATATTTTTGTATGCATTATTTTTGTTAATATTAACGAAGAAAGGCCTCCGGTCACAAAAAAATCAAAACCGGCGGCGGCGGCGGTGACAGCGGTAGTTACTTTTTTTTAGAATAGAGAGATACATGGTTAAATTTAACAACATAATTGTTTGTGGCGATGAATGTGACCATTAAACATGTCTGACGGAGAGATTAATATAATGTAGTTTCATATTTACTTGATTATTACAATAATGTATTTTATTTACATATTGCAGTATTTCAGTTAAAATCGAGAAACATTTGTTATATATTTGCCATTAATAACAAGATGAAATAATTTTAACAAAATTTGTAATTAAATAAAAAACAGGTACAAGAATGGAAATGATGCAATCGTGTAAAATTCCCCATTATTTGAATAATTGCAAGTATCTCGATTGTTTTCTCTGATACAAAAATATAAAGTTATATGAATCCAAAAGCATGGTATAAATAAACCAATACTTTTTCAATTGCTCCTTGGGAACATACTTTGTTTTCTCTTTATTACTAAAACATAGGGTAAGGTGCTGCAAGAGTTCGCGGCAGCGATTATCTAATGCCACAACATATAGTTTTGTATTTAGCTACCGTATAAACATTTAATGACATGATAAGTTTATGGTAAAAAAAAACTGGATATTTTGGTGAAATTTTTAATGATTATACAAGCGAAAAAGTAATTTTGACCTTCTCGTTATAATATTTATGGTTTTCGGAAACAGGAACATAATAAAGATTACAAGCTAATTTACTTTTTTTTGGTTTTTATGGATTAGGTTATTATCGGAATACCTGTCACCTAAATTATTTTGATTTGTTTATCAATAGATGGCATTACTGATGTTTCAAAGATATTCAGTGACGACAGTTCAAGAGCTGTGCCAAAGTGTGCGAGACTGCGCACCTGTTTTTGGAAAACCTTTTACTGTTGCTAAAGCAGGATTTAAAATAATAGTTCAATAGCGTTTAAAAAATTACCTTGATTTATATAGTAAAGTGAGGAGAGATGCCCCAGAGATTGCATTGGCGACACTAGCACTCCCTAAGCCAAATTAAGAATTTCGTTGTGTGCCTAAATGCTGTCTGCTGTGTTGTATGCGTTTCCACCGCTTAATTGTCAGTATTTACATATTTATGCCCGTTTTTATGGTTCGAACCCGCATGGTAAGTTGCTAAAATTATTCTAAGAAAGATTTATAACATATTTTAAGCAAAATAAACTAAGATTTCACCCCCAAAACCAATTGCAACTTTAGACTAGATCCTCGTAGAATACAGACATGTGCTTGTCTTTTTCTCGCGTCGCTCACATGACACAAAAGGGCGACGCGGCATCTTACCCGCCACTTTGGAGCAGATGCCACACCGAGCTTGAGGGACAGATGCCGCAAAATATATTTTTGTTTTTCGGTTCAATAAATTCATCACTGCGATTTAATTAGAACTTACATTTAAATGAACGTATATTAGCGCATTCTGCTACTTATCAAAATATTCTCAGCAACAGTGATGGTTCACCAAGTATGAATAAGGAAAACGTAGGCCGTTTACAATTCTCACCATCTAAACTATTAAACAATAATGGTCAAAAGATCTATACAGCTAAGTAAGAGAAAGCAAAAGGCTCCAAATATTACAAGCACAGATTTTATAAACAAGAAAAAAGAAGAAGGAAATAAAAAGCAAAAGAAGCAAGAAAGCGTCAAAGAACGACAGCTTGGCGGAAGTAAAATTTGTAAAAAAAGGGAGGGAAAGATCAACTTGGAAACACCTCACTTGAGGAAGAAACTGAAATGTGAGTCATCTTCCGACACTGACGAAAGTATTCCTCTTATGGATTCTGAAGGCACCATTGGATTGGAATTTGATGACTCTGAATGTGATGAGTGCTGGAGTCATATCAAGAAACAAATTCTTAAGCTGACTGGATTCAATGCATAACATGCAATCGGTGGCTTATTCACATACATAGTGAAACATACTCACTTTACACTTGGACCGGAAAGTGTGGGGATTCTGGGCGAATAGAAATGCGAAATATAAAAATGAGAATAAAAGGCAAAAATAAAAAGACTAAGGCCTAAAATGAATGGAACAAGTACTTAAGAGCAAACTAGAATGGTCGCCTGGATATAAACAAGTGGTTTATATCTTTTTTGTAATTATGCTTCCTATTGTTTCCAGTTTAGGAGAGAGTGACGCCGATGCGATACAAACCACGGATCTCAGAGGCGAGAACGCTAGCCTCGAGCAAAAGGCCAAGCCAGTTACTCTAAGCTAGTAACTCGCTTTATACTGATCATGTGAGATGAGATCGCTACCCACTCCCTCTTCAGTGGAAAGACATATTGTCGATGTCGGACGAGCGATATGCACCCGTGAGTCGTGAGTGATGCGCAGCATGCCAGGTTTATGGCTGGAGATGATTTGCTTGGTGCTGCCATCTGCCGGTTATGAGGGGGTGGTTGATTGTTGTTGAAGGTTGCGTGTTTTCTCCGGGTCACCACTTTGGAGAAAGTGGCGCCGATGGGATACGAACCACGGATCTCATGATCAGGAGGAGAGAACACTAGCGTCGAGCAAAAGGCCAAGCCAGTTACTCTAAGCTAGTAACTCGCTTTATACTGATCATGTGAGATGAGATCTCTACACAGTGAAATGTTCTTTTCTTTTTTTGCCTTAAGTTTTATTTTTTGAGCTTGCACTTTTGCAATTTTGTTAAAAGTTTCACAATTTAGTGATATATATAATTTATGTAAGTTTACTGTTATTTATTTTCATTTGAAATAGTTTGAGGAAATAAAAATGTGATTTACTTGAAAAAAAAAATAAACAGCTTAGCTTTTTTTCTCCATGTGGCATCTGTACCACACCCCATGCGGCATCTTACCCAGCGCATAAAAAATGATGGTAAAAAAGGACATTTTGGAAAATAATTATGCCTGCTTTATTAAGAGGTCTTTAACTTGTTTAACATAGAAATTTGATTATAAAAGGTTTGATTAATGATTTCTGGTACTTAGTTTTTTGTTTTTTGCTTTATCGTACGTTTAAAAGAAGAAAAGTAAAACTGTGGCATCTGTCCTCACTTTACCATATACTGACTGTTCAGTAAGTAGCGTGCGTCACTGAAAGACCATTAGAATCTAAACTTGTTGAACCACATATGTCAGTTGAACCACAGAACACTGAAAATTAGGAGGAAAGAGAATTGCTTCCAATAGAAAATTATATTTGAGAAAAGGGATAAAAACTATGTAAAAAGACGGAAGCCCAATGTGAAATGAACCCAAAATCGTTTTCGCAAGGTATAGCTTCGACTTTAACAACTTCATCTTAAGTTAAATTAACAGAGTTGTCACCGTATCCAGGATCATATGTGCTGCGAAACTATTATAAGAGGAGCAGAAAGTCTGAAATTTTAAGTAATGCAGCACACGAAAGGCACCTTGAAGATGACGTTGCTGCAAAAAGCCCAAAACCTTTACAAAAAAGGGTAAATGTAAACGCAAGAAGCCAAAATGTGCACCAAATAAAATACTGTGGATATGCACAAGCTGCTCAAATTCTATTCAGAACCAATTATAGAGGATTGGATTGAGTGCATTTCTTGCAGCGACTGGTGGCAGGAACAGGGCACAGGCTAACAACCTACGCAGGTCGTGGTCACAACAATCGTGACGTTTGTAAGGGAAACTTCTTTTTTTATATTGCTCACTCTTGCACACTTGGCTGCGCACTCTTGTTCTCAATGGCTGTACAAGAGTGCGCATTCAGAAGGATAATCTTTTTTCAAATAATATAATTTTCTATAAATTTTTGAAACACTACTTTTTGTTAGCTTAATAATCTAAGAATACAAAGCATAACATCATCCCTTAAATATCTTCATTTATCGTTATTTAAATGCGTAGTCCTACACCACCTTACCCTACATGCAAATATTATTTTTGTAAATTATTGTATTCAAGGTTAAAGAAATATTTTAGTGCTATAATAATTTCGTCTAGACTTAATATATTTTATCAAGCTTTCACATTTTCCCATTAAATACACGATTAACGATTATCAAAGCTTTTACAATTGTAGAATGAAGGTCATGTATAGCGTATTTAATTTCCCGCATTATGCTATTTACATTCCGTTCCTTACTCTTCAAGAAAGTAATTTTACACTGCATCTCTTGAAATGTTTGTTTTCTTTGTTTCTTATGTGAATTACAACCTGTTCTGTTGTGTGTGAATGTATGTAAAAAGAGGTCGAATCGGAGAAACGAACGTCCATGATTATTGATTGAATAGCATTTTCTCCTTACTTAGGAAATATGAAAGAATGGCTTGTGATAATATACTCATTAAGTAATTGTGACTCTTATAAGAAATACATAGCATGATTATTCAGTTACATGATTTAAAATATATTAAATATTTTCCATTGTTAAGATTCGTGGATTTAAAATATTTTTTTTTTAATCTTAGTAATAGAGTTTCTTTTCTATTACAAAAAGCCTTGAGAATTAATTTAAAACTATGGCTTGTAATTGTAAATTACTGAATCTTGTTAATGTAAACTTTTTTTTTTTTTACGTTATATAATTTAAAACGTAAAGCGAGATACAAATTTGTAAAAGGTAAAACAGTTATCTAAAAAAGCTCTTCATGAGTTATTATTTTTGCTCAATCCATGTTAACAATGGTTATCCATTATATATATATTTTTTTCATTATTTTGATCAGCAATGTCGCTAATAACAATAATTTCAGGAAAAAGCGAATTTGAGCATCTTAAAAGAATATATTTTTATTTGATAAAAATTGTCTGGTAAACTATCTTACGATTTTTTTCTTTGCTTAAATGAGGACTTTATATAAACAGAAAATTGCATGATACATTTTACTGTTATATATGCTTGTATGTTTTTTGAAAATTCGTTAAAATTTATATCATAAAATATTTTATTTTATTAAAAGAAACAAATGTATTTATTTTTATATTCAATTCTTATTCATTTAAAGTATTTTTCTAATGTATTAAGAAATTATAGCATAGCTAATTCTGATATTAACATATTGCTCGTTATTATATTAAAATTATCTTATTAATTTGTAAATCTTTTTAAAATTGCAATTTTTTTTTGTCTTTTTAAATAATGTCTCGTAAATCTTTAAAATTACTTTTATCACTTAGAACTCATTTAGGCTATCGTATTACCATTTGTTCTCACATTCCCTTAATTACTTTCCCTGAACGCAATCCCATGAGTGCCGATTTCTTTTTTTATTGGTTGTTTACTGCTGTTTCCTTGCTGGACAGAAGCTAAAGAATAAAAAGCAAAAACTCAGCATCTGTTTGTAGAGGTTTGTGTTTTCTCTTTAAATATACAACCTTATTTTACGAAAAGTCTGAATTGAGGTTGGATTTAAATTATTTATTGCACTCTAAATGACTTAAATTGTTTACAAAGCAAACACTTGATGACATTACTGAATGGGAAAATAATTCTTTTCTTGAAAATAACGTAATTGCACACCATTTTAAATAAGTTTAACACACTTTATACAAAATATGTTTATAAATAATTTATTGTAATTGAAATAACTGCTTTAACCCTTTGTATCACGGCGATGCGCATCATAACATACACAAAAGTCATTTTTACTTATAATGTAACTTATACAGGGATTTAAAGGATGATTTTATTTATTGCAGTTATCTCCCAACATACCATATAATATAAATTGTTCATAGAATTCTCAACAGACAGAGATACTGAGTTAATTTTTCAGGTCAAAGTTTTATTTATCGTTTGAGCAGTTCCCCATCATTATTCCTAAAATGAACTTCATGAATTTTCTAAAATTAAAAAAGCAGGAGACGCCCCAAAATAATTTTTTTTCCAAAGGTAATTTCGTATACTTTGAAATTTTGTACAACAAAATTGACAATATTTATGAGAAGTGTGTAATTTTATGCCTATTGAATAAGTAAAAAAAGTATATTTTACACTGCTAAAAATTTGTAGCAAGCTTTCCATTCATTTGACCATTTTTGCAGAAAACGGTTACATAACCGTATTTTAGCACTGTACAATTATTCTATTGAAAAGTTCGAATGATTTAACAGTTTGCTCCGAATGTTGCTGCAAATTGTTCAATTATTTGAATGCGTATGTATAAATATCTTATGTGCAAAAACTAAAACTTACATAAATTAAAAGTAAATTGCATTTATAAAATCGATGCCTAAGTTACAGTATTCCATTTGTCCAAATTTATTGAATGCTGACTGTATAGTGCATATCCATAAATGATACGTGAAAACACTTAAATATCTGTATCAAAAAATTTTATTATTTTTGCATACATTCAGTTTGTAACAAAAATGGCTTTCTGCATAAAACAGAAAATCTTTATTATAACCTGCATTGTTTAGATTCTTGTTTTCATTACTTTTCCGGAAATAAAATAAAATGGAAGAAAAATAATCACAAATAGTAAAAATAATTTTTACAATAGCCATTTTTAAAGGATGAGATTTGACTTCACACAAAACAGAAATATTCAAGTAAAATTAAGTCTCTTTTCAGGGGCCCAAAAGAAATTAAATTAAAGAAGAATGTAATTCATATTTTCTGATTTATTTAATGCAAATTCTTGTTTCATATACCACCGTTTTTAAAATTAAATACGCTTATTCGTATATCATCTCTAATTAAATACCCATGTATAATCTTCTTATACGCAAAACTATCACTTATATGAATTAAATTAATAAAATGGATGTCTTAGTTATATTATTCAATTTGTCTGATTTCATCGAACACTTACCAATGAATGGTACGTAAAAATATTTAGTAAATGATATCATAGTAAATGCATTATAAAATTTCATTTTTTGTGTATATTCAGCCTCTTGCAAAAAAGGTCTTTTTACATAATACTGAGAGCTTTTTACGTAACGTAATTTCTTGATATTTTCGATGTTATAATATTTTTCAGAGAATAAAATGAAAGGTATAAACTAAAGAAACTCGAAACTCAACTATATATATATATATTCAAATAAGCAGTTTCAAATGGTGAACTGTAACTTACATAAAACAGAAATTATTTATTTAATATTTTTGGAAGTACTTGTAAATAAATATATAAAAGCAAATAACAGAAATTGCACAAAATATGGGGTAATACGTGTGCATATTTTCTGTGATTAATGCTGTTAATTGATTCCGAGATATTACCATACTTAACGAAACATAAATTCGGCAGAAAAAACTGCAACAGATGCAAAACCAACTTTCTTAAAAAACCTACCATACATAACTGGAAAATGTAACACAATAATGAATGTACTATGTAACAATAATGAATGCATGTTCTACGATTATCCTCCTGGAGCATTATTGCCAGAAAGTACTGATTAAAATTGCGTTTGAAACTTTAAAAAACAGTTTAACTAATTTGTATAAGTTTTTATTACCGTAAGAGTGTCAGAAAATTTAATCAGTAACAACGAATATTTAAAAAGTTGATTTTAGAATTCTAAATTACTGTGGCTTTAATTACGTTACGTTACCTACTATTACGTTGTTTTTTTTTAACCCCTTGAGGGGCGGCACTTAAGATTAATCAAGATTCACACCAGAAAAAATGTATTAAATTTTACTTATCTAACTTTGGTGGAAAGAAGTCGTAAAATTGATTTTCCTTATTTTGCAATAAAATAAGATTCCGGTGTGAATTCAATATTACAGAAACACAATTACTTGCCCTGAAAGGGTTAAATGTACAGTCGTGGGGGAAAAAGTAAACATCCTTACTAATTCGGGATCTAATTTTAATAGAAGAAAATTACTTCTACCAAACGATTGAAAATAAAATAGTTAAAAATAAATGATGCATATAAAATTTTCTTAGGGGGTCATATACAAATCAAAACGAGACTAAACTTGGTTTTTTAATGGCAACAGCCAATTTCGACAATATATTTTTAATCTTCGATTCAAACTACGCCTAGAAACGAAATTTCAAGTCATTTCGATAATACGATGTAGAATTACAGACAATCAAAATTTAGAGCTTCTAATGTTAAATTACTTTTTCATATTTTAATTAATACCTCCTGAAATTATAATCCTAATGTGATAATTTGTTGCGGGGTAATAATACTAAAAACCCAAACATAAATACATCGACTTTCTAATTTTAAAAAATTTATAATATGAACTACGAATTATGAAATTAACATTTGAAAAATATATGGATTGTAATTTGCAATATTTTTGATAGATTTATATTTATTATGTCCTAATTGGTGCAAATTCTCAATTTCAAAAATTTTTACAAGTAGTTTTCAAATTATGAGTAAAAAACGTTCAAAATGATGATTTAAGAGCATAATTTGAAAAAAATATATCTATACTCATTTTATTGAAACATTTAGGCTGTCAACAGTCGAAACATTTTAAGCGATGAAATGTTCATATTGACAAGAAATAATACTTTAATAGAAGAAACATAGTCATTCTGTAGAATTTCAACAATCGAGTACCGAACTTCAATTTGGATAGAGCACCTAAAATATGCTCATTTAAAAATAATTTATTTCTCGAAAACTAATCATACGAATTTCATGAAAATTGGGATTTATGCTGATTCAAGGGTGTAGAATCTATTTATTGTATCAAACTTATGTATTGCTATTGAAAAAAAGAAACAAAGTTTGGATTCGTTTTTATATGTTTATGGCCCCCTAAGAAAATTTTATATACATCATTTTAACGTAGGCTTTATTTCCAATCGTTTGGTGCCAGTAACTTTTTTTTTACAATAATTTATTGTAAAGTTAGTAGGCGGTGTTTACTTTTTTTTAACGACTGTACATAATTTGATTTAAAACTTGCTGTAATGGGCGTTGACTTATTTAAACTTGCATACATTTGAACTTATTTAAGCGAAAACTTATAACAGGGTTCCTTCAGGTCAGGGAATCAGATAAACACTAGCATTTTCTCAGAGAAAAATTCTCCTTTTGCAATCGCACGATTAAGTCGAGTTTTTCTGCATAAAAATACTGATATATTAGCTGAAAGTGTAAGAACCCTGTATAAGTTAACACTTGTACTTTTTTTCTGTTTGGAATAATCTATCTGGAACTACATATTTGGCACTTATATAATTCTTCTAATGTCTGGATCTGTGTCTATCAAATGCTGTGTAGCGAATATTTAATTTATAAAAACTGAGATTATGTTTTTACTTATTTAGCTTTTTCGTAATTTTCATTTTCAGCAATTTAACGTTCATATTGGCAAAAAGGATCAACTATATTGTGCCTTGTGCACTATTCGAAATTTCACCCGCACTAATCGATGGAGTGGCTAAAAATATTATCTGCACTAACTGGAAACCGCTTTAAGTGAAACCGCACAAACTGAGAGAAACCTGGATTAATTTTTGCGTTTATGAAGTTGAAATTAGAAATAAATGTTGCTTAATTAGGCTTATCGTGTTTTCTGAAACTGTCAAAATAAAAAAAAGCGTTGTTATTAATATTCCGTAGTTGAATATTTGTGACTTTGTTTGCAAGAAAAATAAAAAAAAGGGAAAAATGGACAAAATAATAAGAAAGTGTTATAGATACATTACTTTATCTTGTTACAAAAGCATGGTTATACAAATTATTGGTTGTATTATTCGTTATACAAAATAAAAATATTTTTAAAAGGATGATGTATTTTACCTGTGCATCTTTTCAGCTTTGTTGGCGTTAGGGGGGGTGGGGATTTTTCATTTCGGAATTTCTATATTTCTATTGTAAGAACATTATATTTGTACATTTTCTAATTCTACTAAATACTACGAAAAGTATTTAAAATGAAAGATTTGAGTAGGTTTATAAATATTGCACAAAAACCTTATAAATTCAAATTTAATTAATCCTTCTAAATCATTCAATCCTTCTAAAATTTATTAAATGTTTATGTAACTCTTCTAATGTAGTTTAAACAATTCACGAAAAATACTTTAGAAAATAAAATTTTCACGAATTAATAATTCAGTACACAAAGGGTTAAAAAACACACTCATATTATAATGTCCACTATAACCATATGTAGAGGCTTCCATCAGTTTACACTATTAATCGCACTGATGTAAAAGTATTCATAACAGTTGGATGTGCCTTTTTGGAGATTGCCTGATTATACTAGTTTCGTGTGGAACCTACAAATTAAAAACCATATTGCCTGCTGAAATGAGAGAAATTGCAATAGCCATTTATTTAACAATGATTAACGTGATCCATCATTGTGGAAGTGATTAACTGAAGTCTTCCTGTACGGTCATACTATTTAATGGCAGTTTAGCTGTTGTTAAGAAATATGCACCATTCTGAAACCAAAAATGGTTCCTTGCAGTTCCCTTCTAGATATTAAAAATTGCACTTTTACACAACTGCTCACTGTGAACCGTTGTTTGAACCGTTCTTCTAGCTATACAAGGACGTTAAACAATTTTTAAATTTTTTAACCATATTACTAATGATAACAATAACATACTGAAGCAAAACATTTATATAATGAAATACGAGTAACACTTTAAAATTAAAAAGAAAATTTTAGTTTGTCCAACCGCCTTTTTAATGAACTACCAAATGCCAAATTTCTTTTAATTTATACTAGAAAAATAATTTAAATATTTACATTTCTATATGAGATTTATTTAATTTTATTATTTGTTTCATTCTTTTTTTAATATAGAAGTGGTTAGATAAATGTTTGTAATATATTTTTTGAAAAACTGTGTACTTAAAAAACAATTTAAATTACATGTTTAAATATGAATCTTTTGCATTTCATTAGGAAAAATTATTCAGAATTTAAAAAAAAAAATGAATGTGTATCAAGCTAAATAATCACTGCTTTTTTTGGTTGGCTCTTTGGAAAACAATGATAATGTTTTCACAATTGCAGCATTAATGTTTCAGCCGAAATATTATTATTGACAGCTTTTTAACCCATTAAAGACTGATGTTGTTTTTTCCCAACATTATGTTTATGATTTATTTTATTTTATTGTGAATAATTTTTTCAACAAATTTATTATCACATATTGTATATATGACTTTTATTTATTTTCCAGGAAAAAAAAAAGCCGCTAATTGATTCGAGTTGTAAAAAATTATAAATATGAATGAAAAAGCACGGAATGTTTTGAAAAATGTTATAGTTAAATTATGGATTGTGTTCATAGATGCAATTAAAGAATGAATTAAAATTCAGCAATTCAAGATACGGGTATTGTAGTTAACTATGTACAGTAAACGTAATGTACAACTACATAGTAATTTATAAAAATAGCAAATACAGCCTTTGTGCAACAATATTAAAAAGCAGAAAAACCAACGTTTTAAATGCACAAATAATACATGAAAAGCAGCAAACAGCTGTTTCGAATCTATTTGCGAGATTCTTCTTCAGTGCAACATAGGGAAAAAAGAAACAGCGTGCTACAAATAGCAAGGCTGAGCAAAATCATAGACAGAGACCCGCTGGCTTATATACCCTATGCGGGTAGCGAAGGCGCCAAAAACAACCAATGAGGGAGAAGCAGTGGAAACGACTGGGTTGACAAGTAGCGATATCTACCGGAGAAGGAGAGAAAAAGAAACCAAAAGGAAGAAATTAAATTTATGCTTTCCAAATACTTGGAAAATCAGGAGTACTATGTAAGTCATTGACTAAAGAGTGAGAATTTTTAATGATGTGATAAGCTTCCCAAAAATCAAGATCAAGGTTAGAAGAACATTTCTGGATAATGACGGCTGAGGAAAAATTGAACCTATGATGAGAAGACCAAGAATGTTGAGCAATAGAAGAACGTTTGAGCTCCTGATTTTTAACATAACCTTCATGCTCTTTTAAACGAAATCTAAGAGCACGTTTAGTCTGGCCAACATAAGAAAGGCCACACTGGCAAGAGATTTGGTAAATACCCCAGTTATCTAGGCAATCAATCGTGTGTCTGCGCATTGTGCTAGGTTTTATGCTTTACCTAAGGTCCATAAACCTGACATTTCTTTTTGACCTATTGTCTCTAGTATCGGCACAGCTTCTTATGAGCTTACCAAATACTTAGTTTCTGTTTTTCCCCCACTTTTGAGCAGTAACTGTTTCACTGTTAAGAATTCTTTTGATTTTGTTAAAAAACACATAATTTTAAGCCGCAGAGTCACATGATGGTTTCTTTTGATGTTAAATTATTATTTACAAACGTTCCGGTTGAAGGGGCTTTAGATTGGCCTCAAGAAAAGGCTTTGTGAATTCCATTTCTCTTCTTTTGAAATCGATTAGCTTATCCTTCTAACTCGTGCTTGCTTGTCGCAAAATACTTTTGTTTTCAATGGTAATTTCTTCCGTATGATTGACGGTTTGGCTATGGGTAATCCTCTTAGTCCAATTTTATGCGATATTTATATGCACTATTTTGAGGTCAAAATTTTTGAAATTTTAAAATTTCCGTTCTATGTTCGTTATGTCGATGATGTTTATTTCCTAGTTGAAATGAAATCGGATATTAATCATATTCTCTCTATTATGAATTCCATTGATCCCTGCATTCAATTTACCTCTGAAATTGAGGCCAATAACTGTCTTTCTTTCCTGGATGTCCTTGTTATTCGTTGTGAAAATGGCTTTCAGACTACCGTCTTTCGTAAACCTTTTGCTGTCAGTCTCCCACCTCACAGGTATTCTTCTCATCCCTCTAACCAGAAATTCGCTGCTTTCAATACTTTTGTTTTTCGGGCTACCAATATTTGTTCCACTCCGTAATTACATAGTGCTGAACTTAATTACCTCAAAGTTATTGCTGTTGATCGTGGTTATTCCTCTAATATTATTGATTCTATTTATAGGAAATAGTGGAAATCCGTCCATTCTGAAAAGCATTCTATTTCCAACTCTGGTACATCAGTTGTATTACCATTTTTTCCTAAAATCAGTCAGCAAGTTTCTAAAATCCTAAGAAGGTTTCATTTTAATGTTATTTTTCTCCTGTTAATAAAATCACTTTTTCAGATCTCAAACACCCCGTTGATCGCCTAGATAACTGGGGTATTTACCAAATCTCTTGCCAATGTGGCCTTTCTTATATTGGCCAGACTAAACGTGCTCGTAGATTTCGTTTAAAAGAGCATGAAGGTTATGTTAAAAATCTGGAGCTCAAACGTTCTTCTATTGCTCAACATTCTTGGTGTTCTCAACATAGGTTCAATTTTTTCCTCAGCCATCATTATCCAGAAATGTTCTTCTAACCTTGATCTTGATTTTTGGGAATCTTACCACATAATTAAAAATTCTCATTCTTTAGTCAATGACTTATCTAGTACTCCCGATTTTCCAAGTATTTGGAAAGCATTAATTTAATTTCCCCATTTTGGTTTCTTTTTCTCTCCTTTCCCGGTAGATGTCGCTACTTGTCAACCCAGTCGTTTCCACTGTTCTCTCTCATTGGTTGTTTTTGGCGCCTTCGCTACCCGCATAGGGTATATAAGCCAGCGCGTCTCTGTCTATGATTTTGCTCAGCCTTGCTTTTTTTAGCACGCTGTTTCTTTTTTCCCTATGTTGCACTGAAGAAGCATCTCGCTAGTAGATTCACTAGATTCGAAACAGCTGTAATGTATTTTTTGTGTATTATTTGTGCATTTCAAACGTTGGTTTTTCTGCTTTTTAATACATAGTAATTGTTTTAAAAGTTTTCGCATGGCAGAAATGTAGTTGATTTGTAATGACGTTGCGTTTTCAGAACATTATCCTATCTCACATAAATAACTGTAACATCGCCTTTTTCTCTTAATTAGTCAGTAATATGTATAGAATAAAATTTTGTATCACTTATGACAAGAAAGAAAATTGCAGAAAAGCAGTTGCGCGCTGAAAATCTACAAATCAAAGCTACATATGCCAAAATTGTATCGCTGAACATCAAGTTTTGCTTTTATATCTGGCTAAAAAAATCACTTGTCATTCGCATTTTAGATAAATTCCGATTTCTATTCCAATTGTGGAAGAAATCAATTAGAATATTAACATTAATAAAATGAAATAAATTCTAAGAAGTAATGCAACTTGCATGTTTTGTTTTATTTATATACAAACGTTTTCTGTAAGAGTCTTCTCCCTGTTGTGCAAAACAGAGACCTGGGTTAAAATGTTTTAGTAATAGAAGAAGAAAATAATAATTTAGACAATATTTCACTAAAAGAACTAACTTTTAAATTTAGTAAATTAACTCATATTCATAAGGATGTCTACGACATTTAAATATAGTTTACAGACCATAAAATTGGATTTGTATTACAATAAGTTAAATCAACGAAATCCTCTTTTTTGTGTGTGTTTACCATATGCTATAATAATGACTGTGAACGTTTGGGATGATACTGTGAATACCACATTTTTTTCTTTGTGTGATACAAAATTTTAAAATATTTTACTTGTCCAATTAACAATTAATAATGATATTTTTGTTCTGTGGACTTTAGACGTCATTTCGGAATTATTTATTGGATATAATATTCCGTACTCTGAATATAATAAGCTCATTAACTGATTTATAGAAAACTAATGCTAAAATATCATGATGGACTACATTTTAGAAAACGGAATATCAAACAGTATCATAGAATGAATCAAAAATCCATATGTTCTTCTAACAATATATATTAATTTCGCATGCCACGTAAAAATTAGCATTCAATTGTTTCAAGTTTTAGTCTTATTATTTGTTTAATTCGAAAAAAAAAATGTGTAAACAAATAATTTTTTAACACAAACTATCATACCACTGAAAACTAAACTGCTCTTCGTACTTAACATCAGACCGTTAATAAAATAAAGTATTGTTACGTTATAAAATTATTAATAGAATAACATAACATGGGTGGGGGGGATGTGCGTCACCCATTCATGCTTAGATGTTTTAAAAATATATACCGCAGTTATCCACCATTTGAATACAGATTACCCAACCCATCCATCACTACATTATGGGTTATTATCGAACCAATAATGCACATAAAAAAGCTAAAATCTTTAACAACGATTTTACGCAGAAATAACGTACAGAAAGACAAAAAAAAAAAAAAAAATCCCATACGATCGTTTCGAGGATTCCTGGATCCCCATCCTTAGTGAGAAAAATAAATAAATAAAAATAAAAGGAGAGAGAGAGAATTAAAATGGGTTCGAAGAACACCTCGGTTATAGCCCCGAGTACTGGCTTAGGGACTGATTGAATAGGTGAAAAGAAGAGTTTATATAACTTAAAGAAATAACGTAATGGACCAGAACTAACGGAAAAAGAGTCACTGCCCAGGATCCCTCCAGACTGGAGAAAGAAAAGGGGTGCGGGTCATATCATTTACTAAGGAGGAAGTATGCTTATGAATATAGTGAGCTCCTTAAAAGTCTAGATCAAAAACTGAGTTACATTTTTGAAAAATTTTTGCCTCTGGATAATTAAACTGGCGGTTGGAATTCCAACAATGTTTTGCTATTGTACATTTCTCAAATTCCTGCTTTCTAACGTAATTCTGGTGTTCGTTCAGCCGAATTCTAAGTGCACGCATCGTCTGTTCAACGTAAGAGAGGTCGCACTCACAGAAAATTCTGTAAATGTCCCAGGTATTATGGTTGTCAATAGGATCTTAAAGATTGGGGAAGGAAATTTTATTGGTTGGAGAGAAAACAACTTTAAAACTAAACCTATTGAGAATACGAGAAATTTGTGTACTGATTTTAGGAACAATTTTAATTCTCTCTCTCTCTCTTTTTTCTCACTGGGGATGGGGATCCAGGAATCCTCGAAACGATTGTATGGGAATTTTTTTTTGTCCTTCTGTACGTTATTTGTGCGTAAAATCGTTGTTAAAGATTTTAGCTTTTTTATTAAAATTCGCACAAAGTTCAATCTATGCTTACAATAATACACATTTTTAGTACTTATTCCTGTTCTTAACAGATCAAATTAATTTTTGGGCCTCTCAAACCGAGTATGGGCACTCTTGTTTTTATTTAAAATCAAGCATCAAATTTTAAAGCACACCTTTATTTCAGTTATAAATATGAAATGAGGCTTTTATAGACTTTATAAGCTGAAGTGTCAATTGATAAGGAAAAAACATAACGAAGAAGAAGAGGAAACTGAATTGAAGAACAATTCGTTGATCAAAAGTACTCAATCAAAAGGAAGTGAATGAATATTCAAACGACGAATAAGATACTACTGATACTTTTATTTATTACTGTATTATAACCGTTCACACGAACGTCGTTCACCGAACATTTTCTCCAACGAAACGTTATAGTCAGAAAAAGTTGCTTGACATTGATGAAGGATGATGATTTTGCTGGCTATTCTTGCTTACTCAACTTTTCCGGCATCGCGTGGGAACAATTGCATACCACATTCAGCGCTGCATTAACTGAACCAAGAGAGAGGAAGCTAGGAAGCTAGATTTATATGAAAGGATAGAAGAAAGATATGCAAACGTATCAGGTAACCCATTAAGATCAAACACAATAGATAACTGTTCAAAAAGTTTGAAGAACCTGTTTACCGAACACGAAACAAGGTAGACAAACATGTTTCGTAAAATGTTTGCCGAAATGTTTGTTGTTTATTCTCCCCCGTTTGGTACAACAATTAGAGGTGAAATAACTAAATGATATCGAAAAGTCCCCAGATGCAGTGTGAAAATCTTCACATAGACTGTTTTGACAAAAATTCACAATTTTGTAGATTTATTTATTAAGGCAATATCACTCAGATTTAAAAGCTGGGCACAAAATTCGAAGTTTTTCAAAAAAAAGAATCGTACGTCCTGATGCAACTAGAAAACTAAAATTTATTAATTTAATGAAGCATACATAATCGAGTAAAACAAAACAGTATATCTGTCTACAATACATTTAATGTGTTTTTTTTTACTTATCAGACACACGTATTATTTTGAAGATAAAAAGAAAGGTTCTAATTTTATTTAAACTTTGTATGAAAATATCGTCACTAGAACACAGTATTTACAATGAATACATTTCAATAACCAGGGGTAATTCTAGATATTACAAATCTAACGTTATACTTACTACTAAAACAATTCATTAACTTTTATACACACACACACACACACATATATATATATATACGTGTGTATCCAAATATCTGCCCTATATATATAAAATCCTAATGAAACGAATTTATGAAACAATTTTATGAAAATATTGGATGCTTGACGGTGAAATTAACACCAATTATCCGTATTGATACGCGAATATCGAAAGTAAAATTAGAATTTTAAAATTTGGGTTAGTTTTCAAGATATTAAATTTTTCTAACCTTAATGGCATTTCTCTAATGATGGCAACTAAATTACTGCACAGTTTTGTGGAAAAAAGGGTAAACAAAAGGGTTTAATCATTTCTTTTTTTCCGTCATTTTCAAATTGAAATTACCTTTCATTTCAATCACCACTGAACACAATATTGTTATTAAATTATGTTTTTCAAGACTATTTGCAGAAACAAAAACTTATTTTCGCATATTCGGTCTTCGGGAATCACTTTCTTTTAGAAAATCAAAAATCGTCTGTCATTTTCATCATTGACACAAACTCCATTGACTTAAATCAATAGAAATTCCAACGTTGATTTTTTAATCCGAAGTAGTTTAGAGAGGAAAATACAATTTTCTAAGCCTTTATTTTAATTCATAAACTTTAAATATTTTAGACAAATTCATCCAAATGACGTCATTTATGTAAACTCTCAAGAAAAGGGAAAAAGATATTAATAGAGATTGTTATTAATTGATATCATTTTGTCATTTTTTACAAATCTTAATGGAACGAATTTATAAAAACACTTATTCTTATATGTGAAAAGAATATATGACATAATAATTAATTGTTCAACTGAATGCAAAGATGATAAAATTTCATGCTTCGTTTTCTATTCAATTTTAAAGAACAAATTACACCAATAATGCGTAAATGACATCATTTACCTTTTTCTCTGTCTCTCATATACAGATATAAAAGAAATTTGTGGCCGCTATTAGGGGAATAAATAATTTATCACTTGATGCTGCATAAATGAAGGTAAATGCCTGCGTTAAATAATTTCGTTTATTTTGTACAAATTTCTATTAAATAAATACTCATTAGAAAACTAGTATATAACTTATTAAATAAAATAAACAATTTACATTTTAAAAAGATGGAAATATGCATGGTGGTGCATTAAAATAGAGAGAAGAATTGGAACCTGTGACTGAAAATATACAAAAGTCGATCAAAACATAAAATATAAGCGTAAAACTTTAACATAAAGTGGATTTCCGTGGTTATGAATGTTATATCCAAGCAGGCAGAGTTTTTTTTCTTTAATAGTCGAAACAAAAGGGAAAATATTGTCCATGGCTTCGTTATAAAAGTCTGAGAAGATGCAACATTTTAAACATCGCCATTTTATAGAAGCGGATCTTCAAATGTGTAACTGATTTTATTTATCAATTTCAAAAGCAACCGTCAGCTGTCGCAACAGTGGTGGATGAGGCCATGGTACAGGAAAAAGGCCCGATTCAAACGAAAAAGCATGTAACACGGATAAAAAAATAGTTTTTTTGTGATAATATAATTCAATTTTCCATACCTGGCAATTATTGACTTTTTAGATGTTAAAATTACAATAAAAGAAAACAAAACAATAACTGATCTATATGATAAACGTAAAGAATTTAAATTCAAACTTAATACATTTACTAATCTTGTCTTCATAATTCTGTATATCGTAATATTATCCTTAATCATTTATATAGAATAAAGTGTTTATCTTCTTCTCATCTAATTAACAATAATATTAAAAAACTAATTTATGATGCATAAAATCATGGTTTTCCAAAGAAATTCACATATTCATTAATATATACGTAGTACTTAAATGATCTTAAAAAACAAATTAACACATGCGTAAATAAAATTACAAAAAAAAATATAAAATAAGAAAATAATTACAAAAAATTAAAAATTGTATAATAATAATAAAAAATTATTATAGGACGATTAGGTGACTAGATGTTGAGGGTGGCGTTGTCTAGATAATACGCAATGGTTAATTTAAAAAAAGGGGCATTTAATTTATAACTACGTTGCTTATGCACTTTTTATGACAGATGTTGATTTGATACTTTCATATGTATAATGGTGTAGTTATAATTATATATTTATCAATTCATATTAAAATTATTCCTATTCATTAATATTTAATAAAGTTAACGATTGATTTGTATTTTTAATTTTAGCCTACTCAGGACAATATCATATTAATTTCTAATAGTATACTATCTTAAACGAGAATAAAATGCATCATGAGTGTATTTGTTATACCTAATGCTATGACAGTATGGATTTTAAGTTGGTATTTTTTTTTCCTCTATCCTTTTTAATCTTGTTTCATTTTTAACTTAATTTGTGGTCAATGCTTTATTTCTCAGTTTTCTGTGCGTGGTAGTCCCAAATTCATATTCTTTAGCTAATTTATGGCTAATATGAAGATGAAACCACACTTTTTATTTGTGGATCTTAAGGCATTTAGGATCCGATGATTCTGCCTAGGTTCTACAAATTTCCATCATTCCATTTCTGTTATTCAGTTTCTGCTGTTCTTTACTATGTTTTTGGAATCTATGTTAAGCGTGTTGGAAGGGACTGTATTTGTTAATGTCATTATATTCATAATTTCACAGTTTTTGTTGGTGTTTGGTAATGTTTGTTTATTGGTTATATATATATATATATATGTATATATATATAAACAGAATTCCGGTTTTTAAACTGTCACAGTTATCAACAACTTATTGCTCACTATATTACTACTTTTTTTCTTAGCGGAAGAAAATTTCAAGTGAATAGAGACGCGCCGCACTAATTAATAGACACATACAATATTTTTTTTCTAGTTTTCGATTAAAACATGAAAGATTAATACTCAGAGAAAAATTAAGAAAATTCTTCCATTGGTTAAACCCCTAGGAGTCCTTAGTTGATTGATTTGAAGGAAGATATAGAGCAAAATAATCAAAATTAATGAAATGCACTTCGTACAAAATTAATGTTACGCTTCACACAAACTCTTCGCACTGGCAACTTGCCTTTCTGGCGACTATTTCCAGTTTCAATTAAACTATGGCTATGAAATATGAAATATTGCGTAATAATTTCTATTTTGGAAAACCAGCATTACATTATTTTAGAGTTTAACTTAAAAGAATTATTTCGCTAGAAACAAAAATCTGAATAGCAGTGTTCTTTAGAAATAGAAACTGAGTACTATTTTATGATTTTAAACTAGCGGAATTACAATTTTCAGGGAATCATACTTATAAAACTATTAAAACCATTATTTAGATGTTTCTATTAAATCAAAAGTAACACATTTTGGAATTTTTGTACTAATTTCAACTGGAATATGTGTGTTTATTCATTAATCCATGCTTTAACTAGTTGGATGTGCCAATCCCAAAACATTCTTCTATATGATATATTTTAATATTTCAAAATGTTATTACAAATGTCAATATTTCATTTAATATTAGTTCAATACTATATCAACTTAAACTTTCATCTTAAATTTCTGCTTCACTCAATTAATTGGAGTAAAAACGAGTTAATATTTGTTAAAATCAATAGTTTTTCGCTATTTTGTTGTATATCAGCTGTTCGCGAATAGTCGGTTTATCACGATGGGAATTTCCCGTCTATTCGCGAGCCACCGGTGTACAATAGAACTACTATAAATCAAGAAAATTACACAAAAATTGATATTTTAGTGCCCCCTTTCGGTGGAATATTCAGGGAGGACTTTCTTGCCATCGCCAAAAACATCCGCAAAAAATTTGGTTCATTTCTGTGCATAACTTCATATACTTTTAGATGGTACAATATTTCACAAAAATCACTATTAGAGCGACCCTACCGGTCAATTTTTTCAAAATTAAATGAAGACCTGCTTGCCATAGCCAAAAACATATAAAAAAATTTGGTTCAATTCATAACTTCATACACTTTTCGATAGTACAATATTCAAAATGCCACAAAAATCGCTATTACAGCGTCCCCTTACGGCGGATTTTTTTTCAAATTAAGAAAGGATCTGCTTGCCATAGCCAAAAACTTAAAAAAGGGTTCAATTCTATGCATAACTCATACACTTTTTGATGGTACAATGGCGACAGACATACGAACACACGGACAGACAGACATTTTCTATAAACATGTTTTTGGGGATATCTGACCCCTAAAACGTGTGAATCCAACGAAAACCAGAAGTAAAAAAAAATTTCGATTACAATACTTTCTTCTATTGAAGATAGAAGAAACTAAAAATGGATTTTTGTAGCTTGAGGAGTTCTTTTTTGCTAATTTCATTTTTCTCTTGGAAATTTATTTTGTTAATACCATTTAAAATATTAATTCAGTATACATTTTAGTTCCAGATTCAATTTCATCGACTATTCCTCAAAAACATGGCAAACAATTTTAACCACTTGAACGGTCGTGAAAAATTGCCGTTTTTTCATTATTATTATTTATTTAAGGGGGTTCGGGACATAAAAATCTGTAAATTTTCTAAAAGAAATTTATTGCATTAAATTTTTCTCTGTTTTTTTTTTTTCTGCTTAAAATGGCGTTTAAATCATGTTCCTATCTTAATTGGAACATGAAATATTATTTTTTTCGGTTTTGTTTTTTTTCAAAATCTAGCTCTCAAGCAGTGATTGTCATGGAAACGACTTTTTGGGAAAGTGCGTTTTTCTTCATGATGGTTTTTTTTCAAAATTTCTCGCATTCAAATTGTCGAGAAACGTTAAAGATGAACTGTTCAAACTTGGAACATGCCTTTTTGAATTGTTTTACTTAAATTTTGATTCAAGAAATTTGAAGAAAATGTTTGAAAATATGATTTTTTTTTTTGTTTTTAAGTTACATCCTTTTTTTAAAATTTTTTCTTTAAATATTTTTAATTTTTATTTAGATTAATATTTTTAAAAATGCTGAATCAAAATTAAAACTTATATATTTCAGATTATTTAAATGAAAAAAAGGATGAAATTCTACAAATAAAATATACAGTTATAACGATTTTAATTTACTCCACTTAAAGAAAAAAAAAAAAAAAAAAAAAAAAAAAAAAACTTTAAAATTATATATATAAGAACTTTTATCATGTGATTTTGTTTACAAATGATATGGTTAACCATCACAAACAATTTCAAAATTTTAATTCAACAAATAAAAATTATTTTAAAATGTGTCTCGGACTCCTTTAAATCAAACTGGCATTTCTCTCAATATAGAAACAATAAAAAGAATAAGTTTTGCGAACTAAATTTTAAAACTCCAATTGTTTTTTATACAATATTTTAAATAATTCATATTTAAACTGATCAGTCTCGTAACCGATATTGAATAATGCTGGATATTAATTTGAAATAAAAGTAAAACTTTAAATGCATAAAAACGTGAAAATAAACATCACAAGTTTACTAAACGGTGTATAAACTGTTGCAAAGTCTAAAAACTATACAAACATTAAAATACATTTAAGATATTCAACGTTTCGATCATCATCTGTGACTTTCAACAGGAAAACGTTGTCGTAACGTCTTCTAAAAACAGAGCAAAACCGTCTTGAATCTCAAAGTTTCGTTATATATCCAGTCAAAAAACGCTTTAACTAATTACAAGCAAGAAAACATTCAATTGCACCATCTATCAGACAAAAAATAAAATTGCAAATGATTTAAAGAATAGCGCCCTGTATCAGGTGAAAAATGAATAAAAGAAAATCGAATTAACAATGTGGCATGCAGTGGCTACATCTACTGTAAGACGATGCAAACAAATGCAGATTTGAAAATGAAACAGACAAAATTTGCTAAAATCAAAAACAGCAGTGCATACTTGACGTTGAAAAATACGAGATGAATAAAATGACTTGCAAAAGATTATTTTAACATGTGCATCCAAAGTTTAGGGGTGTTAAATGAGATGATATAGTTACAAACTTCCTCTTTTCTAACCATAATTTCTATTAATTCTTTCTGAAGGCCATTTATAGGTATTACACGGAATTATTATCTTAGCATTACTAAAACCTATGTAACTATGGGGGTTGTTGAAATAAAATCTTGCAAGTGCTATTGTCTGGTGGTATTACAAAATATCTCTTTTATGTTCTTTCAAACGTTTCAGAAATTTTCTTTTCATAGTGCCAATGTAAAACCTTCTTGCACCGTTTTCCAAAATAATAGGAATTTCATAAACACCGGCACGCTCATGCCCAGGTGTAGGATCCAAATGACTATTTAACAAGTTAGTAAGTTAAGGAGGGGGAATAGAAACAAGTTGAACGTTAAATCCGCGAACCATTTTCCTGAACTTTTCAAAAATGACTGGTACATACCTGAATCGACAATATCTTGGTTTCTGCTGGTTATTAGGCAAGCTGTGAGGGGTGGGGGGAATGCCATTAAATACATTTATAATATTATTCATAGGCAACACTGTCTCCCCCCTCAGAGCTTGCCTAATAATACATAGACTTTAATAATGCTATGATAATAATTCCGTGTAATACTGCTATAGATGGCCTTCAGAAAGAATCAATAGAAATTATGGTTAGAAAAGATGAAGTTTTTAACAATAACATCTCATTGAATATCCCTAAACTTTGGATGCACATGATAAATAATATTTGCAACTCATTTTATTCATCTCGTATTTTTCAACGTCAAGTATGCACTGCTGTTTTTGATTTTAGCAAATTTTGTCTGTTTCATTTACAATTCTGCATTTGTTTGTATTGCCTTACAGTAGATGTAACCACTGCATGCCACATTGTTCATTCGATTTTCTTTTTTTCATTTCTCACCTGATAGAGGGCGCCATTCTTTAAATCATTTGAAATTTTATTTTATTTTTTGTCTGATAGATGGTGCCATTGCATGTTTTCTTGCGTGTAATTGGTTAAAGCGCTTTTTGACTGGATATATAACGAACCTTTGAGATTCAAGACGCTTTTGCTCTGTTTTTAGAAGGCATTACGACAACGTTTTCCTGATGAAGGTCACAGATGATGACCGAAACGTTGAATATCTTAACTGTATTTTAATGTTTGTATAGGTTTTAGACTTTTCAACAGTTTATACACCGTTTAGTAAACTTGTGAAGTGATGTTTATTTTCCCGTTTATGTGTAACTTTTCATGGTGTAATTGTCAGCTCTTTTATTATAAACTTTAAATAGTCCATATAAATTAACCCATTAGCGCCCAGCGTCCTCATTTGATGACGCTGTAAAAAAATGTTATTTTCTACATTAAATTTAAAAATATTCTTTATTTACAAGTTGGTATGATAGATAACAGCACCATACAATATAATATATGCGATTTCATTGGAACTAAGTAAAAATGCGAAGGAATGGTACAGTATAATTTCCCGGTTTTTTGGTAATCACGTTGTGTATTTTTTATACTAATGTATGGAACTGGATTTATGAGGTAAATTCTTTCAATTTTGTATAAACATAATCTAGATAGTCCATATTATGGCATTAGCATGTTTTTTAATATTTTCTGTTATTAATGTATCCGTAATAAACAGGAAAATGTATCCGTCATCGTTTGAGGATGCTGGGCGTTTGGATATAGTTTTTTTTCGTATTCAAGAAAAATTTTGACAGATTCTTACGGTTTTTTTTTTGTTTTTTTTTTTTTTTTTTTTGCAGATAATCTACAAAAGAAAATTGAAAAATGAGTAGAATAAAAGTTTTTAAAAGCTTAGAAGATGCATCTGCTTTTTTTTTTTCTTTAAGCGTAACAATAGGAAAGGATGCTATGACTAGAAATTTCTACTTAGAGCTCAAGAAATTATTTCATTTCCAAGCTAATAAAATACATTAGTATTACAAACATGATAAATCCTTTAAAGTACGTCCCATGTTAGAAATTCTTTCCAAGAATTTTCAGAAATGTGGAATTTTACGTGAAAATGTGCCTGTGGACGGAATGATAGTTCGTTATTATGGTCGTCATACACTGAAAGAGTTTATAAAATCTAAACCTATTAGATTTGGCTATAAACTCTGGGCTCTTTGTGGCAACGATGGTTACCTTTGCAATTTTACATTGTGGGAAAGAATGAATTACTTCTGAATCTGATAAACTTCCTTTAGATACAAGAGTGGTGTTAAATTTATTATGTATTGCTGAAGATCCAAAGAGCCATTGTGTTTATTTTGATAACTTCTTTACCAGTCATATGATGCTAAAAAAACTGAAAGAAATACAGTTCAGAGCTAGTGAAACAATACGAGAAAATCTTACTGAAAAATGCCCAATAATGGATGATAAGAAAATGAGTTAAAAAGAGAGAGAGTTTCACGATAGTAGATTTGAGGAAAAAAAAATGAAATTCTTGTTGTTAAATGGAAGGATAATAAGTGTGTTTCTTTGGACACTAATTTTGGTACCATATTACCCCTATCTCCAGTACAAAGATGGAGTGTAGAAAAAAAAGAAGAAAAGGTGAAAGTGAATCATCCTCATGCTATAAGTTCCAATACCTCATTTATTTTGTGGGGGGTGGGTTTATCTACCTTCATGATTGACTTCTTGAGAAACATTCTATAGCAATACGAGTAAAGAAACGGTATTTTTGATTTATTATTAGGCTAATAGATATAGCTGTTGTAAATGGTTATGGCATTTATAAAGAAATCCATGGTTCTAAGTTGTTGGCAATCAAAGATTTTAGAAGGTATCTTGCAGTAACCAATTTAAAAAGGAGCCGATTCAAAAGCAATTCTGGGAAGACCAGTACAAAGTCAGATAACATCCAGATCCAATGTGCTTCCAGACATAAAATTCGACAAAATATAGCATGTTATTGGCAAAAAGAAGAAACAAATGCTTTTTCAATATGATAACTGTTCTTCAAAGCCAAGAACATATTGTATGAAATGCAATGCAACATTATGCAAACAATGTTTTCCTCTTTTTCACGCTAAAAATCAATCTTAAAAATGTAAAAAAAAAGTTTTTTTACACATCTAAAAATAAATTTTGATTTTTAACATTATTTTGCCCATTAGTTTGCTTATATATTAAAACTAAATGATTTTATTAAATTTTTTTTCATTTTTAAAAATTTTAGATTTTTACATACAAACGCCCAGCGTCATCAAATGAGGACGGCTTAAAAAATATGGTTACAGTTAATTTTTCTTCAAAATGCTTTTGAAATACTCTTAATTTATGCATTTCTACACATATGTGTCAATTTCAAAGAAAATTTTCAAAAATTGTTAATTTGGGCGTTAATGGATTAATGCGCAGTTGCAATAATGAAGATGTTGTAGGATAAAAATTTATAATTATTAAGAAGAAGTATAATTTAAATTTACAATCTTTAGACATTAGATTTCACTAGATTTTTTAGCAAAATACTTTGCTTCTTCAAAAATATAGTTGAAACGTTTATTCATTGTCTAAATGAGCGTATTTCACCATAAAAACCTAAACATAGTTTCGAAAACTGAACCAATTGAATTAACATCGAATTTTCTTTATTAGGGTTTCTTTTATTTTTATTATATTTATTTATTTATTTTGCTTAGGTAGACAAAAATTATATAATCTTTATTTTTATTTTTATAAAGTTTACACCTTTAAAAATGCGTAACAGCTGGACGACATAGAAATTTTTATATTTACGTTCTTGAAAACCGAACAAGCACTTTTTTAACCGTCTGTGACTGAAAACCGAACAAGCACTTTTTTAACCGTCTGTGACTGAAAACCTCCGATTTGAAAAATATCTTCTCAGATGTTAGAATATACAACCGCAAGAAAAGTGATACATCTCGCAAAAGTTCATTTTGCGTTTTATTCCATTAATAGATTTTTCATAGGTGCGTCTTGCTACACAAACAGTTTCATAAGTGTAGCTACACGGAAAATCATTATGTTACGTCCATTTATGACCACAGAAGAGGGGTGGATTGTGTGGGGAGGTAAAATCACAAACCCTCCAAAACTCATCAAATGTCTTCATTCTTAAGGGTTTTATGCTTTTGTGCACATTTTAATTCCTACATGCAGAGCTAAGTACTATAATTTCATGTTACAGTAAAATCATGCAAATTTTCTTTTTGCCTCTCCTGTGAAATTTACTTTTATCGAGATGTGTCATTTTTTCTTGCGGGTGAGCGATATCATTTTAAGTATGAAAAAAAATAGCACATAATATATATATATATTGACTAAAATCTGCGTTTTTCACATCTGCAATAAACAGAAAATACATACTTTTCATAAATTTTGTCGATTTTCTAATATAAAATTTTAACGTATACGAACATGCATTTCTAAAAAAATCTATCTGTAGATGTCTCCAGCCTTATTAATTTTACAACATTTTCAAAGTTCGTTTTAGAAATAACAAAGCGAAATTGCTCAAATGATAAACAAACCTTTGGCATGAAAAATTAACTGAGTATCGCCATCTGTTGAGAATTCTTGGAAAAATTTGTATTAGCAGCTGTGTTTAGTTATAGTAACAATATACAAAATGATACTTTAAAGTCCAATGTATAAATAACATTGGCTTTTGTGTGCCTTGCAGCTCTGCAACTCGGTGATACAAAGGGTTAAGAGTAAAATAAATTTGTATTTTTATGAAATTGGAATTTTTAGGGTTATCGTACTTAAAAAGTGAAAACGGAACCATTATAAGATCACTCTTGTGTCTGTCTGTCACAGCCATTTTACTCGCAAACTATGGAGCGTGGAAAGTTCAAATTGGGAGACGTAATAAAGAGTATTGACTCACATATTTACAGATTATTAAACATTCTCAAATATACTTAGAAAAAAAATGTAGAGGGTGTGACAGCGTTTCTGTCGCATAGCTATCATTTTATTTAAAATTAATTTAAAAAATAACTTTATTACTTTTAGAACATATTATCCCCCCCCCCCTTTTTTATACTGTAATACGTAATTAAATTCACTTTTCAAAACCATACAGATTTTTATTAAAGTGGTTTTTTTCCTCTTTCTAAAAACATCTTTAATTCAAAGCGCTCAAATATTCATTTCCTTTTTCCCTTTCATATTTTAATCAGTATCTAACCGTTACCACTGCTTGTGCAAAAAAATAAATAAAAATTAGATTCGCAGCTGCTGGTATCAAGGTCTGCATTTAATTGCATCGGATCTTTGCCCGCCACATTGACAAGAAATACTTTATCTGTACTAATACTTGAACGTTGAAAATGTATTAACAACAAAATATAAAGAGCGGATTTTGTGAGAAGCATGTACAGATTTTTATGAATTGTCGTCGAATTAAAAGCCAGATGTCCTGGATTTTCAGCATTTTTCTCATCCAGCAATCTGCGGTCTGCTTTGTACAATTTTATGAAAACAGTTAGTTGGGCAAAGGCCTATCTGTTGCATAAACAATTTTCGGTTTTTCTGATGCATTTCTCATCGTAATTAGAAGCGCTTACTTGCAATCTCGGCCTCACCCGTCCGGTAGTGACACCACATTTTTGCGGTAATGTTTTTCGCCAAAAGCCTTTGTTCACTTTCACGCAGTCACCATAAGTTTGTAAATTGTCGATTCTGTGCAACGCCAAGATTTCTAGACTTCTAGTGAAAACTGCCACTTCTGTTCTAGCCTTCGATATGTGAAGGTTTCTAAAAAAGGGCGCTTTCGCGCCCCATTTTGTATTTGGGGATCTCTCTCTCATTTTGCTAACTGAACCACCTCTAAAATAATTCAAATAAATAGTTCTATAGTTCTTCCAGTAAAGTGATAGTTGGAGGTTTTTTTAAATCATTTTTTCCGTGCATATTAGAACCCGGTCTCAAATCTCTATTATAGAGGGGCTAATTAAGTTACTTGAAAAAAAATCTTTTCTTTGTTTATCACGTGGGGTATCGTGTGAAAGCTTTCATAACGCTGAACTCAAAAATACATTTCTTTTAATTTTAGGCATGATATTTTCAGAGATATCATCTAAAACGTAGTGCAAAAATATGGCCATCTATTTCCGAATCTACTGTAACTAAAATATCATCTATATGGTATGGCAAAAAAACTGTCGTTTTTTTTTTTTTTTTTTTTTTTTTTTTGCGTTTGTAATATTCAGTACCGTTTTTTAAATTGAAATATAAATTAGTTTGTAACAACAACAACAACAACAACAGAAACGACAACAAAATATGAGCTTGTGCATTTATTTAAATTTTTTTTTACGCATGGAGAGAGAGTTCAAAGTATTAAGTTACCATTTTATGAGTTTAATGAAAAGTAAAAGAGAAAAATGTATGCATTTTTATCTGTTCAATCGACATTTTCGTTTTACTTACAGTTTTATACACATAAAAATTCGTATTTTCCTCGGCGAAACGGATTAAAATACGATACATATAAATAAACTATACAATTTTATTTTTTTTTCAATTATCCTAAAAATTAAAAATATATATATGATTTTTAAAAATCTACTTTTTTAAATTTTGAATGTATGACATTTTTTTTTAAAATCTCGTAGTCTTCCATTTACAGTTAGAATAACGGCATGATTTTTTTTTTTTTTTTTTTTTTTGTTATAAAGGTAATGAAAGAACAACGGCCTGCTTTTTTCTTTTTTTTTATTATATTGGTAATGAAAAAAATAAAAACTCATAATTTAAGTTTATGTACCGTAGAAAACAAAAATTTATTTGTGTTAAAAAAATGCAAATAAAAAGAAACTGTTGTGGACTGAACAAATACAAACTGCGTATTTTCTTTTCCTTATAATTAAATCTTAAAAATTTCAAAATTAAAATTATCTCTCTGTAAACAAATGAATGCGTAAAAACGTGCTTTTATTTGTATTTGTATATTATATGTATTTGATATATGTATCAGTTTTAAAGTTCCATTTACAGAATGCTTTTCGTTTTTAAAATATTTTTTTTTCCGTCTCATGTAAAAATTGGCTTTCGATGGATCTTATAAACCTTTCCGTTTCCGCGTTAGGCAAATTTCGGCTTATGGAGCACGTATTAATGTTATTTTCAATGGATTCGCCGAGACTTGAAAGTCTTTCCGCTGTAGACAGATTTCCGGCTTACACAGAGTCCACCTTAAACAGATTTTACAGTATTTTTAGTGTCCGAAAAATTTTCACGAAATACTAATATGTGAAACTCTTAAAGAAAAAAAATCAAAATAAACCAGTACATTTTTATAGAAACATAAAATCAAATTTACTTTATTAACTGACTTAAAAAGGTTAAAAAAGAAAAAAAGAAGCGCTTACTCCTTCAAAGAGGACAGACCTCGCAAACTCTGTATTGCAAGACCAGCGCTTAACCGACTGAGCTACGGAAGGTACGCAAATTTTCCACTAAAAGTTGATCAGAAGAAATTAAGCGCACGAATACAGTGGGGCATCTTCGGTTGGTTGGTTGGTTGATTTTGTGACGGCCAATTATCTACACTAGGGATATAGGCCCGAGGGGGAGTGCCCTTCGTGGGGGTCTTTCTAAGGGAACCTAACCCGTATTAACGCATGGAAATCCATGGTTCGAAGAAAACCACGAAAACTCCGAACGATTAGGCCGACGGGCGCGATTGGGATCGAACCCAGCACTTCCCGTCTACCAGTTTCGAGAGCAGAACCTCTCAGCCACTGGTGGGGCGGGGCATCTTCGGTGAAATTCCCATAAATGGCTGGAAAATATACTCCGATTTTTCATGCTTATTATATAACGAATAAGGGCCTTCCAGGAAACAAACATGGTCTTATTAGGCTCATCTAAAATAGTTTCATATTATATATTAATTTTAATAAGGTCGCCCATGTCATTTTCGGAGTGAAAAAATGTGAATAAAAAAATAGAGTTTTGCCGGAAACAACTGTTATCTTATTCTCTTCACATAAAACAGATTTATATTATATATCAATTTAAAGAAAATCGCCCGGACCGTTTTTGCGCAATCGAAATTAGGAATTTCTGACATCGCTTTTGCTTTAAAAATGGGTATTTAGATCTCAAAATATACTGCACGTAGAAATCTAAAAATTTCAGAATAGGATTAGACTGCAGATATAAGGCTGTTTAAAAAAAATCAGCTATATTTGCTGTGTTATTGAAAGGCGGCTTTTCGCGTTTTCTTTGAAGTCGAGTTAGGTGTATATATGAGTTCCGCCATCTACGAATTCTACGATACGATACGATACGATTTTAGGCTTAAGGCTACGTCACTGGAATACTATCGTATTCCATGATATAGAATTATTGCATATTTTCTATTTTAAGTTAATGCTAAAGTGGGAAAATGTAAAATTTAATTTACCTAAGTATCCTATTCATAATATCAAACTTTCAAAAACTAAAAACTTATAATAAATAGATAAATATAAAACTCAAATGAATGAGGCAATATCACAGTCTATTTAGTTATTAATGTTAATCAAAAACTGAAACTGTGGACAAAAAAATTAATTACTAAAATATAAGTGTATCATTAAATTGTAGTATTTTATCTAAATAATCACATATATTAGAAAGTTTATCTATAATGTTGATTTAGTTATTTTGATTGAAATAAAAATAACTTGTCAAGTTCGAGTGTTACTCGCTCAAAGAGGGTTCCGTACAATAAATATATGAAAGGGTATATATATATGAAATCTGGTCAATGCATTACACAAATGTACCATTAAATTTGTTATCTACGCTTTAAAAGCCGATGCCGCATAGCGTGCGCCACCTGTGACAAAACAAGAAAGAAAGAAAGAAAGAAAGAAAAAAATATTTAATAAATGAACGGTCAAGTGCGATTATTAATCGCGGCTCAGAGGGTTCCGTACAATAAATATATCAATTATTATCAGTATTATTAAAAAATTGTTGCTAAAACAATAATAAGAGTTTATAAAAAACTATATAACGTAGGATTGGGTATATCTGTATATACTAGAAAAGTATGAATAGGTGTACCATAAAAGATCAAAGAAATATGAAGCCTAAATAATGTCAATATTCTGGTCAAAAAATTGTTTTTAACATAAATCTATAAATCCTATACATATTCACCTTTGGGTAAAAAAAAGAATTTTTTTAGTATTTCCCAACTTACCTTAAAGTTAAAGAAAAGTGATTTACGGTTCTGCATATTTTCTTCACAAAGGACTTGAAGAGGCTATCACATTTTGCACTAAAATTGATAACATTGACGTATTTCATAATTAATTTTTGTAAATTTTGAAGAATTGGTGGAAAGCTTTGGACACTAAAATTTCTTTCTGTGATAACATAATATGCAAGAATCATTTCAAGATTCTTATTTTTATCAATTTTAAAGAGCTATCATTCCGCATGAGAACACATTTTCTGTTTTCCCTTTCCCAATATCGTTAGCCGTCTGCCATGGATTATCTAATTTTAAAATTCAAAATGTATATTCCATATACATGTACCATAACATTTGCATACATTTCGTTTAGTTTGGATACAATGACGCACAGAAATCATTTACATAAATTTTACTTTTGATTTTGGATAGCGTGGCACAAAAGATAAATCATTTTTTTTCATATAAATACATTGCAGCGCATTGTATAGGTTCAGTGAGAGTGATATTTTAACAGTGTATTGGTAAATTCAAAGTTTTGGTTACATGTGTAAATATATTTAGCTAAACCGAAAACAATTGAAATTGAATTTTAAAACATTGTTTAAAGCTACATCATGGCGTCATTTAAATTTTGATATCATATCTTTTAAAACTCATATTTTGAATTTATAAAAGATGTGAATGATAAAGCATCAATGAATACATTTTTATACATCCTTTTAAATTTAACATAATTCTTACACATGCAATCCTTATAATATTATAAATGTCAATGTGTGTCCGAAAGTTTGAATAAACTCTACGTCTAAACGGATGAATTAATGCTTTTGTATTTTTGGATATAGATGGATTACTACCCGGAAATGAACATAGGCTATGTTTAATTTATTTTATTCAACTATTTTGTTTAATAATCCAAAATTTCATTATTTTTCATACACAATGAATTGACATTTTTCCGATAAAATTTAACCATCTTCCTTTTTTCGTTGCCACAAAATAAAAACCCAGAATAATAATTTAATTTCCGATTGAGAGATTAAAACGGAAATTTTCAAGTATTTTTAATAATACAAGGTGCATGAATTTTGTGTAAGTGCGGAATGAAGGCAAATGTGACGTCATATATGCAAAATAAAACGGATATGCTTTGATGTTGAAATAAAATGAGATTGCGTTATTGTATTAATTCTTATTATTTAAAGAAAATTGTTGTCAATACTTACGGTTTATCGTCTGCGCACGGTTAAAATAAAGATTTAAATTTTAATTTAATATTAAAAAAAATTATTTTGAAGAGTAAATGGATAGCAAATGTCAATAATATGCACAGTAAAATTATCACTGTCGAAAATGACGTAATGATTAGTAGGAAATATGTATTTTCATTCTTAAAAAGTAAAAAATGAACTAGATAGAAAGGTTATGTTCTGTAATCGGGTTCGTAGTCAATTTGCTTTTTTTAGAGAAAGAAATTTGGTGCAAAAATAAATACATTGTTGTAAACAGGTTTGTTTTGTATGGTAAAGACTTAATAATATTCTAGATGATCATTTCTTCGCCCACCTTTGATGGCAAATATGATTGTAAAACATATAAAAAAGTATCATCCGATAATTTTCTTGCCACAGATGCCATATACGCACCTGGTTTGGCGCGATCTGTTTTTGACACGAATTTGGCGAAAACCTTGTTTTCGAATACCAGTTACATGTATATTTTTAAATTATGTTCTATTACTTAAAAAAGGAAATAACAATAAATAACTAAAAAGGTTCATTAATTTATATAATTTTAAAAGAAAATTAAAGTAAATAATTTATTAATAAATAAACAACAATAGCCGGGTTACCATGTCAAGCAAAATAATCTATTTTGGCAACAATTAGGTACCCTGGTGCGTATATGACATCTGTGACATTTTCTTATTACTTCATGATATAAACAGACATCCTGGTTCAGCGTATACGAGTTATGTCAATGATCTTATAATAAACAAATACCTTAAATTACTCATACTAGGCGCCCTTGGTGACCAGTTTGGTCTCCCTTAAGATTTATGTTTGGGAAAGCATGCTAAGCATTGCATCATGTTACTTTTATTCATAATTTAATTTACTTGGACTCCCTTAACCCTCTCGCTGCGCAACCCGATATTTCCGCGGGAAGCGTAAAAGTAGCAAAATTTGCGCAATCCGAGATTTCCTCGGGGATTCATTTTTTCCACTGGCGACTATATTTTAATTCAACTGGGACCACTTTTTAAATACTAAAATTCAGACTTTAACAACATCTACAAAATAACTATACTACAAAACTGATTTTTTTACAATAGTGGTGCGAGACTAGAAAATTAGTCTCCAGTGACAGCCCTGATTTCGCCTAATTTCTAATATCCTATGTCATCTACGATCCTGAACTCTTTTACAAAAAATGTTTACATATTTAAACGCTAAGCTTCTAAGCTATATATAGATTTGAAACATATAATAAAAAAATGCGCAATTTTTTAACCTATTTTGATAAAAAAAAAATACGCAGCAAGAGGGTTAAATATAATTAAAATAATCACTTAAGCTAATATTAGTTTTTGTTGAATTAAAATATCTCCATTTGTTGATTTTCTGTAAGCAAGTAAACCCTATTGGTTTACAATGGGATTTTATGGGAATTTGGAGAAATATTAGAGATATCGCCAAGTTGGCGTCACTTTTGGTGACAAACTTGGCTGTATTTGGCGACAGAACAGGGTGTCTATTGTAACCCCCCTTATTGGTGCGGGGATGCATTAAATGCTGTTCAATACCAATGAAATGCGCTTCATTTGGGCGTTGGCATTAAACAATTAACAAATAATTGTGCTTTCTGTGCCACGTACGATAGCGTAATATATATAGAGAGATTTTCTCCTGTAAAATGTGATAAAGAATTGGTTTATTATATATGTTTTTAATTATCGGAAGGGAAATGCTTTGCTCAATTAATTCATTTCTTCTTTTTATGCTACGTGAACGACGTCACGGGTAACAGCTAGTTATAAATAAAACAAAAATAAAATGATGAAATAAATAATATAAATGTATGTATACATTTGTACATTATGTACATTAATTAATAGCATAGCGTCACTTAAAATTTGATATCATTATTTTTAAGTTCCGTATTTAAAATTCTTATAGTAATAAGATAAAGTGCTGCGTCACAAACTTTTAACCCGTTAAGGGTTTTTTGTATTGATATATATACAACAAAATGAACAAAATTAGGCAAAATTACAAATATCGAAAGCTACCAAAAGTATTTAAAAAAATTAACGCATTAAAATAAAAGTTATTATTTGGATTTATACTACATATCTTAAGTCATTTTCAACTTAATGTTTTAGATTATATATATATAAATTTATACGCTTTGCATCATATTTTACATTTAAATATTTATAAAGCTATTCTATTTAATAAAACATCTTCTAGATAAATTTGTAAATAAATTTTATCAGCAAAAACATAAATTTAAATTAAATTTTTTTATAACTTTATAGAAGATCTAAGAAGAAAATATAGGCTCAAATTTATTACTATTTACCTATAATATAAACAAATGTGACTGCATTAGTGTTAATGCATCATAATAAAGTATTAAAAAGAAATTGAAAATAAGATAAAGATACTAAATTACTTACAGAATATTTTAAATGTAAAATTGTTTTTTTTAATTCTATGTATTTTTTAAACTAAAATATATAAAATAAAAAGAATCAATTATGTTTATAACATTTATATTGTGCATAAATTTATCCATCTTCGATAATTTTTAATAAACTTTCATTACCTCGTGAAACTCCTCTTTATTTGAATTAATTATCTCATTAGAAAACTCTTAGACTAAATGACATTGAAGATTCGTTTATGAACTGAGGGAATTGGAAGCATTGCGAATCATTGACGTCAAATTTATAAGAAAAGTGTTGTGATAAGATTCTTATTAGGAATAATCAGTCATTGTTATTTTACTTTAAAAATACGAATGATACTTTACGGTATATTTATGTTCTATAAGACATGATAATTTTATGCATATATTGTATCCTTTGTTATGTTTTACAGTAGATAATTCTTAAACAATCAGTTTTAGAGGTATAATGCCAACTACAACAATATCGTCAAATAATGTACCGCAACGTAAGAAAATAAATTTACCTCGACGTATTTGTTTTGAAGAACAATATTTACAGAATTTAAATATTTAACTGGTCCTGGAATATTTATCTACACTTTAATAATTAAAACGTTAAAAATTAATATTTGTAAAGCCAAAACATACCGTTATAATACTTTGCGTTTTACGAATTACCAGCTGTTTTTGGCGCTAAACAGAATTCATTTTTTTTTTTTTTTTTTTTTTTTTTAGTGAGAGAAAATACTAAAAATTCCAAAACTCAAAAGCATTATAATGATATTTAGTATCCCGCATCCGTATAAAATTTAAACTTTTGTAACTTAATAAAAATAACTGTTTTGAATTAAGTGGGATTTGGCCTGATTCAAAACTTTTGACCTTTTTTTAACCGGAACTATACCTTAAAAATAATTCGTTTAATAATCAGTTATTGGACAATAATAAGAGAGGATGTATTATATGTATCACACTTGACATCTTTGACATAAATGTACACGTATTCAGGAGATCGCACAAGTAAAATTATTTGTTGATTTATTTTAAATACTCTACAGTCATGTGTATAAATCATACAAGAAGTTAAATTTAGAAATGTAACTATTTGTTTAAAAAACGAGGATATATAAGGAGATTGCTGCAAAATGTACATACAGAAATTTAACAGGTCTCCAAAAATCGCTCCCATCACCACGCGACATTTTATTTACAACTGTTCTGAACAAATATTTTCTAGTATTTGTCTTAAAACCCTTGACTTCAATCACAAAAAGTATTCATTTTTAATCAATGTTTCCACATCTGCTTTGATTGCTCAAATTACACGTTGAGACTATTATTACGCTTACCCGAAATTTTAAGTATTGTGAAACTTAAATGTAGACATGGAGGAAAGACTACATTTACTCCGTGATGTAGTTAAACAAGTTGGAAATTGCTCGTCAAACGTTGCAAATGAGGTGCGTTCGTACTATAACTAGTTTTATAATTATTTTTTGCACCCCATATTGTACCGAATGTATATTTTTTTGCGCTTCATAAGTGCATAGTCTGTAACATCATTAAAATGAACTTACAATAATATTTTCCCCATTCCCCGTAATGTAACGGAAAACTTTTGACTGTCCCTGTAATTAAACTATACATCCGATTTTCATAAAATTGGAAATGGCTCGACAAAATTTTGCAGCAATTATATATTTAAAATTTCAGACCATTCGGAAGGCTGTAAAATCATTAAAATGCATTTGCAATAATTTTTTCCCATTGGCCATAATGTTACGGAAAACTTTTGAGTGTCCCTGTAATTAAACTATACATACGATATTCATAAAATTGGAAATGGCTCAACAAAATTTTGCAGCAATTATATATTAAAAATTTCAGACCATTCGGAAGGCTGTAAAATCATTAAAATGCATTTGCTATAATTTTTTCCCATTGGCCGTAATGTAACGGAAAACTTTTGGGTGTCCCTGTAATTAAACTATACATCCGATTTTCATAAAATTGGAAATGGCTCAACAAAATTTTGCAGCAATTATATATTAAAAATTTCAGACCATTCGGAAGGCTGTAAAATCATTAAAATGGATTTGCTATAATTTTTTCCCATTGGCCGTAATGTAACGGAAAACTTTTGGGTGTCCCTGTAATTAAACTATACATCCGATTTTCATAAAATTGGAAATGGCTCGACAAAATTTTGCAGCAATTATATATTAAAAATTTCAGACCATTCGGAAGTCTGTAACATCATTAAAATTCACTTGCAATAATTTTTCCCATTGGCCGTAATGTAAAGAAAAACTTTTGACTGTCCCTGTAATTAAACTATACATCCGATTTTCATAAAATTGGAAATGGCTCGACAAAATTTTGCAGCAATTATATATTAAAAATTTCAGATCATTCGGTCGGGCAGTTTTTGCTCTGTTATATGCGGACGGACGGACGGACAGACGGACGGACAGACGGACGGACAGACAGACGGACTGAACGACGACTATAGGTGCTACGTATTTATATAATTACGAACGCACCTAAAAATCATCAAAATTGAAGAATAATCAATACTAAAGAAATCCATTAAAAATGAAATTGAAAAATACGATATTATCGACAGTTTCGATCTTTGCCAATATAATCATTAGGTGGCAATGCAATCAATTGCATTCTTTTTTAAACGTCGATTGTTCTTCCGAAAGATGTATCGAGATATAAATTATAAATACTTATATACTACGTTATAAATACTTACCAAATTGGTATTATGATGGTATAAAGCCTTTATTACCTGGGGAAGATTGCTATGAAACTGCTCAAACACTCACGACCTTGAAATATTTTTATTCACTACAACGGAATAACAACACAGATTGTTGTAAAAATTATCTGGATGATCTGTAAAACATATTTGTAAAACAAAATTGGCATTTATTGCAAATTCATATATCTTTACAGGTAAATAATTAATTACTTTTAGATTAAATGAATGAAGTAAAGTAATGATTCGTGTTAGGCAATTCCGGCCGGATATCCGATTCCTAATTTTAGAAAAAACGTGAAATTATGTGCAAAACTGACATCATTGTTTTAACTACTGGAATATGAGAATATTTCAAAATATCACATTTCAGTATTTTATGCTAAACATGTTATATCAGTAATTGCCTTTTACTATTATAATAGCTCGGATTTACGTGCTTCCTCTGAGTAGGTAAGTGAATAAATTTCGACTGTATTTTTGTTTAGGCAAAGGTATTTTAATCTTCCCATAACATATATATCGTCGTCTCAGGGCAACAGTAGAACATCTAGTAATAGTACAAAACGAGAAGTCTGATTTACTGCTATAAATAACTGCGTTTGCATCTAGTGGAACAACTTCTGAAACACAAAGCTATGTTTAATACTATATCTCAGATGTGTTTTATAAAAATTCCCCACTGTTCCATTAGATGCAGCAACAGAATTTCATAGCAGTAAGTCAGACATCTTTTTTTTCGATTATTAATAGATGTCATACTATGAGTCTGAGGCGACGATATATCTTTTATATAATTAAAGAAACTGGAGCTGTCTGTAAAGCATAAAATGTAACACTTTTCAGTTACGTTGTAAAGATAAGAAGAGGTTAATTTTTATACTTAGTTTTCTTTCTTCTGTCTAAAGTAGAAGAAAGTATAGTCGGGCCCGGTTAAGACGCTCACGCTTAATAAGCGGATTTTTCCGATCCCTTGAACACCGACCAAAAGGCTAAAGCAGAAAATCACGTTTAATACGCGAACGGTTATTACGCGATCCCGCTTAATACGTGATACTTGTTTGGACCTTTGAAGCAAAAAATCACGCTTAAGACGCGAATTTATAGATCAAGATGCGAATGCCTTTTCTCTTTTGCAGTGTTCCCAATTTAGTGATTTTTTTTTTATTCAAATACAAAACATCATTTCTGAATAGTAATATTTACTTTATTTAAAAAGTGAATTAATTAAGGCCGGAACATTACTTATCGAAAATAGTGGTAGATATTTTAATTTTAAAAACTCCGCTAAATTAGCAACACTGCAATTTTTCTTTGATCCCGCGTCCTAACATTCTTTGTCTCTCACTTTGTGTATGTTTTTATTGTAGTAGTGCATGTAGTAGTGCATAGTACTAACTATGACATACGAATTGAGAATGATCAGATACTTCATAAAAATTATTATAATTAGAGCCCACACCACCCAAACCATGATTATACCTGTTGTTCGTTAGGTTTTAAATGTACGTTATATCACTTTTATGTTTTATAATGCATATTGTTGGCGAAAAAAAGATGATAAAGATTAAACAAATAAGACTGCACTGTAAAAAATAATGCTAGTTTTCCAGTAGGAATTGGAAAAATAGTTGCCCTTATCGTACCGGAGTAATTTCCAACCCAGCTCGGAATAATATCCGTAAAATCGGAATAAAAACCGTAAAATAACGTTTTACTGGCTATTTCCTTATTTTTACAGATATTATTCCGAGCTGTGTCGTAAATTATACCGGTACGATAAGGGCAACTATTTTTCCGATTTCTACCTGGTAGCATATCATGCGGTTGTATAATTCTTTTATGTTTTCTGTGTTTTCTTTACTTTTTGCTATCCTTACAATGTTTCTTACACAAAGAGTAATAAGGATAGTTTTCTTATTATATTAAAAATCTAGGACAGATTATAATGGCATTCATTAATCGCAAGTACTAATTATGATTTTAATAACTGAACTGTGCTTCAAACGTTTAATATTTTTTTTTATGTTAATTAGTCTAGAAAGAAAATTATTATGCTTTTTGCTTGTAACAGATTAATCGAAAACTAAGCCAGGTTTTAATCACTATTTATTTTCAGTTATAATTCCAGTCGGTCCTTTAAAAAGAAACAATGATTTAAAATAAAATATAATTAAGACTTGGTCTAAAAGTACATAAAAGACACAATTTTAGACAATGAACATATAACTGGAAGCTCTAAAGTTCATTTAGACGTGTAAATAAGATTTGTAAATAAGCTAAATTCCAACAACATTATGCAAATCACGTTTAATACACTGTAAAAAAAAAAAAAAAAAAAAAAAAAAAAAAATCCGACCAGTTTTCCTGTAGAAATCGGAAAAATAGTTGCCCTTATCGTACCGGAAAATTTTCCGACCCAGCTCGGAATAAAATCCGAAAAAAAAGGAAATAGTCAATAAAACGGTATTTTACGGACTTTATTCCGAGCTGGGTCGTAAATTTTTTCGGTACGATAAGGGCAACTATTTTCCCGATTCCTACAGGAAAACTGGTCGCATTTTTTTTTTTTTTTTTTTTTTTTTTTTTTTTTTTTTTTTTTTTTTTTTACAGTGTGCGCTTACCGGCTTAATACGTGACTTTTGTCCACTCCCTTGAAACGCGTCTTAACTGTGTTCGACTGTATTGTAATCGAAATGTTTTTCGACGGATATCCACGATATAGAGGTCTGAGATCCCGAAAAACATGCTTATAGAAAATGACTGAACGTCAGTGTGTGTGTTTGTGTATGTGTATCTTCTTTGTATCACCGAAAAGTGTTTGAAGTTAATGGGACTAAACACGCATTATAGTACACGGAGGAACAGAAATAATAATAAATATGTGATAATCTCATTTTAAACATGTTACGAGCTAGTGGAGAAGCCAGGGTGACGGTCCAGATTCTGTGGATACCGGTAATTTCTTAAATTTATTTCCTCCATCTTCAGTCGAAGAAAATTCTGCAATCAGATAAGCCGAAATTTATTACATTAAAAAAGTGGTATCCAGAACTTCTGTATTTCCACTCTGGCTATCTCACTGTAATAAGCTATATGCAATAAAATCCTTTTAAGCAATGATTAATCAGTGGCAGGCTCCACAATGCTCTGTCCCCAAAACATATGTTTGTTGCGACTTACTATTCATACATACGTATGTACCTTTAGAATAAATCAGCCCATACATCAGGTTTTAAATGTTTCTGCAAAATGCAAGAGTCTTATTTTAATTTTAATTTTTAGTGTTGCAATAACAAAACATTCAAAATCACTGGCACATTATTTATTTAGACAGTATGTCTCTTTAGGAATAGAAAAGGTCAATTTTGTAAAATTTAAATTGAAAAGTATAAATAGTTTAAGATGTTATGTATAACACAGAAACATTCTGAACCATACAAATAAAAATAATATAGAAATATTTCAAAACATTTTAAGAAATTATGTGACATTTTATAGCTTTTTTCGAAGAATCGCAGTCACGTATCGTCACAGATTCAAGTTTCGTATTATAAAATAAACTTTTGTAGAGGTTCAATTTTATGACAACAACAGTTTCTACAAATTGAAAAAGCCTATATTAAGCGTGACAGGACTACGTAAAATTCCTACAAAAGCTATAACAGCACTATTATATGTAAACTGGAAAAGAATTTAGAAACTCTTCTGCTAGCAAAAAATATTTATAAAGATAAGCTAATATTTTTTGCTTATGAGACACAGTTTTTCAGCCGAGAATGTTAATAAAATCATATCTTGATATCAAGAAATGGCCGAGTAAAACGTACAATGTAATTAAATCGTACACTGTCAAAAAAAAAAAAAGATAAATATTTACGAATCTATGAAAATATATTTTAACCGCTAGTGAAAATATGCATTAAGCGCTTCAGAGTTACCCATGAATCCTTAAACTTTCTTTATATTTAGAAAACTATTAAAAAAATTATTTTCAAAATTTAAAGAAGTATTGTTTTAAAATTAAGATCCCTTTACTGCCCAAAGTTTTCGGAAACGTTTCCGTGTAGTTTTAAAGTATAATACTCGGTTTTCTCACGTTGAAATGTGGTTTTCAGGATGTAATCAAGTCTTCATTAAACATTTTCATCTGTACAAAATACACTGTAAAACAATCCGACAAGTTTTCCTACCAGTTTTCCTGTAGGAATCGGAAAAATAGTTGCCCTTATCGTACCGGAAAAGTTTCCAACCCATCTCGGAATAAAATCCGTAAAAAAGGGAAATAGTCAATAAAACGGTATTTTACGGATTTTATTCCGATTTTACGGATTTTATTCCACGCTGGATCGGAAAATTTTCCGGTACGATAAGGGCAAATATTTTTCCGATTCCTACAGGATAACTGGTCGGATTTAAACTGTATACAGTTTATAAATACAAGAGTAAAATATATATATATATATATATATATATATATATATATACATATATATATTGCTTTAAATTTTAATGTTAATACTGTTTATTTATCATGTTTATTCGACAAGAAAATGTTTAATTGCGAATTGAAAGAATTCCGAGTAACTATATTCGGGGTTGTGAAAACTGTATAAAATGCTATTAAAACTAATCGGAGACATTACCAAAATACAGTGGCAAAAGAAGAAACTTTATTTTTATAAATGTTTCTTTATAAAATACGAAAATATACTGATTTTTCAGGTTTTAAAGATTAAGAAAGCTTTTCGGAATCGTAGCAAATTCAGAAGATGAAATTGTTTTTATGTAGATTTCGTATGAAATACTACCTATTACATTATCTCCTATGTTGGAATTCTGGAAAATTTTTGCAGATCTACACCGATTATGACCCCTAGAACCAGTGGTGGGATTCAGCCTGTTCGCACCGGTTCCGTAGAACCGGTTGTTAATTTGTGTTGAGTTTGGCGAACCGGTTGTTAAAATTATACTTCAAAATCGAAAATCCATTACTAATTTACTTTCTTTAAATGTTTATCTGTACAACAGCGTTTTCTAAACATAAAACTGTGACATGTACTGATTTATTTCGTTTAATAAAATGATGTTTCATTAGCAAATAGAATACGCTTTTTCATCATCAGTGCGGTAAAAAGCAAATTCAACTAAAAATAATGAAACTTTGAAGATTTTAAGAATTTTGGGATTCAAATTAGCAGCCTATGCTAACCCTAGTTATATGGCATATTCATTTAACGTTAAAATAACTACATTTTTTCTAAAAAAAGTACTTTGTTTTGGCATGAAATGTTCCCTGTTATCCCATCCCTGATAGTTAAATCGTTGAATTTAGTGGTATACTTCGAACTGCGTTTATTTTTTAAATATTGTTCTTCATACCTTAGCCGTCATTTAAATCAAAGTAGTTATTTTTGTAAATATAACAAAATCTAAATTTTTATAAGAGTCCTATTACTTATATTTAGAAAAATATTTTCCATGCTCTTACAAATGAAAAAAATATCGTATGGTTTAAACTTGCCGAGTCATGAAGCTTTGTATTTTACGAATTTCTAACGTTGTCTGGCCCATTTTATGTATCAAGAAATGATAAAATATTCCTAAAATTCTAAATATCAAAACTCGAGAAGCTTTCGTCGCGCAAAAATTTGTCTCACTTGCTATAGCATTGACGATGTTTTATGCATATGTTATAGGACCAAAGGACAGCATAAAAATTTAAATTTTGTAACTTTTTTCTAAAATAAAAACGGTTCTTAGAAATTTAAAACAACATTTGAAATATTATTATGATACTGAAAAAAAGCACATACAAAATAAGGACGATGAAGGTTTTATTATTTCAGAAACTTGAAAAAATGTCAAATTTGTAGAAGATCATAATTGTTTTATTGACCTCAGGAACATGATTTTAAAAACAACCTAACGAATAAAAAAAAATTATTGTCTTGTGAATTCGGACAATTTAAAACCAAGTTGTCGTCAATTTGAATATAGGGATAAACTAACGTTTTTTTCTCCGTTAGATTTCTGGCATATTGGAGAAGTAACACTTCTATGGAAAGCAACTGAAGAACTATTATTTATATTTAATGATTATCGAGGGGTTCTTTTTACTATATTTTAAATATTCTTCTGAAACTATGGAATTTTTAAAAGTATTCAAAAGGCTAAAAGTATTGCCAGAACAACTGCTGCTAGTTCATCAGAAATGAAAAAGGAATTCTCAAAGATAATCATAATATGGTCAGACAAAAGAAGACGATTAACTATTTCTAATGTATCAAACATAATGATAATTAGTTTACTTGGCCTTAAAACCTCTAAAAGAAATATTTCTTACTTTTATAGCAAATGAATGTTAAGGAAGAAGTACACATCCGATAATGTTTTAGAAAAGACAAAAAAATAAATAAATAAATAAATAAATAAAAATAAATAAATAAAAGTCTCTTTCGGAGAGTATATACCCGCAGAGGCGTGGCTGTTGCCATTCCTGAGTAAAGTCTAATGAAGTAGCCGGAATGAAGTTCCCATTTGCATTTTATATGCGTAGTACGTTATGCTCTAAATGTTTTATTTTCTACTTCTTAGAGCTTAAAATATTTCATTGTTGCCGTTTCACAGCAAAGGTGAATTTAGAATGTTATTAGAATGTTATTAAAATATTAGAATGTTAGAACAAGGTGGTTTTAGATAGCGTGGTTTTGCGCATCATTGTTGTTGTAACTGGTATACCATAAAGGATATTTGTCGATTTGTCACCTACACCCGGCTAACGGATAAATATCTTAAAATTAATGCATTAATTTCTAATTAAGTTATAAAAATTTTCGAAAGTTGCATTGTCATCAGAATCACAGCTGTGTATATAATTTTGTAATTCTAGCCTATCAGGAAGTTAATAACATAATGATTACAAAATTCTGTATCCATGAACCAAATTAAGTTGAATTACTAGAAAACAGGAATTCTGCTTTTTCAGAATTTAGTGTCGCCCCCGATGAAAAAAAAATACTTATGTATATATAAATAGTACAAAACAATTTTCAATTTTAAGACTTAAAGGCACACGCTTTTATTTTATGTAAAATTATGTCATTGGTATCCGCTTATGTATTCCACATTTACGATCCACTCTTGAACATTTACAGTAAAGCATGCATAGGGCGACACTATCAAAAAATCATACACAAATGAAGCAAGAAAGATGCCGCCATTCAAGAAACTCGACAAAAAACGGCTATATAATCATTCATAGACCTTCATTTATTTGTAACATTAATATAGACACTTAAAATTAAATATAGTTTATAATAGCTCCATGTTTTAACAGAAATCATTCGTTTATATTTTTTCAAAGTGGCACGGATTTTAATTACATTTTCTTTCGGTTGTATGAGAAAATGGCAACAAAAAGATATAATTACTATTTCGCAACTATTTTTCTTTTACTTTCTACAGAAATGGAGTACTTGCGATGCCAATATTAAGCAAATGGCTCTAAAAACTACAAAAAATTAATATTTCAAAAATTGCATATTAAAGTACATTTTTTCCCAATACGACGGTATAAAAGTTGAAAATGCGCGATGCTTAGAAGTTTAAAAAATTGCTATAGAGTATTTAATGTTACTGCTTTTTTTTTACGGCTGGCTTCTGTAAGGTAACGTTATTTTTTGGAGGCGGCACAAAATAAGCTGGGAGAAAGAAATAGCATACCGTACCAGGGGTTAAAAAAAAATTGAAAGTGAGGACGCTTATCCAGATGCTATATGCTATTATCTCATGTAACACAAGCTATTTAATATTTTAAAACACTTTTCTGTACAATAATCTAGTTTTTCCTATATCCTTTATTGTTTTATTTAAGTATTAAATATATTAAGTAATGTACTACCTTTTTGAATACCTTTTTTAGCTTTTTAACATCATAAAGTTATTTTCAGTACAGAATACCCAAAATAATCGGAATTTATTTTTGCTGGTTTAAATCCTAAAATTTATAGTGTGCTGACACATTTCATCGGCAATTGTTATCCATCGCAGTTACTGTATGAAATGATTTTAAAAGATGTTGCATGTTTTTAAACTGTGCGCTAAATATTATTATTTCTACAAAATTTCCATATATAACTTCTTTACGTGCGCATTATTATTACTACAAAAACTATCTTAGAGTCGCTTGTGTCTAATTACAATAGACGACACTGACGAATATATCGGTGAAATTTACATCTTTGGGTGCAAAACTTAACATAAAACACACATTAAAAAAAAATCCAGAAATCAAGTACCTAACACTTACAAGAGACGATTTATCAACACTTTGAAGAAATTACAAGTATTTATCACCAAATGAAGGATAATTGACATTCTGCGAGTTAGTACTCGTATTCTCACGAGATTAGAGACTTCAGCAATATCTCAGCTTTTCCTGTAGTTAGTGTTTTTAATATCTAACTGATTTTAACTTTAGATAATAGGCATGGGTTAAATCTTAAGATTACATTTCCGCTATTGTTTGTATTATCCTTATTGTGTTATATTGTTTTGATGCATTTTCTGATAGAAATTTGAATCAGGGTTTCATTATTGCCTAACATTTATTAAATATATTACATTCTTTTATCGGGAAATTATTTCAGGAATTTTGTTGTTTCACTGTACTAAAAGATGAAAGTTTTTTATCAATGCTCTTATAATATTACAAAGTGTTTTAAATTTCTGTGTGTAAGACTCGCATTAACTTTAATATTTGCGAAGCACGGATATTGGCGGTCGCCAAACAGTGAACTCTCGCCAAGGCAGAAATGTTCGAACTGGAACAGGAGGTAGTCGCGGCGGAGATCGTGTAGTGAAAAGGTTGGAGTGAAAATCAGTGGTGTGTCGCCCTGATTGTGTTTTGATAACATCGGCATCTTAATGTCTTTGTGAAATAGTGTAAAATAACCAGAAGTTAATGTTATAATATTCGTTGTGTGTGTGTTGTTTGTCCTGTAAATAAACTAGTATTCGTCAAGCCAGCATTTCTTATTTTAACGATGTGTCTTAGCAGTGTTTTTGCATCTCAAGTATTTCTTAATAAAATAAATAAGTAACATTTTTCTAAGGTTAAGGAGATATAGATGAGAAACATTCCATAGTAAAGAAAGGTAATAAAGAAATAGAGGAGAAAAAGTTGTATTGGCGCAGCCGGCAGGATTGTTCTCACGGGGTTTGGTAATATCAAAGAGGTAAGAGTCTTGTTCGTTTTTATGCTAGCCCAAAAATAAAATTATATTATTCTGTTATGCTGTAAAATAATTAAAAATATTATTGTCTAGATTCATGAAGAACAGAATGAGTAATTAAATGAAGGTTATTAACACTACTTATCATTAGATTGATTATTTCTTTGAATGTAAAATTTGAAACGAAAGTATTGTTTGTTGCATCTGAAATTTCATTAAATAAATAAGGTGTATATTGCATTATATTTTAAATATGCAGTAATGTTAAAATAAGATAAATGTAGTGTAAAATAAAGGGAATATTTCACTGATTTGGGATTAAAGTTCAATAGCGGTTGCGTAAATTATTATGGAATTATTTTTCCCTTTCTTTTTAAATGTTTTCGAAAGACTAAACAGGTGTGAATATTTTGTTTTTCTGCTATTTCATAAGAGCAAATAAATAAGTGAGATTAATATTATAATTTGAAAGTGCTTTGGAAATACTTACATTACTTAACGTTGACGTAATAGAATTATGGAATATGTTTTGTTTTTTAAATTGGTTATTTATTACCTTCGCAATTTGAAAATGCAGGAAGATAATTAAAGTTGTGTTATTTATGATTTCCTCATTCTACAAAAAGAAAGAAAAAAAAAATAAAAGGTTGTTTATTTCATATTTTATTAGAGGTGAAATTGATATATTTATTATGTGATTGTGCAACCAAGTTTCGTAGGTTGAAAGTAGTGATTACATTTTTTTTGTTTGTTTGTTTGTTTAAGAAAGTTCTTTCATAGATCGGAATTAGTATTTTTTTTCTTTATGCTTTATTTAAGTATCCTGAGTTTCGTAAATGGAAACTAGTGTTATGAAGGCATTCTTTTATATTATTTTTAAATCAAAACTAACATTATGATTTAAATTGTATATATGGGTACGGAGTGTTGAAACAAATATTATGAGTGCATTTGTTATTTATAGACATTGAATGTACATCCTAATTTATAATTCTTTGGTGTTCTACTATTTTAGGGTTAATGGTTATTGAAAGCAATTTGGTGAAAGGGAATATTAGTACATTTTAATTATTGCTGAATGTGTTTTTGTTTTTAACTCATTTAAAAATGAAAGTAAATAATTGATTTATTTATGTGTTCATATATGATTTTTTCTTTTCGTAATGATTCGGAAAGTTCATTTTTGACTAGATTTAAAATACCGTTGATAGAATTATTTAATTAAATGATTGAAATAAGCATTTAAATTCCAAACGGTTCTATTGAAAAGTTATTTGATGATTGGTTATAGTTACATTTTTTTTTTGTGGGAATTAATAAGTCTTGAGTTTTATTACGCTGTCTTTAATTCATTACTAGCATTTTGAATTCGTTAGAATAATTTTTTTTTACCATGGCATTCCTGGGTAGGGGCAGGAAGGAAGATCTAATCGAGCTAGCAACAGAGCTGGGTATAGAAGCTAGCATGGATAATAAGAGGGCAGATATTAGAAAATTAATATCAGAAAATGAAAATTTCGTCGAAGATGAGGCCAAAGTATCTCTGAGTAGAATCATAGAAGAACGAATTCGGCGTGAGACAAAAGAGGAAGAAGAACGAATTCGGAAAGAAGAAAGAGAGGATCGAATCCGGAAAGAAGAAAGAGATCACGATCTAGAAATGAAACGGTTGGAATTAAGAAGAAATAACGTAGATTTGGGTGATGGAGTTGAAAATTCAAACGAAACAAGATCTAGAGTACAACTGATGCAGATAACTCCTAAATACGACGAAAAAGTAGACGAAATGCAACTGTATTTAGTAAACTTTGAGCGTCGGGCGGCAATGGCGCGTGTACATAAATCAGAATGGGTAGCATATTTACTGGGATTGTTACCAACAGATATGGCTAATAATATAGCTCGAGAGCCTCCTGAGAGAGCCAATGACTATGATTTCGTGAAGGATATGTTATTAAAGCGTTACAAGCTAAATCCCGAAAAGTTGAGGCAATTATTTTTCCGGCATCAAAAGGGACCAGAAGAGTCTTGGAGAAGCTACAGTCATGCATTGAACACTTATTTCAATGAATGGATAAACGAATTAAAAGTTGAGAATTTCGACCAATTAAAGAAATTATTGGTAGCGGATCAACTCAAACGCAGAGTTCCAAACGAAGTGAAAGAACACTTCTTGCATCAATGGAATAAATTGATCGACCCTCTAGAAGTTGCAGAAAAAGTTGATGAATACGAAAGTTTGAGAGACGGGTTCAAGAAAAGCTCAGTACCCGCTAAACTAAAAGATGTTCCTGGATGGCAATTGGATGAGAAAAATAAGTACAAATCTAAGGAAAGGTTCGAAAATAACAAAAACGGTCATTTTGACGATTGTCAAAACCGAAAACGGTCATTGTCAGGAACGACTAAATATGGAGGAAATGACAAACAATTTGACAAAACAAAATATCAAGGGACTTGCCAAAAATATAGGAATTCCAGGGTGTTTAAACCTACATGTTTTGCATGCGGTGATTCAACTCATTTTTCACGGGCTGGTCCTGAAAATAATATCCAGAGAACGCGAAGCAGAATTGAAAGGGCTAATAGTAATTTGGTTACTACAGAAGGAACTATAGAAAATAAAGAGGTGTTGTCAGCTCGAATCACAGGGCCGGTATTGTCCCCGATTAAAATAAATTCGGTAAAGTGTGATGAACTGGAAGGACTAGAAAAAAGGAATACCAACATTTTACTTAAAACGAATTCAGAAGTTTCTGAAATTACTACAATTGCTTCTCATCAAACTGAATCTGAAGCGAAGAATGAAATTGAAAATCTGAAAAGAGTTCACCGAAAAGAAATAAATAAATTAAGTGATTCTCTTGAAAGGTATAAATCTGATGCTAATGAGGCTAAAGAAACATTAAAATATGCTAATGAGGTCCTTGAAAATTCAAAAGAAGTTATCGAAAAACAGAAGAAAGAAATCAGTTCAATAGAGGAAGAATGTATGTTTTTGAAAGAAGAATTATCAAAAGTGCAGTCTGAAAAGAAAGGCTTACAAACAAAACTGCAATCTTTAACAGAAAACCTTGAAATTCAGAAACAGAAAGGATACGAATTTGCTAATGAATTGGACAAAGTCAAAGAACAAGTTGGAAAGTTCGATTTATTACAAGCAGATTATTTAACCTGCAAGAATGAAGTGGTTATGTTGGAAAAGACTAACCGTGATTTAGAAGAAAAACTTTGGCTTGCTTATAAAAAGTCTGAATGTGAGATGAATTTTAAGGAACAATTCGAGAGCCGAAAGTTAGAAGAAGTTCTTAGGACTATAAATTCACAAAAAGATGAATTGGAAAAACTGATATGTGAGAAAGGGAAATATTATTATGAATTAAATGATCTTAAAAATGTGAAGAAAAATTTTAAGAACAAGCTTGACAAAATTTCTTTTGAAATTAAACCTGAAATGAAGTTTAAAGAACGATTAGGATGTGAGTGCGAAAGATTAGAAGAAGATGTTAATACCATCATTTTTCAAAAGAATGAAACAGGGAAATGTAGACCTAAGAACAGAAAGTGTAATGATGAATTAGTCAAGTTGAAAAAAATTAACAATGATCTTCAAAACAAGCTGAATGTTACCATTTCTCAAAATGAGGATGTCTATGAGTTTGTGCAAGTACTTGAAAAATGTGAGTTTAAGGAGACTTATAAAATTGAAGAAATGCAGTCTAATTTGAAACAGTTGAAGGAGAACTTTACAGTCAGTCCTGTTAATCGAGAAACGGAAAACACAGTCTTGCAGCAGTTGATTGCTATCTTAGAAAAATATGAAGCGGTATCTAGAACCAAATTAAAACAATGTCATACGACCAACTTTAAGTATAGTGAGCAGATTATGGATTTAGAAGGAAAGCTCAAAGCAAAGGAAAAAATTATCCGTGTCCTGAATAATGATATTCATAGTCTACATAAAGCATACAAGTATTTAAAAACATTTTCAAAGGAGCAACAAGCAGAAATACAGAAATTTATGCGAGTAAGTGAGAAAATGAAAATACGGCTGGCAAAGTCTAAAAATTTAAATAATTCATTAAAGTATGATCTTATTCAGATTGAAGCGGAAAAGAACAAACTTGAAAATGAGTATAAAAATTTGAAAGTTAAGGAAGAAACATCTAAAAAAGTTGATGATGAAGAACATCACCTGAAAAACGAAACGCTTGAAAGAATTTCGAGAAAAAGAAAAGAAGAGACTGTTTCAGACGAAAAGTCACCAGATTTCACAGTGCTGAAAGAAGTTAAAAATCTAGAAGATAGAGGAAGAATTAGAATAGATGCTGAGCAGTCAGAAAAAAATTCCAAAAATAAGAAGAAAACAACAGAAATAGTTGAAATTCAGGATGATACAAGAAGAAACAGAAAAACTTCTGAGCAGCCAAAAGTTAGTATAGAAAATAGGAAACAAAAAACGAAAATATTTGACACTCGTAAAGACAAAAGAAGAAATAGAAAGGCAATTGAGAAAAAAGAAATTGCTACTGACAGCAAGAAATATATTGGTGAAGTTTTACAGGCCTTTCGTGAAATAGGTCTTACAGTAATCCTGGAAAAGTGTGATTTTGGAAAAAGAGAAGTAAAATTTTTAGGGCATATAGTTGGATCAAGAAGACATGTCCCAGACCCAGAAAAGGTGGAAGCTATGAAGAAACTAGCGACGCCTACCAACAAGAAAGAATTGAGAACAGTTCTGGGGATAGTAAGTTATTATACAGACTGTATCCCGAACTTTGCAAGCATCGTACTACCTTTATCCAACTTGACAAAACAGAGAGTTCCCAGGGATTACCACATGGGGCCAAGCTAGCTCGATGGGCATTAGCCCTTCAAAGATATAATCTAAAAATTACCTATAGGAAGATGCACTTTCCAGATTCCCTTAGGGAAAGATATAAACTTATCGTATAATGATTGTATTATTAAATATTCTGATATTTTATGTTATGTTTAATTAAGACTGTTGTTTACATTATTATTATATATATACATATTTTTTTTTTATTTATGTGTTTAAAAAGTTTGGGCTAGCGAACAGGCTTGGGCAGCGAACAGGCTCCTTTAACATTGTGGTTGTGAAAATAACTGTACTTTTCTTAGCAGCATAGTCTCTAAGGAGAACTATGTGCTCCTTAAGGAGGGACGTGTAAGACTCGCATTAACTTTAATATTTGCGAAGCACGGATATTGGCGGTCGCCAAATAGTGAACTCTCGCCAAGGCAGAACTGTTCGAACTGGAACAGGAGGCAGTCGCGGCGGAGATCGTGTAGTGAAAAGGTTGGAGTGGAAATCAGTGGTGTGTCGCCCTGATTGTGTTTTGTTAACATCGGCATCTTAATGTCTTTGTGAAATAGTGTAAAATAACCAGAAGTTAATGTTATAATATTCGTTGTGTGTGTGTTGTTTGTCCTGTAAATAAACTAGTATTCGTCAAGCCAGCATTTCTTATTTTAACGATGTGTCTTAGCAGTGTTTTTGCATCTCAAGTATTTCTTAATAAAATAAATAAGTAACATTTTTCTAAGGTTAAGGAGATATAGATGAGAAACATTCCATAGTAAAGAAAGGTAATAAAGAAATAGAGGAGAAAAAGTTGTATTGGCGCAGCCGGCAGGATTGTTCTCACGGGGTTTGGTAATATCAAAGAGGTAAGAGTCTTGTTCGTTTTTATGCTAGCCCAAAAATAAAATTATATTATTCTGTTATGCTGTAAAATAATTAAAAATATTATTGTCTAGATTCATGAAGAACAGAATGAGTAATTAAATGAAGGTTATTAACACTACTTATCTTTAGATTGATTATTTCTTTGAATGTAAAATTTGAAACGAAAGTATTGTTTGTTGCATCTGAAATTTCATTAAATAAATAAGGTGTATATTGCATTATATTTTAAATATGCAGTAATGTTAAAATAAGATAAATGTAGTGTAAAATAAAGGGAATATTTCACTGATTTGGGATTAAAGTTCAATAGCGGTTGCGTAAATTATTATGGAATTATTTTTCCCTTTCTTTTTAAATGTTTTCGAAAGACTAAACAGGTGTGAATATTTTGTTTTTCTGCTATTTCATAAGAGCAAATAAATAAGTGAGATTAATATTATAATTTGAAAGTGCTTTGGAAATACTTACATTACTTAACGTTGACGTAATAGAATTATGGAATATGTTTTGTTTTTTAAATTGGTTATTTATTACCTTCGCAATTTGAAAATGCAGGAAGATAATTAAAGTTGTGTTATTTATGATTTCCTCATTCTACAAAAAGAAAGAAAAAAAAAATAAAAGGTTGTTTATTTCATATTTTATTAGAGGTGAAATTGATATATTTATTATGTGATTGTGCAACCAAGTTTCGTAGGTTGAAAGTAGTGATTACATTTTTTTTGTTTGTTTGTTTGTTTAAGAAAGTTCTTTCATAGATCGGAATTAGTATTTTTTTTCTTTATGCTTTATTTAAGTATCCTGAGTTTCGTAAATGGAAACTAGTGTTATGAAGGCATTCTTTTATATTATTTTTAAATCAAAACTAACATTATGATTTAAATTGTATATATGGGTACGGAGTGTTGAAACAAATATTATGAGTGCATTTGTTATTTATAGACATTGAATGTACATCCTAATTTATAATTCTTTGGTGTTCTACTATTTTAGGGTTAATGGTTATTGAAAGCAATTTGGTGAAAGGGAATATTAGTACATTTTAATTATTGCTGAATGTGTTTTTGTTTTTAACTCATTTAAAAATGAAAGTAAATAATTGATTTATTTATGTGTTCATATATGATTTTTTCTTTTCGTAATGATTCGGAAAGTTCATTTTTGACTAGATTTAAAATACCGTTGATAGAATTATTTAATTAAATGATTGAAATAAGCATTTAAATTCCAAACGGTTCTATTGAAAAGTTATTTGATGATTGGTTATAGTTACATTTTTTTTTGTGGGAATTAATAAGTCTTGAGTTTTATTACGCTGTCTTTAATTCATTACTAGCATTTTGAATTCGTTAGAATAATTTTTTTTTACCATGGCATTCCTGGGTAGGGGCAGGAAGGAAGATCTAATCGAGCTAGCAACAGAGCTGGGTATAGAAGCTAGCATGGATAATAAGAGGGCAGATATTAGAAAATTAATATCAGAAAATGAAAATTTCGTCGAAGATGAGGCCAAAGTATCTCTGAGTAGAATCATAGAAGAACGAATTCGGCGTGAGACAAAAGAGGAAGAAGAACGAATTCGGAAAGAAGAAAGAGAGGATCGAATCCGGAAAGAAGAAAGAGATCACGATCTAGAAATGAAACGGTTGGAATTAAGAAGAAATAACGTAGATTTGGGTGATGGAGTTGAAAATTCAAACGAAACAAGATCTAGAGTACAACTGATGCAGATAACTCCTAAATACGACGAAAAAGTAGACGAAATGCAACTGTATTTAGTAAACTTTGAGCGTCGGGCGGCAATGGCGCGTGTACATAAATCAGAATGGGTAGCATATTTACTGGGATTGTTACCAACAGATATGGCTAATAATATAGCTCGAGAGCCTCCTGAGAGAGCCAATGACTATGATTTCGTGAAGGATATGTTATTAAAGCGTTACAAGCTAAATCCCGAAAAGTTGAGGCAATTATTTTTCCGGCATCAAAAGGGACCAGAAGAGTCTTGGAGAAGCTACAGTCATGCATTGAACACTTATTTCAATGAATGGATAAACGAATTAAAAGTTGAGAATTTCGACCAATTAAAGAAATTATTGGTAGCGGATCAACTCAAACGCAGAGTTCCAAACGAAGTGAAAGAACACTTCTTGCATCAATGGAATAAATTGATCGACCCTCTAGAAGTTGCAGAAAAAGTTGATGAATACGAAAGTTTGAGAGACGGGTTCAAGAAAAGCTCAGTACCCGCTAAACTAAAAGATGTTCCTGGATGGCAATTGGATGAGAAAAATAAGTACAAATCTAAGGAAAGGTTCGAAAATAACAAAAACGGTCATTTTGACGATTGTCAAAACCGAAAACGGTCATTGTCAGGAACGACTAAATATGGAGGAAATGACAAACAATTTGACAAAACAAAATATCAAGGGACTTGCCAAAAATATAGGAATTCCAGGGTGTTTAAACCTACATGTTTTGCATGCGGTGATTCAACTCATTTTTCACGGGCTGGTCCTGAAAATAATATCCAGAGAACGCGAAGCAGAATTGAAAGGGCTAATAGTAATTTGGTTACTACAGAAGGAACTATAGAAAATAAAGAGGTGTTGTCAGCTCGAATCACAGGGCCGGTATTGTCCCCGATTAAAATAAATTCGGTAAAGTGTGATGAACTGGAAGGACTAGAAAAAAGGAATACCAACATTTTACTTAAAACGAATTCAGAAGTTTCTGAAATTACTACAATTGCTTCTCATCAAACTGAATCTGAAGCGAAGAATGAAATTGAAAATCTGAAAAGAGTTCACCGAAAAGAAATAAATAAATTAAGTGATTCTCTTGAAAGGTATAAATCTGATGCTAATGAGGCTAAAGAAACATTAAAATATGCTAATGAGGTCCTTGAAAATTCAAAAGAAGTTATCGAAAAACAGAAGAAAGAAATCAGTTCAATAGAGGAAGAATGTATGTTTTTGAAAGAAGAATTATCAAAAGTGCAGTCTGAAAAGAAAGGCTTACAAACAAAACTGCAATCTTTAACAGAAAACCTTGAAATTCAGAAACAGAAAGGATACGAATTTGCTAATGAATTGGACAAAGTCAAAGAACAAGTTGGAAAGTTCGATTTATTACAAGCAGATTATTTAACCTGCAAGAATGAAGTGGTTATGTTGGAAAAGACTAACCGTGATTTAGAAGAAAAACTTTGGCTTGCTTATAAAAAGTCTGAATGTGAGATGAATTTTAAGGAACAATTCGAGAGCCGAAAGTTAGAAGAAGTTCTTAGGACTATAAATTCACAAAAAGATGAATTGGAAAAACTGATATGTGAGAAAGGGAAATATTATTATGAATTAAATGATCTTAAAAATGTGAAGAAAAATTTTAAGAACAAGCTTGACAAAATTTCTTTTGAAATTAAACCTGAAATGAAGTTTAAAGAACGATTAGGATGTGAGTGCGAAAGATTAGAAGAAGATGTTAATACCATCATTTTTCAAAAGAATGAAACAGGGAAATGTAGACCTAAGAACAGAAAGTGTAATGATGAATTAGTCAAGTTGAAAAAAATTAACAATGATCTTCAAAACAAGCTGAATGTTACCATTTCTCAAAATGAGGATGTCTATGAGTTTGTGCAAGTACTTGAAAAATGTGAGTTTAAGGAGACTTATAAAATTGAAGAAATGCAGTCTAATTTGAAACAGTTGAAGGAGAACTTTACAGTCAGTCCTGTTAATCGAGAAACGGAAAACACAGTCTTGCAGCAGTTGATTGCTATCTTAGAAAAATATGAAGCGGTATCTAGAACCAAATTAAAACAATGTCATACGACCAACTTTAAGTATAGTGAGCAGATTATGGATTTAGAAGGAAAGCTCAAAGCAAAGGAAAAAATTATCCGTGTCCTGAATAATGATATTCATAGTCTACATAAAGCATACAAGTATTTAAAAACATTTTCAAAGGAGCAACAAGCAGAAATACAGAAATTTATGCGAGTAAGTGAGAAAATGAAAATACGGCTGGCAAAGTCTAAAAATTTAAATAATTCATTAAAGTATGATCTTATTCAGATTGAAGCGGAAAAGAACAAACTTGAAAATGAGTATAAAAATTTGAAAGTTAAGGAAGAAACATCTAAAAAAGTTGATGATGAAGAACATCACCTGAAAAACGAAACGCTTGAAAGAATTTCGAGAAAAAGAAAAGAAGAGACTGTTTCAGACGAAAAGTCACCAGATTTCACAGTGCTGAAAGAAGTTAAAAATCTAGAAGATAGAGGAAGAATTAGAATAGATGCTGAGCAGTCAGAAAAAAATTCCAAAAATAAGAAGAAAACAACAGAAATAGTTGAAATTCAGGATGATACAAGAAGAAACAGAAAAACTTCTGAGCAGCCAAAAGTTAGTATAGAAAATAGGAAACAAAAAACGAAAATATTTGACACTCGTAAAGACAAAAGAAGAAATAGAAAGGCAATTGAGAAAAAAGAAATTGCTACTGACAGCAAGAAATATATTGGTGAAGTTTTACAGGCCTTTCGTGAAATAGGTCTTACAGTAATCCTGGAAAAGTGTGATTTTGGAAAAAGAGAAGTAAAATTTTTAGGGCATATAGTTGGATCAAGAAGACATGTCCCAGACCCAGAAAAGGTGGAAGCTATGAAGAAACTAGCGACGCCTACCAACAAGAAAGAATTGAGAACAGTTCTGGGGATAGTAAGTTATTATACAGACTGTATCCCGAACTTTGCAAGCATCGTACTACCTTTATCCAACTTGACAAAACAGAGAGTTCCCAGGGATTACCACATGGGGCCAAGCTAGCTCGATGGGCATTAGCCCTTCAAAGATATAATCTAAAAATTACCTATAGGAAGATGCACTTTCCAGATTCCCTTAGGGAAAGATATAAACTTATCGTATAATGATTGTATTATTAAATATTCTGATATTTTATGTTATGTTTAATTAAGACTGTTGTTTACATTATTATTATATATATACATATTTTTTTTTTATTTATGTGTTTAAAAAGTTTGGGCTAGCGAACAGGCTTGGGCAGCGAACAGGCTCCTTTAACATTGTGGTTGTGAAAATAACTGTACTTTTCTTAGCAGCATAGTCTCTAAGGAGAACTATGTGCTCCTTAAGGAGGGACGTGTAAGACTCGCATTAACTTTAATATTTGCGAAGCACGGATATTGGCGGTCGCCAAATAGTGAACTCTCGCCAAGGCAGAACTGTTCGAACTGGAACAGGAGGCAGTCGCGGCGGAGATCGTGTAGTGAAAAGGTTGGAGTGGAAATCAGTGGTGTGTCGCCCTGATTGTGTTTTGTTAACATCGGCATCTTAATGTCTTTGTGAAATAGTGTAAAATAACCAGAAGTTAATGTTATAATATTCGTTGTGTGTGTGTTGTTTGTCCTGTAAATAAACTAGTATTCGTCAAGCCAGCATTTCTTATTTTAACGATGTGTCTTAGCAGTGTTTTTGCATCTCAAGTATTTCTTAATAAAATAAATAAGTAACCTTTTCTAAGGTTAAGGAGATATCGACCGGAAAACATTTTTTAGTAAAGAAAGATAATAAAGAAATAGAGGAGAAAGAGTTGTATAAGTGTTTTAAATTTCTGTGTGTGAAGTTTCACTTTCCTTTAATGTTTATACAAAAAAAAAAAAAAAAAAAACCATTCAACGAACTTTACAAACTTAACAACGAGCGAACTGGTTGTTAAGTTATTTGAATCCCACCACTGCGTAGAACCCAAAACCACCGCCAGTAAAAATAAAAATAAAAATTATATATCACCCTATCTATCTGTCTATCTATATCACTTTTTTATGGACACGATAACTTCCATAATTCTGCACAAATCTTTTCCAAATTGATACTAAATCAATGAGCATAAATTCTCGGTCAAGTTCTTTAATGGGCGGAATAGGGCGAAGAGGGTGGAAATAGGGAGGGGTTTTGTGGAAAACGGAAGACCCCCATAACTTCTTAATTATAATACATATAGACTCAGTTTAAAGCTTTTATTACATCTAAAAAAAAGTCCACAATTTATGTATGGCAGATTTTTGATAAAATTAAAATTGGGCTCAAGGGGTGAAAAAATAGGGGTTTGGGGAAAAATTAAATTCGCCAATTCTCAAGATATCAAATCCAATTAAATTTATTATAAATTGTCTTAATATTATCTACAACTTTTCTATTGACAAGTTTTTGATAGGAACAATTCTTACCGCCAAAAAAATTAAAACGAAAAGAAAAAGGGCGGGGGGGGGGGGGGTTGTGAAAAAGAAAAAAAAAATCCAGAACTTCGTCAATTCACAAGATATCCAATCCGGTTGAATTTATAATACATCTTCTGAATATTATCTAGAACTTTTATATTGACAAGTTTTGGATAAGACCAATTCTTACAGCAAAAACAAATTAAAAATTAATAGAGGTTCAAGAAAAAATTATCGTATTACTCAAATCCAAACTGCTTATTTTCAGACTCATTTTTAAATTCATTTTTGTTTTCAAACGCATCCAATTGGTAGGTTCCTCTTATTTAGAAACTATATAATGTGCCGTAATGGTCAATTTTTTGATAGAGGCAGAATATATTTCAAAAAATGATGTCAACGTGGCCATTTTGAACCGCATTTCTCGAAGCGATTGTGTTGGAAACTAAAATATGGTCCTACTGAGAAAATAATTGTTTATAAATCAAGTTCTAATTAATCGAACGAAAAATAAAAACATAGGTCGCTATTAAATCTCTTAAAAAATCACTTCAGCAAGTTTCATGTTTTTCCTTTTAAAAATGAAACTGAAAATTTGTCAGAAAATTTCAAGTTGTTGAGCATGGCAAAATATTTTTTGAATACTGCCTTAACATGGTTCTGATAAAACCAGCTCTTATATAAAAATGAAATTAAAAACTCGTCAAAAGCGGCCAGATAAAATTGTTAAATTAGGTTTATCTCTAATCATGATTTAGCTTTTGTTGGTGAAATTAGTACTTAACTAAATCTACCTGCGCCTATAGGCCAAGCCTGCTGGAATTTTTTTTTCGTTCGAGGTAATTTTATATTTTATCAGATTAAGATACATTTATCTTTTTTTTATCTTGAACTTCGCCCTTTGAAGTACGTTTATATATATATTATACACAATTAAATACAAAAATACTATATCTGTCCCTCAGTAGAGAATAAGCCAATGTTGAAAATCGTAATATTTTCCCTCAACGAAACATCTTATTTGTCCGATTAAAACTATAAACGAATGCCATTGTCTTTATTTGCTTATATCTTTAATTTCTTATCCTTGTTATTATTTTATTAATCAACGTTCTTTAATTAGCACAGTTTCTTTATGCGTCCACTAATTAATTCACAATAGTTATAAATAAAACAAGAAAGAAAATTCATGCGTTAAGTATAGATTATGAAACTCTTTCCAACACTTCCTGAATGCTTAACAAATCTTCATTATTTAGGAAAATAAGAAAAATAAGATAACTAAGTAAGCATTTTAGGAAACGTATAAAACGTTTAAAAAAATGATTTCAGTAGTTACTGTCCATAGCCAAATATGATTTCCAATTCTTTTGAACGGCCCTGTATTTTATCAGTAGGTTGATATATATACTATAAAATGGAAAAATATAGTTTAACAAGAAAACGCATAACATGTTGAAATTTCTCTTTCAGCAATTTATACTAATAGATGGAAACGTACTTGAATACTTTTGTACATCCCTGCAGTTTACCTAGAAACTTTATTACGCATCACTATATAGCTAAAATTTAATTCATACTAAAACACTCTTAAAAATATTAAAATCACATTTTCAGAAATTATCATCAATATCCATGAATCCAATTCTTTGCATGACCCAGTATATCATTTTTTTTTTTAATTCTACAAACATTTTTTAGTAAACTAAATTCAGTTCAGCGTGGAAATACATAACTCATTAAATATCTACCTTTAAACAATTTCCGTTCATACCCATTAACCCTTAACAATTCTTTTGTTTGTTTTTTCCGCATATAAATTATAGTATTTATACACACCATATAGTATGCATAAATGCAGTGAAACATAAAAGCGCATATCATAATTAAAAATGCATTTCCAGCAATCATCGCTAATGAACAGTACTTCGGATACAATATAGAATCTGAAATCTTTTGTGTGACCCTGTAAATACTATGCACTTTGAATTATATATGAAATAACTTATAATAAACCTGAGCGACCTATATCAATTTCATTATATACGAAATAGTTTAACATAATTAAAATACGCCGCAAACAATCGCACCCCCCCCAATATCATTATGTAACGGAATTGTTTTGTGTGCCTCTGTAAATGAAAAATAACTATTCTTTGCACCTTATATTCTACAGAATACATATTTTAGTGCACTTCTTAAATGCATATAAATTTTATTATATTTGAAAGCGTGTAACATTATTTAAAATCATTTGAAACGATTTTCTCCCATTGTCCGTAATGTAACGGAATACTTTTGACTGTCCCTGTAAATGAACTAAACATGCTACAAACTTCATTTGAAATAGGGACCGTGCTATGGTAAACGTCAATAACATCCGAAAAATTCAGGGCAATCCGAGTATATTTACAATAGTTAGAGCGCGGATAGATGGACAGACGGCCAAACAAACCGAAGTATTAAGAACTTTTCAACTTTGTTAGAAAGTGTTAAAAATGCCAACGTTCTGCTTTTCCAAACTATTACCATAAAAAAATTATGTTTTCAGTAATCTTTCTTACGGGTTAAAAAAGTATATATAACCTTTTCTCACAATTACAAAATCAAACATTGATCATTTATATTGTATTGTACACATTTTTACAAACTATTCATATATACTTTTGCTGCCAATATCGTTTGTCCTATATTTAATATTCTCTTAAAGTTTATTATTTTATTAACATTGCTGTAGCCAATCACATCAATCTTTCGGTATATAAGTTCTCTTTCATTCCAAATTAAAACAAAACGTCATTACATTGAATAAAGTACAGAAACGTATAAAGCATTATTCAATACGTTATTTTTTTTTATTTCTGTTTCCCATTACGGACATAATTTTCCACGTCTTCTTTTAACAGTCTGTCTGAAACCATGAAATGGATTACACAAAGGGAGCAAAAACACATCAAAGGGGATTGCTTTACTTAACGGTAGACATTGTTTTATTGATTTTATTTTGTGAATTTGTTTTTCCCCTGAAGGAGATGGAATTAAAAGATTAGCGTTTCTATACTTAGCTTGTCCGTAATTATTGCGAAGTGATGAGATAAAAGCTTGTTAAATAAAATTCTTTTTTTGTAGATTTAAAATTAAATTAAAGATGTTATCACAGTACATGTATAAATTAGTTGAAATAAAATATTTTATAAGTTACAGAAGTAAAAGTAGTATCTAGTCTTTGAAGAACGATTGCAAATAACCAAAAAAGAGAAAAATATTGTTTATTTAACCCTTTGAGGCCGAATGTTGGAAAAAAGCCGCTCAAGCTTTATATACATGATTTTATTATTGTAGTCTATTCTCACCACTATATTTTAAAAGTACATTTTTTAGTAAACTTTGCTTGCACGCGTTGTCGAAGTATAAGTAAATATATTTATTTTAAAAAAAATGTTGGCGACTGAATAAATTCGTGTAAGAGATACCTGTGCCTGGGAGAAGTACTTTCAACGCAAAAGGGTTGAATAAAAAGTTTTAAATTAACGTTTTGTGAAGGAACAATTCCGATTTGAAAAATAATTACTAATATGTTATTCATCTGAGAAGTTAATGTTTAAATGATGTCAGATACAACATTTTAATTATTTAAAAAAATTTAAAAGATAAAAAGAAAAGAAATATTGATTGAAAAATACGTTTTTTACATCTGCAATAAACCATAAATGACATACTTCACATAAGTATTGAAAAAATTTTAGTACAAAATTATAAAGTATACGAAATTACCTTTGTGAAAAAAATTATTGGGGCGGCTCCAGCCTTTTTTAATTTACAAAATTTACGAAGTTCACTTTAGCAATAACAATGGAAAATTGGTCAAATGAAAAATAAAAGTTTAACATGAATAATTAACTCAGTATAACCGCTTATAGATACACATTTCTATTTAACACACCTTCATATGTATATGTGTGTACGCGTGCGTGTATAAATTTCAAAAAAAAAAAAAAAACTTAAATAATAATAAAAATTTTATGTTTTAGGACTTTATAACAACAATAATTATACGCATTTATCAATTATTAATTAACCCTTTGTAACTCAACAACTCCGATTTCAAAAAATATTTTTTGCATATGTTAAAATACATCATTTTAAGCATGTGAAAAAAAAAATTAGAACATAAAAAAATATATATATATTAACTAATTAATTTTATTTCATATCTGCAACAAACAGAAAATTACATACTTCTTATCAGTATTGTCAATTTCCTAATAAAAAAATGGTAAAGTACATTTGTAAAAAATCTATTTTTGGTGGTCCCCAGCTTTTTTCATTTTAAAAGAATTGCGAAATTCACTTTAGCAGTAACAATGGGAAAATGCTCAAATGAAAAATGAAACTTTGGCAGGAATAATTAATAACCCAGTATCATCACATTTGAGAATCCAATGAACAATTTATAATAATTGCTGTGTTGGGAGATAGCAGAAATAAATAAGGTCGTCTTTTAAGTCCACTATGTATGATTCACTTTTAGGTATGTTACAGATATGAAATGAAAATGTGGTGATGAAAAGTATTAAATATAAATTTTTAAAGAGGCGTTAAAAATTCGGATTTTTTTTTTCTCGAAATTTTCAGTTCTTTAGATGATAAATCATTACAAGAAGATTCTGTTGCATTATTTTATAATGATATTGGGATTTTTTTTATATATTTATTTTTACGCTGTTTTTCTCAAAGCGGATTTATTCTATATTTTATTCCTTTCTTTATATATATTTTTAGGTAGCTTTCATTACAAAAAGCTACCTATTGCAGCAGTTGGGAGGAAAATGATTCCGAAAAATTTTGGTATATTTTCACCGATCATGACACACAGACCCCGAAACCACCTTCCGTTCAAATGTGATATATATATATATATATATAATAAATTTGAAATCACAAATATATGAATAAATTGGTAAAGTTCTAAAGATGAATTAGAAATGAACATAGGAACCCAGTATGAAAAATAAGAAACTATGAATAACCCACAGAATCTTCAGAGGAGCTTGTGAGTTCATTCATAGAAGATGCGTTATTTCATCCAATTTTTTCGGCATTAAGACTAAAATGGCAAAATATCGCTCCTTATAACGCAAAAATAACAGAAAATAGATAATAAAAATCCAAGAGATCTAAAAATTAATACCACCTCACATAGGATATTAAAAATTAATAGAGTAAAATACCTAAATTACGTACTAAGAAGCATAACTTCAGCATGTCTGGATGGTAAAACAGTTAGGACTATTTTAACATGTGGGCCTACAGTTGATTATCTGACTGAAACCCATAACTTTGCTGCCATCTGGTGCGAGAAAGGAAAAAATTAGAACTGGATTATTAACAATAATGTTTGGTGCTGCCATCTTTATCCCCCCCCCCCCCCAAAAAAAAAAAAAATGAATGAAACTGATTGAAGAAATAAAGAAATGACTCAGATTAACATTTAGTTAAAGTAGAATGAAAAAATAGGAATAAACATGATAAGTTACTAAGTAAATACAAAAATAAAATAAAGAGTAGGAATAAATTAATAAAAAATAAAATAAAGAATTATATAAAAATAAATAAATAGAAGTGCAATTGGTTAAATTAACTAATTTAAAGACAAAATATTATAATATAAAAAATGAGAATATAAAGAACATTTAAAAAACAGTGAGGAATATTTTGAGAAATATAGCCTTGTATTATGTAATTAAATGTGAAAATTTAAAAAACAATGAGGAATATTGAGATAGTGAAATATATCCTTGTATTATGAAGCAATATGTGAAAATTGTTGAGAAATTTATGATGTTAAAAGCATGATACCCCGTTTAGTCTTTGTTTAGTCTTATATTATTCTAGCATTTTTAATGGTACTATCTTTATCAAGTAAAAGGTAACTTTAGCTTGGTAATTATTATAGCTTAGTTTTAGCTGTTCAATTTCACTTTGTTCATTTTAATACATACATACATACACATATATAATCTTTGTCATAATGTAACCCTCGTATTTATGAACCGATTTGGATGTAATTTTTTGTGTACATAGTACATACCAATGTCTACATAGTACATACCGATGTCTCGACAGAGTTCGTTGGACAGCTTCATCCGCCATCTTGTTTCAAAATGGCGGCCATTTTAAAAATTTTAAAAAATTTTAAATTTAAAATGAGGCACAAAAAATTTAGAAATTGAAAAAAGATGTTTTTCTTATGTGTATGAGCTTGATACAAAGATTCCGGAGCATTTTCTGTTTCGTCTATATCTTAAAAAATGGCTGAGTTATAGCACTTTTAAATTCTAGCATGGCTCACATTTTGAAACAATCTGATTTTTGTCACGCAATAACACGCCTATTTATGAACGGATTAGGATGTGACAAGGCATGTGCAGAGTACATAGAAATCTCTCGGCCGAGTTCTTTTGCTAACTTCATCCGCCGCCGTCTTGTTTCAAAATGGCGGTCATTTAAAAATTAAAAAACAATTTAAAATTAAAATGAGGTACAAAAAAATTAGAAATTGAAAATGATTTTTTTCTTATGTGTTTGAAATTTATACAAAGACATTTTGAAAAATCTGATTTTTTGCCTGCAACATCACTCGTATATATCAATCGATTTAGATGTGAGTGAGCATGTGTGCAGGTATTACTAAGGTCTCGAGTAGTTCATTGGTTAGCTTTGTTGCAGCCATTATGTTGTTTTAAAATGGCGGGCACTTCAAGATATCACCCAATTTGGCGACCAAATATAAATCACTTTAAATAAAACCAGCATTGATAACGCTGACAAATTTCGCGAAATTCTCATTCATATTCAGTATTGAGAAAAATTAGTATTTAATCTTCTACAATCGGGTTTCACTAATTTTAGCTCCGTGTTTTAGAATAATATAAGCTGGCTTTTAAAAAATAAGGAATATGAAATCTACCTCTTCCTCCCGGCACTGGCCGGAAGGACTTTTTTAACCTGGATCTTCTTATTTCTCAAGTTATCCCGTTTTTTTTTTCTTTATGGCATCTAGAACTAAGGTTTTACTCACTATCCATAATCAATGACAAAACTTGTCAATCGACGTCCTAATGGAAATAGCTTTTCTATTTTAGAAGCTCATATAAATACTGGCTGTCGTATAGATGGCCGGTGACTTCCCCAACAAGGTTTATTCCCAGCAAAGAAAGAAACAGTGGGCCATCAGCTGGAAAGAAGATGGCAGCCAGCACTGCCATCAGCGGTAAAATGCAATGGTTCCATTACTTAAACCAGTACAAAAGTGTTCATGCGGAATGCAGCTGGCCTATCAGTGATGGCCAAAAGCAGGCCAGCATTGGTATGCTATCACATTACTTCAGTCCGGCATTTTTCTTGCAGTGCTAGCACACTGCTATTTCTTTGCTGGCCCAGAACTTTCCCTTACAAAAATATCTTATAGAAATCTATAAAAAAAAGTATTATGTCTCTTTTTTCGCCAAGAGATATAGAAATGTCTATAATAGAAATGTCTATAGAAATATCTGAACTGCATGTGGTCACCCTCCCAAGTACTGACCGCGCTCGATGCTGTGGCTCGATTTGTGGTCAGACATGAAGAAGTACTTTCAGCGTATGCTACAACCGCTCGTAGTTTTCAACCTCTCATTACACTATTTCAAGTTTGTTTCAATTGTGATTTACGTTCCCAATCATTAAACTGGTATAGAAATTATTGTATTGTATAGAAATACTATATATTTTATACGCTTTTATTTATTATTTATTCTGAACTGTGTAAATTATGAAAACCGAAATCCTTTGTAACTTAGTAAAACCAGATTTAAGGAGATAAAAAAAAGTGCGTTGAAATAAAGAATTTATTTATTTATTCATTTACTTATTTATTTTGTTGGTGGCAGTGGTGCTATATTATTAACAGTTTAAAAAAAAATTAGCTTCACAGCTTAAATTGTGTTAAGATATTCATTACAGATTTGTGTTCAAATACTCAATGTCTTCTATATTCGCAACGCCACCTAGCGTAAGGGTTCCCAGCAATAGTACTGCAAAAGTTCGTGCACTTCCATGTAGTGGTGGGCCAGCGCATGAAATAAAATGGAAGCCCACCAGAATTTTATCTGATGATTTCCAACAGCAGAGTTAACTGAAGCTGTTCAGCAGTGGGCATGCAGTGGTAGACCTTAGCCAGCACTTCTCCATCATTGCCAGCACCTATCTTGCTGACCAGCAATTTCCTCTTTGCTGGGTTAGTGAAAACTTTCATTCATTTTTAATGAATATTATAGAAGTTTTTATTCCAAAACCTTGCTTTCATAAAGAAATTTCCACCAGTGTATGTCCTGTCCTGTGGAAGACAAAATCCCTGGAATCAGCAGACAGTTTCGAAAACAACCACCTCTGCATGAAAATGAATGAATCTTTTATAGAAGCCATGTAAAAACTTCACTAGCAAATATTTATATTGTTTAAAGATAATCTAAAGTATGTGTAAATGTGTCCCAGTTACAAGTACTGCGTCATATGCATACTGTGGTATACAACAGGTAAGTAAATATAGGCGAGGTAATCAGTGTAAGATTATGGGCTACGATGCTCAATTCCACTTTAGTGGAAATGTTGTGGTATTTGGCATAAATCTCAAGAAGACAGCGTGTCTGGTAATTTTCAGTGTTTAGTTCTCAAAGTATTCTTGGTATTCATTTTACCTAAAGAAATGGATTAAATGTTGACAGATCTTTACCCAAACCTAACTACGTATCTACCTCACCGTACACAGACGATTTCATTTACGGTAGCACAAATTACCAGTTTAAAAGTTTACGAACAATAGTCAAGTCACCGATTTCGTAATATTCTAAAGTTTCGTGCACTATGTTTTTGATAATATTATAAAAAAACAAAATTCTATTTCAGAAATAGGATTTTAACGTGGGCTCATTTATTCAAAAGCTAATAGCGAATATAAATCAAATAGTAAAATCCCTCCGAATTAAGTGACTGTTCGTTAACGTGGTTAATGGAAAATAGTTTTATAATCGTTTAATCTACACCGATGGATATTAAATAAAATAATCCATTATAAATTGTTAAAATTTATGCGCGTCGAAATATTTAACATCGATTTACCAACATTAAACTATAATACTCGTTGAATTAAAATCAGCATATATCATCCAAACTGAGATAATTGCTATAAGTGACAATAAATAAACTAAAAAGGAATATAAATACCTTTATTCAGATCGACATATGCTTCATTGCTCGTACGGCAACGTTCTCAATACCTTTGTTGATACAAATATTTCCTCAAAATTTCTTAAAAACAAGAAATTGTTGACTAAAATCAAGAGACCACATGTATAATGAAAAACAAGTGCAAACATAAAATAGAATAAAATAAAATGGATATTTGTGAACGTGAATTAATTTCTATAATTGTTTATTATTCTGCAGAGCCTCTCTTTCCAAATTTTAAATAATGCAATGGAGGCTGAATCATTACAAATATCCCCACTGCGTAATCAATTTCTTGTTTAAAAACAAAAATTACGAAAATATCTGTATCAACAAAGATCTTGAGAATGTCGCCGTCTGAGCGATGAAGCATATGTCGATCTGAATAAAGGTACTTTACCTTTAGTATATAAATATCTTTATTCTATATAGAAAAAAGAAAAACATATAGAAAGTATATAGAAAGTATATGCATAGAAAAAATATAAAAGTATATATAAAAGTATTTATATACCTTTTAAGTGTATTTTTTTTAATCCCTTTTAGCAATTATTAGCTTAGTTTTGTTAATTTAAAGTGTGTTTCATACATAATTTTATATTATAGATAATGTTTTACATTAAACTCCATAACCGTTTGTAACTTATTATAAAATCTGCCTATTGAATCACGTAACACTGATTCATTCATTTTAAACTTCACCACTGGATAAATTCGAATTATAAGGGATAATATTTTAATACTTTTAAATTGTTCATCAGCTTATTAATAATTTTTACTTGCGCAGATTTATTTCACAAAACATAGGTAATAATTTTACTAATTAAATATATGTTTTTATTTCTCAGGGTAGAGAATTCTTTCATCTGACAAATATCAGCATATTAAATTATACGGTAGAAAGGAAATGTTATAAGTAATTGAATTTCAGAAACAAAATTTAAGAAACCAACGAGCTCAGGTGTTGAGAAATATTTTGAAATAACTTTATTAAACTTTCCGTCTTGTGTTATACTTATTTCCTTCCTCTTATATTGGATAAAGTAATTTACATATCAGTTGGGCACGAACTCATTCTAAATAGAAAATTTTAGTTTGGAGCAGTTGTTTTTTCAAATTTTAGCATACATACGGAAAAATATATATAAAAGAAATTTTTGATGCAAAGAAAAATATCATTTTAAAAAGAAAATAAATGGGAAAAAATATGTATAAAAAATAGAAAAGTAGATAGATTTATATTTATAATAATTCTACGACATTTTTCTCTTTTCTAAATTTGATTCGGTAAAACATAAATTCTATATGTTTACTTTGGGATACAGTGCTGGAAAAAATTATAAAGCCGATAGAAAAATTTACAAAAATAAAAAAAGAAATGGAATTGTTAATAATGCAAATTCTATTTTTATTTGCATGATCAAAATCGCAATAATACGCATGAAATTTGTTTAGAAAAACGGGAGGGAGAACATATGCTAATTTCTTACAACCAATGAAAAACAACTTGGAAAAAATAGATTCTAGCCTCATTTGGCATAATGTCACACTTGCGAAAGCAGGTAGCCAAGAAAGTTTAGTTAAATGTAAACGTGCATCCATTTTGTATTTGGTGTGTTTAATACAATGCCAAGAGTAAAAAAGTTATCCGATGGTGAACAAATTAAAATATTAACTTTAAATGAAGCTGGAATGTCTGGTTCTAATATTGCAAGAAAAATAGGAAGGTCCAAGGCTGCTGTAAACAGTTTTCTCAGAAATCCCGAAGATTACGGCAGTAAGAAGCGTACATGAAGACCGTAATCCTTAACTGTAAGACAATCAAAACAAATCAGGAAGCTAGCTTGCTGGCAAAAAATGTCGTCTGCCCAATTTCAAGAACAGTTAAAATTACCATGTACAAGCCGAACGGTAAGAAATTTTTTAAGTCACAATACCATTGTTCAATTAAAAAAAAAATTAAAGGAAAACTCCCTCTATCTAAGCATCACAAAAATGCTCGCTTAGACTTTGCACGAAAACATTTAATGAAAGCACAAATTGGAGAGATGCTATCTTTTCGGATGAATTTTTTTTTTCAATGGACCCGACTGCTTTAAATTCTTTTGGCATTATTTACGACAGAAGGATCATATTTTTTCAAAGCGTCGCCAATGATTTGGGCTGCATTTGCTGCCTACGGAACCACTCCAATTGTTTTCCTGCATAACAAAATGAATTCAGTTATGTATCAAGATATGTTATGAGTAATGTATTACCCATTTCTCCTCTTATAACTTCAGGAGTCTGGTCATTTCAGCAGGACAACGCTTCCGTTCATGTTTCGAAGTCAACTAAATCTTTGCTGGAAGTTAATCAGGTGAAAGCTTTCAATGGCCAGCTCGTAGCCCCAATCTGAATGTAATAGAAAATCATTGGGTAATTTTAGCCCAAAATGTTTACACAAATGGACGACAATTAAATTCAAAGTTAGATTTCATGAATGCAATTAAAAATTGATGGAACAATATTGATGCAAGTAATTTGTGTGGTCTGATAGATTCAATGAACAAGAGACTAGTCAAAGTCAACGAAAAAAGGGTCTCACATTGCTTATTGATGAAATACATGTATCGACTTTATAACTGTTTCCAGCATTCTTTGTACAAAACATTTTCTTAAGTCTATTAACCTTTTATTAATGTAGTTATTAATGAATTTATTTTTTTTTACTTCCTTGTAGCATATAATTTAAATGTACAAAATTTCATAAACGTTCCATCTTTTGTTTTTTTAATTACATCATATTTTCAAGTGGCTTTATAATTTTTTCCTCCACTGTATTAAAAATCAAGTATCTAAATTACAAAGCGAAATCATGCCCGCGTGTAATGCTGACGTCTATCGAGATAAGCAATAATTTAAACTATCGATTTTCCGTCTTCGAAAATTTAATTACTTCTTGATATCGTATAATATTAATTTTTATATCGTAGAGTAGGCGAATATTGTACTTTGAAACGCAGCATAATTTTGTATGGTTTTTAATGCAATTTTCAAGGATGAATTTCTTTTAATCAATTTTTAAGACATGCTGATAATTAACGTAAGATCAACTCGTTTTGATTTAAATCAATATAAATAGTTCAGCGTTTATTTGCGGGTAATATAACCTAACGAAGTTAACTCTTCATAAGTAGGTAAATAAATAAATAAATTACAAAATTAAATAAATGGGCAATCGAACTAGTTATGTAAGCACTGATATATTCAGAACAAAAAAAGGCTGCTAAATCATTGGCAATTAATTCGGCTATAAACCACTAGCATGCTCCAGGAAGGTATCGCTTTTAATAAATTGCAAAACTTTATTTTAATACATAATATTTTGTAAGAAAAAATGTATTTTGGAGTTTTCATTTAGATATGGTTTTCACCTATATATTGTAGACCAAACAGTATGCTGTTCCCGTGAACCCGGGGTGGATCATCTTGTTTTTTTTTTTTTTTTTCATTATTATTATTATTATTTAAGAAACCCACTTTAAAATGTTGTTTCTTAATTTCGTGTTTTGTAGCATTTCTTTCTTTTTATTCGTACTAAAGTCCTGCATGTATTAAGTATTAGGCCCAACGTAAACCCGAAAATTCTTGTTTCAATAATCCTGAAAGAAAACCCAAATCCGAACCGCAACTATGAAAATTTGCGCTAACTCAATCCGACTCAAAGTGCTACAAAAAAAGACGTTAATCCATTTTCACTGCAAATCCTTTTTATGGGAATATCTCTCATTTTCGCGCACATTAGACGACAATTCAAATGCTTTGTGTTGTCCTTGTAAAAAATATACACATACAAAAAAATATACACAACTACGATATTTGAAAAAATAAACGTACTGCGTAATAAGGTAGTTTTGCCTACCATAACACTATACTGAAAATCTGTGACGATAGGCTTTTGGTTTATACAAATTTTTGCAAAAGTTAAAGCAAACATGAGACAAGAAAATAGAAAGAAAAACATATATTTTAGTTTCTATTGAAATTTAAACGTGACCATGAACATAATGAGACCTTTACAACATAAAGTTATGAAAACTGTAGCAACCATTCAAGTTATAGAAATGATAAGGTGCTAAATTAAATTGTTTTTATTAAAAGAGAGCATTCTATTCTATCTTTTTCTGAATACTCTCCAGTTAGCCACTAAATCAGTTTCTATCTGCCCCAAGTAACACTTTGTATGTCAGAAACCCATAAGTGTTATAAGTTACATAAAAGAAGGCCTAATTTGTCGTTACCAAATGTAGCCTGCTTTTTATATATCTGAGTCTAGTTTGAGAATCTTAAGTGGAGACATGTGTTCGTTGTCTCGGCACTCCTCAAACTTACGCTAAATTTCTACTCTACTTCAAGTCCCAAATAAAATCTCATGAATTTAATATGTTGCAAGTAACTTGCAACACATGACCCAATTATTAAATATGTATAATTTTTTAAGTGTATGAGCGCACAGGCACTTAACATATACAGAAGTAGAATCCAATTTTCCAAGATCTATTCTTGAGCATCATATTCTGTCTAGCGTAAAACCCATATAAGGATATAAAACGCAATAAAACACTCTCTTCTAGTGTGTCGGTTCCTATCAAACCCTAAGTGGTAGACGGTAGGTGCTGGGTTTCAACACAAACACGCCTGTCGGCCTAATTGTTCGGAGTTTTTCGTGGTTTTCTTCGAACCTTTCTTAAATAAGTGTTAGGATTTCTGAGAAACACCACCGCGGAGGGCATCCCCCCCTCGGGCTTATATCCCTTGTGCAGATAGTCGGCCGTCATAAACAACAACACCAACACCTAGCAAACTCTAAGGTTTACAGTTAATCTTATACTTGCTGCCCTTGTGAACGGAACCGGGTGTCGGGACTTGTAGGAAATGATCCCGCAGTACCGTATTCGATTTATGTGGACTCTGCTCTAGTTCCTATAAGCCTAATACAGTACTATATGCACAAATTGCGTGTTTTACACCAGCCACGATTCCAAGTCGTAACTATGACATACATATAGATAGTATATATATATATATATATATATATATATGTTACATTATTATATCTAATTCCGCGATTTCCTTATCTTATTCTAAATTACTACTTTATATTCACTAAATCCTTATCCTTACATAATCTCTATCGTTAACTCTGTTAAATTCCCTTTGATTTAATGTCTCACTTATTTAAATTGCTTAAATATTACGCTTTTTAGTATTCTTAAATTAAATGTTCCATTTCCGCACTTTTTTCTTTCTAGAATATTCTTTTAGCTTCCATTTTTTTACTTTCCCGCGCATTTCTGAGGTTATCCCTTTTCCCTTCAAATTCATCCGCTTGCTCTGTCCGCACTTTTTTCATGACGTGATATTCTGAATTATTCATTGGTTGAGAGCGCGATCTACGTCATATTTGTATTGTTACACTTGAGGAACAAAAAGTCGATACTCGCTGTGTTTCAGCAGAATTTGTACTTTGCAGAATTTGAACAGTATTTCTACTTTGATATCTGGTCGCCGTCTGATATTTTCTATTATCTATAATTTGCTTACCCATAATTAAATACTACGCAGCGATGGCTTTATTAAAATGAATTGGTGGAAACTGCACCGCCGAAAGCTCTTTCAATAAAATCCCGAGTTAAATTATGCATTGTCTCAATTATTCCGGAGAAACCTACACGGGATAAATGTGTTACCTGGCCTACCACTCGATAACTGCAACTACTTTCCAATATCCATATTGATTTACTACGAAACATTCTGTTCATTAAAATTCAAAATTCGTTACATTTGACGACGGGAATTCAACTATACCTGTGTTTCTATTATTTTCAACATTGCACTACTGGTAACATAACAACTAGTTATTTCGTTCACTAGTAAAATCTTCCAATGTTAGAATAATCTAACATTTAGCCGGTCAGGATTCGACTACTTGTACGCCACTCCAATCATTTTGCCGGTCAAGATTTTGCGGCTAGAACGCTTTACCGAACATCTAGCCAGTATGAATTCGAAACAACATGAATCTCAACACAAACAGTTTCAAGCTACGGGTAATTCGCAATATACTCTCCTTCGCCAATCTCCTTCGATAACTGCGCCAATGTGGCAATCGGGCTGCTCCTCGACGTCACAAAATATGGCAACCCTAAGATTTCTCCTGAGAGAGTTGATGGTTAAACTCCTTGTTTTCTAAGCTGCTTTCTAATTGGACCGAATTGGAAGCTTGTTTTTTTTGTAAAAGGCTTTCTTATTGGACAAAGAGGAGAATCAAGGAACATTTTGAATTTATTTGGAAAAACGTTGATATTGCTGCAGTGGATTTTCCGTTGAAGAGTTGTCACTCTGTGTCGCAGTCGCGTGTTTTTATTATTTGTTTTCTCAATCTTGTATATTTTGAAACAAGTACTTATCTGGATAAATGCTTGATAGGTGAGAATAAATATTCGAACAGTTATTTTTCTTTTATTTTTACCTGTATTTTTGAGCATTGATTGAATTATGTACGAAAGACAGGTTGATTGTTCCAAGCTATGAATGACTAAAAGTGACATATTGAGTGATGCTTTTGAATGACATCCTAGAGCACAAGGTAAAATTATGAATAAAAAAACGGGGGGTTCAGGGGGGCGGTAGCCCCCCTGATTAAAAAAAAAGGGCCCCTCTGATAAAAAAAAACAACAACATTGTTTTGCTCCCATTACTGTTAACAAACGCTCTTTTTTAATAATTTGGGTAAGTGAAAGTTTTGTTTTTAGGTATATTTTATAAAATGTATTTTTAAAAATATGAAATGTATCTTTTTTTAAATGTATTTCGAAAAAATTTGAAATTTTATGTATTATTTTTACTCAAAAATACAGGTTAAAATAAGAGAAAAATGACTGATCAAATATCTATTTTCACATTTTAAGCATTTGTCTAGATAGGTACTTGTTTCAAAACATACGAGATACGAGAAGAGAAAACAAATAATCATTTTGCGTACTCTCTCCCGGATGTTGCAGCGCTCCGGGAGTTAGTACGCGAAAATGCGCCAATTTGGCGATTTTTGAAAATTGCGCCAAGAAGGAGAGTAAACTGCGATCGCACCCAAGCTACTAACGAGGGTCACCAGGAAGAAGAAAATTTTAGATAAAACCTCTAACATCAATATAAAAAAGAACAACAAACATAAGATGTTGTTACTTGCCCAATAAAGACAGCATTCAACATTACGTAAGTCATTAAAAAAAAATGATCTCCGTTTTGTGATGAAAAATTTTATGTTTATTCTTTGTTATAGCATCAACTTATTTTATTTTATTTTATTTGATTATTTATTTGAAATGAGATGTGTTTATTGTTAGTGACAGGTGTTTTATTTAACTTACGTAATCGGAACCAACTATGTTTATTTATACATATTTTCAAAAGATTACGAGTATTTAAATGATAGAATATTTTAATATTCTGAGATTTATTAATGTTGTGTTAAATTATTATTTATTATGAGATTTTTATATTTATGTTAAGCAATATGATATATATTTTAAGGGGTATTTTGTAATGCTTTTACGATCTCGAGTAAAAGTTAGATATTCTAGTTTTATTACGTGGAAACAAAATAGTAAAATGACTGAAATTAATATTGTATCTTGTGATCCCGATTTGGGAATGGAAATCCAACAATGGTTAACATATTTTGATAATTTTTGCAGTAAACAAAATGATACTTAGAAATTTGAAAATATTTAAGGGGAGAGGCCTTGAAAATTTATATCAATGAGTGCCAAAATTGTGACATATATGAGGACGTGAATTTCAAAACTCGCCTTATCCAAAAAATCAAATTTTAGGAAATCGCACGAAATCTCTAACTGCGTCCATTGGTTTTCATTGTAAACAAAAATTTTATAATGGCATATATACATACCATGATTAAGCTATTTTTTTGCATATTCTTGGGTTTTTTCGGTGCTGGTTTACGAATAGAATATATTGATAGGGAAAACACGATTTTTTAAATTTTGGATAAGGCGAGTTTTGAAACTCACGTCCTCATTTATGTATATACATAGAAGCAAAGTGGGAGACGAGGAAAGAAAGCGAGAGAGAGAGAGAACGGAATTATTAAAGTTTTTGGATGGAGGTCGGTTAATAATTAGCTAAATAACTAAAAAAATATTGCTTAAAAGCTGGAAAATAAAACTCAGTCATAATAGTTTTAAAGCAATTTCTGAAATGATTTTTATTCAAGTGCTAATTTCCGCAGATTGTTTTACGCCAAGATATCATTTTGAATATTAACATTTACATACGACATTTACACTAAAATATAAGTACTATAATAATATCATTTGTTTAAAAAAATGTGAATGCATAAAATGCTAAGGGAAATTTTACCTTATTTATTAAGAATAAGAAACTAATTTTTAAAAACTTACAATAAATGTATATTAATTTTATATTGATATTAATACCTATATAGAATTTTTTTTATCGATACACATTCAGTGGTAGCAAAAATATTTTGTCATTTTGTAATCTGTTCGTGTAGTGCTTGTCGAAATTTGTATGCCATCCCAAGCCATTTCTTCTTGTATCTTTATTACTTATGCTAACAGTTCCAATTTTATTTATGAACAATTTAAAATTGCAGTACCTTTTGATATAAATCATGACAATGAAATCAATTACGTTAACATGCTGCATTATATACTAGCCAAGTTCTTATTGCATCGTATTTCTGTATTATGTTACAAAAAATGTTGAATTTTGAAGTCAATTATAAATGGAAACGATTTTGTTTATTTAAGTTATTTGTAATAATTGGTTTAAACATTTATTATCAAATAATATAAGTTATTCAATAAAGTTTAATAAAACCTGTTAGAAATATGTATAATAGTACCTACATAAGTTATCTCCAAAATGATTAATTGCACTTTAATTTTTTATTATTTGAAGATATATGGGGAAGGTAAAGTTCCAAATTTCTCAAAATAAGGTAGGAAATAAGATTATGTTATTTATTTTATTTTATTGCTAATGATATAGTTCCCCTGTTATCTTTTAGTAAGTTACATTAAAAAATATTGATATAACTCACTTTGAGAAAACTGGACAGTTAAGAAATTTTTTCTTTCGCTGCTACAAAACCATAAAACAATTTGCATGCATTTCTCTTTAAAATTTAATAGCTTATATTGAAGGGGAGAAAAGTTGACCTATATTATTTTACAGTGTCAATTAAAATGCTATTTCGTCTGTAGAAAGAGCGACCATATATCAGACGACGGGCTCTTTCTTTACATCAGACATAGAAAGTGAGATAATATTGCATCACAAACACATCTGAATAGATCAGAATATAATAATAATAAATGTAATATATTAAACTCTTAAGTAAACAATTATACTGGCAGAGATCATGCGAAAATGTAGTTTCAAATCCCAGAAACATAATTTGAAAAATCAGTTTCTAAAGAGTTCTCAAAGTGCTTTCCTTGAGCTCCAATACGTAACAAAATTTTTCTAATTATGGTTCTGTTAATATTTTGAAGTTATTCGTCACTAATATTGTTACAAGCAAATAGCTATTCCTTGTTAAAGGTATTAGTGACGGTGTTTAAAATTTCTTTATTATCTTATATGTATACATTTCGAAATTTATGTATGATCCCCATTGACAATGGTAAATTATGAATTTACGCAAAACATATTCATTTTTAATGTCACAGATTATGTCGTTTTTTGTAGCGATCTTGTTGCGTAAAATTTTTTTATTCTTATAACCATTTTCAAATAAAAGGGCCTAATAAAATTTTAATAAGTTTAACTTTTTGAAAAACAAAACGGGAGAATTAATTTATTAATATAAATTTAGTTCCTATTCTTTTCTCACCATTTTTGCAATTTACATTTCATGTCAAACAACAGGTTACAAATTAAAAATACGTTTCAAACTTTTTATTATGCATTTATTAGACTATGAAAAGAGTTTATCAAGAATATATCAGGCATCTATCATTTTCAAGCATAAAGAGACATAACGCTTTATAATATTTAATTAAATATATAAAAGAAATCCCATGACAAAACTTCTGTATAAAATTGAACAAATAATGCATCAACTGATATTTTGATTGCTATTGCACTTACACTGTATGACTATTAATCACCGGACACATTGAAATTTTGACATTTTGTTGAAAAATATACTTGTCGGATTCGTCTGGAACTTCAGGATTATAAATATTTATCAACATGGATTTGATAAGGGGGTCATTTAGTGGCCAACAAAAAAGACCAAAGAAAAATAAAAGTAATAATATGTGGGATCACCCAATAAAAATAAAATCACAAAATGATCTATCGCTACAGCATACAAATATGTGGATATTTTGTTTATTCATTTATGTAAAAATAGCATTTATATCCATGGAGATATTAGCGATTGTTTTAAAAAGTTTAAAAAATTCTATTTTGCTTACAGCATATTTGCATAGTTTTGCTTACAGCATGCAGGGTTTTCTACCAAATTTAGCAGTATTTTCTAGAAATATGGCAAATGTAGTAGAAAAGCTATAATGCAATTGGGATATAAATATATTGAACATTTGATAAAATATGAGAAGTTGTTTGGAATATTTTTTATCTGCGCATGCGCCAACGATAACAAAGTTTTTTATTTCATTATTTAATTGTAAACTCTATGCAGCAACTCATATAAAAAAGGCCAGTCAAATATCGTGAAAATTCAGAAATCTGTCGGGATAGAGTGAGCTGATTTTCAGCTGCTCTCTAAAAACAGCTGAATGATAAGGAATTTTCCAAAAATTGTCTTTTTTAATTTAATTTTTTTAATTTTAATTTTTATTGATATTTTAGTTCTTCTTGGAAAACCACAAATACCACCGTATTCCAAGAAAAAAAGAAATATCAAAATAAGATCATTTGTCCCAAATCTACTCGTTAACATGTATTAAATAGTACTAACTCCTTTCTAAAATTAAGTTAATAAAAAAATAACAATTTGTAGAAAATCCCTTATCATTCAGCTTCTTTTAGAGAGCAAATAAAAGTCAGCTCACTCTATAGCCGATACCTTTCTGAATTTCAACGATATTTCACTAGCTTTTTTATATGCGTTGCTCCATAGTTGATTATTAAATCATGAAAAAGCATCTTTGTTTTTGTTCGCGCGTGCGCAGTTAAAAATATTTCATACAACTGCTCATATTTCATCAAATGTTTAATATTTTTATACTCCAATTGCACTGTTTTGTTTCTACTACATTTTGCCAAATTTTTTGAAGATATTTTTAAATTTGGCTGGAAACCCTGCATAATATAAGCATAAAATAAGCTTAAAGAATAATAAGAATTTTTTTAACTTAAAAAAAATCGCTTTATCTCTATGGATATAAGTTCTATTCTTTCACAAATGAATACATATATTTTACAGTATCCACATGTTTGTATCTGTAGCTATAAATCATTTTGTGCATTTATTTTACAGGGTGATCTGAAATATTAATTTTCTTTGATTTTTTTTAGTTCCCTAATTGATCCCCTTATCAAATCGACATGGATAAATATGAGGTCAAACATATTCTTTATAATCCTGAAGTTCCAGTAGACTCCGACAAGTATATCTTTAAATATTCGACAGAATGTCAAAAATTAAAAGTGTCCGGTGATTAATGACCGTATACAGCTCATATTCAAAATATTAGAATAATTACTTTTTTTTTACAAATTGAAAATATCGTTTGGTAATTTAATGTCTTTTAATGCCAATATGCAAACGATATTTTTATTAAGAACTTATTGTTGATTAAACTTATTTATTATCTTAAAATTAATATAATTTTTGAAAAGATTAATTGAAAAAAAAAATTATTTTGAAAAGTCAAAATATTAGAATATTTATTCAAGTGTTTCAAAATATTAGAATATTTCACATTATTTCTCCTTTAATTATAACCAATTCATAACTGGTGGCATCATTGATTAAATTCAGACGATTTTATTTAAAATCGGTATTCTTTTTGCAGTTTGTTTGCTTTTTGGTCTTTAAATGTGCCGTGTGAGTGATATTCCTGAATCTATTAAAATTCGTATGGTTGATTTGTACCAGCACGGTAAAAATCAATGTTATATAGGAAATTATTTACATTGTTCGCAATCAAGCGTTAGTAAAATACTAACACAATATTATAAAAATGGAAATTTTGAAAATAATCGCCAAAATGGTGGCCGAAAACGAAAAACATCTGCTAGAGACGACAGGAAACTGAAGCTCATATTTAAGAAAAACCTTTTTAAAATTGTGCTATTCTTGAACAGAAAATGGAAAGAAGAAGGAGTTGAGTTTCTATCAAGCGAGTTCGTTGGCCAGCTTCATCCACCATCTTGTTTCAAAATGGCGGCCATTTGAATTTTGTAGACACTTTTTGGAAATTTTTAGGTTTCCTAACTTTCTCTTTAAAATGACCTAGGTTGTTAACTTACACTGTGTGACTCTTTAAAATATCTTTTAAAGTTTCTAACATTCTGTTTAAAATGATACATAAGAGTTTGCATTTTGTGAAACGTAACATTTTTTATAAGAATTCAATGTTAGAAAATATAAAAAAAAATCAAAAATTCAAATGGCCGCCATTTTGAAACAAGATGGCGGATGAAGCTGGCTAACGAACTCGCTCGATAGAAACTTCAACTCCTTGTTCTTTCCATTTTCGGTGCAAGAATCGCACACTTTTAAAACATTTTTTTAACTATCCGCTTCAGTTTCTTGTCGTATCTAGCAGATGTTTTTGGTATTCGGCCGGCATTTCGGCAATTAAATTTTGAAATTTTCCATTTTTTGAATATTGTGTTAGTATTTTACTAACGCTTGATTGCGAACAATGTAAATAATTCGCTATATAACATTGATTTTTACCGTGCCGATACAAATCAACCATACGAAGTTTAATAGATTCAGGAATGTCACTCACACGACCCATTTTCAGACGAAAAAGCAAACAAATTGCAAAAAAAATACTGATTTTAAATAAAATTGCCTGAATTTAATCAATGATGCCACCAGTTTTGAACTGGTGATAATTAAAGGAGAATTAACGTGAAATATTCTAATATTTTGAACCACTTGAATAAATATTCTAATATTTTGACTTTTCAAAATATTTTTTTTTCAATTAATCTTTTAAAAAGGATATTAATTTTAAGATAATAAATAAGTTTAATCAACAATAAGTTCTTAATAAAAATATCGTTTGCATATTTGCATTAAAAACATTAAATTACCAAACAATATTTTCAATTTGTCAAAAAAATAAATATTCTAATATTTTGAATATGAGCTGTAGTATATATTAGTGTATATTTTCTGGTGTATAATTTTATTAATTTATTTTACCTTAATTTGAGATAATGATTTTCAATAGAAAAATTGATTACTACATCTCTTTCTTAATTTCATTTTTAAGTCTCCTTTTAGTTATGGATTAATTTCCAAGTTAGGTAATAGGTTTTAGTATACATATTCTGAATACCTACATTTCTTACATTGTTGTTAATTTTTATTCTTTACACAAATGTTAAAATATACATTAAAGAAATGATGGAACCGAATAACTTTCGTTTTTGTCTTTTTTGCATATTTGTGCGCATTTATTTTTTGTTTTTGTTTATGTAATTATCAATACCTTCACTTTTGGAACTTCAAGCATATATTTTGAATATTATTTTAAAACCAACTTCACATGTTTCTTAAAGAAATTGTGATTCGGTATTCTGTACTTCCTTAAACACTGTATAAGAAATAGGCTAACCTATGAATTTTTAAAATTCTACCAAGTTCTAGTTTTTTAAAGATCCAGAGTATGATATTAAAATCGAGAATAAAGTCTTATCATTTATGCTGTTTTTAGCAGATGATTAAAGAAGCTTTTTACATAATCCTTTAAAACCTGCTAATACCCTCGTGATAGTAATTGCATAACATATATGAAATAAGGCTACTTTTCCATAGTTTATTCGAAAATGCATTTTCATTTTATTTTTTATTATTTAAAGAATAGTTACAATATTAATGTTATCTTTATTTATAGTTAATAAGGATGGATAGTTCAAATTTTTTCAAATTTATTTTTGCCACCAAAGCGAAACTACTGCATTTAAATTTAGCTGATTTGATATTTTTGTTTAAATCACTTGATATAAAAGGGGAGGGGGATTTTACATTACGACACAAGACAGAATTTTATAGAAGGTTAGTTTAAATCTTGATATAATCAACTATTTTAGCCAGTGCATGTATAAATATGTTTATTGGAAGCATGTTGCATTCCGAATTTACCGAAACACGTGAAAAAAAAAGTAAAAATGCCACTTATATTCAATACACTTCACTTATACTTTTCACGCATACTCACAATATTAGCCGACACATTCAATCATCTTGTATATGGCATGTTTGTGTTATAGCATTTATTTATGATCAACTATATATTAAATATCGCATTGTAGAAGGCTAAGAAGGTTTGAAAACTTATAAATCTAGGGGTTGGAGTTTGTAGCAGCAGTTTGGTGTAAACTCTTATCTAGAGGCTCCTATTCCTCAAAACCATAAAAGCATATTAGTATAACATACAGCACATTTTATTCAGTATATAATAAATAAAATTCTAATATATACAATAAATTACTGTTTCCTTGTGTTCTGTATCAGTGTGTATCACGCCTATTTGCTAAAAAGAAATGCTTACGTTTCGTTTTGTTACAGTTTACTCTTTGCTATTAAGTTGTGAAATACTGCAGTAAAGGGATAATATTCAGACTGTTTTTGTTACAGTTTAATCTTTGGTATTACGTTGTGGAATAATGCAGTAAATGGATGATAGTCGGACCGAAATATCGCACACAATTTGACTTAAAATATTTATAATCTGTAGCAGAGTTAAATGTGTAATTTTCTGATCCAAGAAAGTACTTTATTTTCGTAACCTACAAGCAAAGCATCATCCACACTTGAAATTAGTTGGGGAAGCACTACAAATAAAGATCACTGAACACCTAGAGGCGCAAACAGAAGCTTCTTTTTAAAAGCAGGTCTGTTTCACTATATATGCTTTCTCTGTGTATGACTCTCCCTTTATTTTAAATTATTAAAATAGGTTCAGATTTTTTATTATTATTATTATTTTCTTTTTTTTTTTACAAATAATTTACTTTTATACACATGGCGTTTTCTTTAAAGCTATGTCTTTAAATCTATGTCTTTAAAGCTAAGCTATATCGTTAAATAAAGCACGGTCTAACCGAATCTTACAAACTTCATTTATAAGCCTTTGAGATAATGCTATTTCGAAATACATATCGATAGCGTTCAAAGAAGTTTTGAATTTAACAGCATCTAGCAGGCAGATTGAATAGGTATTTTCGTAGTCCCAATTTTCTCAGACATAAACAGTTTACAACGTACATCCGGATCGTACAGCCGCATGTTTAGTTTAGTTTTTTTTTTTTTTTAAACAATTTACACTTATTGCTCCATATCCATATTGAATAACAATATTTTTTTTTTCTTTAACCACTTAACAGGTTTACCCATACACCGTGCGTGGAAGAGCTTGCTATTTTCGTTACTAAAAGCTTCCCGACACCACTAACTTTAAACTGCAATATTAGTTTTATTTAACGGCATACATATTTCGATTATATAAGGCAAATATTTTAGATCGTTAAAAGTAGTGTATGTTAACTATTTTTCGTTTATTGTGTCAAAAAAAATTAACCTCTTAAGGTGCTAAAAGGTAAGTAGTTTATATGCAATTATAGAACCATGACCTAGCAACGTACAGTAATTTTTTATGATATTAAGTTCAATGTCACATTTCACAATAAGATAAACAAACATATTTAAAATATATATCAAGCCATGAATAATTAAACGAACTATCATCATTTTTGGCTAAATCCAAAATACCAGAATTAAAATATTCACATCCTTTTGGTTGATGAATATTATGAAGAAATCAAAAATCCATAAATGTTAAATATATGTATATAAATTTGTACAGAAGTAATTAAAATATCTGAATGCATTACGCTGAACTAAAAAAGATCATATTAATCTTTGAAAGATGAAGGAAATGTAATTTTTAAAGGAAGTGTCGACCACAACATTAAACAGTGATATACTGATTTGCATTTTAAACCTTTGATAATTTGTTCTGTTGGGAAAACATTTACTATTTTGTCAATTGTTTCTGTTTGTATTGTATCTTGCAAGGTCGTTTCTCGGTCAGAACAAAAAATAGCTTTCCATTTGGAAAGAAATATTGGCCAAAAGATAAAAAGTGTCATATAACGTTGAACGAACACGTTGCTGAACATAAAAGCCATATTTGGATGTTTTTAAATTATTCTTTGAGTGGTTATAAAATGCAAATAGAAGCATTTCTTCAAAAATAATTATTAAAATGTTCATCACTGTTAATTTTCTGCTGTATAATATGCTTAACAACATTTTATTTAATGCTGTATTAACCACAGATACCTTCATTACAGGTCATCAAAGTTAAATTAAATACATAATCATTTTAAATTATCCTAAATTCAAATTCAGAATTTCAACAAATGTACTGTGATTTTAATCCATAGTTTTATAAAACTTGATAAAGCTAACCCACTGGAGATTTTTATTGACATTGAAAATTACGCATTAATTCAAGTTTGCGTATTCATTACATTAAGAATTATAGAATCTTTTCGGTAAGAAATTCAAAAACAAATTGACAAGTTTTCTTTAGGATTGGATTTCTGTGGCTCAGAGTACAGTGAGCTGAATATCAAATGTACCATTAAAATTAAATTGGCTTAGTCTAAACTAACTGTTTAAACAGAAAATATCGTAAAATGTTAAGATATCTTTAAAATATCGTTTTTTTTTTTTTTTTTTTTTTTAAAGAAGAACTTGACTACTAATTGCTAATGCAAAATATTTGGAAAACATGCAAGAATATATCTCCAGGATGGCTTACTGAGAAATATGAAATACGCTTAAACAATCCGAATATCTCTCCAAAGTTTTTCTATCATAAAACAACTTGTAAATACAGATAAAATGTGTCGTCATTTGCATCAAAAGTTATATAAAAGATCAAATATAATATCAATACGATTTATAAAATAATCCATTTACCATTCCTTTTATATGAACACGATATACTTTAAACAAAAGTCATTTTAATTGATTTACCAAGTTCCTCAGATAAAATAATATTGTAATTCTAATTTATTGGTAACCTTATAATTTAACATTGTGAATTTTATTTGCCATAACACGATAATATTATTGAAAATTATGTAATTTCAACTATCCAAATATTTTTCAAATAATTAAAAATATTGTAATGAATAAAAAAGTGCTAAAACACATAACAATGTTAACTGATGTATTTTTCTAAAAACAATTCAAATTACATTAAAATAAAAAATCCATAGTTTCAGCCGACATCTGAGGGTATTTTCAGGATCAACCATATGAAATTAACCATAACTAAAATATTTTCGACGCCGCTATAGTTCAGAACTTAAGACACGGACATTGAGCAATCAGTATCAACATAATCGAACGGTTTAATTGACAGCTAACACCGATCATTAGTCTAAACTTTTAACATATTTTAAATGGACATACATAATTTTGAAAAGCCAATTCAATATTAAGTAGTCTTAAATCCCTAAAATCTCGAAACTGAAAAAATTCTACTCCGCTTCTGTATCAATTGAAAAACCACCACTTATATCCTCAAGAAATCCAACCAAATTATCAAAATATTCTAAGACATATTATCGTTAGTCACCTTTCCTCCCCACTTTTTAAGCTTTCGATGGATTTCCTTATTAAACATCTTAGTAATATTTTAGACCGTATTATAATCTTAGCATTTTCAAAATCAATTCTTAAGCCAATATTATTCATATAAAATCTAGGGAGAGCCATAGACTGGCTTATGATTTTTAATGTCACTATGATGTACTTTGAGACGTTTCACGAAATTTCGTTTTCGACGTTTCAAGATGAAAATCAGTAATCACATGTTAAATTTCTTTAGTTGTCAATAAAACATACTTTCACATGTATTTATAACTGATAAACAAATATATATACTTGGTTTTAAATTTCAAAATAATGCAATACTTCTAATTCTTTTTTTTTTAATTACATAAGTTTATTTATTTTTTTTTTAATATTTTGATGCCTGTCGCAGCATCCTTTTTCGGTCTTGTTTTTACCGTTAATTTATATTCTTAAATTTTTATTCAGCATTTTTTTTACTCATATTATCGAATAAATACAGAGGTAACTTGTAAAGTGTGTTTGAGTATTACCATAATTCAATTTATAAGATTAAATTTTTTTCAGTTTTTTACTTACGTCATAGCATAGTTAAAAATGCATTAAAAGGAAGAACATTGTGAATATATATTTAAAATATATCTGATCATACATTCTTTATAACACTCATAAATTATACAACAAAGCAAAATCCTTAAAAAGCTTTATTTTTTTAGCTGCTAAAGTTCTTATTTTCTTTATCTCACTTTATAAATGCTAAGATATTCTTCAGTTATTTATTGCAGCTTTATTTTTATACACCTATATTTCGCAGTTCTTCAAACAGTTACTTACGTAAAGAGAAAAAGGTTGAAAAATAAAAGTTGTTACCTGACGTACGGCCTCTTCTTATGTTCTAGTCTAAGTTCCGTATATCAGAGTTAAAAAAGTCTCTCTGGAGACTCATTGTTTCGCAACGTTTTCTATCACATAATGCAGGATATGTTCTTTAGGCAAGTAAGAGGAGAAAGGGAACCGTAGAACAAAATCCTTAGATTCATTGCTCAGTCTAGAATCTTTATATTTTTCTGAAAGTAAACAAAGTCTTTGTCTTGAATTCTGAAACAAGAATTGGCTATCTACGGATTGTTGTGTTTATAAAAGATAGTAATATAACTATATTTTTTCTGTTAACATGCAAATAATTGATCCTACTCTTGCATGAATTATTTGTAAATAGGTGAAAAATATATTGCCTAGTTCAAATATATTTTAAATGGATTAAGATAAATAATGTTAAATTATTTAAAAATATTTCATTTTTTTAAGTACAAAACGAGCCTCATGTGAGATTTACAAGGGTTACATAAATATTACTAATAGTTGTTGAATAGTTTTGTCACAATTTAAACTTTGGGTACAGACTGTTTCCTTCCTTAATTGCTTTTCAACTAACTAATGAACACAAGTCAACTAAACCATAACGTGATATCTTGGTTTAGTTAAACAGTAATGAGCAGCAAGAAAATATACTTTGTACCACCCCCTAGCTTCAAACGGCGATGATAGCATTCCTATCTCGAATGTTTTACGAGATTGGGGGTAAAAGCCGCTGCCATGTATCTCAATGTATTAAACATTACATACGTATATCTAGTTATCACGGTCATAATTGTAGGTGAAGCGGTTAATCAATTTTTGTGGCAAAAGATAACTAAAAAAAAATACACCCTGTATATTAACGCAAAGCAGAAAGCAAGAAACACATTTTTGTTTCCGTTTATCTTTATATTAAGGGGAAAAGGGATCTTTAAACTCGCTCTTTTATCTTTTAAAAATTGCACCTTATATACTATTCAAGGGCATATTATGGGATATATTTTTGACGCATAAAATTAAAAAACATTTTTTTCGAGAAAAGTACGTAATTTTTCAGAATATTTTAAACGTTATCCAGAACTTTCAAAATTTCCCAACGTCATTTCATATCAATTAAAATCTGTATTTTTTTTTACACCAGTCTGGTTTACATATACAAATAAAACTGAGCAACGAATTTATATTTGAATATAAAGTTAAGAAAAAAAAATATTTTCTAAATTTTATGCAGTTCTCAGCATTTTTGTATCATATTTCTGCACTTAATTACCTTTAACTTTTCCAATTACATTTAGTTTTAAAAAACCATGCACATTTTTTTTCTATATGTAAACCAAACTGGCATACAAGATATTGGAGATTTTAAATTATATGGAGAGAGGTTGGGACATTTTGAATGTTTTTTATAACTCTTAATATATTCAAGAAAATTCCTTATTTTTCTCCGATTCTTTTTTTTTTCATTTCTTTTGTGATAAGTATATGTCAGAATTCATGTAGTGTGCCATTGAATGGTATTTAAGGTGCAATTTAAAAAATAAAATAAAAAATGAGTTTGAAGGTCCCTTGTCTACTTATAAATTAAAAATAATTTGCGACAACCTTAAGTCACGTAGAAAAAAAACACATTTGCCAAAAGCGAATTTTTAAGTAAATATTTTAAAAGGGAAATACTTCTACAACCTTTTGCTATATTTCACAATCATTATTCAGCTTCATGTTAGGTATATATTTAACCCATTTGTGCCTGAATTTTTGTTTTCTCAAATTTTTTGGTAAAATCACTTTAAAATGTTGCAAAATGAACTGGAAAAATACTAAAAAAAAATTAAGCTTAATTTTTTTTTTAATTTTTTTGATAAAATGTAAAAGAACTAAATATGAGTATTTCTAGTAGAATAATATGCATAATTATATATGTTGCCTATATTTATATTTAAAATGTTTTTAAATTGTATATTATGCACTATAATTAGTATTTTAATGAACTACAAAAAAATATATTTATTTCTTTGCAGAGACTAATAACGTTATAACTATTATTAATAATAAAATAAGAATAATCGTATTTCAGACTTAATAACAATTTATTTCATAAATATCTTCGAGAGGAGATTGCATAAAAAACTGTCACTAAATTTCTAACAAAAATATGTGCCCATTTGTGCCTAGAACCCTATATTTTGTACATTACAAAAATGCATAAAAAATAGGCTTGAACATTTAATTTCACAATTTAAAAAATTACGTATTTCAAAAAAGACCACAAGCTAAGATTATAACTTGCGATTTTGGGTCCATGATAGAAAAAAAAAACTTACTTTTTACATTTCGCTCTCTTGAAAAATTGAAAATCTATAAACACCGAAAAAAGCCTTAATTTAAGCAAATAAATATCCACCTTGTGTTGTAATCTCTCGGTTATAGATAAAGACATTTATAAATAATGATTTCATGCAATTTTCATGTTATAAAGAAGAAGAAAATTATACAAATGCATTAAAGTTTGAAACGTCCCAAAAATGGGACGCTAGGCATAAATGGGTTAATAAAGTCTTGATAAAAATCACTTTTCTTCAGGTTTTACTTCAATGCAACCACATATGAGGTTGCCATACGGTTAATTATTAAAAAGTCCAATTTTAAAATATTTTTTGCTATTATGGTTTCTTCATTTCTAATAAAAATATGACTTTTTTAAAATTACATTTCAGCATATCTCCTTTGTACAGATATTAATGATTTTTTGTTCTAGCTGAATTCGTTTTGTAAACAAAAAGTATTCTGATTTATTGCTTACGTAAAATCAGTATACTTTTTGCTTCAAGAACTGCCTAATTTTTCGCTTGAATTAAAATAAATGATCATTTTATAATTTAGCAATTTTAAAACTTTCTAAACATTTTCAGATATTATTCTTTTTTGTTTAAATTAATTGAGTGTAAATTCACGACATTTTACTGCATTTCAGTTGAAATATTCTAATAATTTGTATTCATCATGCATATTTTGCAACTGATATATTTGTAAAACTCGTGTCGTTTTTTTTACAGACTACTATCGACGCCTCTTATATCAGTATTTAAAAATCTATCATATTACAATAATAATAGTTAAATATTTGACTGATAAAAAAAAGTTATAAGGAAATAAAACTCCTGTGCATAGAACAATTACAATTTTCAAATTGAAAAAAATCTCACATTCAATCTTCATAAATTCTAAAGATTCAAAAACAAGTTCTAAAGCCATTACTACTGTGAAATTTAAATTATTGTTCATTATCAGTATAATGAAAAGTCTGATTAACTTCCACTGGTGGAACAAATACTAATTTATTTTTCTAAACATTTCAGAGTGACTGCTTATCTAAATATTAAACATTTATTTTAAAACAGATAATCTTGCTAGATTCTCTATTTCCTAAAACCTTTTTAAACACGTAACACCAAAAACACTATTTATTCTGAGTTTATTTTAAATTTTAAATCTGGAGATTTAAAAATCTAATTTACAGAAATAAAGACATTTTGCGAAACATTTTTATTTCTATTTAAATGGTAACCCCCAAACTTCACTGTCACAGAATAATTGCTTTATCTAAACATATTCTACAATATTTTTATGGAAATTGTTAAAATTTTCATCAATAAAAGTAATGTTTTTCATTCAAAAAAATGAAATCGTTATCTACTCAAGCATAATCTAAATATATTTAATAATTATATTGCTTTACATTCAAGTGAATTAATGTAAAAAAGCGCAATGTATGACAGAAGAATACATTTAAAAGAATTCTTTGAAGCATCGTGTCAAACATATTTCTTACTACTAGTGTTAAAAAGAAAAAAAAAAAAAAAAAAAAAAAAAAAAAAAAAAAAAGATTTAATTTTGTAGTTGGAGTAGATTTCTTGAAGCAAAAAGCAAATTCTCTTTAAATGCAACAGAATTCATGTTCGTTTCAGAGTATTTTGGCTGTAATTTTATTTTGTGGAAAGATTTCTACTGAAAGATACTTTTATAATGTCATTCATCAGGTAAAAGAAAACTGTACAAAATTAAGTGATATGAAAATCGTGGCATTTTCTATGCTTAGAATGTAATAATTCAGTTCAATATTGCCCCAACAGTGGCCGAGAGGTTCTGCTCTCGAAGCTGGTAGATGGGAAGTGCTGGGTTGGAACCCGATCGCGCCCGTCGCCCTAATCGTTGGGAGTTTTCGTGGTTTTCTTCGAACCTTGGACTTCCAAGCGTTAATACGGGTTAGGTTCCCTTAGAAAGACCCCCACGAAGGGCACTCCCCCTTAGGGCCTATATTCCTCGTGTTGATAATTGGCCGTCATTAAAAAACACAAACACAAACACAGTTCAATATTATAACAGCTATAGTTCATAACCGTAAAATATATTTAGAAAATAACAATAGGGTGTTAAATTATTAATATGCTGGAAATAATACAAAATCGTAAAAGTAAAATAATAAATAAAAATTCGCATCAAAACCAATACTTGTCCAAACATTAAGATTTTCAGAAAGAGAAAAAAATCGCCTCTGGGAATGTTTTATTGAAGCATCGAAACATTATCTCGTGATAACAACTGCATTTTTTTACTTAAGACTGCGTTAAATCTAAAGGGCTTCTTTCCGACACAATTTTAGTTCAATTTTGTTAGGAAACACATGAAATTGGTAAGTGTTGTTATTCAAAAACTATGTATGTCGGAAACCACGTTTTCCATTTTTTAGTAAACGCAAAACATCGTTCAGAAAACGGTGTCAACATTTGAGTTATGAACCGAATTTCCTTCGCGACAACTCGAGAAAAAGAAAAACCGGTTATCACGCGACCATAATTGCTTATAACTCGATGAGTAATTTATTTATCAAAAAACGGAAAAAAGCCATTTCGATTCCAAAAAGCTTCACAAGTCACACCTGCCAATTTCATGCTTTTATGTTTAAAAATTATTCAGAAAATGTGCCACAAAATTTTGCGTTGTTTAACAGCGGATTTTAAAACGAGTTAAATATTTTGAGAATATTGTGAGTTACGATGAAAACACACATTCGATTAAAACAATTAGACGATTCGACGTTACTGTGGCGTCACAATAATCATAAATGGATACACATACAATATTGACTAAAAGGTAGCAGCTACAGGGCATCCCAAAATGCATGCATAATTTGATCATTACTTTGATAGAGTGCATTAATATTTAAACGGAACGCTTCAAATTTAGTCATTTTCAAAATCGCCGGATGTTTTATTTTGAAAGACCAATTTTTCGCGCTACTTTCCGAACAGATTTTCTCGAATTTTCACCATAGGTTTCTACAGGATTTCTGTGGTGTTTATTCATGATAGCTGTCCTCCCATAAAGGTTCCTTGCTAAAGTTTTGAAAAACTCTCTATCTCCCTCAAACTTATATTTTAATCTAGTGATTGTCAGTCGCATTGTATTATATGTTTTAAATTCACTCTTAAACTGTCTCAGCACTTTATCTACGTTTTCGAACGTCTTGTAACAGAATCATTTGCAAACTTATACAAAACATTTCGAATAATGTGTTCTCGTGGTTTTTTTTAAATAATAAAAACAAATCTCTAGTGCAAAATACTGTTTGGGATATACCTTCTTTATTTGCAATTCTCAAAAATGAACATTAACAATAACGATTTTTTGCAAACATCTAATAAATTAATAAAAGTTCTTTCGTGAACAAAATAACAAAATCATTATGTTTGACAAAAAAAAAAAAAAAAAAAATGCTAATAATAACCACTCAATTTTAAACTTATACAAATCATTTGTAAAAATGTGTTGTTATTTTCTTTGCATAATAAACACAAAAATCTTGTGTGAAATACTGTTTATATATACCTTTATTATTTTCGAAAAATAAAAATATAGTCTTTTACAATAACAGTTGCTTGTATACAACTAATAAATTAATAAAAGTGTCTTTCTTAAAATCAAGTTTTCTTGTAGGTAAAAAGAATACTAAATGACCATCATTTTCACCAAAAAATCGATAATCATCAGCTATGTCCTAGAATTAGGGGTAGATTTCTTGATGGATGTTGCAGTTCCATATTTCTGAAAATGTCCTTTCCGGCAGTTTATTCTCTTGGGTAAGCCAGATGATCATCTAGAAAAGTGATATTCATGATATAAATATATCAACAAAAAAGAAAATAATCCTTCAAGGAAGGATGATATATGAAGAACAATCCAGAAAAGAAAATATTTCTTTTCGATTTTATTTCAGAATAATTATGATTCCTTTAATGTGAGTTATGATTTTGAGAGTATTATTTGAAACACTGTGTTTCTAAAGAAATCGATAACTATAGTATTATTTTTGTAAATGAATATTATATGTCTTAATAATTTTATTATAATTTTATTAATGCAGTGAGCTTAGCTGAATAAAATGGTGCAATAAATATTTAAAATATTTCCGTTATTTAAATAAGTTATGTATTTTGTGTATTTTTTTTAACTTGTTGAGCATTTCTTCACATGAATTGTAAATGTTATTTTTTCCAGTTAAAATTAATTTTGTAATCAGTCATGCTACATATATTATTGACTTTGCTTGAAAGCTATATTATGAAGACTTAACATACTTTTTCTACATATAAAATTTCAATCACAAATGCTGTTATAGATATCAATTGTCTATGATCTGTATTTTGCATAATATAATTAACATTGTTTTTTATTTTTAAAGATAATTACAACAGATAGTCTATATTCATTATAAGCACGTATGTTGTGTTATGCATGTTTTTCAGTTTAGAATAAGATGCAAATAAAATATCATTTTAAAATTTTCGAATTACTAAAAGAAACAATGACTTGAAAGGATAGATTGTTTTTAACGCTGTTATTTAGTAATAGTTTGTTCAATTCCATCCTATCTCCTTAACCTTGAGAAAAGGACATAAGCGAGAGAATAAAATTTACATAAATACACGTATTCATATGCGTAAGAGCATGATGCTTGTCAGACTGCTTGATACATGGAAAATAGTTTTATGTAACATTTTCCAGAATAAAAAAAAGTATTTTTTTTGTTTTTTACTTTTCTTAACTTCTGACCATCTCTGCCTGTTAAGACCTGCGTATATGCCAAACTGTAACGAGTTAATACAATGTATATAACTAACGGAGGAGAAGTGTGTTATTCATACCTAAGTTCTTTCTTTTCCATCTTCTTCACATTAGAAACATAAGAGATTATAAACAGCAGCTTTAAATGCATATAGTGATTTTAAAAACTCATTTATAATATTGGTAATAACATATTCAGCCCTCATATTTCATCTATTATAAAGCGTAAATGTTCTAATATTCATAACTTGCACTGAGCTATTTATTTCTGATTTCTTTCTTTTTTTTTATTATTATTATTATTCAAACTTCCAGAATTCAGGTCTTTCCCGCACATGAAATTTGAAAGCAAATGCAATCATTATTCCACTAAACACCCAGCGACCGAATGAACTTAAATCCCACTTATGGCTTTTACGTTCTTCTAGTTTGAAAACACTTTACATACATTAAATAGCAATTTTGTTCCCCGAGACTTAATGCATTCTGTAATCTTTCATAGGGGCTGAACATTATTTACTTGTAACTACTTCTTGATGAGCTTACTTACTTCCATAAAAGGATTTTATTTTGCTTTTTTTGAAGTTTTTTCCCAAAGTACTTACATTTTCAAAAGTCGTATTTTAATATGTTTCTACTTTAACTTCAGTTGCATTTAACTATTGCGTGCAATTTTTTAAAGAAAAATATGTTTCCTTCTAATACTTACCATTATCGCTTATTATATGAGAAATTCTTAATTTGTAAAGACTCACAAGAAAGTTATCAATGAGTACATTCTTATATTGATTTAGAAAAAAAAAAAACCCCACAAAGAAACATAAAATTAAGATTTTACTTGCACTGATATACCTAAATATGATAAAGAAAATATATCTTTCAAATAATTATATTTTATCCATTAAAGTTAATGAAGCTTTCATTAATTTTCGAACTATTCGAAAAAAATGTAATGATTTCAAAACTTATTACATCCGAAAAATAATAAAAAAATCATATCGGAAATAAAAATAGTCAGATTGAAATTTAAAATATTTAACAAGTACTAGACAAAAACAAATTACTGCAAAATTATCGTGTAGCGACAATACGAAACATCAGATAAAAATGAATAGAATATATGCTTACCTATCGATTACAAAAACATTTCATGCATACATGTATTATGGTTAATTATCTGTCTACTAACGTCTACTTTAAACATTTTTGCAATCGATAAACATGCCTAGGTTATCTTCCTTTTTATCTGATATTTCTTATAGTCGATTTACCATAATTTTCCCCAAAAAGAATTTTTTTATATTGGTTATACTTTTATTAACGCACACACATATTACATACATGCAAAAGTGCATACATATATATATGCATTCGCGTGTGCTATTAAACAATCAAATACACTACAGAGAGATGTAAAATAATAATAAGAAAGAATAATAAAAATTTACAGGTTTCAATTACCACTTAGGAAAATTGCTCCTTTCCAAAATTAGGATAAATAGTACTTTTAAATTACGAAAATTCAAAGAGGTTTTATTAACGATAGCTTAAAAAAAAAAAATTTAATTATAATTTGTATAAAGTACATCAGCGTACATTTTTTCAGTAAGTTTTTTCAGAGTGAAATATAAATTATGTGAAAACTGCAAATTTATACTCTAGATGGGCTGAAAAAAAAAAAAAAAAAAAAAAAAAAAAAAAAAAAACGCAAATCGAGAATGACTGAGAGACACAAACTTTAAAGAATGCCCTGGGCTGATACTACGTGACATGGAAATCTGCATTTGAAAGAATTATGTTTTCTGATAACAATAAAGTTAACTTGTTCGGTCATGACCAATTATTGACATGACCAGCTAACAGAACTTTACAAAAGACAATTCAGTGGTATTTCGTTGGTGCTACGGGCAGGGCAGGCTTCGAGTGTAATGCAAAAACAACAATAACGCTTCCAAGAGCCCGAATGAACAAGGTGAGATATCAGGACCACTTAGAAGAGAATGAATTAAACTCTGCCAAAAATGTAGAAGGGATGTTTTGGATATTTTCACAAAATTCAATAAATAATGCAAATAGCACGTGGGTGTAGTTTACGGATTACAGAATTCATGTAACTGTACGGCAGCCAATCAAAGACACGGATTTGTCTAAGTTAATATTTTCCAAAACAACCGAGTTTGCAAAATAAAAGGAATTAAGAATTAATGCTAAAACGTCAATTTTTTCGAAATATGTTTGTTCTCTGAGGTTATCAATTTTAGATTAAAATGTAAAATGAATCTTGTAGTAAAGACTGTTTCCATACATTTATAAGAAATGTGTAATTCCATCATTTTAAACTTCACTTAAAGTTAGATTTTAAAAACTGTATTTTGCATTCGGAAAGTTTGAAAATTTCATAAAATATCAGTATATTTCACAAAATTATTTCTAAAAAATAAATTATCCAAACAATCTACAAATGAAACACAGATTTGTTCAAAATGTATTTATAAAAAATATTAATACAAAAAGAAAAGTAAAGGAAAAAAGGAAAAATTAGAATGCAAGCAAATTTAAAAGATCTTTTTTTGTTAAAAAATTAAAATTTAATAATTAAATATATGCTGTATTTATTTTTTTTTCTGAAATGTTAACTATTTATGTACATTGTACATCAATAAATAACTTAAAATAAAATAAAAATTGTATAAGCCCACAATCTATTTTAAGAATGACATAGAGAAATGTAGCGTAATATCGTATAGTCTTGCGATAACTGTATAACTCAGTTTGTTTCAATTCAAGCAGGCTTCTAACGGTTAATTGCTGAAAAACATAGCTCTATCCAAAAACAACAAGCAGCCATTATGGCGTCTCCTACAGGTATTTATGAGTTTTCAGTGCTTAATTTATCTTATTTTTTCTTTTTTTAACGTTTTATAGACTTTAAAGTTTTTAAATATGAACACATTTAAAGCTATTTAAACTTTTTATTTAATTTTGTACAGCACATTTATTAAGTATTTAAAATTTCACGAGGAAACTGTTGCTAGCATTGTATGTGTAACTTTATTACTTTATTTGCGACGTTCATTCTCTTGTGGTAAAACAAGATATTCCACATGGGATGAAAAAGAATGTTGGAAAATAATAACTGAAGATCGCGTAAACAGTGTTTCAAGGAATGTCCGTGAAAATTATATGAATAACAGGATTTGGATTTTTTATAAAGCTTGCAAAAAGGGGAATTTCCCTTTCTGCAATTTCTCAAATTCCAGTTAATCTAATTATCCCTTTGTTTTCATAATGAAAATATACACTTTTAATTCACATATTCTTAGTTTAGTTCTCTAATTAAAGTTGTAAAATAAGATATTTTTTGTCTTATTCTGTCAAGAAAAGTCTAAACTCTTCCCTTTACTGTAAAATTAATATAAACATTCGGTTTAATCTCATAAGTAAAGTAAAACTGTATGATTTGACTTTTTATAAATAATTATTAATTATTAAAATGTAATGAAATAATCACATATTTAAAATACTATTTGTACAAGGATAAGAGCACAATGTGTAAACAAAGTTACATTAAAAGCTATTGGAAGTTCTGACTTCAAGAAGCAACGAAAAATAAGGCATGTGGTTTTACACATTTTATTTATTTATTTATTTTTGCCCTAATTGGCTGGATTCTAGAATAGAGAAATAACGGATTTTCTTCACAGCCTTACGAAAAATACCGCTATTATTATCTCAAAATGGGAATTGCAGCGTCTTTTCTATCATAAATAACTAAAGTGCCTGTATTATTATTTTTGTCGCAAATAAAGAAATACAAACGCCGCCGAATTGCCGAATGAAAACGAAATTTTCTTTTGTATTCTACTTCAGAAGAGAACATATATTACGGGTTACAGCATAAATAACTGCAGTGTATGGAAACTGTATTAAAAAAAATAAATGTATAAATGGAAATTTTACTATTTTACTAAGATTTTCCTATACGGCATGCTTCCGAAAAAAGTATGCGATATAGGTAGAAGTATTTCGTATGTTACGTGCTGAAAAATTCAAAGCAAAACTGTGATGAAATTTCTTTCTAATTATAATAAAAATAACTGTAATATTTAATTACACTTGGCCATGAAATCTTTCCTATTTTATCATAAGCAACTTCAAGAATTTTTCTGTGGGTTATGAGTTCCATATACACAAAATTTAAAATGCTGTGTGTAATTCAAATTTATTTTTCATAATTACTGTAGAATTTTCTATCATGACACATTAAAAGCGTATTTTTTAAGTAATAGTTATAATTAAAAAGTAAATTGTACGATAATTTCTTTACTATAAATTTTAATTATCCCTTCTCGAATTTTTAGCATTAAACTGTTATATTTTTCAAATGTTCTTACATAAAAATATATAAAAGATTGTTTAGAGCAGAGGTTTCCAAACTTTTAGACCGACGTACCAAAATTGCGAATTTCGCGCTTTATGGAATCTGCTGTTCACTGCCTTTCTCTCCTTTTATGAAAAACTGAAACATCAACTGCAGGAAAATCAATTTGGATGTTTTATGCTTTTCTTTGTATAAATATCTGGATTCAAAATGTTTACTATACATTAGTTTCCTTCCGTGTAAAACAATTTTTTATGATTAATAATAATTTAACCCCCCCCACACACACACACACACACCTTCCCCTGAGGTAAAGTTCATAGATACGCTTTTTACATCATGTTGTCATTTTCCAAGAAGAAGAAAAAACTTGCCTTAGGAAATTTAGCATTTCTTTATATATAATGATATAAACATAAATACTGATAGTGGCACAGCATTTAAAAAGCAAACGTTATATTATAGCTACCTTACTTTCCATAAGTTGGCGCCACAATCTTTAAAAATGGACTCATCACTCGAATTAGATATTCCACTCTAACATTTAGTAGAAAACTTTTAATAGATGATATAAAAGATAAAAGGTTACGTCATTTAACACGACTATGTACAATTATAATACATATGTACAGATTTAAGAATTGACAGAAGAAATCTCTCGGGGAAATACATTTTCACCCTTCTTCCCGCCACTTATAAACAAAACCTACGAGGAAATCTTAACGCAAACGCGTACATTCCACAACCGCTTCGAATTGTGTTTCGTAGAACTCTCTTGGAAAACTAACCGCCGGGAATGATAGGAGAAATCTATTTGATAGCCGCAAAATTGGGACGGTCGTTTAGTGCTGCCATCTAGCGGAATAATCTCTAAATATAAGATATATTTGTTACATCCTCCTCTTCGGGTTCCTTAGACGTCTCGACAAAGGGCCAGGAACATTTTTCTTTAGCCTAACACGTTTCCTGAGTGGAGTAACTGGTTGGTCGTAACATTGTTACAAAGTTTTAGTGAAGATGTATGGTACGTTCCTAAGGGAACTTCAGGAGCTTGTAAACTGGCAACTTCATAGGAAGTAGCTGAACGATGTGTAAGCACTACATAGGGTCCGTCGCGTCGAGGACTGAATTTGGCGGCTCTTTTCTGACCAGCCTTGCTAACAGGATGGATACATGGAACACATATATGGTCACCAGGAGAATACTGAGGTCCTTTTCTCCGGCTTCTGTCCGCATACTGTTTTCTTTTGTCTTAGCGTTGTTCCACCATGCCTTTCACTTGATTAGTGAAGTTGGCAAATTTCTTTCGATAAGGGATTATCTCAATGGAGACTACCGATTTCACAGGAGGACGGGATGGCTTTTCCCTCTGGCTGAAAGATAGTTTCATACCTTTTCAGCAAGCAATTTAATTGTGACTTCTGATCAGAACATTCAAGGAGCTTTGGAACAGGATCTACAAAACTATATTTTATATGAGATATCGCCGAAATAACAACGTTTTTTTTAACGTCTGGTACAAACCCTGACTTACCAAGAAAGTTTCTTCCTAAAAGGGTTCTGTTTCCTTTAGTTTTAGGTAACACAATAAAATTTGTACGAAAGTTTCTTCTCCATTTCTACAGTAACAGTCGTGGTCAAACTATCTTCTTTTGACCGCTGGCCATTTTCTAAGGACATGTTCAGAGAGGACTTCTGAAACTTTATAGTTTTTTTTAACACAGAATACACTGATTCACTAGCCGGACTGTGACTGGATCCGTTATCTACGCAGGCTTTACCATAGACTCCATTAATGTTTACTGTGGTTAAAGGTGTGGTTGCGGTTGAGATTTGCTCAAAATAAGAACATTCAGTTTTATCACAGGATAGCAAGTAGGGCACTCAGTACGAATAACTCCGGGAGCACCACAACCATAACATTTCAAGCTTGGCGATCTTCAATCAGAGGTTAGGGATTCACCTTTCCGTTGTCTGACGAGGATGTCTTCTTTGAGTAGAAGGTTTCATTTTGAAAAGCTCTATTTGAAGTGCTCGATGGTACGGGCTCTTTCGGTTTTGAATAGTTTTTATTTTTCTGGTGGATTTCCACTACTTTGGATTTTAAGGGATTTACCCTTAGAATACCTTAAGCATCTAGCTTCTGTATTAATACATTTGGACCATTTAAATCAGTCCAAATGTCCAAGAAATTTTCTCTATGCTGTGGGAAGCATCTTCTTTTTAATAAGTCGGATAAAATAAGACTTTTCAAATCATCGAACGAAGTTATGTTGAGCTCAGAGAGACAACCTTCAAAGTATGTTCTAAGCTAGAACAAATTATATTTCCAGGTACTTTCTGGAATTTTCTTCTGCTGAACGAACAGAATTCTAAATTTTCCAGCTGTCAATTTGAATCGTTTCAACAATTTCGTCTTGGTTTGTCGGTAGTGCTGGGCCTTTTCTGTCGGTTCCCTAGCAATGAGTCTTGCAATGTCACTAGGTAAAGCACGTATGAGGTACATAACCCAATTTTCTTCAGGAACCCCTAGCACCTTTAACTGTCGCTTACACAGCACTAAGAAGATGTTCATATCATATTTGTTTGGGCAAAAACTGGGAATCAATTTTTGTAGATCGATTCGCGGCTTTTCGTAAGTACATCTATTATTTTCTATCTTTGAGTTAGATGCCGAAGTCGGATGGGTAAGGCGTAATTTTTCGAGTTCGAAAGTCCGTTCGCGCTCTAAGTTTTCTTCTTTGAAAGTCCATTCAAGCTCTAAATTTTCTGGTTCGATTTTACGCTGTTCTTGTTCGAAAATACGTTGATTTTCTAAATCTAAGCGCTCTTGTTCAGTTTTCTATTCTCGACTATAGTTGTAAGTAAGTTTTTAGTATACTTCTCCTCGTAATCAGCGTGTGAAGTGATTAAATTACGTAAATCGACCCCTTTCATTTCGTCAGTAGCAGTTCAGCCTAACCCATAGCAAAGGACACGTAGATCCTCTTTTTTGCACTTTCCAAAAATCGCCATTTTGTTTAAATTTAACAAAACTGACAACCAAAATAAAATTTTGATTTAAAAAAACTTCACTTCAAGAACAAGAATTTCAATTTAAAAATTTCAATTAAAAATTTTCAATTCAAAGAACAAGAATTTAATATTTTTTTACATAAACGTATTCTCACACCAGGGATTTCTTCTTTACAGAAATCATAACACACAAAAAAATATTCAAACTGCAATATAAATATAAATGCAAAATACTGTAATATCATTGAAATATAATTTTTTTATTTATTTCACATTTAATTCCAAAATAACTCTTTCCTTAGGGAGGTAAAACCATAATTGAGCTAATTTGGATTTACCGTTACGGCATACGATAGACCGATACTTATAATAAAACACACACACAAAAAAAATCCATAACTTCAATATTAACACCCAAATTAAAACAAAACTAAATTTTAACTACACAGTTTTTAACTTTAAATATCTTTCTAAGAAAAAAAAAATAATATTACGTCAAGCAAGAATATTTAAAAACTTTGTTCTCAAAAGAATGCTTTCTATTTTTCTTTTACACAATTTTGCTTAACACAATTATTCAAAATTAATCAAAATTATTTTACTAGCAAAAATAATTCAAAAACGTTCTCATAAGAACACAATTTACTTTTATTCTGGGAAACAAAACTCTTTTTTTAACCTATCAAATATAAATGTAATAATATAAGAAAACTTATTCTTATAAAAGTTTAGTTCAGAACTTAATTTCGCCATTTCATAAATCAACGTTATTCAAAACGAAACTCAACTTACTCACAAAAATTATACATATTTTTTAAGATAATAATCTGTCAAAAGATACCATTTTAACAAAATACAGTTTATTAAATTCAAAACGAAAATTTTCTCAAATTAGAACACAAAATTTAATTTTCAAATCAGTAAGTAAAATATATGGTTTAATAGAACAACTTTGTTCTTAAATTACCTTTTTGAATTAATCTGAATTAATCAAAGATTCTACTTTCAAAAAATTCTTAAAGATAACCTTTAGTGACAAAACAGACGCAAATTATTATCTTTAAGAGAAAATTATATACTTTGAAACTTATCTTAAACAATTTTAAAATAAAAAGTAAAATAAAACAAAATATTCATTACAAAAATTAAATAAACAAAAGTTCAGTGAAATGAATTTATACAGATGCTTATCTTTAGACAGCTGCTACACGCATCCATACTTTTTATAAGCTTTCAAGCAGTAGAACTTATTTAAGAATATAATATACTCTCAGTTCCGAGATGGACGTTCGGTTTACAGGAGTATTAAAAAATTTTCACACAACTCTTTGACACATTTAAATGAAGCTCATGTAGAACAAACATCTTTCGTGGATCATATCTCCCTTCAAAATTTTGGAGAACGAACGGCATGTTTGTAATTTGCCTTAGCTGAAGTCAGAACAGCAGTCTGAACAGCAGATGCTAACCACTTTTTAAAACACCAGCACCCTTTCATAAATTCGTAGAGCACGACACTGTGGATAAAACACCAGCATTTAAAAAATACCACATTTCTACGATGAAGCACCAGCACCTCTTTAATTTGTATAGCACCAGCATTTTTCTGTTAAACTCAGTTGGACGTGGATTCATGCCCGAAGTTGGGAAGCCATTATATAGCGAACTTACTTTCCCTAAGTAAGCGGCACAATCTTTAAAAATAGACTCATCACTCGAATTAGATATTCCACTCTAACATTTAGTAGAAAAATTTAATAGCTGACATAAAAGATACAAGTTTACGTCATTTAACGCGACTATGTACAATTATAATTACATATGTACAGATTTAAGAATTGACAGAAGAAATTTCTCGGGGAAATACATTTTCACCCTTTTTCCCGCCCCTTTTAAACAAAACCTACGAGGAAATCTTAACGCAAACGCGTACATTCCACAACCATTTCGAATCGGGTTTCGAGGAACTCTCTCGGAAAACTAACCGCAGGGAATGATGAGAGAAATCTAATTGATAGCCGCTAAAATTGGGACTGTCGTTTAGTGCTGCAATCTAACGGAAAAATTTCTAAATATAAGGTATATTTGTTACAACATGGTCTTTAAACCGACAAAAACAAATCAATACTTCCTATGCTATTAATCAATTAAATTTTAAACATATAAAATAAATTCTAATATAATCATAATCTTACTTCTATGTGAATATCAAATATAGAAACTATTTTTCCGGATACTGTTTGAAAACAAAATAAATGAAAACAAAATGAAAGATTTCGGAAAAGGATGCGAAGGAAAACTTTATTTTTTTATAATAATTTATAGTGCATTTATAAATAGAAATTGCATCATTTTTGGATGATAAATATAGATTATTTAAATAGAGAACATGAATACTACATAGTATTATTAAACACGAAAATAAAATTGCACATTTGTAGTCACCTTGTTCATCAATTTTTTGCTATATAAATGCTATGTTTATATCAAAGTAAAATACACTTCAGAAAATTTAATAAGTGAATAACCTTCATAAGAAATTCACATACCTCCTGAAAAAACTCCTTGTTAATATGAGATCGAAGCTCGTTGAAATAAATATTATACACGCATACAATATAGCAATAGAAGAAAACTTTTCCTTTTTGCAGGGGGATAAAAGGTCAACTCAACATCCACCGAATCATTAGTTCCACTTTTCTAAAATTACTAATCGAAATTACATTAAAATAAGAGAAAGCAAAACGCTGTCAAAGCAGTAATAACTTTAACTGTTTTTTTTATTCCACATGCTGTATTGTTTTTATTTCATTTCACATACCACTATCGGACATTCACGTACCAGCACTGGTACGCGTACCATAGTCTGAGAACCCCTGCTTTATAGGCAATTATGTCAAAAAATCGTATTTGAAAATCGTGAGAATGAGATTTATTAAAATCAATAAAACTTATTTCTTAATTTCAATATTTAGCAAATAATGTGATGATGTCGATATGATATGAATAGAGATAATCTTAATAGGCACATGTTTTGGCTTTTTTTTATCATATATTATCATATCATAACAAATATTTAATAAATCGGTGTAGCAATAATTTATATTTATAAGAAATAAAATGAGTTGTTTTATGTAAATTATTCTAAATTAAGTAAACTATTTTTAGCCATGGTACGGTATACTTTTTTCTTTTTCCCAGCTTATTTTGTGTCGTCTCCAAAAAATAACGTTGCCTTACAAAATCCAGCCATAAAATAAAGCAGTACGATTAAATACTCTATAGCAATTTTTTAAACTTTTAAGCACCGAACATTTTCAATTTTTATACCGTCGTATTGAAAAAAAAGTACTTATAAATGCAATTTGTTTGAAAACTGCATCTCCATTTATTTTTGAGATATACTTTTTTTTTTTGTAGTTTTTGAAGCCATTTGCTTAATTTTATCAACGGAAGTACTCCTTTTCTGTAGAAAGTAAAGAAAAAATAGTTGTAAAATATTAATTGTATACTTTTGTAGCCATTTATTCGTAACAACCAAAATAAAATGTAATTAAAATACGTGCTATTTTGAAAAAATATAAACGAATGATTTCTGTTAAAACAGGGAGCTATTATAAACTATATTTAATTTTAAGTATCTATATTAATGTTAGAAACAAAAGAAAGCCTATGAATCATTAGACAGCTGTTTATTTTTTTCGAGTTTCTTTAATGACGGCATCCTTTTGCTGCATTTGTGTATTATTTCGGGATAGTGACGTCCTATGCATATTTTACTGTAGATGTTTAAGAGTGGATCGCAAATGTGGAATTCTTAAGCGGGTGTCAATGACGTCATTTTACATAAAATAAAACGTGTGCTGTAAGTCTTAAAATTTAAATATGTTTCGTACTATTTATATATACATTTTTTTTTTCATCGGGGACGACCCTAAATTCTGAAAAGTCAGAATTCCTGTTTTCTAGTTTATCGTAAATGTTTGTTCATTAAAATTATTCTACTATTTAGTAACCATTGAATAATCTATATTACATAGGAAAAACATGCCTTCAATAACAGGAAAAACATGCCTTTAGTAATGCTGGCTTCATTTTGTTAGTGGGAGAATCTGACCAATAAATTTCGCTTTTAGTGCATTTTTTTTTCCAAACATTGAAAAATTTCACTTTTCCACCACCAAATAAGAACGAAAATATACATTCAAATGAAATTTGTTTTGAAAACTGTCTTTCATATTATTGTTTTATTTATGGTTTTTAAACTAATTTTTAAACATGATTTTTAAAAATATCTATCTCTGTCGCGACTAGCCGGATTGCAAAATATTAAACCGTTTGCATTTAAAACAATCCAAACAGTGCAGCATTTGTTTCCGGAGAAGATTCCATGACGAAATTAAATTTTCAACAGTAAATATGTAAAATAATATACATAACAAATGCATTTAAATGCATGTAATTGAAATACCTTTGCTAAAAATTTGCATTGAAATTGACACCGAAATTACCATAATCAAAAAGTCTACTGTAAGTAGCAAAATCTTTGACTTTTTCTTCGTCTATTTATTTCTGGAATGCGGCTAATACCAAAGTATCCTTTTAAAGAAATTCTAAACTTTATTGGGATACATTGTTGTTACTATTCATATAAAAATACTTTTTGGTGTTTTAGTAGACAATCTAAAAAATATATGAAATATAAAAAAATCTGTTTTATTACCATTCTGTTCTATTCATAGAGCTTTTATAATATGTACCCATAAAGCTGTTACACAACGAAATAAGTAAAATATATGATATTGCAAGCAAAAATGTGTACAAAGAAAACAAAAGATGTCTATAAAAAGATTAAAAAATGAAGAATAAAGAATTGAAGAATAATAAGAAAAAACTTCAAAGCACTAAATTCCAAGTTATCCACTTTACAATATTTTCCTGGTTTCTTCGTAAGATTAAAGTATAAACTCAATAAATTCAATATCTACATTATTTCAAAACCTTACATAAAATTAAAAAATATAGTCTGTAATAAAATAGATCCAATAGAACCAAATCAATTACCAGGAGTATATGAAACACCTTTCACGAAAGATGATGGAACAATACAATTTTGTACAAGTATGAGAAACAGGAAACTTCAAACAATCATCAAAAAACATATATACTAGAGATTAAATGCAACAAGAGAACTGTAATTTTGGCCATATTATGTAGTAGCAAAGAACCTTTACAGATTGATAAAAAAATAGTAGAATAATTTATCCATCAAGATTTTATTTACCATCCATTACCCCGAAATCAATAGACATCTTTTTACGCAGTGAGAATATTTGTAATGATTTAGCTTCCATTAAGTTACCTGAAATTTGGAACGAGATGCTTTACAGAATAAGAAACAACAGTAGAAATTAATTCACGTTCACAAATATCCATTTTTATGTTATTTTACTTTATGTTTCCCCTTGTTTTTCATTATACATGTGGTTTTGTGATTTTATTTACCAATTTCTTGTTTTAATTTTTCGGAAAATATTTGTATCAACAAATATCTTGATAATGTCGCCGTCTGTGCGATGAAACATATGTCGATCTGAATAAAGGTGTTTATATGACTTTTCAGTTTATTTTTTAACACTTTTAGTAATTATTAGCTTTAGTTTGTAAAAAAAGTCTGTTAGTTTAAGAAATAGTTTTCCCCTACATTTTCTAATCCTGGTATCCCGGGGTAGATCTCCTAGTTTGTTTGCTTTTTTAAACAAAATATACTCTTTATTTAACAATACTTATGATTACACGGAGTATAAAATTTGCCACTTAAATAGCAATTATACAATCAAACGGTTTTCTATGACAGGAGCCATTATATCACCTTTCAATAAATAACTATAATTATTGGCATTACGTTTTGAAATATTAATGCTCCCAATTCAGTTTCCACCGAACAAATGACAAATGTTGAATTCACGTATTCGATCTCCATTGCACGTAATTCATATTTCTACATCGCTCTACGAATAAAATATTTTTCAGAGATTTGATAATCGAATTGATTGAGAAATGGTTATTATTTTATCTAAGATGGTTTAATTTTTAGTTACTTCTCTAAAACTTTTGCAATATTGATTAAACAATACTTATTGCAAAAATTAATTATGGGTTGACGATTGCCTTAATAATATATTTAAAAAGCAAACTTACTAGCAGAGGCTTTTGCATTATAACGCAACGTAATTTCAAATATATATTAAGAAATTAATAAAATAATTATAAGAAAATTAATAGACCTTTCAGCTAGAGCGTGATGCATTTTTCGACGGATTATTCAGACTATTCAAATGCGAAAATTATAACAACACTAATAAGGGAGTTAGAAGCTATCATAAAGGTTGACTTTTAATTAACCTACAACTTCAAATTGAAATAAATTCTCAGAGCCTCACTAGACTGCAGCCCGTATGCCTGGAGTCAGATAAGGCATACAAGGAATTTGTTTAGTACAAGTTTCACGTAATTTTGAAAATGTCTCCAAAAGCGTCATATTCAACGAAAGATCTTAAATTCTATTGTCAAAAATAGGTATTTATGTGATGCAAATTCAAAACTATTTCTATCGAAGTGATTTTTAACATTCAGAAACCGGCCCAAGCCTTCTGGAACAATGGTACATGATCTAAAAATAAACTTTGGAAGGATTGAATTAATGCTCAAACAGTTGTTTTTACCCCAAATTCGTAATCTGAGTATGAAGATCGACGAATATTGGTTCATGCAGGACGGTGCTCTCCGCATAGAACAGGCAGTGTTTTTGACATCATTAACAGTGAGTTTTGGAACACGAGTTATCGCCTATCAATACCCAAATCGTACACTGGTGCGTTGCATTGCCCATCTTATTCACCTGATGTGGATTCTTGTGATTTCTATACTTGGGGTCATATTAAAGATTTGGTTAACAAGAAGAAGCCGAAAGACCTAATTAACCTCAAAAGTTCCTGACTGAGTCATTTTCAAGTATAAAAGAAGAAACGCTCGATTTTTTTTACCGACAACTTAGTGACTTGTTGCGCTATTGTATCACCTCTGAAGGTTCTCACATTGGAAACGTTATCTAATAATTTTTTTCCACGTTCTTTTCAATAAAAAAAATATAGTGCTATCTGGAACGGCTCAAGTGATATTTCAGTTTAAAATTGCAGAGTTTCTTAAAAAGTCACCCTGTATATGTCAACAATTAAAACTGATTTTTAATTCTGTTGCCATTTCTTGGGGTAATTTTTTTTTGTTGTAAAAAGCGAGTTTTTCGTAAAATTTGTAGCAGTAGGCCTGCTAAAACATTATGTACATTAATGCAGATTTAACTTAGCGATAGGTAATTTATGCTGAAATATTTTTAAATTAAAATTGATTATACATTTCTATCTATTGATTTTTTTTCACGCCTCAAGTAAAATGACTAAATACTTTACAATGTTTTAGATGTATATGGAGTTACAAAAATATCACTTAAACAATATATCCTCATTGTTCTAAAAATAGGACAGCACATATAAGCGGGCTCTATATAAATTCTTTTGAATTTTTTAATTCAAATTAAAGAAGACTTATTATTCAAGAGTCAATTAAAGACATCTTTGTCTTTATCGCAAAGTTAAATTAATGTTGATTTTTTAAAATTAAATTTTGTAAATTGCGATTTTTGCAGATTTTTTTTTTGTCTCTTTTTCAACATACAAGTTCTTTAAAGTTTTCAGCTATAAGAAAACCACACATATATATTTACTGATGTATTATTCTATACTTTTATACCAGTAAGAAAGCATTGTCAAAACATTATATAGGAGATAAGTTTTCATTGCATTCTCTACTGTACTGAAAATATGATGATTGCACAATCCACTACTACCAAGCCCCCATCAATTAGTAATGGAGATAGTACTAGTTTCTTTCTCTGTTAGATTCGAAACATAGCTACTGAACAACTAACAGGGGCCTAAAAGTCTATCTGACAGATGCACATCACGTGCCACACAAGTATGTCAAAGAGGATAACTTGTTCTCAAACAACAGCTCATGAAGACAGTTTGTATTTTTACATTCATTGAAGCAGACCTACTTTGTCTCGTTTTTGTATGCTTGAATTTTGTTTTCTTTTGAAAATTATTTTTATGCTAGTATTTTAAAATGTCACGTAAATATTTAATTACACAGGAAGTCTAGGATTTTTGGAGAATTTAGATGGCAATGATGACAGTGATTAAGTCGACATAGGCAATGAATTTGTGACCTTACCTCCAGAACCCGATGCACCGAGCGATACTGAGAAGATTGATGATTCAGATACAAGGGAGATAGAAGATATAATGTGTGATGCAATATGTCCAAAAGAATTTGTGGTCATCATTGGAAATTTAGTTTCTAATAGCAATGACGAGCATGATGAAAATCCAAAATCGGAAAAAGCAGCTTATTTTACTTCAATTGAAGATTTTAAAAAATGGTACTGGCCCTTATTTGTTAATGCGTTTGAAACAGCATTACATGTGCTTAATGGAAGCTGAATCTGCTATTTATTGATAATAGTCTGAGCCTGCTTGATTTTCGAAGTGATATAACATTTGCCTATATGCTACTTTCTATACCAAGGAAACCATCTTGAAGAAAATTGGGTATTCAATAAATTAATGAAGAATTTCTAATGCTTAAAAAGGAAAATGTTATTGTAAAAAATCCGAAAAACCGTGAAAGAAGATGCTAGCTAGAAACCTGTGCAACAAAACCAACAACTATATGTAAAAAATGTAACACTGTCTAACAAGGAGAGGGCCAACCTTGTTAATCACAGATTTTGAATATTTTAATATATGATGTAGGGTAGAGACCCCTTAGTGTCAGGTTCAACGGATTTTATCCAACGCTCCTTAGTTCTTGAGAAACCGGGGGGTCGAATAATTGTACACAACTTAAATACATTGCAACCCCAATGACAGGTTGGTCGTAGCTCGGTTGGTACGGCATTCGCTGGCTGCTCTGCGGGCCAGGTTCGGTACCCGAACGTGCTACAGTCCTTTTTCTCATTTTTTGTTTTATAAATATACTTGTAATTATAATTTAATAATTTTAATTACGAATTTTAATATTATACATTAATTATAATGTTAACAAACTTAAATTTATAATTTTTTATTTTTAAACTATTATTTCTCATCCTTTACAGAGGTTTAAAAAGAAATTGGATCTAATATTGAATGATAAAAATTCCCAAAATCGTGACAAAATTTGTTGTGATACTATCTAGTATGATAAAATAAAAGAATATTCAAATAAAATAAAAATAAAAGCAGAAAGAAGATAAAGGTGAAAGCAAAATAATTGAAAGCGCAATCATACGTATCACAAATTTAAAAATCTTTAATATGCAAAAAATCGGTTGTAATTTAATTCTGATGCTAATTTTTAATATAATTATGCTTGTCTATATTATAAAGGACAAACATATCTGTGCATAACGCATACGTCATTTTGCGAATGGCAACACTTTGAAATTTGAAATAAAATTTCGGTTTTGCAATTTTCCCTACTACATTTTTTTTTTTTTACTTCTAAATATCGCACCTTTTAAATTTTTACACCGTCGTATAAGGAAAAAAATGCTCTGTTAAATGCAATTTGTTTGAAAGTTGTATCTCAAATTGTTTTTGAGATATTAATATTTTTGTAGTTTTTAATACCATTTTTCTAATCGTGACAACGAAAGTATCCCATTTCTATTGAAAATAAAGGAAAAATAGTCAAAAATAGGAGTTTACTGTATCTTTTTGTTGCCATTTTCTCGTAAAACCGGAAAAAAGTTGAAATTAAAATACGGGCTATGTCATGAATATTGTCTGTTATTCTGCGATAATGACGCCATATGCATACTGTTCTATAGACGAAGTTTAAGGCTGGATTGTAAAAGTGGATTGCTTTAGCGGATGCAAATGACTTCATTTTGTTAAAAAAAAAGCGTGTATTTTAATTCTTAAAACTGAATTATGGTTTGCAGGAGTGCGTTATTATTACTGCACAGTTGCTGTGAAATTCTTCAATTCTTCACAAGTTAAAATGCCTCGCTTTTGAAAATAATGTAATCGAAATCACACACTGATAAAACGCGATGTTTTACAAAAATTTAGAGTGTCTTTATAAAAGAGAGGTAACATGCAAATAATAGCGATTTATATTAAAGAAATTAATGAATCTCGCCTGGATGGATATGCTTCGCCGAGTTAGACAAGCAAACAAATAATTCGAGGTTTAAAATAATATCACGCTCACCAAGTTTTTGTCCAAAATTCTCTCTACTAATAAAATTTTATTGCTATCTTTTAAATATGTTACTGTAATTTTATCAAAATAACATAATTTGCTTAATTTAATTGTTCATAATTTTATATAATCTATATATTTAAAACACAAGTGTGTTTTTTAGTCATCTGCCCTGATCTTTCTGTTGAACCAATTTTACTAATATATTACATAGTATTACATAGTATATATACATATTATTTTTTTTATCTGAAAGCTGTTAATTTGTACATTTGACCGCACTATCTATTTTTTTTTTTAAATATTTCCACTATTCAATGGAAAGATGAAATTTTAGTGCACAATTCACCTTGATTACTAATAAACATATATAAGATACACAAATGTAAATACATTGCTTACGGGTGTCAAGTATAATAAAATCCTTTAAAAACACATTAAAGTCATTTAAAATCCAAAACGTTTTCGACCGACACTTACTCGGTCATCCTCAGTGAAAAACTCGGTAAGTAAGTGTCGGTCGAAAACATTTTGGATTTTAAATGACTTTAATGTGTTTTTAAAGGATTTTATTATACTTGACACCTGTAAGCAATGTATTTACATTTGTGTATCTTATATATGTTTATTTCCACTATTCTACTTTAATTTTAAAAGCATTTTATAAAAGTTCTTCAAAATGGTGAAAATTAGATAGCTTTCATTACTGCAGACAAGAGGGAAATAATGAAGTTTATTTATCTTTATTCATGCCATTTTCTGATAAAAATTCAAAATTGTTGATAAAAATTGTTGTATAGGGCTTAGTTTACAAGGGCATTTTTCCTCATAAATTTTCTATAATTTGATTATTCTATAATTACCTTCTGATTGTTTACTGATACTAAGTTTCAGACAGTAGGCGAAATCATTAGGCGAAAAAATCGTAGGCGAAAAAAGCATTTATTTCCTCAAAACCACACGCTGACTAGATTCCAACCCCTATGTAAATCTTGCACACGACTGTCCAATCAAAACGCTCGTCTTGAAATCTGACCAGCTGTGAGACGAGGCTGGGGTTTTACAGAAGGAAAGCAATATCTATTACGTCTGCCTTAAATAACACCTGTTTTCATTTTGGAGAGTGGATAAAAACCACAGTGTAAAATTTAAATGTAAGTTCAAATTTTAAAATCTATTGGAAGTAGCGATTTCAAATTTGGGATGTACACGTAAAACAAGATTCTATTTCATATATATATATTATATGGACAAAATTGATAAATAAGTTTTTTATTTTATCAAAAACGTGAATAATTAAATGGATTTTTTAAATGGAAAATTAAATCTTTTCCTACGGAAAACACTTAAATCTTAGCCTTTATTCACTAATTAACATTATTTTAAGTCCGATTATTTTATGGAAAGTCTTTTAAAGAAGAGGGAGTTAAATGTCGGGTATGATAGAGACTAGCAGGCTGCTCGCCGTTTCCATAACTCAGCAACTATCTATTGGATTTCAACGAAATTGATTCTAAATATTCTATTTGACTTTATAATCAACGTGTATAACATTAAAGTAAATTTATGAGTAGTATTATACCACTTTTTTTAGTCGTAATTTCAGAACAAAAAATATTTTAGTTCCAAGCTTATACCAGTCCAAAGCGTGGACCCGTGCTTAAGGTTCGTTCGGTTCGAATTTAGTTTTTTGGAAAATTGGTGGAAATACGAGATTACACATAAATTGTTTTTATGACAGATAAAAATAATAAGCGTTACCACTATTTTCTAATAGTAATTTCTCTAAGTTTCCCAAATGACATTAATATTTTAATTATTACCTCTCACATTCTTACAGTTAGTGTATTAGTGGTAGTTATCACTACTTCAGAATAGTAATTGCATATTACTTAAATTATTATTTCAGTTCACTTCTCGACTAATATATCTACTGATCGGATTGGTTGAATAAAGGAGCTTAGTTGAAAAGAGCTTGTTTAGAATAGCGTGCGCCCCTAGCTGTAGAAAATCTATAATTAAGACATTTTGCAGTTATTTTATGAATTTTCTAAGAAAAAATAGTCTACATGAATTCTGTAACTGTTTTTTTTTCGATAAAATGCATAGTTTTCGAGAAATTGAGGATGGCCGTGGATTTCTCTATTGTTTTGGACTGAAGGTCAGAAAGTAACCTTACTTTGGCGCGCTCTAGCACAAAATCACTTTGTCACAAAAGTATATTTAACCTTCTCACCGCCGCGAACTGATATATCCGTTCATTAAGCTGCAGGTTTCACTGCAATAGAAGCTAGAGGTCTGCACGGGCCTGAATTTCCAGGCCCGAACGAAAGCTATCATGGCCCGGCCCGGCCCGGTGTAAAAATTGAAAGTTCGGCCCGAGCCCGGCCCGGCCCGTTTGCATTTTTACAGTTCTCGGTCCGGCCCGCAAAATTTCTAAAAAAAAAATTCGTTTTTTCTCAACATACAATTAAGATTCTTTTAATGAATACTACATACATATTTATAGGAACATTTTACAGTATATTTTAGATTACTATGATGTTCGCAAAACAGAAAACACACAATAGTAAACATTAGCGATTACTTACAGTGTTTTAGTCATCGTGTCTACAAACATTTCAAAATTCAAATAACGATTCATTAAAAGATTAATGTAGTTCAGAATAAAATATTAAAAACATGATAACTTTTGAAGCTGTATAATAAAAAGTAGATTTGTGAAAATATTTTTCTCATTTTTAAGGCTTTTCTCAAATCCAAAGGAGCTGCATTTCGACACATTTATGAATTCATTTCTTTTCGGAAACGCGTAAGATTGGCAGGTAATCTTATTCAGAAGCTATGTAAATGTCAGTTTTCTTTTTTTCATAGTTAAAAGCAATATATCCTTTTGAAAATACTGCCAAAGTTAGCGTTTTAAATCGAATTTCCGGAAGCGATAGCACAGGAAAGGAGAAGAACGTACAGTCACATGACAAGAATCTCTGTTATCTCTGTAAGTAATTTATCAAATATGGAAAAGCTATTCGTTTCTAAATGCCTACAATAGTCAGGCCTATCAATTTTATGCCTTTATAGTTAAAAATGAGTCAGAAAATGTGTCTGAAAGTTTCGCATTGTTGACCAGTGAATATGAGAACCACCTTAAGGTATATTTCCAAAGGTACTGTTAAGAGAAGTTCATTATCACTACTAATACTACAAAACATAATGACTGTCCTACACATCCTGAGATCGATTAAGACCAGTTCCGTTCCGGCACGAGTCTGCTGAAAAAAATTAAACTCGGAATCAGACATCTTGTAACTGTACGATGCCGATCTCTTCGACGGACATGTTACATTCCTGTATTGATGTTGTTAAACTCGCATCGGCTCGTGACGCACGATTATACGTCTCGTGAAAATCATATTCATTGAAAATGGCTCGTATTTTATCTGTTTCGCTTAAATTCTTATATCGGGCCCATAGGCCCGATTAATTTTTTTATCGGCCCGGCCCGGCCCGTTGAAAAAAATGTCCTAATTCTGCCAACCAGGCCCGTTTGAAAATTCGCTTACACTCCGCCGGCCCGGCCCGCGGGTCGGTCCGGGTACGGGCCTCGGGCCATGCCCGGGCCCGTGCAGACGTCTAATAGAAGCATTATTTAAATTAATATAATTCGAAAGATATAATCCAGTTTTAAAAATTAACGTACGATTAATACTGTCAAGGCTTATATACTTATACGGAATATTTTTTTTTTTTTTTTTTTAAATATCAAGTTGGAAAAAACATCTTTTTTTTAGCATTTTAAGAAAATCGCAGAGAAAACAACATTACATTTTTGCCTTTTGCTCGGCGGTCAGGGGGTTAATATGTGTAATTTATAGGAAATTTTGTCTACTTTAATTTAGGAATTATTTTTTCTTAATAAAACGCACATTTTTAGAGATATAAACAAAAAACTGATTTTCGTGACCTTTGATAAAGAATATCTGGAGACGCGGATACGAGATTTAATGAGGCTGTTCAGCTAACTTTTAGAATGTCAAAAGAAAGCTTTTTGCAAATTTTCAGATTGTTTCTTTTATTCCGAGGTTAAATCTTTATTTAACTGTACTAAATGGATACTGAAGCTATCTGTTGAGGATAATACAGTCATCGTAAGTCTAGTGAAACCGTATTTTAGATTTAACTTGGATATAATTTAAAACATAAAAGCTAAGTATTTTCAGAAAAAAATAACATTTTATTCAAAATTATCTAAAATTGTCATAAAACTGCTTGATTTATGGAAAGATATCCAAATAATAACACTAGTGAATCACAATCCTTTGAAAAGTACAGATTTTTCTCCGTACATTTTCCACCTTCCTTTTGTGTGGAATTGAAATGCAACTATCATTATCCATTAATAGAGAGGTGATGATAAAGAGATGTTGCACCGGTGTACGTAAATATTCGCTTTTTTAGGATCTATGGACTACCAAGCAGCTCCCTGAGATACCTCTTGAAGCTGCTGTGCGGAGATTATAGAAAATTATATGAGTGTAACAAAATGAAAAGTGTCCAGTTAAACTGATACCATTGAGCCCTCAGGCTAGTTACACTAATTACATATTATAGTCTTATTCCAAAGAATAATGCCCTTCGAAAATGAAAGAAATCGACAAAACCCCCATTTAACTAAATTAAGAGAAGGTGGGGGTATTTGCTCTCCCCTTCCCTCCTTTATACGTAACCAATGATACTCCAAATCTAGTCAGGGAAGCGCCTTATCAGAATAAACCGGTATACCAAATTTGAAGCAAATCGGATAAATCTGCATGAAAACACATTTATCTAAATTAAGAGGGGTATTACCCCACCATTCACCCTTTTATACATAACTGATTAACCTCCATATCTAATCAGAGCAGCGCCTTATCAGATTAAGCCGGTATATCAAATTTGAAGCAAATCGGATAATTCTGCATAAAAAATCATTTATCTAACTTAAGGGGGTGAATTAGCCCCCGTTCCCCTCCTTTATACCTATCCAACGGGCGTTCAAAACTAATCAGAGAAGCGCCTTATCAAAATTAACTTTTATCCCAAATTTGAAGCAAATCGGATATTTCTATCAAGATTTATAGCCTTATATACATGCATTCGAACAAACGTATGTGCATACATATAGAGCCTGCGGACACATTAGCTCTCAGGCTTTGTTATTCTGTGTGCTAAAAAACTTTCGAGGGGCTAAGTAACCATGAGATTCTAAAATACGTTGGAATATATGCACATAAAAATTAAATGAAAAAAAAAAAGAAGAAAATAAATCGCCTCTGGTACTGTCTTTTCAACATAATATATGAACTCTAGAAACTATTCCTAATTTAAAAATTATTTTTATTGTTTTGTATTTATTAGTTTATTACCTTAAAATTAGATTTTAATTAATTCTTTTCGTAATTAAATAAACGCAATACGTTTCAGAAACCTAAAAAAATAATTTTATATTCTGATGCAAATATTTTCACGTGGAAGGTATTTGTGACATTTATTAGCAGCTTCAAGAGGTATAAAAAGCTTTCTCACACATTTATAAGCTCACTGTTCTATGTAAAGTATAGCTTTTGTAGAAAAGTATTTATATTTTATACGCAAATGCCATGCATTTAGAATTATAACCGACTGTTGCCTCATGACAACCCTTCTGTGTCTGTCGCATCATTAAAGTTGGTTTAAAATAGAAACATTTTTAAAGCTCTGTTGACAATGCACTGTAAAAAAAAAAATTGTGAATTCTGCTGCACATTATGTTCTAATCACATTATGTTTGCTGTGAAAATCGAATTCAAGCAACAAATGAAGTACAAATCGAACTATTTCTGTCACTTGCACAACGCAGCCAATAGCAACGCGATATGTGCCATAATAGCAACGCAATAATAGCAATATACGCGATAATAGCAACGCACAGACATCAGAAATTTTACAGCACTTTTAAAGACAGCATCTTGTAAAATTTATAGCAGCTGCTTTGGCTGCCGGGCTACCAGCACTTGTTGTTGTAAAATACAGTATTTCGTCCACAGCTTTATGTTGCAATGTTTTAAGCACCGATGCTGTCACAATCGAATACAAACACCGATGCTTTAAAAGCAATTTAAAAAGAGTGAAGTAAAAATCAAATTCCTTCTCTCACGTGCACCAATAGCAATGCGACTTTCCCCAGACTTGAGAAATTTTACAGCAATCTTAAACACAGAAGCTTGTAAATTTTTCATTAACTGTGTTGGCAGCCGCGGTGCCACATTTGTTGTAAAATAAAGATTTTTTTTTTTTTTTTTTTTTTTTTTTTTTTAACACTGTGTTTAAAGATATGAAAAATGCTAATATATTTTTTTTTTCATGTCATTGAGAACAGAGAATGCGTGACAACAGAGACAGAAATTAATAAATGCTTTCAATAGTTGAGCATTTAAACAAATGATTACACAAGGCCAACATTTTAATTACTTTTCTCTAATTCCCTGTAGCCAATAATTAAAATTTAAATAAATGAGAAAAAAATAATAAGGGTAAAATAGTTTAATAAAATTGTAAGGTAAAATTTCTTTTTTCTTTACTCCAATAAATTAAACTTAAAAATGTAATTCGACTAATTATTTAGAATAAAAATTGAACATTAATTCGCCCCCGAGAAATGAATTTCAACACCATTGGAGAAAAAAAATAGAAGAGATTATTTATTTTCGAACATTAGACATAAAGCATTCCCGTCTTTATTAAATTTTACAAACAAAGAAAAAATGCCTTTGGATAATTATATTTCTGAAGTATCAAATTACCCGCTGAGAAGAGTAATAAATGAAACCTCTACTTTCAACCAAGGAAATTAAATTTCGTTTATTTATTTTTTTTTTTTCGCGTGCAATAGCTTATCTCCTTTATATAAGTATAAATAAGAATGGTCACAGATTTGAAAGATGAATCAAAAAACTATTTTCTAAGAATTTGATACTGCAGAATACTTAATCAAATTTGTATTTTCATTCAGTTCAGTATAAAAGTGCTGAAAAAAAGTTTAGTGAGTTAATAATGGTAAATTCATTTTTTAAACATAAAGTTAAAAGTGTGTGTTTTAAAAATGTGTATGTGTGTGTGTATATATCGGTACTAATAAAAGAAAGTTTCTCTCTCTGTGTGAGTGTCTGCGATGGCTAGCAACATCTATCGCACATAGAAGTCTGAAAATTAGTATGAGGATAGTCGAAGACAGGTCTGAATGCACCTGGGTCTCAGAATTTAAATTTTTTGATAATTACTCGAGATACTAATTAAAACTAAAACTCAACAAATGGCTCAAATAAAAAAAAAAATCCGGCGAAAACGGTCAAAGAAACGTGAAACAGCAAACGGTTTCAACATTTGTTTTTGGTAACATCTGCAGTGGAATGAATGAGAATTTTCCGTCGTTAATTTCCACTAATAATTAAATTTCAGGAAACTATTAGAGGTATAGATCCGAAACTCGCCAGACAAACGTAGAAAATATTTCTACATCCGAAAAAAAATCAAAAATCAGCTGGTAACTTTTCTTAATTTTTGCAAAAACATTTACCTACAATGTACCAAATTTCACAGACATGGATCGACTCGAGTTTTCATAAAAACCTGCTATGAAAGAATAATAATGTAAATATAATTTCCTTTAGAACGAGTTTCTAAATTAACTTCATCGAAGTGGAAAGCGCCGGAAATTATTAAAACCGTTATTATTAAAGACAGGCTTAAAGTTTTTGGAAAAAAGTTATATAAGTAAAATTTATCTGAATAATATAAATTAAGTTTTGTGGAGGCCTACCAATGTTAGTGGTAGAAATAAAAATGTAAAGACTATTGGTTAATATTACGGGTGGGAATGGGGGGGTACATCCGGAAATTGCAAAATTGAGTAAAAGTCAATTGGTTAAATTTTTGGGGGGGCGGGAGAGACGTTTATGCTACCAAAGGCAGTGGGGACAATCTGGGTGGCCTATAGGTACGTTGAATCACCAGCATGTTCGACTGAAATCACAATTTCTAAAATTGCTTCCACAGATTCCTTTTTTTATTTTCGGATGCCTTCAAAAGTCTAAAAGAATAACTTACATTATAAAGTGAGAAACAGAGGCGAATGTATTTTTTTTTCTAAATATCGAGTTCAGTTACCACTATTTTCGAACAGTAACGTCGAATTCTATTCTCAGGTTATGCGGACTACTTTTCAACGTGAATTTTTTAATTCAACTAGAATTCCGGAGGATAGTTCGGAAAGAGTTTTTTTGAAAATTAAAACTAATCACGATATCGATTTGAAAAATTTTGATATTTTATCTATCCTAATATTATAAAGAAGTTACCTTTGTGTGTTTGTTTATTTGTAGGAGTTAATCTCTGGAATTACAGAAAAGATCGTAAATGTAACGGTAAAAAAATGCTGATGACAATCCATGTACCAACATAGGCTATATTTTAAGTCGGTGACAACTCTCAAGGGGGCGCAGGAATAAAAAAGTTCTAAAAATGCGATTTTTGTGTTACTGAAGGGCCTAGAAATTTGAAACTTGGCATGGTAGTTACTTATAAGACACTTATACTTACACTTATACTTATATGGTTACTTATACTTATATACTTATAAGACTGAGAAACTTTCAAAAACTCGAAATTTAAAATGGGTGAAAATGCACGATAAGCGTTGTAAAAACGTTCTAAATTACAATTTCTATAATATCAGGAAATACCAAACCGATTTCAAAATTAATGGTTGCAAATTGATGGTGCTGGTCCTTTCACCAACATAGGCTATATTTTATGTTGTTAGCAGAACCCCTAAGTGGGTCCTAAGTGGGTGCAGGATCAAAAAACCTTCTAAAAATGCGATTTTTGTGTTACTGAATGGCCTAGAAATTTTAAAATTTGGCATGGTAGTTACTTATAAAATGAAAATGCTTTCTAAGTCGAAACAAAATCGAAATTTAAAAGTGATAAAAAGGCGCGAGAAGCGTTCTAAAAACATTCTAAATTGCGATTTCTATGGAATCTCAGGAAACACCAAACCGATTTCAAAAGTAATGGTTGCAAATTGATGGCAACAGTCCCTGTTCCTGCATAAGCTATGTTTTATGTCAGTGCCACTACATCAAGGGATTTGCAGGAGCAAAAAATCTAAAGTTGCAAGTAGTGTGATACTGAAGGGCCTAGAAAATTGAAATTTCGAATGATAGTTAATTACAAGATTCAAATGTTCTCTAAGAACAATTTCTAAGAAATTCAAGATTTAAAAGTATGAAATGAGAGGAAAATGTTCTAAAAACGTTCCAACTTTATTTACTATGGAGTTGATTGGGATATAAACTTGAAATTTAGCATGGTTGTTATCTATACCATGAAATTTCTCTCAAAGAACTGTTGAAAAAAAACGAAATTTAAAAGCTGAAATAAGCGAAAACCGTTCTAAAATTTTTCTAAATTACGATTTCTATTGAATTGTTAAAGATAGAACCTTAAAGTTTGGCATGACAGATGCTCATAAGATGTAAATGCTCTCTAAGAACAGTTTTTAAATGATTTAAAATTTAAAGAGGTACAATTAGCGAAAAGCCTTTTAAAAACTTTCTAAATTATGATTTCTATGGAATCTCGGGAAATACCAAGTCGATTTCAAAATTAATATTTGTAAATTGACGGTGACAATCACTGTTCCACCATAGACAACTATTTATGTTGGTGGCATTACCATCAAGGGGTTGTGGACCGCGAGACTACAAGCTTGGAATCTGGCATGATGGTTACGTTTTAAGATGTAAATGAGTGCTAAAAACGGTTTCTAAAAAATCCAAATCTACCAGTTAAAACTGAAATGAGGCTCTTCAAAATACATTTTAAACTATTATTTATTTAGAATAAGTTTTAGTTCTTCACATTAATTTAAGTCTCATATTCGCTTAATGCAGTGTAATAAAGAAGTTAAGTCAGACTGTCACTTAATTTGTCATTTTAATTATTGTATCAATATAATTTCTTCGGATAGAAATAGGCATACAAATATCACTTGGCATTTTTGAAGTATTATGCGAAGCAAAGCGGCGGGTTTTGCTAATAATACATATTTTATTTAAAGAAGGAGTTGTTGTATTTAAATTTTTTTAAGAAGGATTGTTGTATTTCGGGGGAGGGCGGACGCGAACAAATTATTAAAATCGTAGCATTTTCATATAATTATTTAAAATTCTATGGATTCATTGGAACATATTTTTTATTGGATGTAAAAATTTTGAAATTGGGGTTTGAATTCCAGGGGATTGGATGCACAGATGCAAGATAATTTAATATTTTGATGGCTTGATAAAACGCTTGATTATCTTGGTCCCTAATTACCTGAGTCCTTCATATCGCTTCTTCATAAAAACTTGACAAAGAAGAAACTTGCTACGGTCGGACCCTTTCTGCATTCGGTTCGCCCCCCCCCCACCCTCTACAATTAGGGCTTAGTTCCTCCAGGGAAGGCATTTTTCTAACTTTTTCGACACCATAACGTGATGTTATAATATATATCATTGGATAGCCCATTCATCACTCTTTCATAGTATGTATCCCCCGATTTCCTACATCTCAACTTGGCCTCTGATCCCCTTTTATCCGTACTTTCTTGAAAACTTAACCAAAAGGAAAACTTGGTGCGGTCGGACCATTTTTGCTATCGGTTTGCAGTTCCAAACGTTAGAGGCTTAGTTGTCCTCCCGAGAGACACTTTTCTAAAACAATTTGAGCGCCTCACGTGTTATATCGTTGGACAGTTCTTTGGCCACTCTTTCATATTATTTACAACATCTCTTAATCTCCTGTCTCAACTTGGCCCCTAATTACCTGAGCCTCTTATATCGCCCCTTCCTGTAAGCTTGATGTACGCTGCCGTAGGTTTGTTCGGAAAGAAGTTTGTATTGAAAACGCTACATAGTACGTCCAGTGTACGCTGTCAAAGACAGCGTTACCATCCAAAAGGTTCCTTTTGGATGATACATGGTTGAATCAAGTTTTTTAATGGACAGTGACGCGTGCGTAACCTACCTAGTGTATGCTGCAGATTGCAGCGTGGATGCGACCCAGATGTCCGTTTTGAGAGATTCGTATTTATGAAAAGTTTAATATGAATCGTTTTAACCAGTCGCGATTTGTTTGGATAATCGACGGACGTGGGCAATGCCAGGCGTATCAGCTACTATATACATACATATATAATCTTTTGAGAAACATTATAAGATATTTACAATTTGTAATTAAACTTAGATATACATCATTGATTATTAGATGCAGGTTGCGTTTTGATTATTCCGTGTTAGCGTACTCAATGTTAATGAATCATGCAGTAAAAATTATTACTAAGAGTCTAATGGGAAAAAATCCATGAAAATGTGTTTAACTTTTCAAAATATATATGAACATTTTAACCATGTAGTGCACAAGTAAAAGCATGTTGTCATTTGTTAAAAAATCCCTGCCGGCCCGGCCTACAGGCAGAGGTAGATTTCGAAGTTAAGTATACTAATTTCACCAACAAAAACTAAATCATTATTAGATATAAATCCACTTTAACAGTTCTATCTGTCTGATTTTGACGAGTTTTTATTTCCTTTTTATAAAATAGCTGGTTTTATCAGAACCATGTTAAGGCGATATTAAAAAAATATTTTTCCATACTCAACAACTCGAAATTTTCTGGCACATTTTCAGATTCATTAAAAAAAAAATATATATATATATATATATGAAACACGCTGACGTGAGTTTTGAAAAGACTTATAAGCGACCTGTATTTTTATTTTTCTTTCAATTAATTAAAACTTGATTAATAAACAATTATTTTCTCAGTAGGGCAATATTTTTCGTTTCTAACACAATCGCATCGGGAAATTCTGTTCAAAATGCCCACTTTGACATCATTCTTCGAAATATATTCTGCCTCTATCAAAACATCGATCATTACTGTACATTATACAGTTTCTGAACAAGAAAATCTAGCAATTGGATGCGTTTGAGAGCAAAAATGAATTTAAAAATGAGTAAGAAAATAGACAGTTTGGATTTGAATGCACCCTTAATAAGATGATTTTTTCTTCAACCGCTATGTATTTTTAATTTGTTTTTGCTGTAAGAATTGGCATATCAAAAACTTGTTTATATAAATGTTGAAGACAATATTAAGAAGATATATGATAAATTCATGGAGATTTTATATCTTGTGAATTGACGGAGTTATGGATTTTTTATCAAAAATCTGTGATGCATGCATTTTTGGTACTATTTTTAGAACTAGGGGGCTCTGCCCCCTACGAGCTACGCTCGTCAATCCCCGTTCAGACACCGCAGACTCTAACAGCACGCTAATTTGATCGCCTTTAAAAAGATTTCGGAAGATTGAATTATAATTTGAATCTGACAATTATAATCTGACGTAATTTTCACCAAACTTTTCTTTCTCTTTTTAATATTCACGTCAAAATACTTTTGTTAGAAATGAAATACTATTATGGTCATCTTAAAACGTCAAGTAAATGTCTTGCGCAATTTTAAATTAAAACTGTTTTGCAATATTATTTTTTGTTCATTTTACGTAATAAGTGTAATATGACGTAAATTCTCCTATTTAGGACATCTAACGCATGTTACTGAATTTATTATTTTACAATATTCTTTCTCATTTAAAATTCACGTGTAACTATAGTTTTTATGACGTAATTTTCAATGAGTTCCTGCTTTTTATATTTTTTGTTTATAATAGTCACGTGTAAAATAAATTTTTAATTTGAAGCAAACATTACTGTTTGCGCTGTTTATACTGTTGGCAACAGTTTAAATTAATACAATTTTCTAAAATTTGTAAAAAATATCTTTCGAAATGCTGAAAATTTGAATTTAAAATAGAAATAAAACCTCGAAAAATTATTCAAATTAAAAAACTCACTGCAATCAGCACACCGGGAAATTCTGACGCATAAAATGATCTAAAAATGATTAAATTCCTATCTACAGTTTTTGCTCCTATAAAACTTTTTTAATGGAATGATTTTGTCCAACTTTGTCATTAAATATCTCTTAAAATAATTCTTCGATTTGAAAACTGTCTGCATCAGCGTGTTTATCAAGCATTTTTCTATAAAACTACCGATTTTCATATTTTTGTATGCAACAGTTTTTTTAATATTAACGAAGAAAGACCTCCGGTCACAAAAAATTCAAAACCGGCGGCGGCGGCGGCGGTGACAGCGGTAGTTACTTTTTTTTAGAATAGAGAGATTAATAAAAACTTTAAACTGATTTGATATGTACAAAAATTAAGAAGTTAAGGGTTTTTTCGGTTTTCACAAAACCCCTCCCTATTTCCATCCCCTTTGTCCACTTTTGCCCATTAACGAACTTGCCCATTAACGAACTTTATGTCCCTTGATTTTATGTATCAGTTTGGAAGAGATTTGTGCAGAATTGCGGAAGTTATCGTATCCAGAAGAAAGTGATAACAAAATTGCTTCGGGAAATTCCGTTCAAAATGCCCAATTTGACATCATTTTTTGAAATATATTCTGCTTCTATCAAAAAATCGTTCATTGCGGTACATTATATAGTTTCTGAATAAGCGAATCTACCAATTAAATGCGTTTGAGAGCAAAAATGAATTTAAAAATGAGTCAGAAAATCAGCAGTTTGGATTTGAGTGCATACTTAATGCAATGATTTTTCCAACACAATCCGCTTCGGGAAATTCGGTTCAAAATGCCTACTTTAACAGCATTTCTTAAAATATATTCTGCCTCTATCAAAAAAATCGACCATTACGGTACATTATATAGTTTCTGAGTAAGAAAACGTACCAATTGGAGGCCTTTGAGAGCAAAAATGAATTGCAAAATGAGTCAGAAAATACGCAGTTTGGATTATAATACACCCTTACTTAGATGATTTTTTTCTTCAACCGCTATGTATTTTTAATTTGTTTTTGCTGTAAGAATTGGTCCTATCCAAAACTTGTCTATATAGATGTTGTAGACAATATTAAGAAGATATATGATGAATTCATGGGGATTTTATATCTTTTGAATTGACGGAGTTATGGATTTTTTACGTCTTCAACCCCCATTTTTTGTTTTCGTTTTTAATCTTTTTCTTTGCGGTACGAATTGGTCCTATCAAAAACTTGTGAATATAAAAGTTGTAGATAATATTAACGGGATTTATAATAAAATTAATTGGAATTGATATCTTGAGAAATGACAAAGTTGTGAATATTTTTCTCCCCAACACCCTATTTTTGCGCCCATTGAGCCCTTTTTTAACTTTATCAAAAATCTGTGATACATAAAATTTTGGCCCTATTTTTAGAAGTAATAAAAACTTTAAACTGATTTGATATGTACAAAAATTAAGAAGTTATGGGGGGGGGGGGGGTTCAGTTTTCACAAAACCCCTTCCTATTTCCATCCCCTTGGTCCGATTTTGCCCATTAGCGAACTTGACCGAGATTTTATGCCCTTTGATTTTATGTATCAGTTTGGAAGAGATTGGTGCAGAATTACGATAAGATAAGATAACTTTCGCAGAATTACGAAAGTTATCGTGTCCAGAAGAAAGTGATATATATATATATATATATATATATATATAGATAGATAGATAGATAACGTTTTTTACTGGGGGTGGTTTTGGGTTCTAGGGGTCATGATCGGTGTAGATCTGCAAACATTTTCAGAAATTCCAACATAGGAACGATCCCAATAGGTAGTATTTCATACGAAATCTACCTAAAAAAAAAATATGAAACATGCTGACGTGATTTTTGAAAAGATTTATAAGCGACCTGTGTTTTTATTTTTCTTTCAATTAATTAAAACTTGATTAATAAACAATTATTTTCTCAGAAGGGCAATATTTTTCGTTTCTAACACAATCGCTTCGGGAAATTCTGCTCGAAATGACCACTTTAACATCATTTTTTGAAATATATTCTGCCTCTATCAAAAAATCGATCATTACTTTACATTATATCGTTTCTGAATAAGAGAATCTAGCAATTGGATGCGTTTGAAAGCAAAAATGAATTTAAAAATGAGTAAAAAAATAAGTAGTTTGGATTTGAGTGCATCCTTAATGCAATGATTTTTCCAACACAATCCGCTTTGGGAAATTCGGTTCAAAATGCCCACTTTAACAGCATTTTTTAAAATATATTCTGCGTCTATAAAAAAATCGACCATTTCGGTACATTATATAGTTTCTGAGTAAGAAAACGTAACAATTGGAAGCCTTTGAGAGCAAAAATGAATTGTAAAATGAGTCAGAAAATAAGCAGTTTGGATTTGGATACACCCTTACTTAGATGATTTTTTTCTTCAACCGCTATGTACTTTTAATTTGTTTTTGCTGTAAGCATTGGTCCTATCCAAAACTTGTCTATACAGATGTTGTAGACAATATTAAGAAGATATATGATAAATTCATGGGGATTTTATATATTTTGAATTGACGGAGTTATGGATTTTTTACTTCTTCAAACCCCCTTTTTGTTTTCGTTTTTAATTTTTTTTTTGCAGTACGAATTGGTCCTATCAAAAACTTGTGAATATAAAAGTTGTAGATAATATTAAGGAGATTTATAATAAAATTAACTGGAATTGATATCTTGAGAATTGACGAAGTTATGAATTTTTTTCTCCCCAAAACCCTATTTTTTGCGCCCCTTGAGCCCATTTTTAACTTTATCAAAAATCTATGATACATAAAATTTTGGCCCTATTTTTAGAAGTAATAAAAACTTTAAACTGATTTGATATGTATAAAAATTAAGAAGTTACGGGGGGTTTTGGTTTTCGGAAAACCCCTCCCTATTTCCATCCCCTTGGTCCGATTTTGCCCATTAATGAACTTGACCGAGATTTTATGTCGATTAATGTTATGTATCAGTTTGGAAAAGATTGGTGCAGAACTACGAAAGTTATCGTGTCCAGAAGAAAGTGATATATATAGATAGATAGATAGATAGATAAGTTTTTTACTGAGGGTAGTTTTGGGTTCTAGGGGTCATGATCGGTGTAGATCTTCAAAAAGTTTCAGAAATTCCAACATAGGAACGTTCTCAATAGGTAGTATTTCATACGAAATCTACCTGAAAAGAAGAGAGAAGGTGATTGTGCAAGTGACTTTTCAAAAGTTTAACTGTACCCAGTAATACTTGTTCTAGTTTAAAATGTTGTATCACTGGTTTAGAAAAAGAGAGAAAGTATGGAACTGTATCTAACATTTCAAACAATTTAACTGTTCCTTACACAATTAGCACCACTGTAAAGCGAAAATTTCTGTGAAAATCCACATCTTTTATGAGCCAACTAACTTGTCAAAAATATTTTAATCTTGAAGGTGATAAGTCATTTATTCATCACTATGAAAATTTAACACTACTTAGTTTACTATTAAGTGAAATGTCGTTTCCAGCCAAAAACGTATATTAACGAAAGCGCACGTGAATTTTCTATAGAAATAAAACTGCATTGTGGTACAGCCTCAACTGATATTATCCTAAGGATTCAGAGTAATGTATGGCTCTATCAGTCAAATTCAATCCCTTTTGTCAGGCAAAGCATCTGATTATTTCAACAACCGGAATTACTAAATAAATGTATTGATATTAATATTAACCTGTGTTGTTATTAGACTGTTGTATATTATTAGAAAACGTTCTATATTTCTTTTTCGTAAACTTGATTATAAGCGAACTAAAATTATAGAATATTTTTTGTTCTCATATTTTCCATTTACTGAGGTTTTGTTTTTTTTTAAATATTTTTGGATAACAGACACTTTAAATTTCATTTCATTAGTTTTCATCTCTATCTTTTTAGGTAGATTTCGTAAGAAATACTACCTATTGCAGTCGTTACCATGGTGCGACTTTTGAAAAATTCCTTCATAACATTTCATTATAGGACCCCAGGAACCCAAAAGCAACCCCACCTAAAAAGTTTATATATATATATATATATATATACATATATATATATATATATATATATGTATGTATGTATGTATGTACTAAATTTTGTCCGCACGATAAAAGTCGCAATTATGCACGGATTGTCCTCAAACTCGCCAACAACTTTGATATGCCTAATATCTCGGCGGGGATTGAAAATGGGCGAAATCGGCCCAAGAGGATGGAAATGGCTAGGGTTCAAAATTTTGAATACTGTCTTAACATGATTCTGATAAAACCAGCTCTTACACAAGAATGGCAGGAAAAAAATAAAAGTTTTTCGTTATAGCAGTTGCCAACAATTAAAAAAAAAAAATCTCACCACAACAATTACTTTTCTATTGAAAAATTTTCACGTGTAAAATTAAATAGTTTGGCAAATTGAAAACAAATTGAATATTACGTCATAAGTTTTCTAGAGCAAGATTTCAGCATGAAAACTCAAAATAAAATAAATAGTTTGACGAATTAAAAATATATGTATATTGCGTCATATTGGAAATATAATGGACCTCAGCAGGTGAATATGTAACGCCATGTGAGTTTGAAGAAACGTATTAAAACATGATAAAAACCCGACTATGGAAATATTAACATATTTTAACACTTTACGGTTCTCTGAATTTTTTGTAACCATTTTTTAAACCTATTCCATATACATGTGTGTGTGTATTCGTGTATATTATAATTTTCACAAAAAGTTTAGATCCCTACAGCTCACTCTTTGTGAAGAAACTGGGTTTATCTCTAATCTTGATTTAAGTTTTGTTGGAGAATTTAGTACTTAACTTCGAAATCTACCTCCGCCTGTAGGCCCGAGCCGGCAGGGATTTTTTCTTCCTGTAATGTTAGCTCATATAAGGTTGCACTGAACTGAGGCTGCACTGAAGCATTTTCTGTTGCTCTTGCAACATTTGAAGAATCAAATATTATAATTTAGCTACTAATTACCTATGTGGCACTTTTAAACACCAATTTTACTTTCTTCTATCTTCAATAGAAGAATGTATTGTACTCGAAATTTTTTCTACTTCCGGTTTTCAACGGATTTACACGTTTTAGGCGTCACAGATCCCCCAAAACATGTTTCTAGAAAATATCTCTCTGTCCGTCTGTCCGTGTGTCTGTCGCCATTGTACCAACAAAAAGTGCATGAAGTTATGCATAGAATTGAACCAAATTTTTGTTTTAAGTTTTTGGCTATGGCAAGCAGGTCCTCACAGAATTTGGAAAAAAATCGCCGGTAGGGTGCGCTGTAATAACGATTTTTGTGCGATTTTGAATATTGTACCATCGAAAAGTGTATGAAGTTATACATAGAATTGAACCAAATTTTTTTTTAAGTATTTGGTTATAGCAAGTAGATCTCCCTGAATTTGGAAAAAATTCGCCAGTAGGGGGCGCTGTAATAGCGATTCTTGGTCGATTTTTGTGCCATTTTGAATATTTTACAATCGGAAAGTGTATGAAGTTATGCATAGAATTCAACCAAATTTTTTGTGTTTGTTTTTGGTCATGGCACGAAGGTCCTCTCTGAATTTGGAAAAGTTCCGCCGGAAGAGGATGCTATAATTGCGATGTCTGTACGATTTTCATTATTGTACCATCGGAAAGTGTATGAACTTATGCATATAATTGAACCAACTTTTTTTGTGCATGTTTCTGGCTGTGGCAAGCAAGTCCTCCCTGAATTTGAAAAAAAATTGCCGGAAGGGGGCGCTGTAATAGCGACGTCTGTGCCATTTTCATTATTGTACTATCGAAAACTGTATAAAATTATGCATAGAATTGAACCAATTTTTTTTTTTTTTTTTTTTTTTTTTTGTATTTGTAAGGCTATGGTCGGTAGGTCCTCCCTGAACTTGAAAAAATTCCGCCAAAAAAAGGCGCTATAATTGCGATGTCTGTGCAATTTTCTTTATTGTACCATCGAAAAGTGTATAAAATTATGCATAAAATTGAACCAAATTTTTTGTGCATAATTTTGGATATGGCCAACAGGTCCTCCTTGAATTTGGAAATATTGCGCGCTAAAGGGGCTCTGTGATAGCGAATTTTGTATACTTTTCTTGACTTTTCGTAGTTCTATTATCCATCGCGTCTCGTGCAGCGGCGGGAACTCGCTTCCTACTAAGCCGGCTATTCTCAAACAGCTGATAACAACAAAATAAGGAAAAACTGTTAATTTTAACAAATATCGTGATATAGATTAACTCGTTTTAGTCCGTTTAATTGACTGAAGCAGAAATTTAAGAAGAAAATGAAAGTTGGTATAGTATTGAACTAATATTACTGAAGTATAAACATGTGTAACTACTTTTTGAAATAGTAAGATGTATAAGATAGAAGAAAGTTTTGTGATTGGCACATCCAACTAGTTTATTTTTCTATTATGCATAAAACTTTAATATATTTTTACGCTGCGCAATTTAGGTTATATTTCTATGCATTTTTAAATAAAAATTATGCTATTTTTATCGTCAAAATTGAATTTATAAATATGTCATTTTTAAAATCTTCAGTATAATTTCAAATCAACCAATTTAATATTATATTAACAAGATATTTTTAAATAATCACGCGTATCTAAATTAACATAACTATTAATTAATATAACTTTTAAATTAATGTGCAAAATGTTTTCTCTGACTTTCGTTGAAATACTGAAAGAGCCATTCTTTGAACACATATATTTAATTGTATGGCATATACATAATAATTGTGTCATATAATGTACAGTTTTTTTTAAAGGTTTATTTTAAATATTAAGCACAATAATACTTTTTTGAAATAATTCATAACGATCCCAGTCAAATATTGAAATCTGGTGCATTATTTATTCATTAGAAACATTCATGGAAATTTCCATTTGTTAAATATGTATTAATGTACTTAAAATTTTATTAATTTTCTTAATATTTACTTACGTTTACTTAACATTACATTACAAAGGGCTGGCACAGTTAGTTTACAATTTATATATATTAATGAAGTACTTATCATCCAATAATTCATTTATGCAATAATTATTGATTAATCGATATGCCAAAAGTTTCAAAGAAGCAATTAGACATAGGATCAGACTATATTAAATAATACCCATTTTTCATTTAATTCGGTTCACAAATCTTTGTGGAATATTTTATTTACAGAATACTGATTAAAAATAAATGAATTCTGTGCATTGAATATGTAATTCTAATATGTGGATTCAACAGTCATCATTTATGCGGAGGAAACTTAATTGCCATCATTAATTGCTAAATATTTGGAAAGATAATGCTAATAATTATGGTTATTTATTGAAATGCAGCATTATGCTTTCTGTCATGCAAACCCTGTTATTGTCCTTATTGTTATTTAAATATGAGAATTTAGACATTAGAAAACGTAAGGACCCTAAGTATCATAAGGATTGTAAAATATAGAGTTCTTTTAACATATCAAATAAAATATTTCAATGAATGGAAAACTGTACAATAAATCGTCTGTTTTAATAAAAAATACTTGAATATATAAATTACCAAATTTTATAGATTGTAAAGTATACTTATTTTTTTATAAAGACAAACTACTGTTACCTTCAACAAATAAGTTATCTGTAATACGATAAAATTCAGTAAAACTTTATATCAATTAAGATCAACTCTAATTTTTCAATTTTGAGATTGCTATAGTTTTGATTAAATTCCAATGCAAGAATTATTTTGTATTAATTTTAATAAATAACATTTTACTTATTTTAAGATCCTTATTATCTGTGTATGAATGAAGCTAAATAATCATTTTAATGTATGAACATTGTACAATATTTATTAGGAGAATAGTAAATATTTAACAACAAAGATTTTAACAGGGAAGATTTAAAATTATAGTAAAGAAATTATTGCCTAAAATATTTTTTTATTAAATTTAAATATATATTAATTTGCTTAAAATATCTTTATTTTTCTTAATATATCATTTTATTTATTTTCTTAATAATGTTTTTATTATAATAACAACAATTCTAAATATTATTAAAATCTTTATCTATATACTAATAAAAGAACAAATAAAAGAACACTCATAAAAACACTTATAAAATATATAAAAGAACACTCTGTGTGTGTGTGTGTGTCGGCGATGGCTAGCGAAATCTACCGCACGTAGAGGTCTGAAAATTCAGGAGTGATTAGTCCAGGACAGGTCCTGATGCACCTGAGGCTCAGATTTTTAACTTTTTAAGGACCGGGGCCCCTGGGCCCCTTGAAGTTTTAGTGCACTAAATTGTTAATAACATGCCTCTTTTCCATCTGATCTTCGTCGTTTTTGGGGTGAATTCTACTTTCAGTTTCTGCCCCATTTTTACATTTTCCGTTAAGACCTGGTACCCTTGCAAAGGGGATTGCACAGGTCCCCTTGAAGTTTTAGTGTACTAAATTTTTAATAACATGCCTCTTTTGTATCCGATCTTTGTCGTTTTTGGGGTAAATTCTCCTTTCACTTTCTGCCCCATTTCTACATTTTCAGTTAAGATCCTGGAATCTTGTCAAAGGGCCCGGTACAGGGCTCCTTGAAGCTTTTGTGCACTAAATTGTTAATTACATGCCTCTTTTCTATGCGATCTTTTTCGTTTTTGGGATGGATTCTTCTTTCAATTTCTACTCCATTTCTACATTTCAGTTAATACCCTGGCACCCTTGCACAGCGCCGGTACAGTGCCCCTTGAAGTTTTAGTGCACTAAATTTTTAATAAATTGCTTCCTTTTTATCCGATCTTCATTTTTGTATACATTCTCCATTTAGTTATTCTCCCGTTTCTACATTCCAATTAAGACCATGGGCCCGTCTAGGGTCCCGTAGGGTCCGGTTCAGGGCCCATTAAATTTTTTGTGTGCCATGCGTTTTTCATACCCTATTTTTCTCACCTTCGCAGTGCGTAATTTTAAAGTTGAGTCTGAACTCTTCTCTTTAGACTAACACTCACATATTTTTATTGGGGCCCAGGACCCTTTTTAAGTATTTCCCTAATTTTTTGCACATTTCTTTTTAATTATATTGTAATGATCCCTTAAAAATAGACCGATTCACTTGCTTTATTCTTCTAACAACATCTTAGGTTCTCCAGCTATTACATGAACGACAAAAAATATTTCAGACTTCAACTACCACCAATTTTGAATATAAATCGTCTTCCTGGAGCCCTTGGTGCATCTTTTTTAAAAATGATCCGAATTCCTTTACCATATTTTCTTTTCAGTTTTCTTCACCATACTTCTATGGTCCTCAGATTACATTAGAAACTACTAAAAAGTGTATTTATACCAAACTACATGTCACTTAAGGGCATTCCCCCTTGGGGCCCGGTACAAGGCACCTTGTAACTTTTGCATCATAAATTATTATTATATTGCCCCTCTTAATCCGATCCTCATTTTTGGAAACATTTTTCCATTTAGTTTTTCTCCATTTTCTATATTCCAGTTAAAATCCTGAGGCACCTTAGGGTCCTGTAGGGCCCGATCCGGGGACCCTTGAACTTTTTGTGTGCTATGCATTTTTTACACCCTAATTTTCTCACCTTCTCATTGCATAATTTTAAAATTGAGTCTTGGACTCTTCCCTCAAGACCAACACCGTCATATTTTTATTGGGGCTCTAGGGCCCCTTTTTAAGCATTTACCCATTTTTGCGCATTTCTTTAAAATATTATTCTAATGATTATTTCATACCCTATGATTAATTTTGACTAATTGAAGATCTAAAACGCTAACTACTAAAACATTTAAACATGTTTTCATGTTAGGGCCTTGCTCTGAACTATCAGTTGAACCATTTTGGGCCACGTGTTATAGCTACCTTAAAAATAGTGCGATTCAGGAACTTTTTTCTTCTAACAACTTCTTAAGTTCTCCAGCTACTACATGAACGACAAAAAAAAAGATTGCAGACTTCAGTTACCACCAATTCTAAATATTAATCGTCTGCTTGGGGGTTTTGTTGCAGCTTCTTTAAAAACTATCTTATTCTATTGGAATTTTCTTTAACATAGTTTTAGCTTCTTTCAGCTACTTTAAAACCTCAAAAATTTTTTCTTATACCCAATTACATTGCAGTTAAGACCCTGGCACTTAGGGCCCGGTATTTCTTTATACCTCAGCTACCACCTTTTTCGAACATGAATCTCTTTTTTTCAGCATCAACTTACGTCTACTCACTACAGCCGTAAATTAAAAATCGCGTTACTTTAAAGGTAACTTTAGATAAGGGATTTCATCCGTTTATTAAATATCGTGTTAATGTTAACAGTAATTCATGAAATTTACAAGGTGAGGAGGCATCTTCCACCGCTTGGTGGCGCATTATTTCCCCAGGTTTAAGGGCCCAATTTCAACGGGATTTGCTGCTTTCAACTTAGATTAGAATTGATCTACTTTCTGTATTATGAAATTTTATATTAGACTTTAGTTACCAACATTTTCTAACATTAATGGTGCATTTTTTTTCTTTTGATTCTGTAGGCTTGATTCCTACGAGGTTTGGCTCACTCAACTTGGTTTTCGATTATCTCCGGCACATGCGGGCACTTCCGGTAAATGCTGCCATATATTGTGAGGATCTAGATTACAGGTTCCTTCGGAAAGAAGTTTGATGGGAACACATTAGGCGCTGCGGAAGTCAATCTGGCCTCCGAAATTAGGTTCATTTAAAAGAATTTCCATAGATATAAATTCATACAAACTTAAGTTTTATTTAAGGTTATTATTTACAAACCTCGGGCAACGCCGGGCGGGTCTGCTAGTATTTTTATATAATATCAATAATATAGTCATAATATTTCAGAAAATAACTTAGAAATCGGATAATCTAATATAAAATAATAACTACTGTAGTGATCTCATCTCACTTTATCAGTATAAAAAACGAGTTACTAGCTTGGCCTTTTGCTCGAATTTGAAGTTCTTGCCTACTGATCATGAGATCCCTGGTTCAATCCCCGCCGGCGCCAATTCAATCTCTACATTGGTGACCCGCGGACAAACACGAAACTTTCCACAAAAACAATAATCTCCTCTCAACACCAACACATGGCAGCACAATCCCTAAATAGCATAATCATCCCCCAAAATTCTGACAGCTAGCCTGTTGCTCACGTCAACACGACAGCAGCACTCATGCATGCGCATCGCTCGTTGTCAACATGACTTCCTCACTGGGGATGGAGTGTGAAGCGATCTGATCTCCCTTGATCAGTATAAAAAATGAGGGTTCTGCCTTTTTTCCTTGTGGAGGAAGGTTATTCCAAGGAAATAACGCCATTTTGTGATCATTTAGGTCATGCCGGCAAAAGCCGTAGCGAATACCTCATAGCTTAAAATAAATAAATAAATAAATTATGAGTTACTAGCTTACAGTAATTCGCTTGGCCCTTTGCTTGACTGAAACATTCTTGCTTATTGATCTTGAGATCACCAGTTCAATTCCTAGCGGCGTCAATTCAATCTCAAAAACCATTTAACATTAAAAATCGATTTCTTTCATGTAAACCCTGTCATTTTTTATTTACTAATTAGTTCATATCGTACAAATCATTGAAAATTTATTATTATTATTATTATTTTTTTTTTTACAAAATCTTAAATATGGGTTTCTCTAATCTTATGTACACATTAAAATAAAATAAAATAAAATAAAATAAAATAAAAGAACTTACCAAATTTTTATTAGTTTGATCGATGCAGGCGGTCCTAATAATAGGACACTGGTACAATCCGCTGCTATTCGTTGTTACTTAAGTGGAATGGGGAAATTATCTTAAAAGGAGAGGGCCGACCATGTTAATCACAGATTTTGATTATTTTAATATATGTTGTAGGGTAGAGACCCCTTAGTGTCAGGTTCAACGGATTTTATCCAACGTTCCTTAGTTCTTGAGAAACCGGAGGGGGGGCGGGGGCTAATAATAGCACACAACTTAAATACTTACTTTGCAACCCCAATGATAGGTTGGTCGTAGCTCAGTTGGTATGAAGTTTGCTTGCTGATCCACGGGCCCGGGTTCGATACCTTAATGCGCTACATTTGTTTTTTTCTCATTTTTTGTTTCATAAATATACTTATAAGTATAATTAATAATCTCATTGTCAATTAAAATTTATCATATTTTATATCAATTACAATTTTAACCTGTTTAATTTTTTACTTTTAAATAAATAGTTGTATAAAACATCATAAAACTGTTAATTTTTTTAAAATCACTTTTAACACGTATTTCATATATTCTTTATCGATGCAATGATATTGAGCAATTGTGTCAATTCGTGATTTTAAAGAAACATTTACGCATTGCTTTAACAAAGGAAGTCAATGCGATAATACTGTTATTCTGTTTTTAATGTAACTAGAGGATCGATCCCGGGCTTCCTGGGTTACAGGATATAGGTGAAAACATTTTTAAAATTGAAAACTAATAATTTTTATATGCAATAAATTTTTTAGATTGCCCACTTACATTAAAAAAGCATTTTCATAATAAAAATACGAATTATACAATCAAATAAATTTTTGAAATTTATCAAAAGCGATATTTTCTTATTCGCATGCTAAGAGTTATTTGACCAAGATTTTGCTACTTACGACATCCTTTTATATTCTGATAATATCAGAGCTTATACATGTCTGTTAAATTTGTGTTTTATTTATATTATTATTTATTCATAGGGAAGTTTTTTTTAATGGATATTTACCGTAAGAAAATGCTAAACTCTTTATTTTGCTTTAAGGGCAAACGGATTAAACTTTCGTAATCGAGCTCAGCGCGATAGAGATAAATAAAAAATAAATGTTTCATGCTTTAAAATTGTTTTTAAAACCATAGACAATCAGTAAACTGAGATGAACTTTGCAAACAAATTTCATTTTAAAGAAAAAAAAAATTCCTATTTGGTGATCTAAAAATTTAAATTGTACGATTACAAATATGATAGATTTGTGTTTTTTTTAATATTACTCTTTTATTTGTTTATAAAAGAAGTATTAATTTCGTTACTTTGACTTTTAGAAATATGTAAGATTGATCTTTTTTTAATATTATTCTTTTATTTGTTTATAACGGAAGTATTAATTTTGTTATGCAAAAATAGCCAGAAACAAATGCTGAAAAATGTTTGTTGCTTTATGCGCAAAATGTTTATTAATAGTATGTATTGAAACCGGCACATGATAAGATAAACTTAAAAAAAAAATCATGCTTAAAAATTATTTTAAAAAACATAATACATCAATCAATTAAGATACAGATTTAAAAAAAGTTGCATTTGAAAGTGTATTTTTTCTCTATGCAACGAAAAGCGAAGATGTACGATGGTCAGAAGATTAAAAAAAGCGAAAATTTGCAAGACCGAAATTAGATCGTGAAGTGTTGCCATTCGCAAAATGACGGCAGCATTACGCACAGATACGTTTGTTCTTTATAATATAGATACGTAATCAGTAAAATATAATAAAGAACAGTTATTAGGATGTGGTTATCAATCGAGGCTCTTATGCTTGGTATTCCGGAATGAAAAGCAGAAATTTTCACCTTTTCAAAATTTGCATATGCATTTCTCATATCTATATTCATCATTTAAAAAAAAAATGCATTTTTTTATCATTTTAAAGTCATTTTAATTCAAAACTTGAAGTCACGATTGTCAGCTACATCTTTCATGTGAACAGAAGCACTCTTTACTTGAGATTTTAATTTCAATTCCGGAGAGTAAAAATTTCCGTAATTTATTTTTTTAGACGTATTTGTGTTAGAATGTTTAGTTTTATCTAAGAAAATTATTGTTTTCTTATAAATATGACTTCATATTCCAGTAATTAGGCAGTTTTATCAGTTTTAGTTAATATTCCAGATAATTATTAGAAATTTAAAATTCTGATTCTCAAGTGCATTAGAAAAGACCTTAGACTATCTTCACAAAACATGTCATCCTCGTACGTGCCGTAGATTTCGCTAGCCATCGCAGACACACACATGGATAGTCAAAGCGAAGCATTCTTTTATTGGTATAGATGTTAAAATGAAATTTTCGTGAAAGGACTTCTACATATTTAAATTTTATGAATATTTATAAATATCAATACTAATACCCAATTTTCACATCATATAAATAGCGTTCAAAGGAAAAAGACTCTTTTATTGAAGCCCAGTTGTTTCTAACCGCTATGGTTAATGTCTCGACGGATAGATGACTTGGCATTTGTTCCAATTGCGCTTCTGTATTGAATGGCTTTGTCTTAATTTATTCATTCTTGAAAAGTTGTTTAGTGCCGAATGAATGATGGATTCATCTAATTTAGCGCAAATAGCTGTTGTTCAATTTCTTTGATCAGAAATTGCGAACATAAATAGGAGCAGAGGCAAGCTCAATAACTAAATACTGTTGCTGCAGTATGATGATAGGCCACATGTGACCATTAAAACTCCCGACCCTCTGGAAAAACTTCCGTGAGAGGTCTTGAAACATCCTCCATACAGCTCCAATATCTCCCCATGTGTCTCCCCTATTTTTGGTCCCTTAAAAAAGGGGCTGAAAAGTCAACGGTTTACATCTGCCAAGGAAGTGCAAGACAAAGAGGTAAATTGGATCCATCAGGTCTCCGGGATTTCTACACAGAAGCCATTAACTCCCTTCCTGCGCGCTGGGTTCAATGCATCAACGTCAGTTACAATTATATTTAGTTGGAATATTACATGTGATTTGTAATTACAATATTCTGTAATAAAATTATTCTGAAATTAAATATGCTTTAAATATAATCGTAGTCTCCTTTTCATTTCAACGCTCTTTACATTCGAATTTTTCGTAAATTGTACTTTCGAATGCCAAACGGGAAGTCATAAGGTCAAATAGTGTAGGAATAATACATATTAAGAGTTTGTCTCTGCCCTAATGTTCATTTAATTTTTAATTTCTTCTACCTTTACAAGAAGAAAGTATTGCATTCGTGAAAATTTTCGACTTCCGGTTTTCGACGGATTTATACGTTTTAGAATTTCCTGAACACGATTTGATGGTTTTTGGAAAATGTCTGTCTGGCACTCTGTCACTCTGTCAAACTGTGAGTCAGTATGTGACAACATTTTGTGGGCACTCTATCTCAAGAACAAATGCACGGAATTTAATAAAAATAGATATTCTGTTAGTCCCTGATGTAAATTGGTGATGATTAGGTTTTGGTGAAAATCGCTCAACAGGTAGCACTGCTATGCAGCATTTTTCACGATTTACACAAGAGTTCAATCTCCACAACTAACGCACGGATTTTTACCACACTTCAGATTCAGTTAGTCCTTGACAGGAATTGATGTTTTATACATTTTGTTGTAAATCGCTCTAGAGGTGGCGCTGATGTGGTGCATTTTTGTGATTTCCACCCTATCTCACGAACTTATACTTAGATGTTCAATAAACTTCAGTTTCAGGTATACCTTGATATGAATAAGTGCTGTTTATGTTTTGGTGCAAATCGCTCAACACGTGGCGCTGCTATGCTGTATTTTTCAGAATTACCCCTATATCTCTATCTCAAGAATAAATGCGCGAATTTTCATAAAACTTCAGATTCAGGTATACCTTGATATCAATTAGTGCTGTTTATGTTTTGGTGTAAATCACTCAACAGGTGTCACTGCTATGCTACATTTTTCAGAATTTCCGCTATAGCTCTATCATAAGAACTAATGCACGAATGTTCATAAAACTTCAGATTCAGATATACTTTGATATCAATTAGTGCTGTTTATGTTTTGGTGTAAATCGCTCAACAGATGGAGCTGCTACGCTAAATTTTTCAGAATTTCCGGTATAGCTCTATCTCAAGAACTAAGGCACGAATGTTTATCAAACTTCAAATTCAGATATATTTTGATATGAATTGATGTAATTTCTTGTACTATTTAACTGATTTAATTGACGTGATTTATATAGAAGAAAGTTTCGTGATTGCTACAACATACTAGTTGAAAAATAGATTGAAATGCAGGTAGTTTTTTTTAAATGAATCAAAACTCTGCAGAATGAGTTGTAATTTTAGATTCGCATATTTGAAGCTCCTAGAAATGGATTTCTCTTAAAAAAATTCAATGGGCATGCATTTTATTTTATTTTAATTTCCGAAATTTTTATTTTCGAAGAAAATAAAGAACTGTAACCAATAATTTTTTTAACAAAAGTCAATTTCTAAAAGCTTACAAATACGTGAATCTAAAATTACAACTCAACCATTAATTCACTCAGCAAATTTTTAACAACAGCATTTCAATTTATTTTGTAACGATTAAAATTGAATTTAGCATTGTGAGTTTCATACTTTAAATCTGCATATAATTCCTAAACTATAAGTCCGATTGACTTGACGTTTCGTATCTAAAGTTAAATTTTACGGATGAATACAAATATGATATCACTATTACGTGTTATTATTGAAAATGATAAATATTTCAACAATTTCTATATGTAAGCAACAGCATAACGAAAAAAAAAAACTAGTTTGTTGTGGCCATCACAAAACTTTCTTCTATATAAATCACGTCAATTAAATCATTTAAATTGTACAAGAAATTACATCAATTTAGCACCAAATCATATCAAAGTATTTCTCAATTTGAAGTTTGATGAAAATTCGGGCATTAGTTCTTGAGATAGAGCTATAGCGGAAAGTCTGAAAAATGCAACATAGCAACGCTATCTGTTGAGCGATTTGCACCAAAATATAAACAGCACTATTTCATATCAAGATATACCTGAATCTGAAGTTCGTTGAAAATCCAAGCATTAGTTCTTGATATAGAGCTATTGCAGAAATCGCCAAAAAAGCATAGCAGCGCCACCTGGGGAGAGATTTACACCAAAATGTATAAAATGTCAAATCATGTCAAGGACTAACTGATTCTGAAGTTTGATGAAAATTCGAGCATGAGTTCTTGAGATACAGCTATAGTGGAAATTCTGAAAAATGCAGTGTAGCAGCGCCACCTGTTGAGCGATTTGCACCAAAATCTCTAAAATGTTAACTCATGTCAAGAACTAACTGATTCTGAAGTTTGATGGAAATCCGTGCATTAGTTCTTGAGATACAGCTATAGGGGAAATTATGAAAAAGGCAGCATAGCAGCGCCACCTATTGAGCGATTTGCACCAAAACATAAACAGCACTAACTCATATCAATGTATACCTGAATCTGAAGTTTGTTTAAAATCCAAGCATTAGTTCTTGAGATAAAGCTATTGAGGAAATCGTAAATAATGCTATATAGCAGTGCCACCTGCTGAGCGATTTACACCAAAATGTTTAAAACATCAATTCATGTCAAGAAATAACTGAACCTGAAGTTTGGTGAAAATCCGTGCATTAGTTCTGAAGGTTGAGCTATTGCCGAAATCATGAAAAATGTTACATAGCAGCGCCACCTGTTGAGCGATTTACACCAAAAACTAATCAGGACTAGTTTATATGCAGGTCTAACTGAATCTGAGCTTTTGTGCAATTCCGTGCATTAGTTCTCGAGATAGAGCGCCCACAAAATTTTTGTCACATACAGACTCACAGAGTGACAGAGTGACAGAGTAACAGACATTTTCTAAAAACTATCAAATCGTGTTCAGGACATTCTAAAATGTATAAATTCCTCGAAAACCGGACGTCGAAAATTTTCATGAATCCAATACTTTCTGCTTGTAGAGACAGAAGAATGTAATAAGAATATATTTCTTTAATATATGTTATTTCTAATCTATTGGTACCAGTCACATTTTTATACGACGATTTGATGCAGAGACATTTGGAGTATATATTTGTTTTCAACCTGTCTCCATTTCAATAATAGATTTAGTTTTGCTATTTGAAGCAACATTTTAATATTAAATGTACACCAGGTGACTGGCATTTGTAGATTTTCCTTTTTATAGGCCTAAAAATAAATTAAAACGCAAAGTTTTCATTACAAGATGGAATAGAGTCTTCAACAACATATATTTTGTAGAATTTCGAAAATCTGTATTTTTACCACATTAAAATAAATTATAAAATCCATATCCTAAAAAAGAAGTACTTAAATACCATAAAACAGTAAACGTTATTATATCTACCCTATATATATAAAATCCTAATGAATCGAATTGAAACGAATTTATGTAACGATTCTATGAAACGACTGATTAAACAACTGATTACGTTTCACGGCGATTTCTCCTAAAATATGGAATACTTTGCGATGAAATTAACACCAAAAATCGGCACTGATCCGCAGATCTCAAAACTGGTATTAGAATTTTAAAATTAGAATTAGTTTTCGAAATATTAATGTTTTTTTTTCTAATTTTAAATACTTTTTTCTAATGATGGCAACTCAAATTTTATTCATAACAGATATATTTTTTCATATATTAGAAAAGGTTATTTTAAATTAATTTGGCGACGAGTTTGGCCTCCCTTAAATGTATGCTAAGAAATGCATCATCTTACTTACAGAATTCAATTTGTATTTCATTATCATTTTATTTAATACAAAACTTTCATTTAAAATTGAAACCTTTAAAATAAATGGCTTTTACTTCATTCTTTTTTTTTATAAAGAAAAAAAAAATATTAGACACAGACGTCATATACGCAACGGGGTACCTAGTTGGCCCCAAAATGGCGTTATTTTGCCTGACATGGTAACCCGGCTATTGTTGCTTATTTATTAATAAATGTGTATTTGAATTTATTTTCTTTTTATTTACAAAAAATGTTATAAATTGTTTTGTTCTATAGTTATTAAATAATTTTTTTTATTTATTGTTATTTCAGTTTAAAAATAACAGAAAATAATTTAAAAATACATATATAACAGGTATTTGAAAACGAGGTTTCGCCAAATTGTCATAAAAAAAAAAAAAAAAAAAAATCACGCCAAACCCGGTGCGTATGTGACAATGCAACAAATCATGAGATTTAATTTCCACTTCAAAGCAACGTTTTAATGTTATTACTTCTCCCGTCGATTAATTTCGCCAAATTATATAAATAGCCAAATTATACAAATTGACATATTTTTTTTTAATAACAAAAGAACAAATAAATTAGTATAACATTAATAAAAATACAAATAAAACGTCGAAATAAATATCACTTGATGGCGTGAACATGTGTAACTTCCTTAAAGTCAAGTGAATGTGACATTTACGATCAACCATTATTGGCATTTAATCTTATAGTTTGGCGACAGATTTTTGGTCGATGGGATAACCAAGTAGCACCGTTTTAATTTAGCACTCGAAAAATAAAAAAAAAAATGCTAACTGGCGAGTTAAAAAAAAAAAAAAGCTATTGCGAGATTTTCACCCGGCAAACATAAAAGTACCAGAAATTCTTTATGATCATGGCAACTTTTATGTAGTTTTATTCGAAAAATTAATGTTTATTCTTTAATCAAAATGGAAACCTTTCTTATGAAAAGCGAAGGAATCAGCCCATTGTTTATGGCAGTTACATGACTTGGACTATTATAATATAAACGAAATAATGGGGATAGAATAATATTCGGCGACTTATCACACCTGTAGCTGGCTAACATTAAAATACCTAAATGGCCGCCTGGAATATAAAAAGCCAAGGGATCCGCCTGGAGCTGTTGATGATAGTCACATGACTTAGGCTATTATTATAGAGATTGTTTTCAATTTTAAAAACAGCGCAAAGAATAATATTTCCTAACGATTAAAAATTTATTTTCACGTGACTATTAAAAACAGAAAAAAAAAACTTTAAAATTACTATTAAATGAGTACGTGTTAAAGGCAGGAAAATATTGAATATTATGGCCTGAAAATTGTATTTACACGTGAATATTAAAAGGGAAAGGAAACTTTTAAAATAATAAATACATTGATATGCATTTAACCCTTTCACGGACAAGGCACTTGTATTCGTAAAATCATGAAATCAGTGAATGGCACCAGAATTTACAAACAAATTTCGAAATACAAAAATGCTTTTGTTCACTTACTTAATAAAAGGGAAATTTTCATCCCAATATTCTGATGCTAATGTGGCATTTAAGAATTAAAATTAATTGGTCCAGAAATGAACCACTGCCCTTGAAGGGGTTAAAGCAGCAAATTTAGTAATTTTATTATGCCAATCGTTTTATAACGCTGTTAAAAAATACCGAGAGACAAAGATTCTGTTTACTTAATTCATTTTATTTCAGCTTCTTTTCAAATGTTTAACTGATCTTCTTTAACCAAACACGAAAACAATCATTGGATGTCTTAACAGCAACTGATTCTACCTTTTAATTTTTGCAATCAAAGGGAATTGAATGGAAACCCGTTTACTGGAAAATCGCTACAGGTTTTTTCAGTATAATTCAATCTTTTCTAATCTTTTTAAAACCGATCAGATTAGCGTGCTTTTAGATTCTTCAGTGTCTGAAGTGTCTGAATGGGGGTTGGCGAGCGTAGCTTGCAGGGGGCAGAGCCCCCTAGTATTTTCTAAAAATATTATATGTATATTTTTTTAAAAAACGCGTTTTCTCAAATACTTATTATTTATGTTTCTACGTACCACTTACATAGGTATCCGGAATGAAAATAAGCTTTTAAACTAGAATAACTCCGGGAGAGTCGCCGCATCTCTTGAATTTCTTGTAATTATCAATAGATGGTCGTCAAACGCACAGCATATGTGCGCAATGAGATTATTTTAACCAGTGAATAGCGTGAATCCCATTTCGATGTTTACTTGTAGAAGTACAATCCTTAATTTGTTGTAAGTGCATTATTTCACTGTCCAAACATTTAAACACGTTATGCTTAAATATTTTTCATATACTAATTACTAAATGCATTCATGATTTCGAAGTCAAAACTAAGTGTAGCGTTTGTATAGAGTAATGTGTGTATGGTTACGCCATTACCCTTAGAGATGGCAGGAAACTGTGATGGCCGACGTCTGCACTATGCAAAATAGGATACATGCCGCACTGCAATTCCGTATATATGCCGCAGTTTCTTTTGTACGGGATAATTAAGTGTTATTAACCTTTCCTTTTCTTTTTGCACAGATTAACCATGTTAGGCATGTTATCAAGTTTATTAAAACCAAAGGAGAAAAAGGGAAAAACAAAAAGTAAGATGGGAAAGAAACATGCAAGTCAAGATGATAATAATGGAAAATTGGGTTAGGCGTAACGCAGACGTCCTTTGAAAGGCGTGTTTAGAAAACTACTCCAAAAAAGAGGAGGTGTAATTGGCTTTGTTGCATCATGTGTCAAAGTAGTTACATAAAGATTATACTTTTTTGACACTTTTTGTGAAGATTGTACTCGAAAAAACAGGTTTATTAACCCATTCGGGACCATAGGTGCATATAAACACCTTCATAAAGGGCATACAAAATTTGTTTCTGGCACTGGCACCATTAAAAAGAAAAGTAATGTTTGCTTTGTTTAATTAGAAACTCTTCATGATTATTTTTTAAAAAGTGGTGCAAACCAAATAAAATTTATGTAAAAGCCGCCGGTACCGAAAAGGTTAACAAATAAATTATGTAAACACAATTTTATATTTTTCTTTTCTCTCTTTAATACATTGATGTTACGTTGTTGCTGAAATAACAATTAAAATTCAATGTAAAAAATAAGTCGATAATTTTAATAGTGAAAGTAGGCAAACAATTATCAATTTGAATCTACTAATAAGTTTCATTGTACTCATTTAATTTCATTTTGTTATTACATCGTTAATTATAGTCCAGGTATGAATATTTTTAAAATATTTTTTTTTATAATTTCATTCTGTTCTTATTACAAGCGCGGCATAACTACCGCACAAGTGCGGCGTCTCAGCCTGAATATACGGGTGACGAGGTGCAGTGTAATGTTTTAGGAAAAAATTGTTAAAAAATATTGATTATTAGCGTAATTTTTTTGTCGCAGTACACGCGTTGTATATTTAACCTTAAATAGCACAGCATGATTTTTTTTTTTTTTTTTTTTTTTATGTCTACCATGGAACTTTATATACAAATTCAAAAAAATATGCGGCATAAATCCCGGAATTACCCTATATGTTTATATTTCATCTTTTTGGAAAATGGAAAAGTTAATAATCTAAAACAACATTATATATGGCAGGTGTAGCGTTATTCTCCTTATAAAATAGAAAATGGGTCGTTTTGAATTTAAGTGAAAATTTCACTTTGGTAATTTCTAAAAAAATAAAAATTCAAATTATTGTGTTTAAGTTGTGTTTCCAACATTTTCTTAATGTTTTAAAGGTAAATAATTCATGATTAGAGGTCAAGGTTTATTTTTTTTATTTAAAATTAAATCTTATTTTTCATATAAACATGGGGGTGACACATTATACCATGGAGATGATAACCTTCAGTAGTAATGATGAATGTTTTACTGTGCATTTACTAGATTGAAAAAAAAAATTATGGTTGTGATATTAGGTTGTTTTATTGTTTAAGAGGTATAATATGTTATTTCAATGAAATACAGATATTCAAATATCACATCAAAACAAAAAGTGGATTACAATATAGCTAAAGAACACATACTCTTGAGTAACATGTTAACAAAAAAAAAAAAAAACTCAAACATAATTTTTTATCAAATAATGTTGCAGTTTTGATTGATTAAATCAAAGATGTATTGTAACCGATTGTTCACTTTCGACTGTTAAACCACGCAAATCAACTCTTCTTATCTAATTATTGCTTCTGGTACTTTACTGAAAACAAGTTTATTGTTGGATCCCGAGCATTATGAATAAATTTAACTTCAACGTAATCTTCAACTCAGGTCAAATTTGCTAAATGTAGCTTAACAGGACCTAACTGGAATCTTCTACATAATGCGGTACTTCTTTATTTTTTTTAGAAAGAACAAGTCCAAAGGCTTTCTTTGACTTTTAAGAACCCTCTTTTTTTTTTTTTTTTTTTTTTTTTATTTTTTTTTTTTTTATTTCTCAATTTGAGTAGTCAATGTTGATCCGAATTCATGATACTGTCTGACTTTAGGAGGAACATTTTTGACTTTCAATATTTTTGTACTCTCTCTTTTGGATGGTTTAATTCTTTTCTTTTACTTATATTGTGTTGATATCTTTTCTTATATTTATCTTCTTCTCTTTTATATTTCAACTTTTCATAACTTTCATTTTTAAACTATTTTTCAAGCAATTTTATTTTTCTGTATGTCTTTGTTTTGTTTCTGTTAAAAAAATTTCGTCCACTTTTTACCCGACAAGTACCTGCTTTCACTATCACATCGTCAGCGTTCGCAATAGGATTGTTCATACTTTCCGGATCATCATCTGTTTCTGGAGTAAAAGAACTTTCCCTTTGTACCCAATTCTTTCTTTGTGCATGCTTCTGTTGTTCACTCAATTGAGAAATAGCTTTAATTTTTTTTTCTTGCTTCATCTTGTAATATCTTTGCGTTCTTTTTTCTTACATTTTTCATACAGTACTGGATTTTCTTTAATTTTATTCTGTCTTTTCTGCTCTGCTTCTCGTTTGATTTTTCTTTTCATCTGTGCAGAAATCTTTTTGCTGTTTGGTCGAGCCATGGTAACTTAAAAATATTTTTAAATATTAATGTGCAATTAGATAAAAATAAGTAGATTAATAGATAAATAGAAATAACAACACTTTAAATATGTAACTGCCCTAGTGTAACTATATTATTTTAATATATTAAATATTAAACAATTATTTTGTGTTTTTTTTTTCATTTATGAAATTGCGTGGAATAGAAAAACTGAAAATTTAAATTTAATTATATTTTTATTTTTTTAAGTTTAGGAGAACATTAAATTCAATAAGAGGCTTTAAATAAACTTCAATTAAATCTAAAATTTAACTTGTATTGAAAGAAATACTCATAGGCATTAATAAATCAAATTTATACATAATTGATCATTTTATAATTAAAAATTTTCAATTTCAAAAAATATTTTTATTAATATAAAATTATTCCCAAAATAAAAATATATATTCAATAATTATAAACAAACTTTAAGCACCCTTAAAATATTGTTTACATCAATAAATGTCACATCAAGGGATCAAAGTCACTTCCATGCTACAACAATGGCATGGAGGTGACATCCATTCGGGTGACATATCTGAGATTAGGCCTAATATTTTCTAAACTATGCACAATATTAACATAATGCTGCTTGGATACAAAGTTAAATGAGGCAATTTAAAGCTATTTATCAACAGAATTCAGTTATTTCTAAAACTGACATAATTAATGAGGTCATGTTGTTGACATCCAATTAAAGTACACTACGGTAATTAAAAGTTTTAAAATTAAAACCAGATGAAATAACTGTTTACCATGATTCAGAAATATTCCATCCAACAACTAGCTTCCTGTAGTTAATTTCAATTCGAATTTCTAGATTATTCTGCCATCTAGTAGATTTTTATATAATTATAACTGATATGGCATGGAAGTAGGTATAATTCTGGGGACTGAAATGTCTTGGTCTGTAAATTATTTTTAATGTAAACTTTCAAAATTTTCTTTTAAGAATTAAATAAAGCATATTCATTTTTTAACATAATATATTTTATACGAATCTTTTCCTTTTTTTCTGGGATACATTCATCTTGAAAAGTAATAACAGGCACGGAGGAACATACCACAGAGTTGATAATTAGTATGATTTTAAATTTATTAAAATAGCTTTAAATTTCAAATTTATTCTAAAGTATCTTTTAATGCAAGTTTAAGATGTGCCTTCATATATTATCTACCGAGTGTCCTACAAAGGACTGACTGATTTTAAAATTCAATAACTTGCAAACGGTGACTGATATTTAAAAAATTCTTGCAGGAGGGTTATGCATAAGGTCAAAAGTTTTTTTACAGTGATTTTCAATTTTAGTTAGAATTACAAACAATAGATGGCGCTGCGATCAATAGACGTAAAATTCAGGCTCGATTTTTGGTCCTTCGGGACCCACAAAATACATTTTAACGTCCTTTTTCCGCATGGAAGAAGAGAAAGGTAAAATAATCAAGCCTGTATTTACCGCCTATTGCTTACAGCGCCATCTATTGTTTGCAATTCGAACTAAAATCGAAAATCACTGTAAAAAAACTTTTGACCTTCTGCATAACCCTCCTGCAAGAGTTTTTTTTTAAATATCTGTCACCGTTTGCAAGTTATTGAATTTTAAAATCAGCCAGTCCTTTTTAGGACACCCGATATTTAGTTGAACAATTATTTCCATAAGAGTACGAAAATTTGATCGGGACTCAAATTTCCACTTAATTTCAGAACTATCCAAATATAACAGAAAATAGTATGAAAGACATTTTCACTCTAGATAAGAAATAAACTTATTCTCTGCTTTATAGAATTTTAATTTAGTTGAAGAAAACAATGAATTTAAAATTTTCTATGATATTTTTAAAACTGATGTTTTAAATATTAATATAATGAAAATTCTTTGGAAATAAAATATCAAAGAATAGGAAGAATGTTGTTAAATATGCATATTCCGCAATATTTGTTAAATATTTTATTATGAAATTTATTCATAAGTATATTTTCAAAAATCCGAACTATCATTTTATTATGTTTCATTTTTAGATAAAATCAGTCATTATTAAATCTTATTTTTTTCAAACCACTGCAAACATTCATCAAGCTTTCTCTCATAAGTTTCCAAAAGGAATAAATTATTTAATTTAAATTCATGAAATTATACATGTATTGCTTTAGTAAAGTTTAAAAAAAAACCGCTTTAAAGAACACCGCTAAGCATTCTTTATGAATCAAATAACATTTCCCTAGAGTCCTAATTTTTCCAAAGCATTTAAAATTAGATATAACGTTTGTGGATGTTAAATAATCTTAATTTAATAGTTAATTATATAAAAATAGCAAATAAAACCTTTGTGCAACAATATTAAAAAGCAGAAAAAACAACGTTTAAAAATGCACAAATAATACATGAAAACAGCAAACAGCTGTTTCAAATCTACTAGCGAGATTTTTGGCTCAGTCTTGCTTTTTCTAGCACGTTGTTCCTTTTTCCCTATCTTGCACTGAAGAAGAATCTCGCTAGTAGATTTGAAACAGCTGTTTGCTGCTTTTCATGTACTATTTGTGCATTTTTAAACGTTGTTTTTTCTACTTTTTAGTATTTTTATAGTGATATGAACTCGATTTATTTAGTTACGGGAGCACTGTTCACTTCAGAATGATAAATTTTTAATATGGAAATTAATATTACGATATCCTGTGTGTCTATTAACTCACTCGGCCACGGATGGTAGCGACCATTAAATACAATCCCTAACTAGTTGGATGTGCTAATCCCAAAACATTCTTCTATCTCACATATTTTAATATTTCAAAATGTTGGTACAAATAATGTCAATAATTCATTTTTATTACTTCAATACTATGTCAAGTTTGACTTCATCTTAAATTTCTGCTTCAAACAACTAACCGGGGTAAAAATGAGTCATTTAGTCTTTATCGTGCATCGATACAATCTGCTTTTCTTTATTAAGTAACGTTACATATTTTTTAGAGTTTCGTTCATCTGATGAAACCATATTCGTATCACTCCTCTGTTTGTCTGTCTGTTACAGTGTTCTTTCCAAGAAGATGTATAAGTTGGACTTGGTAATTTTCCCTGCTTATAGCTGAATACCTCCGATCATACGACAAATCATAAAATTGTGAAAATTTTATTATATTATTTTAAATAAATGAACTGATTTAATGAGACCCCACCATTTCTGTGATTTAGTTTTTAAAACAGAACAATAATTTCAGTCCCTTTGGCGCTCGTTAGATGGCTTTATACAAACGGATCCTGGTTCACATCATCGGAGTTTTACCTCCAGAATAGAATTTATTATCTGATAGATTAAATTTTTGAGAATTTTGGATTTTTGTATCCGTTTTAAAGACAAAATCTCTTGAAAAATATTTTGACATTTTTATTTTATTTTATTTTATTTTTATTTTATTTATTTATTTTTATTTATTTATTTTTTGAGAAACTGCAAAATTTTGCATTTTGTTGAAACTTCCCACAAATCTTTGAAATTTCGGAATTTCATATTGCCTTTAAACAATTTGTTTTGTTTTAGAAAAATTCAGAATTTTAAATTTTGCTTGAACATCCACTAAATTCTTGAGAAATTGCAGCATCTTTAGTATCATTCATACTTTTTTTTTGTTTTACTAAACTTTAACGTTTATTTGAACTTTCACTAATTTTTTTAAATTTCGAAATTTTTAATTTTATTTAAACAATTTGACGTGCATATTTTTAATTTGATTTTAAATGATAGCTTCGTTTCGTAATCATTTTAAAATTCAATTACTGGTGCAGCCCCATCTATTTAAGAATTTAATAATAAAAAATTAACTAGGGGGCATAATCCCCTGCTTGCTAATGCTCGCCAACCCTTCGTGAATTGCTACACAAATTACTCTGGGACCGCTAGGCGATCCCAGCTTGCTTCGCTCGCTCAACCTAGCCTTTGTGTCATCTCTAGCCAGAATGAGTGCTATCATAAATTGGTTCTACTTAATTATCCCGTCTTTTAAAAATCTATCGCCAAATTATAAGATTAAATGCCAATAATGATTGATCACAAATGTCACATTCACTTGACTTTACGGAAGTTACACGGGTTGACGTCATGAAGTGATTTTTATTTCGGCGTTTTATTTGTATTTTTACTTTGTATTTTTACTTTCTTCTATCTTTACAAGAAGAAAGTATTGGATTCATGAAAATTTTCGAATTCCGGTTTTCGACGGATTTACACGTTTTAGGGGTCAGAGAATCCAAAAAACATGTTTTTACAAAATGTCTGTCTGTGACTCTGTGAGTCTGTCTGTCTGTCTGTGTGTATGTGACACAAATTTTGTGGGCGCTCTATCTCAAGAACTAACGCACGGAATTTAATAAAAAATTATATTCAGTGTGTCCCTAATACACTTTCATGCTGATTAGTTTTTGGTGTAAATCGCTCAACAGGTGGCGCTGCTATGCTGCTTTTTTCACGATTTTTGCAATAGCTCTATCTCACGAACTAATGCACAGATTTTGATCAAACTTCAGATTTAGTTAGCTCTTGATATGAATTAATGCTGATTACGTTTTGATGTAAATCGTCCAACAGGTGGCGCTGTTATGAGGAATTTTGCAGGTTTTACACGATTTCCCCAATAGCTCTATCTTAAGAACTAACGCACGGATTTTCATCAAACTTCAGATTCAGTTAGTCCTTGATTTGACTTGCTACTGATTATGTGTTGGTGTAAATCGCCCAGCAGGTGGCGCTTCTGTGCTGCCTTTTTCACGATTGCCTCAATAGATCTATCTATAGAACTAATGTACGAATTTTCATCTTACTTCAGATTTAGTTGTATGTTGACACAAGTTGTTGTTAATTAGGTTTTGGTGTTAATCACTCAATAGGTGGCGTTGCTATGCAGGAATTGTCACAATTTTTGCTATAGCTCTATCTCAAAAACTAATGCACGGATTTTCTCCAAACTTCAGATTCAGTCAGACGTTGACATAAATTGTTGCTGATTAGGTTTTGGTATAAATCATCCAATAGGTGGCGCTGCTAGGCAGCATTTTGCTGGATTTAGACGATTTCAGCGATAGTCATATCTCAAGAACTAATGCACGGAATTTCATATCTTTAGAATTCTCATGAGATGCATAGATTGCCATTTAATTTTGGCAGTGTGCTAGCTAATTTTGAAGTATTAACATGTATGAGATAGAAGAAAGTTTTGGGATTGGTACATCCGACTAGTTATTAATGTTGTACTAATTTTTACTTTCTTCTATCTTTACAAGAAGAAAGTATTGGATTCATGACAATTTTCGAATTCCGGTTTTCGACGGATTTCCACGTTTTAGGGGTCAGAGATTCCAAAAAACATGTTTTTACAAAATGTCTGTCTGTGACTCTGTGAGTCTGTCTGTCTGTCTGTCTGTGTGTATGTGACACAAATTTTGTGGGCGCTCTATCTCAAGAACTAACGCACGGAATTTAATACAAATTTATATTCAGTGTGTCCCTAATACAAATTGATGCTGATTAGTTTTTGGTGTAAATCGCTCAACAGGTGGCGCTGCTATGCTGCATTTTTCACGATTTTTGCAATAGCTCTATCTCACGAAATAATGCACAGATTTTGATCAAACTTCAGATTTAGTTAGTCCTTAATATGAATTGATGCTGATTACGTTTTGGTGTAAATCGCCCAGCTGTTATGAGGAATTTTGCAGGTTTTACACGATTTCCCCAATAGCTCTATCTTAAGAACTAACGCACGGATTTTCACCAAACTTCAGATTCAGTTAGTCCTTGATTTGACTTGCTACTGATTATGTGTTGGTATAAATCGCCCAACAGGTGGCGCTTCTGTGCTGCCTTTTTCACGATTGCCTCAATAGCTCTATCTATAGAACTAATGGACGAATTTTCATCTAACTTCAGATTTAGTTGTATGTTGACACAAGTTGTTGTTAATTAGGTTTTGGTATTAATCACCCAATAGGTGGCGCTGCTATGCAGGATTTGTCACAATTTTTGCTATAGCTCTATCTCAAAAAATAATGCACGGATTTTCTCCAAACTTCAGATTCAGTCAGACGTTGGCATAAATTGTTGCTGATTAGGATTTGGTATAAATCACCCAATAGGTGGCGCTGCTAGGCAGCATTTTGCTGGATTTAGACGATTTCAGCAATAGTCATATCCCAAGAACTAATGCACGGAATTTCATATCTTTAGAATCCTCATGAGATGCATAGATTGCCATTTAATTTTGGCAGTGTGATAGCGAATTTTGAAGTATTAACATGTATGAGATAGAAGAAAGTTTTGGGATTGGTACATCCGACTAGTTATTAATGTTGTACTAATTTATTTGTTCTTTCGTTATTTAAAATAAAAATTATGTCAATTTGTACAATTTAGCGACTGGTTTGACGATTTATATAATTTGGCGAAATTGGTCGACGGGATAAATCCATAAATCATTTTAATATATGAAATTCACAAATATTTGTAATGTATAAAACAATAATGGAAAACTTAGTTGAAAATGTAAATAAAATTGCATTTAGGTGGTGATATTAAACATATTTTATCAAAAGTTTGGTTGTTGTATCTTGTAACTTGTTGATCGTCATTGAGAAAACTAAGCTGACTGGAAATTGCCGTCGTTTAAATTTAAATGGAATGTTGGTGTCAGATGGGGTACTTCTCCTTTCATTTTGCCTATAGTATTGAACAGTACGGCTTAAATTCCTTTAAAATTATAATATGACGCTATAAAAGATGTTACGTATCATGCTTACGAACTGTAAAAAAAATGTTTTTGGCTGCGTATAAATACAATCTTGAACAAAAAGCTAATTCGCTGAATTCGCTGTGGTTGTTGCCAAATTGCAAACTACAAATACAGCCTTTTTTGCGCTGCGTAAGAGAAATATATATATAGATGATGTGGATTTATTAATTAAATAAAAAAGTGTTTTGAGAAGTATATTAAACAAAACACTTTGTGCGACTTTCAATCACACTTACCCACTTGTTTATTCATTGCAAGGTTTTAATAGAGGTCGACGAGATGGATTAATCAGTTTATTACGTTTGGCAGAATTTTTTGGCAACATACAATATCGTGTTTCATATCACTAGTTTTAAAAATCACTCACTGTCGTAGGTAATGATATTTGCTATTGAGTAAGAAGAGGACTGTGAAATAAATGTTATACAAAAGTTAAAACAGTGCGAATCTTGTTTTTTTTTTAGCCGATCACAAAGCATGTGAAAGCAGCAACAGTTCATTTTGTTTCTTATTTCCAAAGATCCACTATAAAATTAGTCAATTTTCTTTCTTCATAAAAACTCATTATTAGATTTCTTGTTGTCTATGTAACTGGCAAGTCACTTGACTGTGGTGCTTCCTGCTTTCCTGTCTGGCGAAAATCAACCAATGATTACTGAATAAATACCAAATATGCTCTGAGACATTAATGATACTGGGGGATCGAACCCGAGCTCCTCGGGTTACAAAGTATAGGGGAAAACCATTCTTTTTTTTAAATTGTAATTATTTTTTTACATGTAGTATATATTTTAGATTGCCGACTAACATAAAAAATAATTTTTGTCGGAAAAATATCAATTATGTAATCAAATAAAGTTTTAAAATTTATTAAAAGCGATACTTTCACATGTCACCGCATGCCAGGAGTTATTAACCCAACATTTTGCGACTTACAGCAGTCTTTTCAATCATTTCAGTGCTTTAAGCGCTTGGTTCAACCACATGTCTGTAAATTTGTTTCTTATTTACATTATTTTATTTATTTTTCTATAGAGGAAGTTTTAATTTTGTTATGGAACATTAGATGGAAAGAAAATGCTGAACTTTTGTACATGGCACAGAAATCGCGATTATTTGTTAATTATTCAATGGCAACACCTGAATGAAACGCATCTCATTGGTTATTGTGTAATGTTTCTAAAAAGCAAGTAACAATAAATAAAAAAAAAGTTCAATTACTATAGAACAAAACAATTTATATAATTAAAAAAAAATAAGAGTAAAGTAAATAAACAATTTATTAATAAATAAACAACAACATCCGGGTTACCATGTCAAGCAAAATAACGACACTTTGGCGCCAGTTATGTATCCCGGTGCGTATATGACATTGGCGTCAGAAAAAAATCGCGCCAATGTGGTGCGTATATGACATCTGCGCCGCCTTTTATTCATCTCATTTAAAATACAATATATAAATAAATAAATAAATAAAGGTATTTTTCCAGTATAGGTACTTGGCGAAAAAGAGAAAAGGTCCATGGCGAGAAAAGAAATTTGGCAACGTATTTTCTGGCAACCTATTTCATCAAAATATTTTTTTCGAATAAAACTACATAAAAGTTGCTATGATCGCAAAAAGTTCGTACTTTTATGTTAGCTGGGCGCAATTCTCGCCAATAGCGTTTTTTAACTCGCCAGCAGCATTTTTTATTTTTCGAGGGGTAAATTAAAACAATGCTTTGATGTTGAAATTAAATGGTTTATGGTATTTATTTTTTTCTTTCCTTTAAGAATTTTTTTAAAGTGAAATTCATGAATTTGAAATGTTTCAGTTTTAAATTAAAGATATCCATTTTAAAATGAGTGAAAGGATTATATTTTAAACTAAATTAATGAAATATGAAAAAAAAATGCGACGGGTACAATGTTCGGCGATATATCACCTGTGCTCGACTAACATAAAAATACCGAGTTCTTGATTTCTCTTCCGATTTGGCAAAGGATTGAGCAAGTAAATTAAATTATGAATAAAAGTAACATGATACAATGCCTAGCATACATTTAAGGGAGACCAAACTGGTCGCCACGGGCGGCTAGTTATTTTAAAAACCGTAATAACTCAGACAATTAAGATACAATTTTCAAACAAATTGCATTTGAAAGAAGATTTTTTTGTCTATTTCACGGTGTAAAAATTTAAAATGTGCGATATTTGGAAACTTAAAAAATCGCTGACATATCACGCATTATAATTTCAATTTCTTTTTTCCGTTTTTATGAGAAAATGGCAACAAAAGGTACAGTAATATATTATTTTCTTTTCTCCGTGATTATTTTCCCTCTACCCTCAATCCTCCATGACTTTCAACAGAAATGGAGTACTCCAGTTGCCACAATTACAAAAAATGTATTAAAAACTACAAAAAAATTAATATCTCAAAATTAAATTGAGATACAGCTTTCAAACAAATTGCATTAAAAAGTACATTTTTTTCCTCATACGACGGTGTAAATATTTAAAATATGCGATGTTTAGAAGTTTAAAATTTTGCAGTAAAGAAAATTGCAAAACCAAAATTTCATTTCAAATTTCAAAGTGTTGCCATTCGCAAAATGACGTATGCGTTACGCACAGATATGTTTGTCCTTTATAATATAGATTTGGCAAACGATATATCTACGAGTTTAAAATGCATATAATCACAAAAATATTCTGAGAAAAAATGTACTAAACATTAATTGAAGAATCTGCTTAGGTATTTTTAATAATAAACACTACGCAAGTATCAATACCAAATACGAACCTAAATACTTAATGCATTTCCCTAACATTTTTAAAAGTTTTTTTATGTGTTTTATTAAAATGAAGACAATTGTTAACGAGAAAGTGCATTTTCTTCATTTTCATAATTCGTATTTTATTGATTAATTTAACACAGTTTTATGTTTTCCCTAAAATATTTGTTTTCAACTTTTGCCTATAGTTACTAACACAGAATTTAATACAAGTAAATCAGAATTTATTTTACAAATGACAAATATTTTATATGGTAAAATGTAATTATACAGGGTGAATCTAAACTCTTGGGCAAAATTTTAAGGGGTGATAGTACACATCAAGACAAGCAATATTAAATAGGAAATTAAGGGTTCCGAACGTCTTCAGAAGGAGATATTTTATTTTATATTTTATATAATTTATCTTTATTTTATATAATTATTTATATTATACAATTGTTTATATTATATAATTATGTATATTACTTATTTAATATAGTATCTTCATTTTATAAAATTCCATTTAAGTTTAGGGTCAAAATTTCAAATTATTATAAAGAACGGAAAAATTTTTCGATACGTTTGCGGTTTTCGCTAAAACTATTCTTTATGTCAGATCTTTCTAGGAAAAAAAAATAAGATAAAGTTTAAAAAATGCCGACAGAGGGCGCTTTAGACTTAGGAGTAACGAACAACTATTTTTTATCGTTATTTTTTGTATATCATTCAATGCTTTGAAAAACTTAGACATAAACTTAAACTTTGAGCTCAAAATCTGAATCGTTGGGAGTGGTTAAGTAACGCAAACTGAACTGTGTTCAGAAGTTGAAATTTGAAACACCTCCCTCCTCCTCTTCTGAACACAGTTCAGTTATTCCCGATCTTGGTGTCGTAGACCAGGAAGAAACTACTACCCCTAAACGTAAAATAAACGATAGGGTGATGACAAAATTATTTCTCCAAGCAATTTCTTCACGGAAAATAGAAAAAAAATAATTTACAGTTACGTAACCATTACGTAGTAACTGTCCGTGTTACCCGATTGGCCGGCAATGTGTAATACAGAAGGATGTAACCTCCAGAGGGCTCTGTGATCTAAGGTGCTTTAAAAGCATCAGTTGCCTGTATGCATAGTGTTTTCGTCCTTGACGGCTGTAGGGATGACCAGCTAAACTAATCAGGAAATGGCCGATATGCATTTAATTTACGGCACTGCGGATGGGAATGCCCTTGAGGTCCGGCGATTGTACGGGGAGCGATTCCCTTCGAGACGCTTGCCGGACCGAAAAATTTTCAAACGCTGCATCGGCGTCTCAGAGAAACCGCTTCGTTTGTCAGCGAGATGCACGACACTGGGCATACAATGAGTGCTAGTACAAAGGAACTTGAAGAGCATGTGTTCGTTGAGCAACCGGAGACAAGCACGCGGGCTGCATCCATCGCTGCAAATGTGTGCACGATGATGGTTTGGCGAGTGTTCGAGGAGCCAAAAGCCTTCAAACGTATCATGGTCAGCGTGTGCACGCCTTGAAAGTAATCGACCATCAGACACGTGTCGATTTTTCACGATGGTTTTTCAAATAGTTGTATGAGGAACCAGACTTCCTATTCATCGAAGAAAGTAGTTTCAGTCGGGAAGGCATTTTCAATGCGCGCAATGCACACAACTTGACGTACAAGAACCCACACGCCACCCGTCCTCATTCATATAAACAGCATTTTAATGTATGGGCCGGAATTATCCACGATCATTTGATCGGGCTATATCTTCTGCCAAGGGGCCTGGACGGCGGTACGTATCTGGTATACCTGCAAGAAATGCTTCCAGTCCTACTGAAATGTGTTCTAGCCAACATGAAGGCTGGTATGTGGTTTCAATATTGACGGAGCGTTGGCACATTTCAGCTCGGATATGCTAAATACATTAGATACAGCATATCCAGGGCGATGGATTGGACGAGGTGGTCCAATAAGTTGGACGACACGCTCGTCTGACCTCTCCTGCCTAGACTTCTTCCTCTGGGAAAAGTCTTGTTTACGCAAGTCCCGTAGACTCCCACGAGGACCTGGTAGCAAGGATTGCCGTCGTTCAGGCAATATCTGGGGTATGCCCGGGTATTCTCTATGTTCGCAACTCCCTCCGCCGGCCCTCTTTCTAGCACTTTTTGTGATTCCCCACGAACGTCATGCGTGTACCATTTTCTACGTGTTACCCTTCATTCAAGTATAAGCTTTTGAAAGCATTGAAGGAGATACAAAAAATAACTGTAAAAAAATAGTTGTTCGTTACTTCAAAGTCTAAAGCGCCCTCTATCGGCAATTTTTGAACTTTATCTTTAAAATTTATTTTCAAGAAAATACTGACATAAAGAATAGTTTTAGTGAAAACCTCAAACGAATCGGCCATTGTTTTCCGTTTTTTATAATCATTTGGAATTTTGGACCCTAAATATTAATGGCGCCTATCTACTTCCGAAGACGTTTAGGACCCTTAGTTCCCTATTTAATATTGTTTGTCTTGATGTGTACTATCACCCCGTAAAGTTTTGTCAAAGAGATTAGATTCACCCTGTATTAGACTTTTTTTATTGCAGAAAAGCTTTTCTAACACAATTATGTATCATATATGAATGTGTGAAATTCGCAATGCGCGAATTTATTTAAAAAAAAAGTATTTATCTTATACGCAGTCGGTCTGCCAAGTCATGTCTTGGTGGAAAACACATGAAAACCCGGTTTTAGCGATTGACTCGTAGGTTTACCATTGTGTTTTCCTGTACCAAAAGATATGAAAACATGGAGGACTGGGAGCAGGAAAACACAATGATAAACCTACGAGTCAGGCGATAAAATCGGGTTTTCAGCATCGGGTTGTCAAGTTTTTTTTTTTTTTTTTTTGACCAATATATGACTTGGTAGACCGATTGCGTTTTAATATGCTAATCAATATTTAATTAATCCTAGAATTTCATCCGTGAACTCAATGAGGTGATTTTCTGTGCTGCCGGCTTCCGATCTATATCACTTCTCGTGTTCCCCTCTCGCATTAAATAAAATTAAAATAGCATGCATGGAGTCTCTCCTAGAGATGATTGGTAGGAAATATTTTGTGACAATAGACATGCTTGAATTCAGTGTTAGTTTTATTTAAAATAAATAATAATAAAAAAAAATTAGTCATAGAATAAAATGTTTGAAATCTTACAATGTTAATCTCAGTACCAACGAGATGGATAATAGATGCAAATGACGTCATACTCACGAAAAAATAAAAGTAGACACGATTCTCTTGTTTAATATGAAATTATTTCGAGCAGTAAATTTTTTCAGAAGATCCCTCGATTAATTTGGGGGAAATTTTGATTGGTACAAAAAGCATAAGATGGATAATCCAATTTTGGAAGCTAAATAACGAATAATAATGGGAACGAAACAAAAATATGACCTAAAAATATCTTAGGTCTAAAGAAATGATTTGATTCCGATTAAGCTTAAAATTGCCTTTAGAATATTTCTTGATTTTCATACAGTAAATTAGGACCAAAATTAATATTAATGGAAGTTCATTTTAATTAGGTAGATTGCATTTAAAGTGTTTCGAATCAAGCTGAAATATTAACTTCCTATCAACATCATATCAGCAACAATACTCCAGTATATTATTACATTATTTATTTATGTATGTTAAATTATAAGAAACTTGACTGTGGATTTATTTCACTTTTAAAAAATGAATATATGTTTCAATCCATATATATAAAAGAAAGTCTAGATTTGGGATTAATCAACGCACAGTCCAAACTACTGAACCTAAAATCTTGAAAATTGGGGTAAAGAAAACTTCTTATGACATAGAGTGCCGCTAAGAAAGGTTTTTCTAAAATTCCATCCCTTACGGATGGGGGGGGGGGGGATAAAAAAAGCGAACTTTTTAAAAATTCCTTAAAAATTTGATTTTATAGATATTTTTCAACTGATTACATATATTAGTGTATTTTTGTATGCTGATTGGTACAAAGCAAATTATTTTAAGTCTAATAATAGTTCATGAGATATTTCATATTTTTCTAATTTGTCGATGTTTTTGGCGCAAAACCTCAAATTTTCAAGCGATAATTTCTAAATATACATCTGTTACTACAGAAAGGAAAGGAATTCAAGGTGAAAAAATTTTTAATCAGTTCTTTTCGTTAAACAATTAAAATAACTATGTCAGTTAAGAAAAAAATGACAAATGCCTGAAAAAAATAATAATGAATAAAATAAAAAAAACCTAGAAAAAAGGAATTCTGCTTTTCCAGAATTTATTATCGCCCCCGATGAAAAAAAAATATATCTATATAAATAGTACAAAATATATTTCAATTTTAAGATTTAAAGCACACGCTTTTATTTTATGTAAAATGACGTCATTCGCGTCCGCTTAAGAATTCAACATTTACCATCCACTCCTAAACATCTACTGTAAAGTATGCATAGGACGTCATTATAGAGAAATAATACACAAATGCAGCAAAAAGATGTCGTCATTAAAAAATCTCGACGAAAAATTGGCTATCTAATAATTCATAGGCCTACATTTGTTTATAACATTAATATAGGTACTTAAAATTGAATATAGTTTATAATAGGTCATGTTTTAACAGAAATCATTCGTTTATATTTTTCCAAAATAGCAAATATTTTAATTACATTTTCTATTGGTTGTTTTCGGGACAACCAGTATCTATTGAACGTGAATATTTTTTCATGAGTATTATTGTAATCTTGCAAAACATTTTAATTTGTTATTTTTTGAATAGAAAATATTTACTATTAATTATAACTTACATTTATTACTGATAATGACATGAATTTTACCTTTTGTCAGTTATCTGATGATGAAGAAGCTACCATAAAATTATTTCAGAAAATAGGAATTTTACATATAAAAATGTTTTGTTCAAAAAACCATGAATTTCATCATTCAAAAAATGAAATGTTTATTGCAATGTGAGACATACGTATTACGTACTCCACGCTAAGAGACATTTACAATTTCAAGGCCTGCCGTTTAAATTGACTATATTTTATTACTAGCAAAGTATTTATTTGTTCTTTTATTTTAAGTTCTTATTTTTATTGATTTAAAAAAATTGTAGGTCAAAGTGTGTAATTTTCAAAAGATGTATTTTTAAATTCTCATTTTTTTATCAACAAATTATTTTTTAAATGTTTCATTTCATTTTGCACCAACTATTGCGCTTGGCGACAATAGTGTTGGCTTAACGGAAAAATACTGAAACAGTTACTGATTTTATTTGAAATGAAAAAAAAAAATAATGACAAATAAATATTGTAAAATTAAAATATTTAATTTAAATATAGAAACAGCTAGCTGGCTTCGTCCTCTAGCAGGCCCCTAATTGCATCTGGATTACCAAAAGACGAGCATCGACCCGGATGATCCTCCGGCTCGGGTACCCACTACCTATGCTCCTGGAAAATCAATTATTTCCACCTTCCACCGCCAGGTTTCACAATACTCTCTAAACTGAGGGGCACACAACCTTTTTAAGAGAAGGGCCACTTACAAAATTTTGGGGGTTGCCGAGGGCCACATCACTAACACAGAGATTATTCTATATCGGGGAGGTGGGGCGGATGTTACTCTTTATTCTTGCTCAATAACGATTTTTTTCTAACAAAAATAAACAAATAGAAATAAATTATTGTATGCAGGAATCAGGGGCTTCTTCACATCTGTAGGAATAACCATACAACACTTTATGAAGACTAACTGTTTCTTCTTGATAAATGGAAATTTTAAGAAAAATAATTACACAAAATTTCTAAAAAATTGAACGTTATTGAAAATTATATAAAAAAAAATCTATTGAAGAATAACTTCATTTAAAATAAAAGGAAACTTATTTTTGAAATAACAGAGCATGTTGAACTAATGCTATTTTTTCTATGACCGATTAACAAAATTCGTTTTTTTTCTTCTTGTCAATCAAGAGCGAATGATTGACGAAATTCGCGATTTTTTATCGACGACCGATTGACGATTTTCGCGGTAGTTTTCCATTGCCAATCGACAAAATTTGCAATATTTTCAAACAAACAATTTGCGATATATGCGATACATTGACGAAATATGCAATTTTTATTTTCTCATACCGGATGAATGAAATTTGCGATTTTTCCCGCTCCCGATCGAATTAATTCGCGACTGTTTTGTTCTCCGATCGATTTACGAAATTTACAATTTTTTTTTCAATGAGCGATTGACAAAATTAGTTTTTTTTTCATGAGTGATTGGCAAATTTTGCAATATTTCCCGTGGCGGATTGACAATATTAGCAATTTTTACCAACGATCAATTGACGAACTTTGTTATTTTTTTTCTGATTAACATTGATGTTATTCACGATTTTGTTCCTGCAATAAATGGACGAAAGTCGCGATTTCTCTTCCGCACACGATCGACGAAATTTCCGATTTCTTCCTGCGACCAATGGATTTTTATTTCATGGTATGTTAGGCGACCGACGCACAAAATTTGCAATTTTTTTCCCCTGAGCGATTCACGAAATTCGTCATCTTTTGGAAAAACATACGATTTTTTTCCTCGAACTGTTGCTGAATTTCGCGATACGTTCGCGACCGGTTGAAAAAATTTGTAATTTTTTTCCATCAATTGTCGAAATTGGTGTTTTTTTACTTTGACAGATTGACAAAATTTGCGAATTTTTCTCGGGATAAATTGTCGAAACTCGCGATTATTCCGCAGCCGATCAACAACATTTGAGATTTTTCCGCTCCTGATCGGTGAAATTAGCGATTTTTCCGCAACCGATCAACGAAATTCGTGATTCTTAACTGACTGAAAAATTTGTATTTTTTTTCATTCGGAATTTGGACGAAATTGAATTTTTTCTTCCTCGCCATAAACTGACGCAACTCGCGATTTTTCCGAGTTGCGTCTAAGAAATGAAATTTGCAATTTTTCTATGTCTCATCAACAAATTCGCGATTTTTCTGTGCCCGATTAACGAAATTTGAAAATTTTCTGTGCTGAATCGACAAAATTCGCGATTTCCCCCCTCCCGATCAACAAGATTTGTGATTTTTCCGGGCCCGATCAACTAAATTCGCTATTCTTAGCTAACTCTGACGAAATGTGTAATTTTTCCCATGGCAAATTGACGAAATTCGCAATTTTTTTTCTCAAACTATCGAAACTCGGGATTTTTCCGCAGCCGATCAACGAAATTCGCAATTGTTCCGCACCTCACTGAAAAATTCGCTATTTTTCAGTGCCCGATTAACAATATTTGAGATTTTCTCGCGCCGAATCTACAAAATTTGTGATTTTTCCACAAATCAACCACCGATCAACAAAATTTGCGATTCTTAACCGACACTTACAAAATCTGTAATTTTTCCTTCGGCAAATTGACGAAATTCGTGATTTTTTCTCGTGTTAAACTGACGAAACCCGCCATTTTTTCGCAGTCGAGCAACGAAATTTGTGATTTTCTCCGCACATCATCGGCAAAATTCGCAATTTTTACCTGATTAAACGAAATTTGCAATTTTTTCTCGCGGCAAACAGACGAAATTCACCATTTTTTCTCGAGATAAACTGACAAAACTCGCGATTTTTCTGCAGCCAATCAATGAAATTTGAGATTTTTCCCCAGCCGATGATCGAAATTTGTAAATTTCCCGCACCTGATTGTCAAAATTCGCTATTTTCTGTGTTCGATTAACAAAATTTGAGATTTCTCCGTGCCGAATCAAACAAAATTAGCGATTTTTCCACGTCCTATCAACGAAATTTGCGATTTTTAACTGACTTTGACAAAATTTGCTTTTTTTCCTGTGTCAAATTAACGAAATTTGTGATTTTTTCTCGCGATAAACTGACGAAACTCACGATTTTTCCGCAGCCGATCAACGAAATTTGAGATTTTCCCGCACATGATCGACAAAATTCGCGATTTTATCCTGATTTCAACGAAATCTACAATTTTTTCCCGCGGCAAACTGACGAAATTCATGATTTTTACTCGAGATAAACTGACAAAACTCGCTATTTTTCTGCAGGCAATTAACGAAATTTGAGATTTTCCTGCGGCTGATCGTTAAAATTCGTGGTTTTTCCGAACCCTATCAACGATATTTGTGATTCTTAACAGACTGACAAAATTTGTAATTTTTTTCCCGCGACAAATCGACAAAATTCTCGATTTTTCCTGCATCATATGAACAAAAATTGTGATTTTATCCCGTTATAAATATATGAAACTCGCGGGCCACAACTTAACCCATCGCGGGACACTTTTTGCCCGCGGGCCACAGGTTGTGCATCCCTACTCTAAACGAACCTCCTATAGGTATCTTTGGTGCCTATGGCGCTGCATAGCAGGGCCGCCGCGCACGCTTTGCAAAATAGTAAACGTAACCTAATCAGACACCACTATCTAGGGCACTGTATACTGGGCATAGAACGCATGCACCAGGAAATTATGTATTTCCACGTTCCACCACTAAGGGGCGCAATAGGTTCTGTGCGAACCTCCGACACGCGTCCTCGCTTACTTCGGCACAGTATAGCAGCCGTGCTGCGCACGCACTGCAAAATAACGTAACAATCGAAACTTTTCCGTAACTATATCGTACAATTACCGAATTGCGATTATAATTTATTAAATCATATATATCTTATCTTATATATTAAACGAGCAAGCAATTTTCCCGATTACGAATGATATCGTAAACGATCGAACAGATTTTCACAAAACTTGCGACATATACTAAATCGAGCACGAGAAAAAGATTTAGCTAGGGCCCGAATTCAAGAAAGTTGATTTTTACAGGGTAAAACAAGATCGGAGCTAAAATTTCTGCTTGCCATAAATCGAAAAATCATCAGGCAATTTACACAAAACGTATTTTCTATATTAATTCGAAAACGAGAGACGCATCTAGCTAGGTCTTGAATTCGAGAAAATTAGATTTGATCGATTAAAACAAACTCAGTACTGAAAATGCTGCTATATATCGAAAAGGACTCCAACGATTTCCACAAAACAAAACGCCTATACTAATTCAAATTCAAGGAATCCTTCTAGCTATGGCGCTAATTCGATAGAACTCGTTTTCCACTGTTAAAACAAACACATTACTCAAAATGGTCGTATCAATTGAAAACAATTACGACGATTTTTTTAAATATGCTTTATTCGAGTGTGAGAAAACCATCCAACTTAATCCTCGATTTCGGATTTTTTTTTTTTTTTTTTTTTTGATTGGTTTAAAGCAATTTTTTAATATTCAATCTTCGGTAATCGCAAATCCCGCCAGTACTAATGTTCATTTATCATCAACAGGATAAAGGATGATATCGAAAGTGGCATTAACGGGTTGCCTTCTATACTAAATCGAGCACTAAGATAAGGCATATGTAGGTCAACAATACGGTAAAACTCGTTTTAACTGGCTAAAAAAGTATAATTAATTTTACCAAATATCGATTTCGTGAACTTAAATATTTTCATAAATATTCTGTAAATACACTAATTTTTAGATAACTGTACTTATACATTTGTTTATTTAAAACCACTAACACATTGTTAGAAACATTGCTATAGTTTTATGCAATGGCGATACACACAGGCGCAAAATTAGCAGCAATTTTAAAAGCAAGACAATTTTTCTGCCAAACTTGCCATCTACGTCTCGAAATGGCTCCTTTTTCCCGCCAAGTTTTAACATGGACAACGATTGTTGAAGAATAATCCTTTAAATTTTTATAAATAAAGATGAATAGCAGTAAGAATATGCCTGAGGTAATCGCATTCATACATCTTTTATTTTTATAAATGACAATCGAAATTTTCTTCTAAAAACATTTTCGGCTCAAAATTGTTTGCAATACAAAATCTAAATTCTACTCCCCTCCTTCCCTAAAAAAATGACATTATATTTAAAAGAAAACAAGCATTTTTATATGAAAAATACCATCACTTTTGCACCACTATGATATAATTTTCACTGACTTTTAGCTATCGACAGTGCTGAGACTACTAGCCGTAGATTTATATATATCCTCCATGAGTTATTAGGTTTTTTTATATAGTAACTTTCACTTTTTGATGTTTATTGAAAAACAAGTAATATAAAAATTTTGTTTTTAAAGTCAATTCCTACTTTGGTCATTAAAGAAAAATTTAATATAATCCCTTAAGCTAATATTAGTTTTTGTTGCATTAAAATATCTCAATTTGTTGATTTTCTATAAGCAAGTAGGTTTACAGTGGAAGTATATGGAAATTTGGCGAAATATTAGAGATATCGCGAAGTTGGCGACAAACTTGACGGTATTTGGCGACAAAACAGGGTCCCCCTATGGTAACCCCCCTTATAGATATGAAGATGCATTATATGCTTCAATAACCAATGGCCGCCATTTTGTTTCGCATGCAAAACTAAAATTAATTAATTAAAATTTAATTAATTAATTAATATTTAAAAAAACTGTATTAACATCAATTGTCATCCAGTACATGTTTTAAAAATTTTTTTTCAATTTGATAGGATGAATAATGAGTATTTTATTAACGATTGAAAATTTGAACAAGATATATAAATAAATAAATAAATAAATAAATAAATATAGGGAGAGTGTGGACTAATGGTAGGAATTGAATAAGTATAAAAGTAAAAATAACTTTTTAAAAAACATTTTTTTTTTATAAGCATTTAATGTTCGTCTTCAAAATCCCGCATAATTTATTTTTTCTTAAAATACATTAATTCGACGCGTTCACTGAAATCGATTATGAAAAATTCACTGTTTTCTTTACGCTAGGTTAAAAGCGCAAACAAATGAATTTATTAAAAAATATATAATTTTTGCGTATTTTCTTCTTTAAGATAAGGCAAAAGGAATCACCTTTTAAAATATCTTTTTTAGAACGCCTAAATTGATTTCATAAAGTATTGGTTAATATTAAACTTTTAATTGATATAAACGTGTTTTTTACATTCTGTTATTTAACCCAACTTGGGATTTGTATGTAAAGGTGAAGTTTTGTACTCGATTTTAAATCCACTTCTTGATAAGCTAGAGTTATTAAAATTGTGCTCACAAGTGAGTTTCCGATGGCGGTGCAACATTTTATTATTTTCAGAAATTAATCATAAATTTATACAGTAAAAATAAGATATTTTTCCGTTAGCATCCCACATGTGATCAATAGCGCAATATTCTCTGCAATTTGTACAATTCTACCAGATTTGAAACAACAATTGATTTAATGATGTGCCAATAAACGCTGCAAAAATAGTCCAAATGGCTGTGAAACTGCAACAATGAAAGCTTTTAATGGCTAAAGAGTATAAAATAAATCGTGAATAAACTAGTTGGATGTGCCAATCCCAAAACTTTCTTCTATCTTATACATCTTAAGGATAGTACAATATTCAAAATCCCAGAAAAATCGTTGTTACAGCGCCTTCTACCGGCGAATTTTTTCCAAATTCATGGAGGACCTACCTGCCATATCTAAAAACTTAAAATAAAAATTTGGTTCAATTCTATGCATAACTTCATCTATGTTTGGATGGCACAATATTCAAAATCGCACAAAAATCGCTGTTACAGCGCCTCCTACCGGCGACATTTTTCCAAATTTAGGGAGGATCTGCTTGCCAAAGCCAAAAACTTAAAATAAAAATTTGGTTTAATTCTATGCATAACTTCATATATGTTTGGGTGGTACAATATTCAAAATCGCACAAAAGTTGCTGTTACAGCGCCCCCTACCGGCGACTTTTGTCCAAATTCAGGGACGACCTACCTGCCAAAGCCAAAAACTTAAAATAAAAATTTGGTTGAATTCTATCCATAACTTCATATACTTTTGGATGGTACAATATTCAAAATCGCACAAAAATCGCTATTACAGCGCCCGCTATCGGCAAATTTTTTCCAAATTCAGGTAGGATCTGCTTGCCATAGCCAAAAGCTTAAAATAAAAATTTGGTTCAATTCTATGCGTAACTTCATACACTTTTTGATGGTACAATGGCGACAGACACACGGACAGACAGATATTTTCTATAAACATGTTTTTTGGGATCTCTGACCCCTAAAACATGTTAATCCGTCGAAAACCGGAAGTCGAAAAAAATTTCGATTACAATACCTTCTTCTATTGAAGATAGAAGAAAGTAAAAATAAAGAGTGTAGTATTTTTAAAAAAGAGTATGCTTTTAAAAATTAATAGTTAATATGTAAATTAATTTACGATCAAACGTTCAGAAATAGATTTAGGAATCCTAAAATGATAGTTTAAATATTGTTGAATTTTTCTCTTTCCCGTTTCCGTATCTTTTAAAAGATACCGATCAACAATTATATAGTTTTTAATAAATTTACTTGCTTGCATTTTCTACAAAGGTTAAAAAAAAAATCTGTTACTTTTTCATAATCGAGCACGGTGCCCACGCCAAATGAATGGATTTTAACTGAAATTTTTGGAAAAAAACATTAATTTTAGTCAAACAAATAGATGTGATTTTCAAGATGGACATTCAATCCTTCTATATATAAAAATAAGTAAGGATTTGAAAAAGGAGCAATAAAAATCTGCGTAGATACCTCGAAATGCATCTGATTAGTCCGAGCTTTCTGACGCTATAAAAGGGGGGGGGGGGTTAACAAGGGGCGGAGGGCGGCTCTATTGCCAAACGTCGCCGAGTTTAGTGCCAACTTGGCGATATATCGCCAAATTTTCCGACCAAAATTAGTCGCCAAAAGGCATTTCAACTTGGTGCTATTTCCAGTATTTCGCCAAATTTCAATAGACTCCCATCAAAATCCAATAGGGTTTACTTGCTTGCAGAAAATCAACAAAGGATATTTCAATGCAACAAAAACTAATATTAGATTATGAATAGAGCTTAATTGAACTATTTACATTATTTTTAAGCACAAACTCTAACTATTTACAATTTTTGTGAAACTATATATTTTATATTTAATAATTCTTAGAATTATGAAACTCTGTAGACTGTAATGATTATGTGCTTGGAGATAAGGAAATAAAATTGTCAGGAGTTGGGGAGGAGCGCGTTTTTACGAAGTGGAATCTAAAAGTTGAATGCATAAAAAACTAGTTGGATGTGCCAATCCCAAAACTTTCTTCTATCTTATACATCTTAATATTTCAAAAACTAGTTACACATGTTAATACTTCAATATTATTAGTTCATTACTATACTAACTTCTTTTAAACGCGTCGAAAATTAACGAAAAACTTCAACGTTTGAATTAGTCTACCTTCAAAATCTTTTTATGTACAAACATGAAATTTTGGATATTGATTAAATAGATAGTGCTTTGTAATATACTACCAACGGAAATGTGTTAACCCTTTACAGAATTCGTGTATTGTTGAAATAAAAATAGCTTTTTTTTTACATCATAAGTCATTGCGCGCATGATATCTTGAGAAAGTATGTATGGATTTTCATTAAATTTGGTAAATATACTAAACAAATATGTGTGTTTAAAATGATCTACTTTTAAGTATTTACAATGGTAATATTTTTAGTTATGACTATTTTTATTCATTAAAAATACAAAATTTTTATTTTTTTTTACAAAAATATTTTTTTATATAGTTAATGAAATAATTTTAGCCTAAGAGTAGATCATTTTAGACACACATATATGTTTAGTATCTTTACCGAATTTTATGCCAATCCATACATACTTTCTCAAGATATCATGCGCGCAATGACTTATGGGGTAAAAAAAAGAGCTATTTTGATTTCAACAATACACAAATTCTGTAAAGGGTTAATACACTGCTCAAAACAATTAAAGGATATTTGAAGTTTTATATAAAATAAAGATATAAACGAAATTTTTTTTTTGCCGAAAATAGAAGAAGAGAATCACAAATTCAATTTTAAAAATTCTAATGGCAAAATTTACACACAGCTGGCATAAAAGTACCCACTACGGAGCAAATGATAAATCGCTATGTGTTATTCCGATTCCAATTTCTTTCATCGAAAAAATTGGTACTAACATATTATCCGGTCCATGATATAAATCGCCAAAAATGGTTGAGAATTGCCAATCTTGTTTATCGTTTTCTAATTACGTTCAAAACAGTAATTTAAAATTCTTAAATACATAACATTGTTAAAAATGACAAATTGTTTAAAGTAAACGTATAAATGAAATGGCCATTTGGCGCTATTTTTTTTATGACGCCAACAGCGTACTTAACTGGCGCCAAAATATCGTTACTTTGTTTGATATGGTAACTCGGATGATGTTGTTTATGCTGTTGATGTTTTCGCCAAATTGGCAATATTGGCGCGTATATGACATCTGTGCCGCTTTTTTTAACTTTAAAAACATTTAAATGAAAGTACGAAGCTATTTTAACACACATTTAGTTACAATTCATATATATTTATGAAAAATGTGCATTCTGTGATTAGTGTGACGTCGCTGTAAAAGATGTAAAAATATATTAAGAGAATCTGCATTTTTATTGGCTTATATAAAACAAAGTACGCGAATTATCATTTTTTTAAATTATTTTGCTATTTTTCAGGGTGTGACAACAAAAGAAGGGATTTAATTAGAAAATTAAAAAGTAGAGATTTCTATACTTTTAAATTATATTAAATTATTGAAGGTATAGCACTACTAAACAGTATTTATGCTTCTTGATAAGGAAAAAAAAATACATATAAATTCAAAATTTATTTTAAAACTGTCAAAAAATGAAGGTACACAAAATTTTTACCATTTTTAGTCTGTCATTCTGTATAAATTTATTTTAGCCTGTGGCATAATGTGTTAAATACATGAATTTTAGTGCCCAATTTTGAGGGAATTTTAGTCTTTTTTCAATTTTCTTGACGTCGGAGGATATCATTTTGGTGTAGTTTCCACATCAATCTCTGACGATGAATTATTTTGAGTTGATTGAAATCTTTCAGCGGACATCTCACGTCTACCACTTTTATTTCCAGGGTGGGTGGCTCTAACTGTTCTTGCCCATTCCTCTGTATGTCTGGATTGAAATCTTTCAGCGGACATCTCACGTCTACCACTTTTATTTCCAGGGTGGGTGGCTCTTACTGTTCTTGTCCATTCTTCTGTATGACTGAATCCAGAATGTGTGGGTCTGACTCTTCGAATGCATTCATCTGTATGTCTGGATTCAGATTGATCAGGAACATAAGTGCATCTTTGATCCATTCCACTACGACAGTAATCTGTGTTTCTTCTGTCTACTCTTTCGTTTGGTCTTTCCCTCTGCACTCTTGGACTGTTGTGGCGACGTGGTCTGCTTTCGCTGAAATAAACTCTCCTATCATAAAACCTGCTGTTTTCTTCGAGTCTTTCTCTGCCGCTGTTAAAGTGGTGATCATCAGACGACAATCGAAAACCATTATTCAGTCTGGTATTCAATCTCTTTCCAGGTGGCTGTACCTGATATCCAAGATTTAAGAGCGCACCAGTTCCATTTACGTTGGATGTGTCAACTTTTGTTTCATTCACCTGTAAGCAATTAATCGTTTCAGGAGGACGTCCATCTTCAATTTGACTGCTGGACCGCTCAGGCATATTGTAGTTAATCGTTATGCCACTATTGGCTTTGTTGATTTGCAGATTTATGAAGTTTGACATGATTAATGCGATTAGAATTTAAACTTTTAAAATAAAAAATATTGACTTCAATAAAACAAAATAAATAACTTCCTTGATAAAAAATTTCTGCTTATTATCTGATTTTTTTTTTTTTTTTTTTTTTTTTTTTTTTAAGCAACTAACTATACTAAAAAATTACTTTAAGTATGGAAATACTTTCACCATCTACAAATCTATAAAAATTAAAATTGTTCTAGAAGTATTGTGTCTCGTGTTTTTCAATCGCGATAAGCAAAATTAAAATAGAATACACGGATTTTATGCTAAAGTTGATTGCTAAAAATAGCGCTGTGAAAATAGACATGATTGCACTTAACAATAAATTTATTTAAATTAAATTTAAAAAAAATAGTCACCCAATAAATTGTTTGGATTTCCCACCATATTAATCTCAGTACCTGGTGGATGAAAATAGATGCTAATGACGTCATTCTGCGCAATCACAAAAAAGTCAGAATTTCTATGTTTAATATGAAATTATTTATAGCGGACTAATTGTGATGAAATTATAATTAGTGCAAAAAGTATGGAATGGGTAATCGGATTTTGGCAGTGAAACAAAGAATTACTACGATAACAAGACAAAATTATAACCGACGGCGCGACAACAAATAAAAAAAATCGCACGGAGTTGATCATACATTACGTACGCCATGAATTAAACATTAATAGTGTTATTACACGTAAAAATTCCAAGCGAGAAAAATCGCCTGCGACTCATATTTGGTGTGAAATATTTATATGTATTCATTCCTGTCCTGTTTATCTTTTTTTTTTTTTTATTGGCTTATTCCATTTTTCTTTTGCACGTGAAAATCTTACAAATTAAAATTAACTCTTTGGCAGTATTGTAATTCATTTTATTTCATTTTCATTAGTTATTATCCACATGAAACTTACATATTATCCAAGCATTTCATTGGCTGTTCGGGAAAAGGGCTTTCCATCGTCAGATTTCCAAGAAATCTGACTACCAATTTTAAATGAAATTTCATTCTTAAACTTCTAAACATCCCACAATATTACTTTTTACACCGTCGGATAGAGAAAAAAATGTACTTTTAAATGCAATTTGTTTGAAAGATGTATCTCAATTTGCTTCTGAGTTATTATTTTTCTTTTGTAGTTTTTATTACTTTTTTGTCATAGTGGTAACAGAAGGTACCCATCTCTGTTGAAAGTAAACGGAAATACAATTTACTGTATAGACCAATCACAAAACGAATAAAATGCGGATTAAACCAATAAAAACCTTCAGATGTGCTTTTGATTTCCTACCCTGACGAGAACAATAACCATTTTTCCAAATGGTTAATAAATAATAAATAAATAAATGTGTGTATTAAATAGCATTAAGTGTGTGTAATAAATAAATTAAGTGTGTGTCGTTTTATAATTAAATTAGTACAATATAATTTCACATTAAAATAAAAATAAAAGTATGCTTTTCACTATAGGCTTAAAAGGTATTTGAAAACAGGATTTTCTCGCCGAAATGCGCCCGACAATAAATGAAACCAATGTTCGTCAACGACATTTGTTCTAAATCTCAGCTATTCAATAATAAACAGTCAAGTGCGAGTATTACTCGAACACAGAGTGTTCCGTAGAATAAATATATGAATTTGTAAATGTTGCTAAAAGAATACTAAGACTGTAAAAAACTATACAACGAAGTGTTGGGTATAACTGTATATACTAGTACAATGAAAGTTCAAAGAGATATGGAACCTAAATAATATCAAATATAGCTATTCTGTACAACTCATTTTTTAATATTATCCTAATCTGTTTATGATGAGCTTAATTCGGCGCTGACAATAAAAGCAGTGCATATTTAAATTTCATTTGGCATTTCATAAAACGAAATTCAGCGTAGTAATAACCTTTCTTTCTACAATGTAGCTAAAACAAAACCTTTTTTAAAGTTTAAATTTGGCATTGTGCTAAGCGCGCTTCAAAAGGAGGTCGCAAAGATTCACCGACGCCTTGGTTCGTGGCGCGTTTTTCTAGATAGGTTTTTAATTAACTTTTAAAGTCACTCGAGACGTATTGAGAGATCCACTCAATGAAAACTCGTCGCGAATCCAATAGCATTTATGTGATTCATTCTAATTAAGTGGTCTCAGGTCTCTTCAAAATATTAGAAATTTTAGTTTTATTAGATCTTAAGCTCCTATCTTTTCTGAACATTTTTATATAATTATTTCCTTGAAATTCCCATTAGAACAGAAGTTATGGCTTTTAGAATTATACCCGCCCAATAGCTGAAGCGGTGTTTCCGAAACTTTGAAGTCACTTTTCTACAAAACAAGTTTTTGGGCATAACGCGCAGAGTACCTCACAAACTTCTGAATATTTGTTCATGAAATTTTCGAAATAGATATTTCATGTTAGTCTGTATAAACTGAACTTAAAATTTAACTGAACCTAAAATTTCCTTTTTATTGTTCAAAAAAATGTTTCTTTATTTGGTCATTATGCTGTTGAAATTTTCAAAATTTTGTATTAGCTAAATACAACTTTGCATTAAGAATATAAAAAAGTTTTAAATACAAATGTATTTAAGTTCAGGATAATTATTATAATCTGAGGTATAAGTAGGTACCAAAATTTTCATTCTAGTTGCAATATTTATTTTGTGATCCTGCGCGTAAAATCTTATGCCAATTTTCTGCTCGACAAATGTCTAACAGTTTCGAGCCCCCTATAAATACTAATTCTGCATCTTAAATTTTTTTAAATACGTGAAATGAAAGAACATATTTATATCTTTCATCCCAATAAAAATTATTTTTTTTAAAATCATATGCATTTTAAGACATTAAATGTTGCAAAAGGTCTTTTTTTATCATTTTTTTTTCAATTTTAAGAGACCAGTTTTAAGAGCAACCCCTTAAATTAGTCTGTTTTTAACAATTTGACGTTTATTGCTTTTATACTACTGCTGGACATTACATTGCACTTACATATCATTAAAAGTTGTTAACTAGGCACAGAGTACGCCACCCCTGTCATTGTGTATGTCTAAACTGTCCGTATTTTTAATTGATAATATCTCGGCTAATTACTGACAATTTTTTTTTTCAAAAATCATTATCAACAATGCTTTTATACTTCTGCTACGATAGGTACTTCCAGCGCTGCTCAACACTTTTAATGAATGTCCGTAAATCGAAATTTGTGTGCAACAGAAAATGCGATTTTCTCAAAAACTGTTTGACTTAGGGTAATCGCTATAATTTTCCTTCAAGGTTTAAGTTAGCGTCTACTACCTCTAATTTTTTTCATAATTTTAGTTTCAGCAGATTCGGAATTAGAAGGGGTGGGGGGGGACATATTTTTGCGGCTACATTTTCCACGATATCTTTAAAAAAAAATAATACCTAAAATTGAAAGGAATATATTTTTGAGTTCAGCGTTACGAAAACTTACACACGATAGCCCACACGATATAAAAAGAAAAGAGTTTTTTTTTTTTTTCAAATAGCTTAATTTGCCCTTATACATTTTTACTAAATATATTTATGAATGTTTAATGATCTGAAAATATGTGGGTCAAATGTCTTTATTATTTCCCCAAATTTGAAATTTCCACGTTCCATAGTTTTCGAGTAAAATGCCTGTGACAGACAGACAGACACAGGAGTGATCTTATAATGGTTATGTTTTTACTTTTTAAGTACGGAACCCTAAAAACGCATATTTATGTTATCCGAAAATAATCTAGATACTGATATCCGTTCCGACTCATATTAATTGTCCAACAATGGCGCTGAAGATATTAATTACAGTTTCCACTTCTTTATTTATTTTATTTTTTTAGGTAGATTTTGTAAGAAATACTACCTATTGCAGTCGTTACTATGGTGCGCTTTTGAAAAATTCCTTCAAAACTTTTCATTATAGGACCCCGGGAACCCAAAACCATCCCCACCTAAAAATTTTATATATATATATGTTGCATTTTGCTGTAGACTTTTGTGACATTCCGGAGACACTCGTATACAGGGTGTCTCAAAAGGTCGTTTACAAACTTAACATGCTGGTCAGTCATATCATGAGGAAAAAGATTTACATATGAACTTGTACTCGAAAATGCAAACTGCGACCGCTAGAGGACGATGAGCGCAGGTGTGGAGGGGAAGAAAGAAATGATATCGAAAGAGATATTAATATGAATTTTATTAAAGAACTTGGTTTAATTTACAGAAGGTGTTCAAAATTCCTTCCATTCGCCGCAATACATGCTTCACAACGTCGACACATGGATTTACATAGTCGTTCAAAATGGGCAGGTGTGTCACAGACACATGCCGCCGCTTCCACGATCCTTGCGACGAAATCCATGTCCGATGTTACGAGCATCTCGTACACCATGGACTTCATGTGTCCTCACAGATAGAAAACCAGGGGAGTCAAGTCAAGGATTCGCTGTGGCCATGCGACTGGTCCGCCTCTGCCAATCCAGCGATTAGGATATGTTCTATTGAGTTATTCTTGCACAGTGTTGCTAAAATGAGCAGGCCCTCCATCATGCTGAAACCAGATGTTTCGGCGTGTAGCGATTGGAACTTCACCCAACAGATCCGGCAAGACTCTTTCTAAGAAAATATGATAGGTATTTCTGTCGAAGCGCCGAGGTAGTAGGTAAGGGCCAATTAACGTGTCACCTATAATATCAGACAAAATGTTTACAGCTAAACGTTGTTGACGTGCATGGGCACGGGTAGACCTTTGGTTTTCATGCGGTCATATCTGCATGTTATGAAGGTTCAGGACACCGTCCTGTGTAAAACAGGATTCATCCGAAAACAAAATCCACGATGGGAATTCCGGCTGTGCGACCCGTTTTTGCAAATACCAGAGTACGAAAGCAACGCGTTTGGGATAACTGTCAACGCACAATGGCTGTACTCTTTGTAAGTGGCAGAGATGTTGCGTGTCCTCGTGCAGTATGCGCGGAATGCTGGAAAGATGTATACCCAAGAAGCGTTCGCTGGCTTGGAGACTTGTTTGCGGGTTCCTGTCAAATTACCGTAGCACGGTTTCGTCTACGACAGGTGTGCATGTAGTGTGTTCTCTATCGATATCGCAACGTACTTTGCGCAATCTCCTGTGCAATTGTGCAAACAAAACATGACTTGTCTGACGTCTTCTTGTGAGGCGCTCAAGGTACATCCGTACCGCGGCTCGTGCATTTCCATCGCGGTGCCATATAAGTAATGCATATCGGCCAATTCTACGTTACTAAGCCAATTCAGCCTTATCCTGCAACGTCTTCGCCTGAAATGATTACGATTACCACTCTCCTGTAAGCCTGCGCTCATCGCCCTCTAGCGGTCGCAGTTTGCATTTTCGAACACAAGTTCCTATGTAAATCTTGTTTATGGTGATATGACAGACCAGCATGTTAAGTTTGTAAACGACCTTTTGAGACACCCTGTATATAGGAGTAAATGTAGTATAGTCAATGCCAATTCTCCGTTATCATGAGACAACAGGAATGCAGTCTTGGTGGCGAATTAGAAGACAGGCTCCATAAACATTGAAAGAAATATGTTAAAAGTATTAGAATCTACACATTAAAAGTCATTCACCCCAAGTGACGTGGATTTATTAAACGATCGAAGAACATAAGAAACTCTCACTCCTCGTCAGCGCAATAGCATAAATACTCAAATAAACAGAGCGCGGATGGATACATTACTAGTGAAAGAACAAAGCCCGTAAAATTAGCCGAAAGGACGCGATGAGGTGCAGAATACGATAAGATTTAGTTCCGGGTGAAGGGGGAACTACGTGTGATGATGATGTGAACTCTTTAGCCTCGGCGTCAGAATCATTACGCAAACAAATGTTGGCCGGATGCTGCCCATGAAATTATGGGAAATAGAATATCAGAGAACAAATGTTATTAAAAACATTCAAAACAAAATTAATTTAGTTTTATATCAAAATGAAAAAAGTAATTTAATGGGTTTTATAAGATATGACGAATGGATTAAGGTTTTTAGAATAATAAAAGAATACGCATTTAAAACATGGTAAAAAAGATAAAATATATTTAAGATATTACTAAAGATAAGTAAAAAAGGGTAAATATTATGAATTTGGAATAGTTTTACTAAGATAAAAGGGCTAAAAGTTTTATGTATGTATGTACTAAATTTTGCCCACATGGGGCTAAAACTTTAAAGTGGAATTGAGACCTTAATGTTCAACAAAAATACTAAGTGTAGGTACGCATTTTACTCAGAATTTTAAGCTCTACAACATTTGAATTGACAAGGTTTTTGACAGAGTTAGCTGTTTGGAGATATTGTTATGGTATTTAAAAAACGTGTTTTTTTTACTATAAATCTATACATATTTCCTAACGCTCACTTAGTACGAGAGGAAAACATAGCATATTCCTTCTAGACCTAAACTGAAGGGATTAAAACAATTTCCAGCTTTCCCCTAATTAATTCAGAATCCAAACCCCTAACCACTGGGCTATTAAGGGATTATATTAATTATATCTAAGGGAGTCTAATTAAATTTAATTATGAATAAAAGTAACATGATACAATGCTTAACGAGATTTCCTAAACATAAATTTTAAGAAAGACCAAACTGGTCACCAAGGGCGGCTAGTGAAAAAAAACTAGTTTCATAAATTTTAAAAAAGTGAATACTATACGTCATAACTTTACTATAGCATGATTCTGATAAAACCAGCTTTTATAGAAAAATTAAATTAAAATGTCGTCAAAAGCGGCCAGATAAAATTGTTAAACTGAGTTTATCTCTAGTCTTCATTTAGTTTTTGTTGGTGAAATTAATACCTAACTTCGAAAGCTACCTGCGCCTGTAGGCCGAGCCGGCGGGGATTTTTTGTTCTTCATTCTAACTCCATAGTTAATATTATATACTTGCCATATTAAAGACGGTTTAAGTAATATTTATATACGCTTAACTACATAATACGATATGGAATATAGATATGAACTAGCAGCCTTCGCCCGCTACGCTGGTCTGTTTTTCCAAACGAAACTTTAATCAAACGAAATATATAGGTGTATTTCATCTTGTACTTTATTGCAATCTATACATTATCTCCATTGATCTTCCCTATTTCTGAAAACAATATCAAAGCCACTGCAATTTTATATCTTCTAATGTGTTAGACAAAACTTGGACTGCTAAGGAGCAAAACTTTTAGATGATCATTTACAATAAAATATGAAAAAGAACGGTAGACCAATATATAGTATATTAAAAGTATCCTTGAAAATTTAAAAATGAAAGTCTCATCAAAATCCGTTCAATATTACCTTCTAATAAGACTAATTTATCATAATCGATTTCACCAGATTATAAAACATTCAATTATAATTCTACAGCAAAGTAATGCAGACCGATATATGTTATATACTAAAGCCTTTCCTGAAAAACTATATAGAAACCAGTACTAATTCCATCGAACTCAACTCAGTAGAATCATTTTAAAAGGCTAAACTTCGAAAATAGGGTACACTGATTGAAGAACTTTCGGACATAATTCTATAACTAAGCAACGTAGAATGATATGTGTTATATACGAAACTCTTTCTTCAAAATGTATCTGACTAATATGCAAGTCTTCTCAAAATCCATTCAAAACAACTCAAATTATGAATGCTCGGACCGAAATCCCTCTTTCTATTTTATATGTGGAGTAGATAGTTAAATATATCTTTCATAACCGTGTTAACGTGATTATATAACTTATAAATACAGGGATGTATAGCCTACGCTATACGTCGTAGACCTTCTGGATTTTTTACAAACTCTGCACACCCTCCATAGCTATGACATAATATAACTATCTAGTTTATATCCTCTACTTGTAGTGACTATCCTACGTTTTTTTCGACTCACTGATAACTTTCACCCTAGCTCGATAACTGAATATGTAGAACGATATGTTAAATGTTGAAATAATCCCTGACATATTGCTTTACTGTGTAACTACAATCAAAATACGTTCAGCAGAACTTTAAATAAAAGTTAACCTTTCACAATCGGGATCACGTAGTTTTGGAACTTTTTGCTTGTAGCTCTATAAGCAACCTATAAGCTTCTACATTGAAACGTTTCTGAAACAAATTACCTTACTAATATTGTAAGTTCTACAAATATCTGTTAAGTAGAATCTGAGTTATCTGAGTTATAATAAAACGGAATGAAATACGAATTTCGTTCTGTACTTCTAGTAGATGATGATGTGATTTCCTGTAATTCGATTTGTTGTCAAGCTTTTGCTTCATAAAAAACAATAATCCAGAAGAATACGTCGCTAGAGAAGTACCAATCATCCACGAAAAAGTATCTAACTAACAATGTCAGTCCCATCAAAATCCATCCATCAGAACTAAAATTATAAACTAGTGAAAGGAAAAACAAATGTGCATTTTATATAATTGCAGTAGATGTCTCTTTCATAACTGCGTTCACGTTCCTCTATCACATTTCCAATAACTCTATAACTAAGCAAAATATGATGAAATGTTATATGCTAATCCATTCCTCAAAAGTTATGTAACAGTGCCACTTGAATCAAAATCTGCTCAGTAGAATTTTTTAAGAAGGGTAAACTTTAATAATCAGAGTCACTTAATTTTTAAACTTTTTCATTTAGCTTTATAACTAAGCAACGTAGAACACAGTGTATACACAAAAACCATTCCAGAAACATTACCGAACTAATAGTGGCATATCCTATCAAAATATTACAATCAATCGTGCTGAAATGCAAGTTTCCGTTTAAATATGTAGTGTATGATGATGATACGATTTTCTGTAATAGAATTCATCGTGAAGTGTTCCCATCATACGTAAACGATGCTTTCAACATTGTAGCTAATACACAGATCTTAGAGGTATCCGATTACGGAAGATTAACCAGGAATCCCATGAACAACTACCCAAGGAAAGGTGAATATATGGCTTTTGTGATACTTTTATGTTAACCGGGCGCAAGTAATAAATCAACAAAGACTGTTTCCATATTCGTATTAACCATTTAGAAAAATGGTTATTGTCCTCTGTCAGGGTAGGAAATCAAAACTATATTTGAAGCGTTTTATTGGTTGAATCCGCATTTCATTCGTTTTCTGATTGGTTTATACAGTAATCTGTATTTTCCCTTTACTTTCAACGGAGATGGATACTTCTGTTGCCACTATGACAAAAAAGTAATAAAAACTACAAAAAAAAAATAACTCAGAAACAAATTGAGATACAGCTTTCAAACAAATTGCAATTAAAAATGCATTTTTTTCTGTATACGACTGTATAAAAAGTAATATTGTGGGATGTTTAAAAGTTTAAGAAGGAAATTTCATTCAAGTCCCATCAAAATCCATTCAGCAGAACCTTTAAAAAAGTCAATCTTTCATAGTCGTGTCCATCTGATTTTGAATTTTCCCCCATAATTATTTAACAAAGCAACGTAGAAGAATATGACATACTAAAAGCTTTCAGAAAGATTATCTAGCAATGCAAGTCCCATCAAAATCTATTCAGCAGAACTCAAGTTTTAAGCAGACGGAACGAAATTTCTCTTTACATTGCATATATATTATAGAATGTTAAATTTAAATATATCTTTCATAATCGCGTTAACCAGATTATTGAAACCTCAGGGATCTATGGGTAGGTCTACGTTACCCTCTGGATTTTTTAAGAAACTCTGCACACCTTCCATAGCTATAGCATATATATTCTCTAGTATTTTAAAAACTGAAAATATAAACAATATTAGGAAATAATGCCATAATTCAAAACGAAGACTTGTTCATATGGTACTACTTCCTTACTGACCAAAAAACTATCGCCAAACTATAAGATTAATGCCAGCAATTCCTGATTGCAAATGGCGCTGTCACTTGACATTAAACATGTTACACGCGTTTGTTTCGTCATCAAGTGATCTTATTTCGAAATTTTATTTGTATTTTTAATAAAGTGATACTAATTTATTTGTTATTTCGTTATTAAAATAAAAATTGTTAATTTGTATAATTTGGCGAGATTGGTCGACGGAATAATTAAGTTGTACCGTTTTAATTTACATGCGCAAAATGTAACTCAAGCTATTGACAATTTAAACAAGGGGGTAAGTGTGATGAGAGATCGCACAGAGGGTTTCGTTTAATATTCCTTTCAAAACACTTTATACTTTTGAAAAATCTGTTAGTTCTAAATTTCGCAACCAGGGGCGCACTCTACTCTAAACAAACCTCTATCCGAACTAAACTCCGTTTTACACACTATCCGCATATATATCAGTCGAAGGGATTGGGCCCTTTAGCACCCGATATAAGTAGGCGCCACTGGCGGTAAAAAGTAGAACTATGGTACATAATATGAAAGAATGGTCAAAGGGGTGTCGGCAAAAGTTGGAAAAGTGCTCCCCGGGTGAAAAGGGCGGAGGTTAGAAAAATTGCTTAAAATATACAAGTTTGAGCACGGAGGAGTAAATAATATAAGACTTTTTTTTTAATTTTATGATTTGTCGTGTGGTCTGAGGTATTCAGGTATACGTATGCAAAAATTCATGTCTTCAACTTAATTAGGAGATCTCTTAGAAAGAATTGTTTAAAATACATATGTGGTAGCTCAAAGTGTTAAACGTAAGACTTTTTCAAGATTTTATTATTTGTCGCCTGGCCTCAGGTATTCTGCTATTAGTATGCAAAATTTCAAATCTCCAATTTAAAAAGGGGCTCGTTTAGAAAGAATTGCTTAAAATACGCATGTGGGAGCCCAAAGGGTTATATGTACAATTTTTTTCAAAATTTTATGATTTATCGTATGATATGTGGTGTTCAGCTATAAGTATGCAAAATTTCACGCCTCCAACCTAAATAGGGTCTCTCTTAGAAAGAATTGTTTAAAATACACATATGGGAGCCCAAAGGGTTAAATGTAAAACTTTTTCAAAATTTTATGATTTGTCATTTGATGTGAGGTGCTCAGCTATAAGTATGTAAAATTTCACACATCCAACCTAATTGGGGGCTCACTTAGAAAGAATTGTTTAAAATACACATGTGGAGTCCAAAGGGTTAAATGTACGACTTTTTCAACTTTTTATGATTTGTCGCATGATGGTGTTCAGCTATAAGTATGCAAAATTTCACGCATCGAACCTAAATAGGGTGTCACTTAGAAAGAATTGTTTAAAATACACATGTAGAAGCCCAAAAGGTTAAATATACGTCTTTTTTCAAAATTTTATGATTGTTCGTTTGATGCGAGGTGCTCAGCTATAAGTATGTAAAATTTCACGCCTCCAACCTAATTAGGGTTCATTTAGAAAGAATTGTTTAAAATACACATGTAGGAGCCCAAAGGGTTAAATGTACGAATTTTTCAAAATTTTGTGATTTGTCGTTTGATGCGAGGTGCTCAGCTATAAGTATGTAAAATTTCACGCCTACAACCTAATTAGGGGCTCACTTAGAAAGAATTGTTTAAAATACACATGTGGCAGTCCAAACGGTTAAATGTACGACTTTTTCAAAATTTTATGATTTGTCGATTGATGTGAGGTATTCAGTTATAAGTATGCAAAACTTCACGCCTCCAACCTAATTAGTCTCACATAGAAATAATTGTTTAAAATACACATGTGGGAGTCCGAAGGATTAAATGTACGACTTTTTCAAAATTTTATGATTTGTCGTTTGATGTGAGGTATCCAGCTATAAGTATGCAAAATTTCACGCCTCCAACCTAATTAGAGTCTCACATAGAAATAATTGTTTAAAATACCCATGTGGGAGTCCGAAGGGCTAAAGTACGACTTTTTCAAAATTTTATGATTTTTCGTTTGATCTGATGTGTCCATCTGTAAGTACGCAAAATTTAACGCCTGCAACCTAATTAGGGACTCACTTAGAAAGAATTGTTTAAAATACACATGTGGGAGCCCAAAGGGTTAAATGTACGACTTTTTCAAAATTTTATGATTTGTCGTATGATATGTGGTATTCATCTATAAGTATGCAAAATTTCACGCTTCCAACCTAAATAGGGTCTCTCTTAGAAAAAATTGTTTAAAATACACATATGGGAGCCCAAAGGGTTAAATGTACGACTTTTTCAAAATTTTATGATTTGTCATTTGATGTGAGGTGCTCAGCTATAAGTATGTAAAATTTCACGCATCCAACCTAATTGGGGGCTCACTTAGAAAGAATTGTTTAAAATACACATGTGGCAATCCAAAGGGTTAAATGTACGACTTTTTCAAAATTTTATGATTTGTCGATTGATGTGAGGTATTCAGCTATAGGTATGCAAAATTTCACGCCTACAACCTAATTAGAGTCTCACATAGAAATAATTGTTTAAAATACCCATGTGGGAGTCCGAAGGGCTAAAGTACGAATTTTTCAAGGTTTTATGATTTTTCGTTTGATCTGATGTGTCCATCTGTAAGTACGCAAAATTTAACGCCTGCAGCCTTATTAGGGACTCACTTAGAAAGAATTGTTTAAAATACACATGTGGGAGCCCAAAGGATTAAATGTACGACTTTTTCAAAATTTTATGATTTGTCGTATGATATGTGGTATTCATCTATAAGTATGCAAAATTTCACGCCTCCAATTTCACGCCTAAATAGGGTCTCTCTTAGAAAAAATTGTTTAAAATACACATATGGGAGCCCAAAGGGTTAAATGTACGACTTTTTCAAAATTTTATGATTTGTCGTTTGATGTTAAGTATCCAGCTATAAGTATGCAAAATTTCACCGCTCCAACCTAATTAGAGTATCACATAGAAATAATTGTTTAAAATACCCATGTGGGAGTCCGAAGGGCTAAAGTACGACTTTTTCAAAATTTTATGATTTTTCGTTTGATCTGATGTGTCCATCTGTAAGTACGCAAAATTTAACGCCTGCAACCTAAATAGGGTGTCACTTAGAAAGAATTGTTTAAAATACACATGTAGAAGCCCAAAAGGTTAAATATACGTCTTTATAAGTATGTAAAATTTCACGCCTCCAACCTAATTAGGGTTCACTTAGAAAGAATTGTTTAAAATACACATGTAGGAGCCCAAAGGGTTAAATGTACGAATTTTTCAAAATTTTGTGATTTGTCGTTTGATGCGAGGTGCTCAGCTATAAGTATGTAAAATTTCACGCCTACAACGTAATTAGGGGCTCACTTAGAAAGAATTGTTTAAAATACACATGTTGCAGTCCAAAGGGTTAAATGTACTACTTTTTCAAAATTTTATGATTTGTCGATTGATGTGAGGTATTCAGCTATAAGTATACAAAATTTCACGCCTCCAACCTAATTAGAGTATCACATAGAAATAATTGTTTAAAATACCCATGTGGGAGTCCGAAGGGCTAAAGTACGACTTTTTCAAAATTTTATGATTTTTCGTTTGATCTGATGTGTCCATCTGTAAGTACGCAAAATTTAACGCCTGCAACCTAATTAGGGACTCACTTAGAAAGAATTGTTTAAAATACACATGTGGGAGCCCAAAGGGTTAAATGTACGACTTTTTCAAAATTTTATGATTTGTCGTATGATATGTGGTATTCATCTATAAGTATGCAAAATTTCAAGTCTCCAACATGTATAGTTTCTGAGAACGGGCTCTGTGACAGACAGACAGACAGGCGGACAGACAGACAGAGGAGCGAGACAAATAGGGTTTCGTCAGAAGAAAGAAACCCTAAAAATGCTAATCGCTAGATTTGTGCACGGCTGACATAAAAGTATACATTTTTTCTTCTTATCCAGGATAAATAGCCAAATATATTTTCATTTCCAATTTCTTACTTTGAAATGTTTATTAAGTCATACAAACATTGCTTTCATATTTACCTAAATATTTTCGTTTTATTGTGTTAATTTCTCACTGAATCTTTTTCTTCAAACTCATATAACCGTTTTAATTCTTTAACCAACAGAATTAACAAAAACTTTTAATTTGAATTTATTCCGTTGCTACAGTAACGGATGTACTATATGAATGAATATGGATGAATTATGACTTGTAATGTTAGATATTTCGAGGTTTTGGCGCCAAAGACATCGCCAAATTAGAAAAATGTGAAATATCTCACGAACTATTAGTCTTAAAAGAATTTGGTTTGTACCATATATAGATATCTATCTATCTATCTATATATATATAGATAGATAGATAGATAGACAGATAGATAGATATAGATATATAGATATAGATATATAAGAAAGTCTGGATTGGGGATTAATCAGCGCACAGCCCAAACTACAGAATCTAAAATCTTGAAAATTGGGGTAAAAAATACTTCTTTTGACATTGACATCCACTAAGAAAGGATTTTTTAAAATTCCACTCCTAAAGGAGGTAAAAATGATAACGACCTTAAAAAAATTCCTTAAAAATATGATTTTATAGCTATTTTTCAACTGATGACATATTTTAGGGTATTTCTGTATGCTAAATCGAATGATGCTAGCCAAACCCTTTTAAGTCTAGTAGTTCATATATTATAATAGTTCAAATGACAAACCAAAAAAAATTGAAAAAGTCATATATTTAACCCTTTGAGCTCCCACATGTGTATTTTAAACAATTCTTTCTAAGTGAGCCCCTAATTAGGTTGGAGCCATGAAATTTTACATACTTATAGCTGAGCACCTCCCATCAAACGACAAATCATAAAATTTTATATATTTCATATTTCATATGATTAGATATTTCATATATTTCTAATTTGGCTATGCCTTTGTGAACAAAACATCAAAATATCGGCACAGATGTCATATTGACCATATTGGCGTGAATTTTTCCGACGCCAATTTGGCGAAATTCCCGTTACCATATCATCTATATCCGGGTTACCATATTAAGTAAAATAACGTTACTTTGGTTCCAATTAAGTACCCCGTGCGTATATAAAATTGGCGTCAGAAAAAAAATCGCGCCAATATGACATTTGTGCCAAAACATTGTCGATAGTAAATTGGGCATTTTAAAAATTAGAATATTTTAAAATTACAGACATTTATATAACAATTAAATTTCCAATTTATTGACAAATAATACCAAAATTATATCAATTTACATAAAGAATGAGCTTTTCGCAAAACTTAATGTTTTCACTTATCTCTGTAGTAAATATGTTGGGATGACATGAAGTACTTGTCTCTATGATCATTCTCGTCTTGTGAAAGCTCGTCATTCTCACCACTACTTGTATCAACTTCCATTTTCTTCCAAAAAGTCTCTTTGGGTATATCTTGTACTTTAAATTTCTTTTACGCTGTTTTGGGTGCGTTTTTGCAAATCTAAACGTACTTTTCCATTCATATCTGGCTGCTCAGCACTCGTCAAAACATGATGAGGACTGTTGAAGTGGCGATGGTCTCGGCGCTGAATTACATCGATGTTTGATGTATTGTAGGATCTGCCATTTTGGCTATTAAACCGTGCCATTCTCCTTGATTTAAAGCCATTATGTGTAGATTGAGGAGCATCTTCAGCAAAATCACTAGTATAATACGAAGCTTCTGGTTCGTTATAACGCATTCTATATGATGGAATTTTCCGGTGGTAACTTTGGGTATTTTCATCTGTTGTATGAAATCGTCCGTTACATACAGAATGAGAGCCATTATAATTAGATTGATCATAATCTTCAGTAGAATACTGTGAAGTAGCTCGGTCTTCAAAATCCATTCTCTGTTCGAAACGATTTCTCCCGTTTCTTTGAAATTTTCCCTCTCTTCGATAAAATTGTCCATTGCTTCTTTCATTAAAACCAGTCTGACTTGATTGGGAAATATCGTCACCATAGTGACTTGAGAAATTAGTTGATGATTCTCTGTGGAAATGGCTATCTGAAGACTCTTCTCCAGAAAGATCAACGTTTCTTCGGTCTTCTTGTGACATGTTCCTACGATAGCTTGCAGGAATAAAACCTCTTATACCACTCTTTTTACTTCCGCCCATATTAAAAAGAGCACTACCATGTTTTACTTCACAGTTCTCCAAATTTGTGTCATTTACTTGACAATAGTTTAAATTTTTCTGTCCTTTACTACCGTTCAGATTTTCGTGCGAATTATTTGGAAGATTATAGTTGAGAGTCAGAGCGCTCATACATCTGTTAATATGAATATAAATACACTGCGCCATTCCCTTTAATTATCAAAAATTACTTTACAAAAATAACTAACTAAGATAATTTAAACTGAGACGAATTACGCTGGCAAATTTAATCTGAAAGAGCTAAGACAATTAATGATTTAGACTGTTCTAGAATAAAATATTATCATGCCTCGTGTTCATGCATCGCGATAAGCAAAATTAAAATAGAATTCACGGAGTTTATACTAGAGTAGATTGTTAGAAAGTGCGATGCGACAATAGACATATGCTTGCATTCAGCAATAAATTTATTTCAATTAAATAAAAAAAAATTTGTCATCCAATAAATTTCTTGGTATCCCACCATATTAATCTCAGTACCTGCTGGATGTAAAACAGATTCAAATGACGTCATTCTGAAGCAGTCACAAAAATTCTCAATTTCCCCGTTAAGTACAAAACTATTTAGAGCGTATTAATTCTGATGAAATTCTGATTTGGACAAAAAGTACAAAAATATAACCAATGGCGCGACAAGAAATAAAAACAAACGTTTTTATTATTCATAATTAAACTTAAAATAGCCTTTATAATGTTTCTTGATTTTCACACAGTAATGAGCACCCTTATTAATATTGATAGAATTTGATGTAAATTAAGAAAATTTTATTTTGAAAGTTTCACTTCAAGCAGGGATATGTACTTTCTAACAATAACATGTCAAAAAAAAAATAAATAAATAAAAACCTAGAAAACAGGAATTTTGCTTTTTCAGAGTTTAGTATCGCCCCCGATGAAAAAAAAATGTATATATAAATAGTACAAAACCCATTTCCATTTTAAGACTTGAAGCACACACTTTTATTTTATGTAAAATGACGTCATTTGCATCCGCTTAAGAGTTCCCTATTTACGATCCACTCTTAAACATCTACAGTAAAGCATGCATACGGATATCACTATCGCAAAATAATACACAAATGCAGCAAAAAGATGCCGTCATTAAAGAAACTCGACAAAAAACGGCACTCTAATGATTCATACACATTCATTTGTATGTAACATTAATATAGACGATTTCACTCGTGACGTCAGTCATGACGTTTTGGTTGGAAACTGACTTCAAACAAACGGTTGCTGTGTTGTATTTTCTATTTTGTTTGTGCGTTGCAGCTATATCTTATATCTATAGCTCACATCTAAGTCTTTTAATACTTGATATGTACTAGTAACATTTTGCTCGCTTTATATTTAAAAAGGAATGACGCATAAGCAACCGTTTGTTTGGAGTCAGTTTTCAACAAAAACGTCATGACTGACTACACATTGAAAGGGTCTATAGATACTTAAAATTAAATATAGTTTATACTCCATGTTTTAACAGAAATTATTCGTTTTGTTTTTTTCAAAATAGCACGTATTTTAATTACATTTTCTTTCGGTTGTTATGAGAAAATTGCAACAAAAAGATATAATTGATATTTTTCAACTATTTTTCCTTTACTTTCTATACAAATGGAGTACTTGAGTTGCCAAAATTAAACAAATGGTGATAAAAACTACAAAAAAATTAATATTTCAAAAATAAATGGAGATACATTTTTCAAAAAATTTGCATTTACAAGTACTTTTTTTTTTCAATACGACGGTATAAAAATTTAAAATGTGCGATGCTTAGAAATTAAAAAAATTGCTATAGAACATTTAATCACACAATGATACATCTGCTTTGTTTATTGCTAGCTTCTGTAAGGTAACGTTATTTTTTGGAGACAAAATAAGCTGGGAGAAAGAAATAGCATACCGTCTCGGGGGGGTAAAAAAAAAACAGTACATTATTACATAGTTCATTTATGTATATTAAGTTATAAAGAAGCCGACTATGGACTTATTGCATTTTTTCCAAATGGATATATAGTTTCGATTAGTGTTTTAAAGTTGTAACCTACTCTCCTTCGGGATCGACATTTAATTATAAACGGGATAATATTTTGACTTGCGAGTTAAATTTTGCTTCGGATCAGACAACCATATTTTGTCAGCACCGTATCCAGACCGCTGGTTTAATTGCGTGATTGTTTGTTATGAAAAATAAGCATCAAAATGCTCCGACCAGCGAAACAGGTCTGACTGGCATGGCGCTCATTTATTTCTTCTTTACATGCCGGGTTGAATAAATTAATTTTGTCGTGCTTATTTCGGTTTCGCGTACGCGATGTCTATATTCCCACTTTCCTATACATTAAAATCTTAAGGTAAATCTGTAAGTCCAAAATTGATTTACCTGGCATGCGTAAAATTAAATTTAAAATCTGTTCAATTTTACAGATAAGTGGGACGCTATCTAGTTAGACCAGTGGTCTATGCGTAAGATTCAAGAAGGGAATATATGTAGAGAAAGAGAGTTTCATTCCAACGACCGGCAGGATAATGTCTGTAGTTTATGTTGGCGATAATTCATTTCAATAAAGTTATTTCAAGCAGAGAAACTGCTATGCATTTTTTGCTTCAATGCTTTATAATTAAGTATGGCTTAACACATAACAACACTTAAAATAATAATGAAAATTTGAATCAAATTCATTTAAAATGAAAAGCTTGAATGTAATTGTCGATTAAGTAAATTAAACTGATCTAAAATCTTTACTATATTTTGTGACCATTATAAAAACACACACATATATATATGCGTATGTACTAAGAAAAGTTTGCCATTATTTTTGAGTAAAAAAAAATGAAAAACTAGAAATCAAGGATTCTGCTTTTTCAGAATTTAGTACCGTCCCGATGAAAAAAAATACATAGATAAATAAGGGGGGTCTGCCCTCTGCGAGCTACGCCCGCCAATCCCCGTTTAGCATCACAGCATCTAAAAATATAGTAATGTGACCTGTTTTTAAAATATTACCAGATTATGGAAGATTGAATGATATTATCACTATAAAGGCGGCTATCTTCTGTAATCGTTTTGCATGCTTTTCCGATGGTATGGGACATTTTTCGATTACCATGGCCTCATCCATCTCTGTCGTTTCAAATTATGGTATTTTTCGGGATTCATAAGTCACATCAATTACACATTTGAAAATCAACTTATATAAAATGTTTAGGCTAAACATTTTGCTAACTTTCTTACTTTTATAACGAAGTTATGTACAATATTCTTCCTTTATAGACCAGAAGACGGCTTCACAAACCATCCCGTCATTGTTTTGATGGATTAATTAATTCCAGGATTCATTAAAACTCCCCATATTAAAATGCAACTGGTCTGTCAAGTCATATCTTGATGGAAAACAGCTATAAACATGATTTCAATGGTTTACTGATAAGTTTAGAATCGGGTTTTCCTGCTCCCTATCATATATGCTTTCATACCTTCATGTGCCGGAAAACCCAATATACACTCACCGATGAACCACTGAAATCGTATGTGCAGTGGATTACCATCAAGATGACTTGGCAGACCAGTTGCATTTTAATACGCTAAACATGTTCTAAGTAATCCTGTAATTTCAGCAGCCAACATGATGAGGTGATAGTCTGTGCAGTCGCCTTGAGGTATTTTAGATTCGAGGATAAAAACTCCGCCTGGTTAATATATCTTTCTGAGCCACGTTATTGACAAACATTGTGTTTTGAAAATTTTGCTTATATTTCATGTTTTGATCGAGTTTTAGTTATTTTCAGGAACAGACATAGCTTATTCATGAATATTTTCTCTATTTTAATACACCATCATACGTATTTTTATGTTATTTTTATATTGTATATTATTAATATTAATCATTTAAAAATATCCAAATTTTTCGTATTTCTCGAATACTAATTCTTACAAAATAAATGAAAAGTGTTTTGTGCATACATTTACCTGTATTTATGCTGCACCAAGTGATGCAATATATAAGCAAATTAGCTAGCCGGACTATTTGTATACCATGTGAGGCCACATTAAAATTCCCCGGAATGAAATTTGTTTTAAGCATCTATTTATATAAAATCCAAGTCTCTGTGTGTCCCTCACGATTCCGGTAGGACCACCTCATTGAAATGAGTAATTGTTGAAAAATACTAGTGCAGGGTTATCATAGTAGCGCCAAATGTTGGTCAACTTGGCAATAGCTGGCTAATTTGGTGAAATTCCCATTTAAAACTATTCATCTTTCATAAAGGAGGTCACCAAATTTTAATTTAAACTCCGCTCTTTTAAGATATTTTTTCAAAATCTATGGGTGAGAATTTAAAGTACATCTTTACATCTTCCTCCCGATGCTACTAATAAAATAACCGCCAATAGACGACGCTGTACTGTATGAGCTCCTAACTACGCGATTTTAATTTGCTTTAGGTACTTTTCCAGTATAGGTGCGTTGGCGAAAAAGGAAATTTGGCAACATTTTCCGGGAACCTATCCACTGCTTGATTTTATATACATACGCATTTTTTTTCGACATTTATACGATTTATTTATGGGATTAAAAAAGCCGTTTCTCTAATTTTATACAGAAAGAGATGTAATTTGTACACAAAAACTTGAATAATGTACATATAAAGTAAACATATAAAAAAAAACGCTCATTAAGTTTGTTTTCATAGCTGTTTATATGATCTGACAACAAATCTCAATATTTTTCCGTTATACGGACACCATGCCAAAATGTATGCGGTACTTTTTCGTTATACGGACAGCATTGTCGCCAAGTGCAATAGTTGGCGCAAAATGAAAATCACGTGAATTGAAACGGCACAGATGTCATATTCGCCCCACATTGGCACGATTTTTTTCGGTGGTCAATTTGGCGAAAACCTCAACAGCATAAACAACATAATCCGGGTTAGCACATCAAGCAAAATAATGACACTTTGGCACAAGTTAAGTACCTGTTGCCTATATGATATTGGCGACAGAAAAAAATCGCGCCAATATGGGGCGAATATGACATCTGTACCTTACAAACTTTTACGAACTATTTTATTAAATCACAAATATATACTTAAAATAAGTGAACAAATAACTGTTATACAATAAAGTAATAAAATAAAAAATCATATTAAACTGCTGCCATAAAATTATAAATATCTTTCAGCATTGCAGTAAACATTTCATTTTTTGAACGAAGGCGTCGCCACATAAAATCTATGAGATACGACTCTAAATGATGACGAACAGCTCACCGATGTCTTTTATTGCGCCATTTTGCGATGCCCCATATTCTCTGAACATTTGGAGTATGACATCCAGTATTAGGGTCGACAAAATTGTATTTGTGATTTACTGTGAAATGATCATAACCAGCACTTAGCAGTTCATCTGTTTTATATCCTTTCCGGAAATCTGTATAAATAATACAAGACTTTCATCTACTTCTATATTTTTATTAGGTCCACCGATTTTTCTATTTGGTCGTGAGCATAAAGATTTGCACAAACTTCTCTCGAATAACTATTCCATTCCACTGTTGTGTTGTGGTTCATATCAAGTTGCAGCTCACCAAACTCAATCGATGTCAACTCTTTGCATGATAAATATATAAACCTCAAAGCATTAAGAAAAGTCACCCGCGATCCTTTAAACCAAGTTTTTTGTCGTATTCCTACGGTTTCTTCGCATGATCGTAAGCTACAACTCAATTTCGGATTTCCAGAACTCATCCATAATTTCATTTCATGATTTTTTGAACACAATCTTTTATTATGCAGAATTCCAAATTCCTGAAACAGTTTTATTACAACTTTCTCATCATCTGGTAATTGCCAAATGATAAAATCTATCTCAGCATCAGCAGTAAAAGTAAACTACAACTTTATAAAAATAAAAGCATTTTTAATTCGATTAATAGCAGATTAAAAAGCTTTCCAAGGTTAAGGTTAAACAATAATCATTCACGTGATTCACGTTTCATAAATAACAAATCACAATGTTTCGCATGGTTTACAATAAAAATCTACGATCAGGGTTGAAATAACTGGCGCATTAGCATACATTTTGGCATGTTGTCCGTATAACGGAAAGCGTATGGTAATGCGCCAATTATTTCAAAATGCTAAAAGATATTTGTAATTTTATGCCAGCAGTTTAATATGAGTTTTATTTTATTGCTTTATTTTATAACAGTTATTTGTTCAATTATTTTAAGTATATATTTGTGATTTAATGAAATAGTTCGTAAAAGTCTGGAATTTTCAAATGTTATATTTTTTAAATGCTCACTTTAATACGACAATATTTTTTCCTTTATTTTTCAAATGCTATCTCAATTCACGTGATTTCCATTTTGCGCAAACTATTACGCTTGGCGACAATGGTATCCGCATAACGAAAAAGTACCCAAATCTCACTTTCTGATGCCCAAATTACACCAAACTTTTTTAAAAAACGCCAAAGCCCCTACAGTGGAAAAGTATCAAACTGTCTATTATTTTGCGCTATCTGTGTTATAGTTTATACTATATGCAAGGTGAGTGGAGCGAAGAGTTTAAACATTAAATATTAAAGTTTCGGCACAGATGTCATATACACGACGGGTACTTAACTGTCGCCAAAGTGTCGTTATTTTGCTTGATATGGTAACCCGGATGTTGTTGTTTATGCTGTTGATGTTTTCTCCAAATTCGCGTCGGAAAAAAGCGCTCGGCACAGATGTCATATTCGCTCCATATTGACGCGATTTTTTTCTGACGCCAATGTCATATACGCAATGGGTACTTAACTGGCGCCAAAGTGTCGTTATTTTCCTTGATGTGGTAACCCGGATTATGTTGTTTATGCTGTTGATGTTTTCGCCAAATTGGCAACCGAAAAAAAATCGCGCCAATATGGGGCGAATATGACATTTGTGCCAATCGCTCCAATATGGGGTATATATGACAACTGTGCCAAAGTTTCTATAAAGCAGTATAAGACTAAAAATTAAGAATAAAATAAATGCAAAATAAGACTAAAGAAGAAAGAAAAATCATGCGTTAAGCATAGAATATGAAACACTTTCCAACACATCCTGAATGCTTTAACAAAACTTCGTTATTTAGGGAAGGCACAGATGTCACATTCGCCCCATATTGGCGCGATTTTTTCCGACGCCAATTTGGCGAAAACATCAACAGCATAAACAACAACGGAACAGATGTCATATTCGCCCCATATTGGCGCGATTTTTTTCTGTCGCCAATATCATATAGGCAACAGGTACTTAACTTGCGCTAAAGTGCTTGATGTGGTAACCCGGATTATGTTATTTATGCTGTTGATGTTTTCGCCAAATTGGCAACCGAAAAAAATCGCGCCAATATGGGGCGAATATGACATCTGTACCACAACAACATCCGGGTTACTATATCAAGCAAAATAACGTCACTTTGGCGAGAGTTAAGTACCCGGTGTATATATGACATTGGCGCCAGAAAAAAATCGCCCCAATATGGGGGCGAATATGACATCTGTGCCTTAGGGAAATAAGGTAAATAAGTAAACATTTTAGAAAATGCATAATTATTTTTAAAAATTGATTTCAGCAGTTACCGTCCATAGCCCATTATACCGTTATTACATGCCACTATTTAACTAACATTTTATTTAAACTACTTTTAAAGCTACTGAAATCATGTTTCCAGATATTATCTTCCATAGCCGGTTATGTATCCAATTCTTTGCGTGACCCTGTATATCATTTTATCTATATTCTACAAACATTTCTTGGTAATCTAAATGCAGTTCAGCGTAAAACTGCATAACTCCTTTAAAAACCACCTTTAAGCAATTTATTCTCATACTCAGTAACCCTTACGAATTCTTTTGTGTAGCCCTGCATATGAACTGTAGCATTTATACACACGGTATAGTATGCATAAATGTAGTGAAACATAAAAGCGCATATCATAATTAAAAATGCATTTCTAGCAATCATTGCTTATGTACGTACAATACTGTGGAGAAAAGTTTCTTGGCGAGAAAGAAGTTTGCCAACGTATTTTCTGGCAACCTATTTACTGCTTCATACTCACAAGCAATTTTTTGCACATGTATACAATTTATTTAATGTAAAAAAAAAAGCTATTTACCCATTTTTATAAAGAAACAGAAGTAATTTTTGCACAGATGTCATATACGCATCGGAGTTGGCGTGATTTTTCTCTGACGCCAATTCGGCAGAAATCTCGCTTTCGAATACCCGTTACGGTACAGATGTCATATTCGCCCCATATTGGCGCGATTTATTTCGGTTGCCAATTTGGCGAAAACATCAATAGCATAAACAACATAATCCGGGTTACCACATCAAGCAAAATAACGACACTTTGGCGCAAGTTAAGTACCTGTTGCCTATATGATATTGGCGACAGAAAAAAATCGTGCCAATGTGGGGCGAATATGACATCTGTGCCCCAGTTACTTATATATTTTTAAATTATTTGCTATCATTTTGAAAAGGAAATAACTATAAATAAATAAATGTTTGAATAATAACTATAGAACAAAACAGTTTATATAATTTAAAAACAGAAAATAAAAGTAAATAAACAATTTATTAATAAATAAAAAACAATAGCCGGCAAAATAACACCATTTTAGCGCCATAGGTATTCCGGTTCATATCTGAAATCTGTGCCGTAATTTGTATATAAAAAAATATTATATATATTTAGAAACGATTTTTTTTATGTATATAAGTGCATATATAAACAAAAGTAAAAGTTCATTAGATTTGTTTTCATAGCTGTATATTTCGGCAACATATCTCACTTTCTGATGCCCGAATTACGCCAAACTTTTTTTAAAAATGCGCTATAATGGAAAAGTACCTAAATAAATAATTAACAGAAATAACCAATTATACAAACTAAAGCTTTTTATTTCGAGATCAAAGCTTTGTTTTTAATTTCGATTAAAAATACATATATCCTTGGATAACTTTAGTTGAAATTAGGTTCACGGCTTAATATCTCATTCCATAAACCTAAACAAACACAAGTGATATAAAAACATGTATAATAATCACTTATAAACAAATTAAGTTAAAATAATGCTATAAAAAGTGATAGAATATCTTTATTAAGACTTACGATCGTTTCATCGCACAATCGGCGACATTTTCAAAATCAATCATAATAGAAAATACTTTCACATTACTTAAAAACAATAATATAGTAAACAATGTCACGAGACATGAAGCATAATGAAAATATTGCAACCATAAAAAATAAAAATTAAGTTAGCTATTTGCGAGCGTGGATTAATTTTCACATAATTTAAAAACAACAAGGTAAACAATGTCACGAGACATCAAGCATACTGAAAAACATTGCAAAACATAAAATAAAATAAAATTAACTTGACTATTTGCGAGTGTGGATTAATTTTTACTATTGTTTCTACAATTACTTAGTATCTCTTTCCAAATTCTAGGTAAATCAAGGGACACAGAATCATTGCAAATATTCTCGTTGCGTAAAAATATTTCTATTGATTCTCGGACTATGGATGGAAAATAAAATCTTGATGGATAAATTAACTTGCTATTTTTAAATTCAATCTGTAAAGGTTCTAATCTAAGGTTCTTTATCTAAGAATGATTTAATTTTTACCACTCTTGAAAACTCTCAAGTCTTTGATTCATATGATGATATTGCGGAAATTCTTATGTCAGAGCACTTTGAGGTAAATAATCCTCCTCTGAATACATTTGAATATATCTGTAATGTTAATTTTGAAGATTCTGATGATTTTGTTCCAATTACTAAAAGAGAATTATTTTTTGCTATTAGTCGACAAGGAAATAATAAGGCTCCCGGTTACGATGAGATAGATGCGCTGATTATCAAGAACCTTTGTAAAAATTTTACAGCTTTTATGATTTCTTTATTCAATACCTGTTTGAAGTTTGGTCACTTCCCGAAATGCTGGAAGAAAGGCATTATAATATTTTTTCGCAAACGTAACCGTGATCCCAAGTTACCGAAATCTTATAGACCAATAACACTTCTTCCTATCATTGCAAAGGTTTTTGAAAGAATAGTTAAAATCCGAACCGTTACAATGTTGGAATCTATGTCATATTTGGATGATGGACAGCATGGTTTTAGAGAATCACGCAGCACAATTTCAGCTCTTGCAGCTCTAAAGAAAATAATTAAGGAAACACTTTCAGAATTCAAATATTGTTCACTCATCTCTTTTGATGTGGTTGGAGCCTTTGATGACATGGATTGGTTTATCTTGGCTGAATTAATTGATGAACTTCCGATTTATGAGTATTTAAAAACGACTTTAAAGAATTATATCAGTCATCGTCTCATAGGATTCAAGTTTGTTAGAGGCATAAGATGGTTTAGAATCTTCCGGGGCTGCCCGCAGGGTTCCTGTTTAGGACCCCTGCTTTGGACCATTGTTGCTGATAAGATTATCAAAACTTATAAGCGACACAGTCAAAAAATTATTTCTTATGCTGATGACTCTGTTATTGTTGAAGGCAGTGATACAAGACCTGCACTTGAGAATACCATCAATGCTAGCATTTCCCACTTTGCTGCAGCCTGTAGTGGTTTACATCTGTCAATTAGTGTTGAAAAATCTGCTTCAATGCTTTTTGGAAAATATATATCAAGAAAGCGTCGACCTATTTTTAAACTCCAGGGTAGGAGCATATCTGTTAAGGATAATTTGCTGTACTTGGGATTTTATCTTGACAGTAGATTCCATTGGTTGGAACATCTCGATATGGCCCGCGATAAAATAAAAGATTTTACTTGTACTATCCAAAAGACAAGAATTCGTGATAAAGGATTACCACTTGAGTTTCTAAAAATTTGGTACAATTCAGTGCTAAAGAAACAGATTACTTACGGTTACGAAATTTGGTTTAATGATTTACGGAGCCATGGAATTAAGCGTTTATCCTCATGCCAAAGGCTATGTCTCTTATCTATCATTCGCGCATATCGGTCAATATCAACACAGGCACTTTGTGTACTTTCAGGAGTTCCTCCAATCGAAGTAGAATTAAAACAACTGGCTTTATGTTTTGAAGTTCAGAATAATGATGGTTCAGAATGGATAGAAGATGTTTATGTTTCAACAGATCGTTTGATGAAAAAAGTTTATACTTTTCACTATCCCTACTTTTATTATGATCATCATGTCAATTTCGTACGTGCTATTACTGAGAAGGTCCCTTTGTACAACCACCCAGTTTTATATACAGATGGTTCTAAGATGCCTACGGGCGTTGGAGCGGCTTTTGTGGTATTTTTGAAAGAAGATATTATCTTTGAGAAGAGAATTAGACTTAAATTATTTAATACGGTATACCAGGCTGAACTTACCGCCTTAGATTCCGCAATTGAGTGGTGTAGAGACTCCTCATACAGTGTATTCCACATTTATACAGACAGCTTGTCCTCAGTTCAAGCGCTTCAAAATCTTTTTCCAACGGACGAAATTCTTTTTAATATTTATACGAATTTACGACTATTGCATAATAAAACTATTAATATAGGCTGGATTAAATCCCACGTTGGTTTCGTCGGAAATGAGCGCGCAGACAACCTTGCCAAATCAGTCACTGAGACTGGTACATTTGATGCTGAAATAAACATTCCTATCCCTGTTTCGTTTGTGAAGCAGTTCTACAAAAGCAATATTATTAAAATTTGGCAGAACGATTGGTCTTACAGCGATAAGGGTAGAGACACGCATAGTATTATTAAAAAAGTGGATACCTCATTTTTGTGTTTCTCGCAAGTCCATGCCTATTTTATATCTGCACATGGGGCATTTCCTAGTTATCTTTATAAAAGGGGAAAACGCCAGAGTGATAAATGCCTATGTGGAAACATCGGTGATGTCAAACATTATCTGTTTGGTAAATGTCCATTGATGCCTACTTCATTTAACTTTATCCGTAACCGGACACTTAGCTGGAACATGCGTAACATACTGCTCTCGAAATCAAATTATCACAGACTCAGACTTATTTACAACGAACTAAATAAGCATTTTTCGTTTATAAAATATAAATTTTGATTTTTAATCTTTGTTTTATTTTAACCACTTTTCCTGCGCCAGGGCGCTCTTTGTAAGTTTTACTTTTTTTTTTTTTTTGTCATTGTATTTCTTGGGCTATTCCCCAGCTGTGGTTTTGCAGGTCGCAGAGGGTACTTTTCTGTCAGGGGTTCATGCCTATGCCATTTTTGGTTGGCTCCCTGGCAGAGTGATCCTGATCCTGTAAAGGTTCTTCGCTGCATAATCTGGCCAAAGCTGTGGTTCTTCTATTGTATTTGATGTCTGCTATATGTTCTTTGATTCTAGTTTTAAGTTTTCTGCATGTCATACCTATATAAAACTGCTTTGTTCCATCTTCTTTGGTGAAAGGTATTTCGTATACTCCTGCTAATTGGTTGGACTCAATTTGATCTATTTTCTTGCATACTATATTTTTTATTTTCATGGATGGTTTTGCGACTAGGAAGATATTGAATTTATTGAGTTTATATTTTAAGCGTTCGAAGAAACCAGGAAAATATTGTAATGTGGATAACGTGGAATTTTGTGGCTTGAAATTTCTTTTCTTTTTGTTCTTCAAGCGCTTAATTAATTTTTCTAAGGTGCTTTCTTTGTATCCATTGTTTCTTGCAATATCATATATTTTATTTATTTCGTTATTTAAATGTTCAGGGGTACAAACTGTGAAAGCTCTCTGAATAGAATGTCTAAATGCAGAAACTTTGTATGAAAAAGGTGCTTGCGCATTATTAGGGATAATGGATTGACTGGCTATGGGCTTTCTGTACACAGTGCGCTTTATTCCTTGGTGCGTCTTGATTAATAATACGTCTAAATACGGTAGCGTACCATTTTCTTCTATTTCCAATGTAAATTTAATTTTAGAATCAAGATTATTAATCTGGTTCAGAAAGTTATTGAGCAAGGTTTCTTCATGTTGCCATACGATGAAAATATCGTCTACGTATCTGATCCATGCATGGGGGGTATAATCCAAATTGTATATATCCATTTCAAGAGGTCGTAATATGAATTCAGCTAATATTCCTGATATAGGAGAACCCATTGGAGCTCCGTTATTCTGTTTGTATATTTTTCGTCGAAAGTGAAGTAATTATAATTAACTATGAGATTAAGAGCACTCTTTAGAGTAATTTTCATATTTTCGTTAATACTCTCCATGTGGTCGATGCAGTTATTTATATTAGTAACGGGTTTTTGGGTATCAATAGATGGGTATAAAGAGACTACATCTAGACTGGCAATTAAATAATTTTGAGGTAAATTAATGTTATTCAAATATTGAATGAACTCATAAGTTGAATTAATTACATGATCAGAGTTGGGCAAAATATTTTTCAATAAAACTACAAAAGCTTTTTCCATAAAATATGTGGGGCTTGAGCATTTATTTACTATT